>JARQOD010000002.1:12046261-12144035 GCA_033576555.1 Oophaga sylvatica
AAAAAGCAACAGGAGGGGAACTAGGAAAAGTTCTTAGTTGCTGCTTATCGTAGTGAAATCAAATAGATTAGACAAGTTAGAAAACAATCTCCCGCATCCGAGTTCTTACAGGATCATCATCTGTCAGGTTATCCAAAACCAACAAAGGAGAATTAGCAGAAAGACAAAACACAGCAATAATAAAAGAAAATCAATACTCGCCACAATCTCAAACTAAAAACTTTGGAGTTTAATCTTTATTTTTCTACAGAAAACAAAAAAACTGAACGTACTGTTCTGCTACTTTCTTTCTGGTTTGTTTTTTTTAAATGATTGTTTGTTACTTTTTTTATTTTTTACTTTTTATAAACAGTCTGTTACATTTTCTTGGCTGCAGATTTATCCGCCGACGCTCTTACAGATGGGAGAATTGGCCCAAATAAAAGAAAAAGAAGAATGTTGTTTAAAACAATAGTAGGCACAGGTATAACTTTCCATGGTGCGTATAGATAGATTATATCGACAGAAAGTAAGAGAGAGCAAGAAAAAGAGAAAAGACATGCATGAGTCAGAGAGATAGATACATAAATACAAAAACAGATAGATAGATAGATAGATAGATAGATAGATAGATAGATAGATAGATAGATAGATAGATAGATAGACAGATAGATAATAGATAACAGATAGATAGGTAGATAGATATATAAATACTAAAACAGATAGAAAGATAGATATGGGATTACATATAAATGATAGATAATAAATAGATAGATAAATTGATATATAGATATATAGATAGATAGATAATAGAAAGACAGATAGATAGATAGATAGATAGATAGATAAATAGATAGATAGATAGATAGATAATAGATAGAAAATAGCTAGATAATAGATATTAGATATATACACTGTGTGCATAATTATTAGGCAAGTTGTATTTGAGAGACTTCTTTTTATTATTGAACAACAGCTATGTTCTCAATCACCCAAAAGACTCATAAATATCAAAGCTTAAGATTTTTGGAAGTTGGAGTGGGTTTTTTTTTATTTGGCTTTCTAAGGAGGATATCTGTTTGTGCAGGTAACTATTACAGTGCTGAATTATTAGGCAACTTAATAAAAACCAAATATATACTCATCTCACTTGTTATTTTCACCAGGTAAACCAATATAACAACACAACATTTAGAAATAAACATTTCTGACATTCTAAACCAAAAAACAAAATCAGTGACCAACATAGCCACCTTTCTTTATGATGACACTCAGACGCCTCCGTCCATAGATTCTGTCAGTTGGTTGATCTGTCTACGATCCACATTGCGTGCAGCTGCCACCAGACACTGCTCCGAGAGGTGGACTGTGTTCCTCCCTGTAGATCTCACCACAGCCTCCAGACACTGCTCCGAGAGGTGGACTGTTCTCCCTCCCTGTAGATCTCACACACAGCCTCCAGACACTGCTCCGAGAGGTGGACTGTTTCCCTCCCTGTAGATCTCACCCAGCCTCCAGACACTGCTCCGAGAGGTGGACTGTTTCCCTCCTGTAGATCTCACTTTGAGGCCCAGGTTCCAGGGTTCAGATCAGGTGAACAAGGGGGCCATGTCATTATTTTTTCTTCTTTTAGACCTTTACTGGCCAGCCACGCTGTGGAGTATTTGGATGCATGTGATGGAGCATTGTCCTGCATGAAAATCTTGTTTTTCTTGAACGATACCAACATCTTCCTGTACCATGCTTGAAGAAGGAGTCTTCCAGAAACTGGCAGTAGGTCTGGGAGTTGAGCTTCACTCCATCCTCAACCCGAAAAGATCCCACAAGTTCATCTTTGATGATACCAGCCCATACCAGTACCCCACCTCCACCTTGCTGGCGTCTGAGTCGGAGTGGAGCTCTCTGCCCTTTACTGATCCAGCCTCAGGCCCATCCATCTGGCCCATCAAGAGTCACTCTCATTTCATCAGTCCATAAAACCTTAGAAAAATCAGTCTTAACATATTTCTTGGCCCAGTCTTGACGTTTTATCTTATGTTTCACGTTTTTCAGCCTTCCTCACCTTGGCCATGTCCCTGAGTATGGCACACCTTGTGCTTTTTGATACTCCAGTAACGTTACAGCTCTGAAATATGGCAAAACTGGTGGCAAATGGCATCTTGCAGCTTCACGCTTGATTTTCCTCAATTCATGGGCAGTTATTTTGAGCCTTTTTTATCAACACGCTTCTTGCGACCCTGGTGGCTATTTGCCATGAAACGCTTGATTGTTCGGTGATCACGCTTCAAAAGTTTGGCAATTTCAAGACTGCTGCATCCCTCTGCAAGACATCACACAATGTTTGACTTTTCAGAGTCCGTCAAATCTCCCTTCTGACCCATTTTGCGAAAGGAAAGGAAGTTGCCTAATAATTAAGCACACCTTATATAGGGTGTTGATGTCATTACACCACACCCCTCCTCATTACAGAGATGCAAATCACCTGATTTACATAATTGCCAGTTGGCTTTCAAGCCTATACAGCTTGGAGTAGGACAACATGTATAAAAAGGATGATGTGATCAAAATACTCATTTGCCTAATAATTCTGCACACAGTGTAGATAGATAAATTGATAGATTATAGATAGATAGATAATAGATAGAAAATAGCTAGATTGATAATAGATAGGTAGATAGATAGATAGATAGATAGATAGATAGATACATAATAGATAGAAAATAGATATTAGATATATAGATAGATAAATTGATAGATTATAGATAGGTAGATAATAGATAGATTGATAAAAAGTGATCAAATGGGAGTACAATGATTCCAACCCTCAGCATAGAGAGGGGGCAGCATGGTGGGCTCAGCATAAAGAAAAGGTAGCATGCGGTGGGCTCAGTATGGTTAAGAGGCAGCATGGGGGATTAGCATGGAGACAGGCCAGCATGGGAGGCTCCGTATGATTAGGAGGTAGCATGGGAGGCTCCGTATGATTAGGAGGTAGCATGGGAGGCTCAGTATGATTAGGAGGTAGCATGGGAGGCTCAGTATGATTAGGAAGTAGCATGGGAGGCTCAGTATGATTAGGAGGTAGCATGGGAGGCTCAGTATCATTAGGAGGTAGCATGGGAGGCTCAGTATCATTAGGAGGTAGCATGGGAGGCTCAGTATGATTAGGAGGTAGCATGGGAGGCTCCGTATGATTAGGAGGTAGCATGGGAGGCTCAGTATGATTAGGAGGTAGCATGGGAGGCTCAGTATGATTAGGAGGTAGCATGGGAGGCTCAGTATGATTAGGAGGTAGCATGGGAGGCTCAGTATCATTAGGAGGTAGCATGGGAGGCTCAGTATGATTAGGAGGTAGCATGGGAGGCTCCGTATGATTAGGAGGTAGCATGGGAGGCTCAGTATGATTAGGAGGTAGCATGGGAGGCTCAGTATGATTAGGAGGTAGCATGGAGGCTCCGTATGATTAGGAGGTAGCATGGGAGGCTCAGTGTCATTAGGAGGTAGCATGGGAGGCTCAGTATGATTAGGAGGTAGCATGGGAGGCTCAGTATGATTAGGAGGTAGCATGGGAGGCTCAGTATCATTAGGAGGTAGCATGGGAGGCTCAGTATCATTAGGAGGTAGCATGGGAGGCTCAGTATGATTAGGAGGTAGCATGGGAGGCTCAGTATGATTAGGAGGTAGCATGGGAGGCTCAGTATGATTAGGAGGTAGCATGGGAGGCTCAGTATGATTAGGAGGTAGCATGGGAGGCTCAGTATGATTAGGAGGTAGCATGGAAGGCTCAGTATGATTAGGAGGTAGCATGGAGGCTCTGATAGTATTAGGAGGTAGCATGGGAGGCTCAGTATGATTAGGAGGTAGCATGGGAGGCTCAGTATGATTAGGAGGTAGCATGGGAGGCTCAGTATCATTAGGAGGTAGCATGGGAGGCTCAGTATATTAGGAGGTAGCATGGGAGGCTCAGTATGATTAGGAGGTAGCATGGGAGGCTCAGTATGATTAGGAGGTAGCATGGGAGGCTCAGTATCATTAGGAGGTAGCATGGGAGGCTCAGTATGATTAGGAGGTAGCATGGGAGGCTCAGTATCATTAGAGGTAGCATGGGAGGCTCAGTATCATTAGGAGGTAGCATGGGAGGCTCAGTATGATTAGGAGGTAGCATGGTAGTCAGTATCATTAGGAGGTAGCATGGGAGGCTCAGTATCATTAGGAGGTAGCATGGGAGGCTCAGTATGATTAGGAGGTAGCATGGGAGGCTCAGTATCATTAGGAGGTAGCATGGGAGGCTCAGTATGATTAGGAGGTAGCATGGGAGGCTCAGTATGATTAGGAGGTAGCATGGGAGGCTCAGTATGATTAGGAGGTAGCATGGGAGGCTCAGTATCATTAGGAGGTAGCATGGGAGGCTCAGTATGATTAGGAGGTAGCATGGGAGGCTCAGTATCATTAAGAGGTAGCATGGGAGGCTCAGTATCATTAGGAGGTAGCATGGGAGGCTCAGTATGATTAGGAGGTAGCATGGTAGGCTCAGTATCATTAGGAGGTAGCATGGGAGGCTCAGTATCATTAGGAGGTAGCATGGGAGGCTCAGTATGATTAGGAGGTAGCATGGGAGGCTCAGTATGATTAGGAGGTAGCATGGGAGGCTCAGTATCATTAGGAGGTAGCATGGGAGGCTCAGTATGATTAAGGTTCAGCATTGGATGGGATAAGTGTAGTTAAGCATGGGGGCATCAGATTAGAGAAGAGGCAGCATGGGGGACTCACAATGGAGAAAGGGTAGTGTGGGCTAAGTATGGTGAATAGGCAGCATTGAGAACGAGCATCATGATGGATTCAGTATAGTTATGAGGCAGCATAGGGGCTCAGCATAGAAAAGGGACAGTGTGGGGTCTCACTATGGTTAACAGACAACATAGGAATTCAGCATGGAGAAGAGGCAACATAGGATGGGCTCCGTATAGTTAAGCATACCGAAGGGCAGCATGGGGGCTCAGTATGGAGAAGGGGCAGCATGGGGGGCTCAACATGAAAAAGGGGCACTTTGGGGGCCTCCGTATAAAAAAGGGCCAGCATGTGAGGCTCAGTATAAAGAACGGGCAGCATAGGTTTCTCAATATGGATAAGTGGCAGGATGGGGTTCTCAGTATAATAATACATAGATTCAATTTCTAGGGTGAGAAAGACATATGGTAGTTGCCAGCAACAGCGCCAGACTCAGTGTAACCGATCAGTGATGAGATAGAGCTGCTTCTGTCCTGCTCCATTTCAACTGCAATTAATCATTTTTTCTTCTTTCTTAATGTACATAACAGCAGAAGCAAGACAGGACAATAAAAAAAATCTGAAAGTGTCAGAGATCAGGTGCTTGCTTTTCACTAGCAATTGTACTAGTTTTTTTTTTGCTTTTTTGTGCAATCCTTCTTGTGTAGGGAGAATAGTTATCTATTTTTTTAAACAATAAAGAAAATTTCCCTAAAATCCAAACATTTCACTGCGACTGTCTGTTACACAATATGTGCTCATCACAAACTATTTATATCTTGCAACTCTTTTATACCATTTACATTTTACATCCGTACTTGCCACAAGTATACAGCGCCCTGTTGCAGGTATTTTTATCATGTACCTACCTAGAATTTCTTATCATGGAATTGTGTAGCCCAGCTACGCAGGCACACATAAAATCCAGGAGAATGCACAGGAAGGTAATCGCAAAAGCTTGCTATTCATGCACTTCACTCACACTTTCAGACACACCCACCAGGGGTATAGGAGGTGGTGACACGTAGCAGAGTCAGTCTGTTTCCTGTCTGAGAAGAGCTCAGATCAGTCAGTTAGTTTCCTGTCTTCAGACAGTGCAGTTCAGTGCCAGTTCAGTCTGGACTTGGAGAGGAGAGAGGACTGAATCCTCGCAGAGCTAGCGTAGCTCACCTGACAAAGAAGTGGAGGCTAGTACGGGTGAAGTGCATCATCCTAGCCTAGTCAGAGCTACCTTTAATCAGTACCTCAGCAGAAGCTGAAGCAAGGAGGGAACTGAGAGCTGCTCAGCGAGTTCGGAAGAAAGCTGACTATTTCCATCGAAAGCTACAAGTGCTTATGCAAAGAGCAGAAGCAGGGCGAAGGGCGCAGTGGAGAAGTTAGAGAAGTGCTACAGGTATTGGATTCCCTGCACTAAATTGCCGGACACCGGGGTCCGAAGCGTTGCTACAGTTTCAAGCTTAGTAACAAGAACACCGGAGGCATCTGGACTACAGGTCGCAGAGAGCAGCCCTAAGTGTCAATACGTAACCGGAGACAGGGAAAACAGGAGTCTAGCCTGATCAGCAAATATAGACTTAGTTTTCACCACTTAGAAGTTTCCACCACAACGTTGGCCGGGCAGTACAGCTATTGAGAAAGCTGGAGATTCGGAGTTAACTTCGCTTCAGGCAAGTTGGACTCACCTACATTCGAAGATAAGGAGGCCTCTAACCTGCTCAGCGGTTACCCGAATGTGCATTCTCCACCCCGACCAGCTCCCCGGGATCTACGTGAACCATCTACCAGTAAAAGGTATGAAAAGAAGCTATTTCGTGTGTGACTGAATTATTATCTATACCCTGCATCATCATCTCTATAGACTTCCAGGGACCCGTCTCACCTGTGGGAGACTACCACCCAGCTGCCCCCGTAACATCCCCTGTGAAAGTCCTTATAGCAGCGCTGGTTCAATTAACCAGATACCACAGGTGGCGTCACGAACTACCTATCCTAAATATCCCCTGTAAATATTCCCCATTGGATGAGCGCCCAGGGCCACGGACCGAGCCACCGCTACCAGTGACAACTCCATAGATTTCCATGGGCTCGGCTCCGAGTACCCCATTGCCCTGGTACTAAGTGCGACTCAATCTTTGGCGTCACGAACAGGATACGAAAGCTTGCAATTGTGAGTCCTGTGTGCCTACATTGAACTGTTTGGTGAAAACGACTGTTTGCTGTGTTTGGCGCCAAATTCCGCCATTTTACCGCCATGTTCGCGCCCTCAGGCACTGGTGAAGAAGGGGGGCGTACCTAAAATAACGCGCAGTTTCCTGGACACGCCCCCAACCTGCATCCCAATCTGCATCGCGAGCCGCATCGCAAACTGCATCGCAATCTGCATCGCGAGCCGCATCGCAAACTGCATCGCAAAGCCGCATCACAATCTGCATCACAATCTGCATCACAATCCGCATCGCAAACTGCATCCCAATCTGCATTGCAATCTGCATCGCAAACTGCATCACAATCTGCATTGCAATCCGCATCGCAAACTGCATCCCAAGATACTGCGGCATCATCAGAGCGCCAGCGACAAAGGTCCTGTCTCCACCGCTGCAGCCTGTAAAAGAGGTAGGCTCAGATTAACCAAGGGGGCATCAATATGTCGCAGCAACCAGCAGACGGAGCGGCCCCCGCCGGTGGCCCCAATAACCCACCGCTTGGCGTCGTACCGCAGGATGGGGGTGCAGGCCCCTCACTTGGCCCGGTGGTCCCGCTAATGCCGCTAACGCTCCCATACATGCCTGGAGCGAAGTGGCTTCCCCAGTACAGCGGCGAGCCAGACACCCTGCCAGGATTTAAACGGAAGATATGTAGTATTTTAGATATGTACTCAATGACTGAAAAGCAAAAAGCTGCTGTGGTAATAGGACAGTTAGCTGGTGCGGCTGAGAGAGAAGTAGAGACTTGGCCCATTGCAGACCAGGAGTCGGTACCTGCGATACTCTTAAAGCTACAGGCCATCTTCGAGGACCACACAGAAACGGATCTCCGGATGGCATTTTATCAGTGCTTCCAGGGACCGGGTGACAGTATTAGGGACTACGCCTGCTGACTACAGGGGGCCCTGCGAGCTCTCAAACAGGCTAACCCCACAAGTCCCATTGATGAGAGCCAAATGTTAAAAGAGCAATTCGTGCGGGGACTGAGGTCTCCAGAGGAAAGGAGGACTGTAAACTGGTGGTCCTTGGATCATCCAGATGCCACTTTTGATGCTCTAAAGGACATGGCAATAAAGGGACTGCGACCCCTGGAAAAGCCTGAGGTGGCAAATCAGTATCACCCGGGTGAAGCCATTCTAAAGCCGGCAGTACCCACCTTTTCCCCGCAGGTGGCAGAAGCTACAATGCAGGTGGCGCCCCTAGTGAGTTGGAATGTCTGCGCTCAGAAGTGCGCCAGCTGACTAAGAACTTGGCCACTGTAATGGAGGCCCTGCAACTGCGGAAAGAGGAAGGAGGGAAGATCCTACTAGCCGACTGTCCGGAGGATGTCCCTTGGGTGAACCGGAGGAAATGGAGGACGTCGCCACACCGGAGGAGGACCACGCCACCCCCAGGAGCGACTCCGGAGCAACACCATCCTCGCCGGGAGATCGTCTGCTACCGCTGCAACCAAAAAGGTCATATGGCTCAGCAATGTCCTTTAAACGAGCCGATCCTGGGTCAGAGGGCCAACACCCAGGAGTAGACTCATCAGGCCCCTTAGACTGGAATCGCAGGTTCGTGGGTGGACGGCCCTACCTGTCCATGATTCTGGACGGGATTGCAATCCCTGCACTGCTGGACACTGGATCTCAGGTGACCATCATACCTGATGTCCTTTACAATAAATTTTGGTCCATGGACAGTCTCCAGCCCCCAAACCCTGACTTGACAGTGTACGCCACCAATGGTCTCCCTGTTGAAGTAATTGGAGCCAAAAACGTGGACGTAAAAGTGGGCAGGGTGGAGCTGAAGGATCAGGGACTTTTAGTGGTAAAGACTGTAAATGAGGAGAATGCCTTAAATGTGATACTAGGTACTAACGTTATCAGTAACTGTCTGGGAGAAGTTGTGTTTTTGCTCCAAAAGCTCGCTGAAGTTGCCAAGCCAAAGCAGAAGGGAGTGATCCAGAGGGAGATCCGGGCCCTGATGTGCCAGCAGCAAGCGAAGCTTACAGATGGTGAAATCGGTAATGTACGGGTCACAGACTCGAACCCCATTGTAATACCCCCAATGAGTGAAATGTTAATATGGTGTAGAGCAGCCATAGGTATGAGGGGACAGAACTACCAAGCAGTAGTAGAACCCCATCGCTCAGAACACAGACCTACACTCATGATTGCTAGAGGGGTAGTGGAAGTAGTAAATGGGAGAGTACCAGTACGACTTCTCAACTGGGGGACGATGAAGTAAATTTGCCACGTTATGCTACAGTTGCTAAATTACATGCCGTAGATAACAATTCTATCCTCACAACCGAGTCCTTAGCCTCCCGCCAACCAGCGGAGGATAATGATCCGGCAACCCCGGTAGCGGACTGGTGTCAGCAGCTTCATATAGGGACAGACACCACTTCCGTCCACCAGAAACAGGGGTACTACGGGTGGTACAAGAGTACGCACAAGTGTTTAGTAAACATCCACTTGATTTTGGGATCATTAAGGGAGTACAGCATCATATCCCTACAGGCAGTCATCCTCCCATCAAAGAGCGGTACAGGCCTATACCTCCAGCCCACTATCAGAAAGCTAAGGAAATGCTGCATGACATGAAGAAAGCCGGGGTGATAAGGGATAGTTGTAGCCCCTGGGCAGCACCTCTGGTTCTAGTGAAGAAAAAGGATGGTAGCATGCGAATGTGTGTAGACTATAGGCAAGTAAATCGTATAACACATAAAGATGCATACCCATTACCACGTATAGAGGAATCCTTAGCTGCTCTGAAAACGGCTAACTACTTTTCTACCCTCGACCTTACTAGTGGGTACTGGCAAGTGGCTGTGGCTGAGGAGGACCGGGAGAAAACTGCTTTCACCACCCGACATCTCAACTTCGAAACTGTGCTGCTGTACTTGGACGACGTAATTGTGTACTCTAAGACATATGAAGATCATCTGAAGCACCTGGCGGAGGTATTTGAGTCATTGTCCAAGTTTGGGATGAAACTAAAGCCCTCTAAATGCCACCTGCTCAAACGGAAGGTACAGTACTTGGGACACATTGTCAGTTCCGAAGGAGTAGCGCCGGACCCCGAGAAGGTCACAGCTATTCAGAAATGGCCAGAGCCGAAGAACTTAAAGGAGGTGCGTCAGTTCCTGGGATTAACAGGTTACTACAGGAGGTTCGTGAAAGATTACACTAAGAAGGCGGCGCCTTTACAGGACCTCCTGGTAGGACAACCTCTTAAGAGCAGAAACCTTCCATTTAATTGGGGAAAAGAACAAGCTGAGGCATTCAAAGAGATGAAAGAGATCCTTACCGGCGATGAAATCTTAGCCTACCCAGATTACAGCCAACCGTTCCTGCTATACACAGATGCCAGTAACGAAGGATTAGGAGCGGTCCTCAGTCAGAAGCAGAACGGCCAAGAAAAAGTCATCGCATATGCCAGCCGAAAACTCAGGCCAACTGAGAGGAATCCGGAAAACTATAGCAGCTTCAAACTGTAGTTCCTGGCGCTGGTCTGGGCCATTACCGAAAGATTTAAACATTACCTTGCCTCCAACAGGTTCACTGCGTTTACAGACAATAACCCCTTGACGCACCTTGAAACAGCCAAGCTGGGAGCCATGGAGCAACGTTGGATGGCTCGGTTGTCAAATTACCAGTTTACCATCAAGTACAGGGCAGGCCGTAAAAATGCCAACGCGGACGCCTTGTCCAGAATGCCGCATGAATCTGACACAGAGGAAGAGTCAGACGATCTGGAAGAAATTGAGCTACCTGCGTTCCACCGAAATGGGATGGTCCAAGAGCAACGAGTCTACAGAAAGCGGTGTGGTGAGATGTTGAACCCTTTACCTCATCACAGCTGGAAAGAGACTCAGGACAGCGATCCCGTGGTCAGCCGTGTTAAGGAGCTGATAAAACAGGAAGGTTCCTCCTTGGAGAAAGATGCATCCATGCCAGCAAAGCTCCTGTGGAATGAAAGAAGCCGGTTGTTCATATACCGAGAGAAGTTGTGCAGGAGATACGTCGACCCAAGGACCCATGAGATGGTTTGGCAGATAGTGGTGCCCAAAGCAGACATCCAAATGGTGTTGGAAGCTTACCACGATCAAGCATGACACTTTGGCTGGAAAAAGCTGGAGACCCTGTTGAGGTGTCGGTTCTACTGGGTAGGGATGCGCAGCTCCATCGAGAAGTGGTGCCGGAACTGTGGACCCTGTGGTCTCAGGCGAAAAGACTATCATAGTCAGAGAGCACCCCTGCAGCCTATCCGGACGACTCGTCCCTTGGAGATTGTGGCATTGGATCACGTCAAGTTGTCCCCAAGCAGGTCAGGATACTCATATGCCCTGACCATGGTGGATCACTATTCCAGGTTTCTGGTGGTCGCCCCTGTCAAAGATATGACAGCAGAGACAGCAGCAAGAACCTTCCAAGCCAGTTTCTGCAGACCGCACGGATATCCCGAGCAGGTACTGACTGATCGAGGTCCTGCATTTGAAGCTGAACTGTTTCAGGAATTCTGTCAACTGTATGGATGCAAAAAGATCAGAACAACATCATACCACCCTCAGACCAACGGCCTTTGTGAAAAGATGAATCACATTGTCATGGATTTACTGAAAACTGTACCCCTGGAAGAAAGGAATCGGTGGCCAGACTTGTTACCCGACCTGGTTGACTTGTACAACCACATCCCAGTAAGTTCCACTAACTGCACTCCAGCTTACCTTATGAGAGCAAGACCTGGAAGACTGCCAATGGATTTGGAGCTGGGAGTGGTAGAACCAGAGGCTGATGACAGTGTTGAAGATTGGGACACAACTCGACAGGAACAGTACAAGAGAGTACAAGCCTGCGTAGAAGACAGTCTCAACAAAGTAAGAGAAAAGCAAGAGAAGAACTATAACAAAAATGCTGCCGCTAAGCCTTTAATGCCTGGAGAAATGGTGCTGAAAAGGAAAAGAAGAACACACAAGTTGGATGATCAGTGGGAACAGGAGCCTTACGTCGTGCAAAATTCCAATTTTGATAACAGAAAGGTCTGTACCATTAGTAAGGATGGAGGAAAAACGACGGCAACGGTGTCCAGAGATCATTTAAAGTTGTGTCCTTGCCCATTAAAGCTCCGTGAAGAAAACCCTGTTGTCCATCAAGAAGAGAGTGCTGAAGCGGTCATACACACGGATTTGGGGGATTTACCTGCGGATTGGCCCAGATTGGGAGATGCTGTAATTATTCCTGTGCTGCAGTTTTATCAACCGCAAGAGGAGTCTCTACCACCAGTCATACCAATTGTGCCAGTTGAGCCAGTTCCAGAAGAACCTGTTCCGGCAGACCCTCAACCATCAGAACCCCAAGCAGCGGACCCGCAAGAAGCAGCACCACAAGAAGTGGAGTCCTCTGGTGAAGCTGGTGAAGCAGTACCGCCTCCTCCAGTCGCTAGCATGCTTGCCAGGTCCCTAGAGAGGTGGAGTCGTGTCTATAGTTTGCCGTTACGCAGAACAGAAAGGTTAGAGACTACTATACCTGACGCTACCCCACGTAGGTCAGAACGTATCACTAAAGGTAAACTACCTATTCGCTATCAGGAGTAGTCCTAGTAGACTAGTTAGCAAGACCCAGATAGGGTTTATTGCATCTGAAAGATTGTATAAAGTTTGAAAAAGTATTAATGTAATTATTTGAAATGTGTTTTAACCATGCCAATGGACTGCGTGGCTGTGGACTGTGCCAGCCCAAGAACTTGTTTTGTAAATAGTTGCACTACGGTGCCCTATCTTGGTTTGACATGAAACCATTACTATCAACCTCTGAAGAAAAACCCGTATGGTGTGGCCTAGAGTGAGGTCTGCAGTCAGAAGTCCTGCAGCCCACCCAGGACCCACGTGGGAGGTTTTTGGTGCGGGTCCTCCACAAGTATCTTGTATATATGAACACGTTTGATATCTTGATATTTTGATACTTTTGTATTTTCCTATTGTACAAATTGTAACGTTCAAGAATTCGTACCTCCCGGATGGGAAGAGTTATAATGTTGTTGTTAATGCAAAAAAAAATGTTCTTTTTGTCTTTTACAGTCCGGGAGTGCTGTGTTTTACCAAGGGGGGATGTGTAGCCCAGCTACGCAGGCACACATAAAATCCAGGAGAATGCACAGGAAGGTAATCGCAAAAGCTTGCTATTCATGCACTTCACTCACACTTTCAGACACACCCACCAGGGGTATAGGAGGTGGTGACACGTAGCAGAGTCAGTCTGTTTCCTGTCTGAGAAGAGCTCAGATCAGTCAGTTAGTTTCCTGTCTTCAGACAGTGCAGTTCAGTGCCAGTTCAGTCTGGACTTGGAGAGGAGAGAGGACTGAATCCTCGCAGAGCTAGCGTAGCTCACCTGACAAAGAAGTGGAGGCTAGTACGGGTGAAGTGCATCATCCTAGCCTAGTCAGAGCTACCCTTAATCAGTACCTCAGCAGAAGCTGAAGCAAGGAGGGAACTGAGAGCTGCTCAGCGAGTTCGGAAGAAAGCTGACTATTTCCATCGAAAGCTACAAGTGCTTATGCAAAGAGCAGAAGCAGGGCGAAGGGCGCAGTGGAGAAGTTAGAGAAGTGCTACAGGTATTGGATTCCCTGCACTAAATTGCCGGACACCGGGGTCCGAAGCATTGCTACAGTTTCAAGCTTAGTAACAAGAACACCGGAGGCATCTGGACTACAGGTCGCAGAGAGCAGCCCTAAGTGTCAATACGTAACCGGAGACAGGGAAAACAGGAGTCTAGCCTGATCAGCAAATATAGACTTAGTTTTCACCACTTAGAAGTTTCCACCACAACGTTGGCCGGGCAGTACAGCTATTGAGAAAGCTGGAGATTCGGAGTTAACTTCGCTTCAGGCAAGTTGGACTCACCTACATTCGAAGATAAGGAGGCCTCTAACCTGCTCAGCGGTTACCCGAATGTGCATTCTCCACCCCGACCAGCTCCCCGGGATCTACGTGAACCATCTACCAGTAAAAAGTATGAAAAGAAGCTATTTCGTGTGTGACTGAATTATTATCTATACCCTGCATCATCATCTCCATAGACTTCCAGGGACCCGTCTCACCTGTGGGAGACTACCACCCAGCTGCCCCCATAACATCCCCTGTGAAAGTCCTTATAGCAGCGCTGGTTCAATTAACCAGATACCACAGGTGGCGTCACAAACTACCTATCCTAAATATCCCCTGTAAATATTCCCCATTGGATGAGCGCCCAGGGCCACGGACCGAGCCACCGCTACCAGTGACAACTCCCATAGATTTCCATGGGCTCGGCTCCGAGTACCCCATTGCCCTGGTACTAAGTGCGACTCAGAATTATTGGGAAGGGAGTTGAATGTCGCTAAAAAAAAAACTAGAAAAAAACATGAGGTTTTACTAATCCAATTTGAGCTGTATATTGAGGCCTGCTGCCATATTTTGAGTTAATAAATAATAATCTTTATTTATAATAATAATCTTGAGTTCTGCACATGTACACGTCGTGGCCGGAGAGCCCACAAGAATCAATCAATTTGTTCCACAAGAAGCAAATATTTTTAGGTATAATCTACACACATGGTCAAAATTGTTGTACCCCTCGTTTAATGACATAAAAACCCACAATGGTGACAGAAATAACTTGAATCTGACAAAAGTAATAATAAATCAAAAATCTATGAAAATGAACAAATGAAAGTCAGACATTGCTTTTCAACCACGCTTCCACAGAATTTAAAAAAAAATAAAACTCATGAAATAGGCCTGGACAGAAATGATGGTGCCTTAACTTAATATTTTGTTGCACAACCTTTTGAGGCAATCACTGCAATCACACGATTCCTTTAACTGTCAATGAGACTTCTGCACCTGTCGACAGGTATTTCGTCCCACTCCTCAAGAGCAAACTGCTCCCGTTGCCTCGTGTTTGAAGGTCGCCTTTTCCAGACGGCATGTTTCAGCCCTTTCCAAAGATGCTCAATAGGATTTAGGTCAGAGGGCTCATAGAAGCCACTTCAGAATAGTCCAATCTTTTCCTCTTAGCCATTCTTGGGTGTTTTCAGCTGTGTGTTTTGGGTCATTATCCTGTTGCAAGACCCATGACCTGCGACTGAGACCAAGCTTTCTGATACTGGGCAGCACATTTCTCTCTAGAATCCCTTGATAGTCTTGATATTTCATTGTACCCTGCACAGATTCTAGACACCCTGTGCCAGATGCAGCAAGGCAGCCCCAGAACATACCAGAGCCTCCTCCATGTTTCACAGTAGGGACAGTGTTTTTTACTTGATATGCTTCATTTCTCCGTCTGTGAACATAGAGTTGATGTGCCTTGCCAAAAAGTTCCATTTTTGTCCGTAGGACATTCTCCCAGAAGCTTTGTGGTTTGTCAACATGTAGTTTGGCAAATTCCAGTCTGGCATTTTTATGATTTTTTTTCAACAATGGTGTCCTCCTTGGTTGTCTCCCTCTGTCAGGATCCCGTCTGGGTTGGAGCCGATGTTACTACAAACACTAGGGGAAGCAGAGGCAGGTAACGTGGTCAGAGGATAACCGGGTCGGTACACTGGAAAGGCGTTATTAGAAGCACTGGATCAGGCAGAGAGCGTAGTCAGAAGGGCAGGCCGAGGTCAGTTCACAGGAGAGCGGTATTGGTAGCAATGGATCAGGCGGAGAGCGTAGTCAGCAGGGCAGGCCGAGGTCAGTTCACAGGAGAGCGGTATTGGTAGCAATGGATCAGGCGGAGAGCGTAGTCAGAAGGGCAGGCCGAGGTCAGTTCACAGGAGAGCGGTATTGGTATTGGGAGCAGCAGGATCAGCAGGAAACGCTTGACTAGAGGCTAGAAGCACAATAATCTCGCAATGACACACCCACAGGGCCAGGCTTATATAGGGTGTGTAATTGGCAATCAGAGGCCAATCAAGAGAAAACTGGGTGGAGCCGATCAGGAAGAACAGTCAATGGTATCTGGGTTCAGCAAGGAACCTTGCAGCCAGCAGAATAGCTCAGATGGTAGAGCTGCTGGCCGGTGGACAAGAGGTACTGGGTTCGATTCCTGACAGTACTCCCCTCCTTCCAGGATGGCCTCTGGACATCTCAGGAGATGGCTTATCTGGGTACCTCTGATGAAAGGCTCTTGTAAGTCTAGGAGCATGGACGTTGTCCTTTGGTTCCCATGAATTTTCCTCTGGTCCATAACCCTTCTACTGCACCAGATACTGCAGTTTACCTCTGAATTTTCGGGAGTCCAGAATCTTATCCACAATGTATTCTTCTTCACCATGGATCCTTTCTGGTGGAGGAGGTGGCTGAATTCTTCCTGGAAACGGGTTTTCACAGAAGGGTTTGAGCAAGGATATGTGAAATACTGGATGAATCTTTAGATTGTTGGGAAGTTTTAAATGAAAAGCAACCTGGTTAATTTTTGCAGAAATTTGAAAAGGTCCAATGAATTTTTGACCCAATTTGGAGGATGGTACATGTGTCTTTAGATTTTTAGTGAACAGCCAAACTTTGTCTCCAACCTGAAGAGCAGGGGGCACTCTCCGATGTTTATCTGCTGCTTCCTTTATTCTTCCTGGGTCTTGAGTAACATCTCTGATAGTTCCTTCTGGGATTCCTGTAATTTTGTAAGCCTGTCATTTACAGCAGGAATGGGAGTGTTCACTGGCAGATTAGGGATAAATACTGGATGTACTCCATAATTAGCAAAAAATGGGGTTTGAGATGTAGCGCTATGTATGGAGTTGTTGTAGGCAAACTCTGCTGTTGGTAAATAGTCCACCCAGTCATCCTGAAGATAGGAAATGAAGCAACGGAGGTATTGCTCCAAAGTCTGGTTCGTTCTCTCCGTCTGGCCATTGGACTGAGGATGGAAAGCGGTAGAAAGATTCACCGTGACTCCCAAGGCTGTACAGAAACTCTTCCAAAATTTTGACGTAAACTGAACGCCTCTGTCAGACACCACGCTGTCAGGAATTCCATGTAACCTGAATACCTCTTTGATCATCAGTTCTGCAGTTTTTTCAGCAGTAGGAATTCCTTCAGTTGGGATAAAGTGGGCCATTTTTGTGAGTCGGTCCACTATGACAAGGATGACGGTCATCTGTTTGGAAGGGGGTAGTTCCACAATAAAATCCATGGAAATAGATCCCCAAGGCCTGGATGGAACTGGGAGTGGTTGCAGGAGTCCTAGAGGAGACGATCGTGGGGTCTTGTTTCGTGCGCATGTTAAACAGGTTGAAACATATTTCCTCACGTCCTTCCTACAATTAGGCCACCAAAAGAAACGAAGTAGTAAGTCTTGTGTTTTTGCAACTCCCGGATGTCCTGCCAGTTTAGAATCATGGACATTTTTGAGGACTTCAAGGCGAGAAGATTCAGGTACGTATATTTTGTGTTTCTGCATCCAAAACCCCTCTTTGAATGAAAGATCGACGTCTTCCGAAGGATGGTTAAGGAAAGAGTCTTCTTGGTATCCATCTTTAATTCTATTACATAGTCTTTTAGAGTGCAATATTCCCAAAAAATTTTTAGGGTCTAGAATTGTATCGTCATTACTAGACCTCTCCTGAGGTTCCGAACACATCCTGGACAGGGCGTCAGCCTTGCCATTTCTTGAACCAGGCCGGTAAGAAATTATAAAATTTAATCTTGAGAAAAATAAGGCCCATCGTGCTTGTCTTGCAGACAATCTTTTTGCTGTACGGAGGAATTCAAGATTCTTGTGGTCCGTGAGGACAGTCACAGGGTGATTGGCACCTTCCAGAAGATGTCTCCACTCGGAGAAGGCAACTTTAATGGCTAACAGTTCTTTATTACCGATGTCGTAGTTTTTTTCTGCAGATGACATGGTGTGGGAAAGAAACGCACATGGGTGAAGTTGCATCTTGTCCCCAACTCGCTGAGACAGAATGGCTCCCACTGCAGAGTCCGAGGCGTCCACTTCGACAGTAAATGGCAATTCAGGATTTGGGTGTACTAACAATGGAGCAGACGTAAAAAGAGTTTTCAACTTGTCAAAAGCCTCCTGTGCCTCCGGAGACCAGAAAAATGCTTTGGTCTTTTTTGTTAGTGTAGTAATTGGTAGTATGATCCGTGAAAAGTTCTTTATAAATTTTCGGTAAAAATTTTCAAATCCTATGAAACGCTGGACGTCTTTTAAATTTCTTGGAACAGGCCAGTCCACTACAGCATTGATTTTGCTGGAATCCATGCTCAGACCTTCTGGGGAGATGATATATCCCAGAAATTGGATACTGGTTTGTTCAAACTCACATTTTTCAAGTTTAATGTAAAGATGGTTCTCCTGTAGTCATTCCAAGACTAACTGGACGTGCCTGCGATGCTCTTCCAAGGTGTCTGAAAATATAAGAATGTCATCGAGATAAGCCACAACGAATTGATCCAAGAAATCTCGAAATACATCATTAATAAAATGTTGAAAGGTGGCTGGGGCATTGCTAAGGCCAAAGGGCATAACCAGAGATTCAAAATGTCCATATCTCGTTCTGAAGGCGGTCTTCCACTCATCTCCTGGGCAAATCCGTATGAGGTTGTAAGCCCCTCTAAGATCCAGCTTCGTAAAGATTTTCGCAGAACGGAGTCTCTCGAATAGTTCAGGAATCAAGGGTAGCGGGTAGCGATTCTTGATGGTGATATTATTAATCTCTCTGTAGTCAATACATGGCCGCAGAGTGGAGTCTTTCTTTTCAACAAAGAACAGGGGTGCCCCAGCTGGAGATGTGGAAGGTCGAATAAAGCCTTTCTCTAAATTTTCATCCAGGAACTCTATTAATACCTTCAATTCAGGTTCGGAAAGATTGTAAATCCGCCCAAATGGAATGGTTGTTCCTGGCAGCAATTCAATGGGACAGTCGTAAGGACAGTGAGGAGGTAATTGATCTGCTTTCTTCTTACTGCAGACATCAGAGAACTGCTGATATTGAGGTGGTAGTTTCTCTTCCTTCTCATGCAAAATCTCAGAGATTTGGACTTGGAGAACAGGGGGTTCCTTATGACAATTATTCTTGCAGTAGTCAGATGGAAAGGTGATGGTCCTTGATGCCCAGTTGATGGAAGGGTTATGAACTGAAAACCAGGGATCCCTAGGATAACCGGAAATTTCGGAGATGAAATAAGGTGGAAACTGACAGCTTCATGATGATCCGGTTCGATACAAATCTCAAGTTTGATTGTCTCATGCGTGACAGGTCCAGAAGACAAGGGTGATCCATCCACAGTTTCCATTTCAATTGGTGTGGATTTGGTCCTACTGGAAATATTGTTATCACGTGTAAATTTTAAGTCCATAAAATTTCCTCCTGCTCCCGAATCCAACAGGGCAGAGCATTGTATTTTTTGGGTGCCCATTACAACCTGAATGGGGATTACAAAATGAGATGATGTGGTATGTATTTTATCTGTGTCTGGTGTTACTGATGAGATAGTCTGCATGATGGAATCCGACTGCTGAGAAAGGTCCATATTGCTGGCAGACCTGTTGTTGGTAAAGGCTATAGTCCTTTTGTTAGGACAGTTGATGGCATAGTGTCCAGGGTCCCCACAATAGAGGCAGAGATGTTCTGCACGTCGCCTCTCCTTCTCCTGTGCAGAGAGTGGTCTTTGGATGACATCGATCTGCATCGGTTCAGACACGCCTTGCGTCTTTTCTTGGTGGTCTGATGCTGAAAATTAGAAGCCAGGGCTATTCCCAAGTGCTCGCAGTCTCTCCTTTCTCCTTTCAGTAAGTCTCTGGTCTATCCGGATACACAGTTGAATAAAGTCCTCCAACTGGTCAGGGGTCTCTACCCTGGCAAGCTCATCTTTCACTGGTTCTGATAACCCTCGTCGAAATTGACTTCTCTGGGCCGCTGAATTCCAGGTGGTGTCGGCCACCCAGCGACGGAACTCCGATGTATATTCCGCAACAGAGCGACGTCCTTGGCGCAAATTATGTAATTTAGTTTCTGCTGTGGCACAGCGGTTTGGGTCATCAAAAACTTGATTCATAGCTGCGGTGAAAGCTTCCAGGTCATTAAGGAGGTCATAGTCCTTTTCTACATAAGATGAAGCCCAAGCAAGAGCTTCATCCGTCAGGAGATTTATCATGAAAAAAACTTTCTTCCTCTCACTGGTAAAGGGAGCAGGTTGCATCTGGAAGTATATGAGGCATTGATTGAGGAATCCTCGGTACTGCTGGCGATCCCCACTGAACTTTGCAGGCAGCGGAAGCCGCGCGTTTGATTCGGACCCTGAATTGCGCAAGTCCAGAAGTTGTTTTTGTAGCTCAATTACTTCCTGTTGTAGACCCGTGAACTCAGTTTGTAACTTGGAATATTTTCCTTGATAGTTAGTACAAAAATTTTGAAGTTCCGTTACTTGCTGCCTCAGGGTGTTTACAGCGGACTCCATTTTAGCGCGAGATTATTCTGTCAGGATCCCGTCTGGGTTGGAGCCGATGTTACTGCAAACACTAGGGGAAGCAGAGGCAGGTAACGTAGTCAGAGGATAACCGGGTCGGTACACTGGAAAGGCGTTATTAGAAGCACTGGATCAGGCAGAGAGCGTAGTCAGAATGGCAGGCCGAGGTCAGTTCACAGGAGAGCGGTATTGGTAGCAATGGATCAGGCGGAGAGCGTAGTCAGAAGGGCAGGCCGAGGTCAGTTCACAGGAGAGCGGTGTTGGTAGCAATGGATCAGGCGGAGAGCGTAGTCAGAAGGGCAGGCCGAGGTCAGTTCACAGGAGAGCGGTATTGGTAGCAATGGATCAGGCGGAGAGCGTAGTCAGAAGGGCAGGCCGAGGTCAGTTCACAGGAGAGCGGTATTGGTAGCAATGGATCAGGCGGAGAGCATAGTCAGAAGGGCAGGCCGAGGTCAGTTCACAGGAGAGCGGTATTGGTATTGGGAGCAGCAGGAACAGCAGGAAACACTTGACTAGAGGCTAGAAGCACAATAATCTCACAATGACACACCCACAGGGCCAGGCTTATATAGGGTGTGTAATTGGCAATCAGAGGCCAATCAAGAGAACACTGGGTGGAGCCGATCAGGAAGAACAGTCAATGGTATCTGGGTTCAGCAAGTAACCTTGCAGCCAGCAGAATAGCTCAGATGGTAGAGCTGCTGGCCGGTGGACAAGAGGTAATGGGTTCGATTCCTGACACCCATGAAGTCCACTTGGCTGATACAACGACGGATGGTGCAAACTGACACTGATGTTCCTTGAGCTTGAAGTTCACCTTTAATCTGTTTAGAAGTTTTTCTGGGCTCTTTTGTTACCATTCGTATTATCCGTCTCTTTGATTTGTCATCAATTTTCCTCCTGCGGCCACGTCCAGGGTGGTTGGCTACAGTCCTATGGAGCTTAAATTTCTGAATAATATGTGTAACTGTAGAGTAGTCACAGGAACATTAAGCTGCTTGGAGATGGTCTTATAACTTTTACCTGTAACACAGTTTGTCTATAATTTTCTTTCTAATCACCTGAGACAACTCTTTCCTTCGCTTCCTCTGGTCCATATTGAGTGTGATACACACCATGTCACCAAACAGCACAGTGAGTATCTGTAGCCTCTACACAGGCCACTCACTGATTCCAAGATTGTAGACACCTGTGATGATAATTAGTGGACACACCTTGACTTAACATGTCCTTTTTGTCACATTATTTTCAGGGGTACCATCATTTCCGTCCAGGCCTATTTCATGAGTTTTATTTTTAAAAAATTCTGTGGAAGCATGGTTGAAAAGCAATGTCTGACTTTCATTTGTTCATTTTCATAGATTTTTGATTTATTATTACTTTTGTCAGATTCAAGTTATTTCTGTTGTGTAGCCCTGGTATGTAAGGCACACATTATCCGGGAGGATGCGTGGAAAGGTAATGGTTTAATGCTTGATATCCATTCACTCACTCATCACACTTGGACACACCCATAGGGTATATAAGGTAGTGACATGCAGCAGAGACAGGTCAGTCTAGTCTGGACTTGGAGGGAGGAAGAAGTCCAGTTCAGTCCAGGTGTCAGATCCTGTCAGCAGTGAAGCAGTTCAGAAAGTGGAGGCTAGTACGGATGAGGTAGTATCCTAGCCTAGTCAGAGCTGTTCCTGACCCTGAAGCGAGAGATAATATTGAGGAGGAAGAGTTTTGCAGCAGTACTTCAGTCGCCTGTCCTAAGGACAGTGAAGTTCAGATGATGTGTTCCTGAACTGGGAGAAAACTGGGAATCTGTGAGCAAGCTCTAAGAAAGGTCAGAAGAAAGGACTGTGACTATTTGGATGAGAGTGCTTATGTTAAGAGCGCGAGCAGGGCGAAGGGCGCAGTGGAAGGAATTATAGAAGTGCCTCGGACATTGGATTGTCAGGACTATTCACCGGTCACTGGGTGTCATGTGTGCATCGCCACGAAGATCGTCGCGGTTGCACATTCTGACTTCTCACAGCTGAGTTGCTGTTTCTTTGTGTTTGGCAGTTAGGGAGTTAATTCTGTCTGTGCTCAGTTCTGGGACTGGGTGCAGTTTCTCCCGGCTGCAATTAATTATTTGTTGATTGGTTTCCTTTAAATCTCTGGTTGTCTGTGTTGGGAGTTGCCAGTGAAATTCTTCATGCAGACCACAGATAGGATTGTATCTGTATAGACTTAAGTTAAAGAGCTCCTTAGTTGTTTTAAGCTCACCTTGCTTAGAGTTTAATATCCCAGATCATTTATGTTCCTTCTGTGTTTGAGTGTGTATGCAAGTCTGTGTTTTCTCCAGTCTGTCTTATATGTCTAATCTGTGTATTTAGCAGAGATCAGCCCATATCCCTTTGGTGGTAATCAGAATCCTTCTTGGGACTGATTGCAGGGTTCAGGGACTGATAGGAGACAGGGTTAGGCTGGAGACTTGGACCTCTGAACCATTATCAGTACCTCCAAGGTGAGGGATTAGTTAGGACCCCAGTTTAGGGTCAGGTTAGACCCCCGGTCCTCCTCTTTCCTGTGACAGTGTATCAAGTCCTCAAGATTAACCCTGAGTTCAACGGATATCGTGTCAGGTAAATCTATTCTATATTTACATGCTGATGTTGCTAATCTATATGTTGTATAGAGTGTTGTTCTTTTAAGAATAGTTTACTGACATCGTACACATATCATAAGACCGCGTGACACTGGGGACCGAAGTGTTGCTACTGCTTCAAGCGTAGTGATAGAACAACCAGAGGTTCGCTGGACTTCAAGTCTCAGGAACAAGCCCTTAGCGTCGGTACGTAACAGGGGTCAGGGAGAGTGGGAACTCTGAGTTCTGCAGGACAACAGTAAGCAACCAGCTCTCTCAAAGGAAGGCTCCGACCACCATGCTGACCGGGCAGTACAGCTACAGAATTAGCTGGAGTTTTTGAGTGAACTTAGCTTCATGCAAGTTGGACTCGTTACATTGAAAGTTAAGGAGGCCTCTAACCTGCTCAGCCGTTGCCTTGAAACGCATCCTCCATCCACCCCAACAGCTTCCCGGGACCTGCCTTATCATCTTGGAAAGTAAAAGGTATGGAAAGAAGCTTTAATGTGTGAGACTGTGTCATTTAACTGCATACCTTCACGACATCATAATCACTATAGACCCTGAGGGAAGAGTCCCACCTGTAGGGGACCCGACATCTAGCTGCCACACCATCCCCTCAGAGATCTACAGCAGCGCTGGTCTTAGTGATCAGAAAACTACAGGTGGCGTCACGAACTGTTATATACCAGTCCCCTGTAAATAATCCCTCCCAACATACGCCTGACCGCCAGGGCCACAGACCGAGCCACCGCTACCTGTGACAACCCATAGACTTCCATGGGCTCGGCTCTGAGTACCCCGTTGCCCTGGTAACCCACAATTGTGGTGCGGGTCACGACAACTTGGCGTCACGAACAGGATGAGAAACTCGCAAAATTGCGAGCCCTGTGTGCCTGTGAACTGTTTTGTGGAAAAGGACTGCTTGCACTTTTGGCGCCAAATATCGCCATCTTTGTCGCCATATTCGCGCCCTGAGGCGCTGGAGAAGAAGGTGGGCGTGGATTCGTGGGCGTTGTGCCCCACTAAGGCGCGAAGAAAATGCCTGCCCTCTCAAAGTGCTATTACAATATACGGTCCTGCCCTACTGCAAAAGAAATACGCCTCCTCTTCATCCCCGATCCAAGGAGGAGGAGATGCAAAGCCCGCCTCCACGGAGAGAACCAGTGTGTTCCTAAAAGTAACCAGGAGATGTTTTGGAACATGATGGAGGCAGGACGTGTGCAGCCGAGCAGGGAGGCGGTGGAAGGCAGGCCCCGTTCCCCAGCCAAGCTGCCACTGGAACCGGAGCCATCTGTGGTCCGGCACCTGCAGCAAACCTTGCTGGAGGTTGGAGAAGAAAACGCTAGGTTAAAGAAAATGATCCTGCAACAACCTGGCATGGAGGAGATTGAGAGACGCCGGCGTACCCAGATACAGCGGCGGCTGTGGACGCGGTGTTCTCTCCCTTCGACGACACTCTGCCATTTGAATTGCCCAAACTTCTGCTGCCCAAGGCTAAGGAGCAACCGGAGGCTACCCCCAAAAGGACCGACCCTGATCCCACCGATGGAGCGGTGGAGGCGAAGGAGGTTGAGGAGGTCCAGCCAGTTCCGGAACGCCCGCCCGGCCAGGAGGCCGCAGCAGATGATTGTTCCCCGGTAGGGACACCGGAGGGATCTTGCCCGTCGTTACCTGAAATTAACTGGGACGCGATTGAGCGTCTTGATGACGTCGCGTACGCCGGAGTGTGGGAAAGCGAGTGGCAACAACGACAGGAGGAGGAACGGGAGATCAAGCGCAACAGACAGCAGCAGCATGAGGAGCTGATTGCCGACAAGGAGACGGTCCGTCGCGACAAAGGTACCTTACGGGAACCGCGGCGACAGGGGAGTGTTACGGAGTTCCAGCTCCGCAAGGGCTGGGGCTTCATCCGTGAACCGGGCCTCTACCCGGGGATCTTTGTCAGCCGTAGGGACGTGGAATCCCACCTACCGCAAGGCCATCCCGGAAGGGACCTGTATAACGGGGACATAGTCACTTACACAAGGCACTGGGGCCTGAAGGGGTGGTATGCCCTTAATGTGGAAATCGTCCGTGACCCCGTCCCTGAAGCTGGTAACGTCACCATTGCCGGCGCGTCACAGTCCCGAGCTCCCGCTGCACCAGGCCGTGCCCCTGCATCGCCCCCTGAATATTCCTCTCTACCGGTATCTCACATTAGATCGCAACCCGCGACCCCGTCTAGATCGCTATCTGCACCGCCGGACATAGCGGTATCAGCAGCAACGCAGTCCGCGTCTGGTAATAAAGAGACACCCGTTGCGCCTCTAGTGGTTCATATTAGGACTGTTGCAACTCAGACCCTGATCGCAGCACATGACCTATTCGTTATGCATCCAAAGGAGCATCGTGTTGTTTCTGCACCCGGTGTGGAAAATGTAGTAGAAAGCAAATAAAAAGTAAATATCGGTAGGACCCAGTCAAGGGTTTACCATAGCTAAGAATTGCAATGTATAAAGTTGAGAATTTTTGTGAAGTTACACTTTATTGATAAGTCTAGGAATGTATACATGATTACTGAATGTATGAGAAATAATTGAGAGATAATTGTGTTTTCTATAATAAATAGAATACCCGGCTGGGTACTAGATACAGAAGTGGATAAGGAGTTTTGAAAAGTGAATATTGATGATGAAGATTTTTTTGCACTTTACAGAATTTTACTGTCTTATTGAAAATGTGAAATTACTTGAAAATATTTTACTATGCCAAAGAACTGGTGGCTATGGACACTTTTAGCCCAAAAACTGTATCCTGTAAATAGTTGCACTGTGTGCCCTATCTTGGTTTTACAATAAAACCACAGCACAATTACTACCTCTGAACATAAAACCCGTGTGGTGTGGCACTGAGCGAGGTCTGCAGCCAGATGTCCTGCAGCCCACCCAGGACCCACGTTGAAGGTTTGGTGCGGGTCCTTCACAAGAATACTGTTTGATATGACATATTTATTGAAAGTATGTTTTTGTATTTTTCTATGTCCATTGTACATAATGCAACGTTTAAGAATTTCTCACCTCCCTGCTGGGAAGAGTTTGATGTTAAATGTTTAAATGCAAAACAAAAATTCTTTCTTTGTCTATTTCACAGCCCGGGAGTGCTGTATTTTACCAAGGGGGAATGTGTAGCCCTGGTATGTAAGGCACACATTATCCGGGAGGATACGTGGAAAGGTAATGGTTTAATGCTTGATATCCATTCACTCACTCATCACACTTGGACACACCCATAGGGTATATAAGGTAGTGACATGCAGCAGAGACAGGTCAGTCTAGTCTGGACTTGGAGGGAGGAAGAAGTCCAGTTCAGTCCATGTGTCAGATCCTGTCAGCAGTGAAGCAGTTCAGAAAGTGGAGGCTAGTACGGATGAGGTAGTATCCTAGCCTAGTCAGAGCTGTTCCTGACCCTGAAGCGAGAGATAATATTGAGGAGGAAGAGTTTTGCAGCAGTACTTCAGTCGCCTGTCCTAAGGACAGTGAAGTTCAGATGATGTGTTCCTGAACTGGGAGAAAACTGGGAATCTGTGAGCAAGCTCTAAGAAAGGTCAGAAGAAAGGACTGTGACTATTTGGATGAGAGTGCTTATGTTAAGAGCGCGAGCAGGGCGAAGGGCGCAGTGGAAGGAATTATAGAAGTGCCTCGGACATTGGATTGTCAGGACTATTCACCGGTCACTGGGGACCGAAGTGTTGCTACTGCTTCAAGCGTAGTGATAGAACAACCAGAGGTTCGCTGGACTTCAAGTCTCAGGAACAAGCCCTTAGCGTCGGTACGTAACAGGGGTCAGGGAGAGTGGGAACTCTGAGTTCTGCAGGACAACAGTAAGCAACCAGCTCTCTCAAAGGAAGGCTCCGACCACCATGCTGACCGGGCAGTACAGCTACAGAATTAGCTGGAGTTTTTGAGTGAACTTAGCTTCATGCAAGTTGGACTCGTTACATTGAAAGTTAAGGAGGCCTCTAACCTGCTCAGCCGTTGCCTTGAAACGCATCCTCCATCCACCCCAACAGCTTCCCGGGACCTGCCTTATCACCTTGGAAAGTAAAAGGTATGGAAAGAAGCTTTAATGTGTGAGACTGTGTCATTTAACTGCATACCTTCACGACATCATAATCACTATAGACCCTGAGGGAAGAGTCCTACCTGTAGGGGACCCGACATCTAGCTGCCACACCATCCCCTCAGAGATCTACAGCAGCGCTGGTCTTAGTGATCAGAAAACTACAGGTGGCGTCACGAACTGTTATATACCAGTCCCTGTAAATAATCCCTCCCAACATATGCCTGACCGCCAGGGCCACAGACCGAGCCACCGCTACCTGTGACAACCCCATAGACTTCCATGGGCTCGGCTCTGAGTACCCCGTTGCCCTGGTAACCCACAATTGTGGTGCGGGTCACGACACTGTCACCATTGTGGGTTTTTCTGTCATTAAACGAGGGGTACCAACAATTTTGACCATGTGTGTATATGACAGTAATGCAGTTCCAAACTCATATTTAATAGTTGTATATATCATGGCACGCACAGAGTACTGCTTTATTTTTTATATGTAGATCGATACATAGATACAGTAGATCACAAAATGTTGTGATCTCCGGTGATCAGATATAATCTATGATGCAACAAGTGTTTCATTATTCTGCAGCGCCATCACTGGTGAAATGAAGTATTACATGGCGCCTTTTAAAATCAATGCAATACACTAATACGCTGGTTCCTTTTTCACAAAGGGATGATTTTTGTTGTCATTATCTACTTTAAGTACTAGAAAAAGGGTATTGTAATTGAGATTCCTCTTAATTAATAAAAATAAGCCAAAGTGGGTATTTCACATGTTTTCAAAATATATTTACATACTGGTGAACCACTGGATATCCCAAAAAAGTGGTGTCCCTAGACACCATAATGGCTGGCTGCTGGCATTAGTATATAAGTTTGCTTTGTTCAATTTATACAATGAAGAGAAGCTCTGAAGCCCAAACTGCTGCTCTAATAAAGGAAGTTCTAAGACGACTAATAAAAGGGGACGTTAATGAAAGTTTTATGGGAGAAAGTAAAAAAAAAAAAATTACAAAAAGCAATTGAAATTACCGGACCACATCGGTGTTACATTTACCTGCACTATACTTATCACAGCGTGACATTTCATTCCAGAGTAATTATCAACATGGCTGACTCACAAACACCGTACAATCGCTGCGCGCTGTTCCTCCTGCACCCAAACATGCAGCGGAAAGGTTATGGCTGCCAACGGGAAGATTTGTTATTACGTATCTGTAATCGATGAGTACAAGACGT
The DNA here is from genome assembly GCA_033576555.1 of Oophaga sylvatica. NCBI lineage: Eukaryota > Metazoa > Chordata > Amphibia > Anura > Dendrobatidae > Oophaga > Oophaga sylvatica. The sequence continues at coordinate 12,074,592 of JARQOD010000002.1, forward strand.
GGCGACGTATATCTGTGCAGACACGCCGAATCAAGAGCGATTAAAAGTCGTTTTAGTATCACTAATCATTGCATGCCTTCCAAAACGTAAGTGGCAATATGTCAATGCTGCTAAGTGCATTACGATATTGCCAACGATAATGTGAATTTAAGTATGTCACTGTATTAATTGCTCTATAATGTGCTCAAAATATTGCATCCCTCTGTGACAACTGCTTCACTTGTTCTGCCTGCGCCGGCGATGACAATACTATGAATAACAAGCGTTTCTCAGATGTTACCATGAAAATGGGTGCGATACATATGTTCAGAGAGAACCGAAAGCTATATTTATCATAAATATCAACGGAGAGAGGCTAATATATAATTATAAGTAACGGGAGACAACACGTTAGCGTGTACTCAATGGACTTATGGCTACTCTCAACCTTACACACTATGACATTATGAAAAAAATTACTATAATGCTAACACTTGTATATAAAAATATAACTACTATAATACTGCTCCCTATGTACAAGAATACAACTACTATAATACTGCCCCTACATACTAGAATATAACTACTATAATACTGCTCCTATGTACAAGAATATAACTACTATAATACTGCTCCTATATACAAGAATATAACTACTATAATACTGCTCCTATGTACAAGAATATAACTACTATAATACTGCTCCTATGTACAAGAATATAACTACTATAATACTGCTCCTATGTACAAGAATATAACTACTATAATACTGCTCCTATGTTCAAGAATATAACTACTATAATACTGCCCCCTATGTACAAGAATGTAACTACTATAATACTGCTCCTATGTACAAGAATATAACTACTATAATACTGCTCCTATGTACAAGAATATAACTACTATAATACTGCTCCTATGTACAAGAATATAACTACTATAATACTGCCCCCTATGTACAAGAATGTAACTACTATAATACTGCTTCTATGTACAAGAATATAACTACTATAATACTGCTCCTATGTACAAGAATATAACTACTATAATACTGCCCCCTATGTACAAGAATGTAACTACTATAATACTGCTTCTATGTACAAGAATATAACTACTATAATACTGCTCCTATGTACAAGAATATAACTACTATAATACTGCTCCTATGTACAAGAATATAGCTACTATAATACTGCTCCTATGTCCAAGAATATAACTACTATAATACTGCTCCTATGTACAAGAATATAACTACATATATACTGCTTCTATGTACAAGAATATAACTACTATAATACTGCTCCTATGTCCAAGAATATAACTACTATAATGTTGCTCCTATGTACAAGAATATAACTACTATAATACTGCCCCTATGTACAAGAATATAACTACTATAATACTGCTCCTATGTACAAGAATATAACTACTATAATGCTGCTCCTATGTACAAGAATATAAACTGCTATAATACTGCCCCTATGTACAAGAATATAACTACTATAATACTGCTCCTATGTACAAGAATATAACTACTATAATACTGCCCCTATGTACAAGAATGTAACTACTATAATACTGCTTCTATGTACAAGAATATAACTACTATAATACTGCTCCTATGTACAAGAATATAACTACTATAATACTGCCCCCTATGTACAAGAATGTAACTACTATAATACTGCTTCTATGTACAAGAATATAACTACTATAATACTGCTCCTATGTACAAGAATATAACTACTATAATACTGCTCCTATGTACAAGAATATAGCTACTATAATACTGCTCCTATGTACAAGAATATAACTACTATAATACTGCTCCTATGTCCAAGAATATAACTACTATAATGCTGCTCCTATGTACAAGAATATAACTACTATAATACTGCCTCCTAGCTGAGAGGTTGTGTGTTTGTAGCTCTCCTGATGTCTGGAGCAAGCCCAGGGAGGGGCCACCCTGGGCGGGGAAGCTCCCCAGGCAAGGCCCAGGCTTCCCGGCCTACACTGGGACAAGCCTCCCAGGCCTCTCCTAATGGGAATGTTAATCCCAGAGCCACTGTCAGAGCAGTGAATGCAGCGAGCCAAAGCTGCAGCAGTTCTGTGAAGGAGGAAAAAGCCGTCAGTAAAGTTTTGGGAGGAAAACCTCCAAGTCCAGCAAAGAAGCAAGAAGGAAAAGTGTCGGTCAGCGATGGGTTACAGCACAATGTGAAGTCAGGTAACTCCCCAGTCAGCAAGCAGCTCCTGCCAGGTGCACAGGTGAGATCAGTCCCAGCTGTGCAGATCACCTCTCCTGCTCCCAGGCAGAGACGGACGTCTTTGGAAAGACAAACCATCCAGGAGAACTTACAGCAGCATGGCAGTATGGCGCGGTCAGGACGCACACGGTCGCAGTCAGGTGGCAGCAGTAAAAGTGCTGTGGAGCCTGGAGCCATGAAACCAGCGGTGGTGAAAATTAAGGAGACGTCTGGGTTCAAGCAGCTGGGGACATCGCTGAATGCAGGATCCCAGGAGGAGACGCCACGTGCACCTGAGCTTCAGCTCGCAGAGGAGATCCCAGGACTGGTCAAGAAGTTCGGTGAGTTACAGCAGCAGAAAGACTCACTACAGATGCAGATAGACACTTGCTATAAGCTAAAGGCTATTAATCCCGGGAGTCATGATTTTTATGATGAGACTCTGAACACACTGGGTGTATTGCTGGCAAAAGTGGTGAGGGACATGGACTGCGTCCTAGAGAGGATGGGGCCCCTGGCGGAGACTTATAGGAACCAGGAACTGTTTAATTCACAGAAGCAGAACTCTGCAGGTTCCAGGTCAGACATTGTCCCAGGTGGACCCCAGAAGCAGGTGCGGCCAGTGCTGCAGCCTGCAAGTTTCTGCTTCCAAAAGGGGCAAATGCCGCACCAGCAGCAGCCTGTAGTACAGACCCCAGCAGACGTACCACAAGTCTCAAAATGCCCAGCAAAACTGCCTGCAGCAGATCCAAAGCAGAAGCATGTAGTGCAGATTCCAGCAGAGGTACAACAAGTCACAGAATGCCCAGCACAACAGCCTGCAGCAGATTCCAAGCAGCAGCATGAAGGGCACATTCCAGTAGAGGTACAACAAGTCTCAGAATGCCCAGTACAGCCGCCTGCAGCAGATTCCAAGCAGCAGCATGGACATTTTTCAGCACAGGGACTACAAGTCTCAGAATGCCATGCACCACAGTTGGGCAGTGGACATGTGCCGGTAGTTCCTGATGGTGCCCAGCAGGGCTCTGATGCTGGGGATAACCGCGCTGTATCTGAGGGGTCGGGGGTTTGGGGGAGCACAGTATCTTTGCTGGACGCTGCGCAGTCTGATAGTGACATTGATGTTGATGATAACAATGTTCATGATGATGTCTGTGATTTCCCCCCTTTAATTCCGAGCACACAAGGTGTAGAAGCCCCCCCTGCTGCAGACCCTCACCCCGTCAGTCAGCCTAGTGTGACCCCGCAGGTTCCCCCAGTAATGCCTGGAGTCGTGGCGCTCCGTCCTTCACCTCTGGTGCCAATTATACCGGCCAGGCGTTTAAACGGAGAAACGTTGTGCGTTTCCGGCACAGAGGTGCCAAGGAGGATCTGCCAGATAGAAGGTTTGTGGTCAGGGAGCTCTTGTGTCGCCAGATGGGGTTTGCGCCAGTCAGCATCTTGGCGGTGATTAATCTTCCAGACAGGCAGGGCTATGACGTCAGCTTTAAGCTCATGAGTGACCTGGACAGGTTTTGGTCTAATTTCCCCAAGTTTAGAGACACTGAGGGCTGGAGTAAGTTCAGCTTTATTCCTATCTCTAAGCCAGATACCGTTACGGTAAATCTCATCTTCTGGAATGAGTCTGTTCCCCCGCAGGACATTGTGGTGTGGCTCCGGAGGCATTGTGACCTAGTCTCTGACCTCACCAAAAGCAGAGACAATGATGGTATCTGGACGGGAGGGTGGAGGGTTTTGGTGAAACTGCGCCAGTGCGATAATATCACTGCCCACTTACCCAACTCCTTCTTTATTGGGAGGGAGAGGGGTGTGTGTTTCTATCCTGGGCAGCCTCGTAAGTGCTTCAAATGTGGCAAGGCGGGTCACCTGGCGAATACGTGTACTGTGGTGAAGTGCAACCTGTGTGGGGAGGTCGGCCATGTGGCTGCAGACTGCCAGAACATCAGGTGCAACCTCTGTGGGAAGATCGGTCACCCTCACAGGGACTGTCCTGACGCCTGGCACAATATCTGTAAGGACTATCCTGATGAGGATTTGGTGGCAGGGGCAGAGATTCTGGAGGAGGCAGCTTTACTGTCAGGGGAAATACTGGCCAGACCGGAGGCCCACTAGGGGTCTACTCAGGTGACACCAGAGCAGCAGGGTTCAGAGGGTGCACAGGGAAGTATGGAGGTTGTCCCTCAGGGGCAGCAGTCACAGGGAAGCATTACTTCAGTACTACCATCTGTGTCTCAGACTAAAAGGAAGAAAAAGGACAAGACCTCCCGTAAACCTGAGAAGGAGTATGACACTGACCAAGGAGCCAGGAAGAAGGTCCAGAGTTCTGCAGGTGTAATGGACTTATCTAATAGGTTTGGTGTTCTGTCTGAGTCTGACGGTGATTTTGAGGATGACCTTAGAAGAATTGACGCAGAGTTTGATAGGGACGTAGAGGACTGTCCTCCGCCCAAGCGGAAGCCATTACCTGAGGGCTCTCGGGTAGAGTCTGAAATGGAGACCGGCGGTGACCAGAATAACTCCGACTCAGATCTGTGACGCTGTCAACCACATAATGTCCGAGCCCAGATAGATAAAATCATTAGGAAAATTAGGAAATGTTAAGTTATGGAAGGATGTGTCACTGGGTTGAAATATGATGTTTTTTTTTTTTTGTTTGTTTGTTTTTTTTTCCAACCAGGTGTATGGACTCTTTAAGATAATTTTATATGTATAATCCGGATATGTAATGAATGTACAATCCAAGTGAATTTATTTTTGTATTACTGGAGGAATGTCAGTATATTTGTATTTGTTTGGTTTTTACAATAAAAATTGCCCCTATGTACAAGAATATAACTACTATAATACTGCCCCTATGTACAAGAATATAACTACTATAATACTGCCCCTATGTACAAGAATATAACTACTATAATACTGCCCCCTATGTACAAGAATATAACTACTATAATACTGCCCCTATGTACAAGAATATAACTACTATAATACTGCCCCTATGTACAAGAATATAACTACAATAATAATGCTCCTAAGTATAAGAATATAACTACTATAATACTGCCCCTATGTACAAGAATATAACTACTATAATACTGCTCCTATGTACAAGTATAGAACTACTATAACACTGCCCCTATGTACAAGAATATAACTACTGTAATACTGCTCCTATGTACAAGAATATAACTACTATAATACTGCCTCCTAGCTGAGAGGTTGTGTGTTTGTAGCTCTCCTGATGTCTGGAGCAAGCCCAGGGAGGGGCCACCCTGGGCGGGGAAGCTCCCCAGGCAAGGCCCAGGCTTCCCGGCCTACACTGGGACAAGCCTCCCAGGCCTCTCCTAATGGGAATGTTAATCCCAGAGCCACTGTCAGACAGTGAATGCAGCGAGCCAAAGCTGCAGCAGTTCTGTGAAGGAGGAAAAAGCCGTCAGTAAAGTTTTGGGAGGAAAACCTCTCAAGTCCAGCAAAGAAGCAAGAAGGAAAAGTGTCGGTCAGTGAAGGGTTACAGCACAATGTGAAGTCAGGTAACTCCCCAGTCAGCAAGCAGCTCCTGCCAGGTGCACAGTGAGATCAGCCCAGCTGTGCAGATCACCTCTCCTGCTCCCAGGCAGAGACGGACGTCTTTGGAAAGACAAACCATCCAGGAGAACTTACAGCAGCATGGCAGTATGGCGCGGTCAGGACGCACACGGTCGCAGTCAGGTGGCAGCAGTAAAAGTGCTGTGGAGCCTGGAGCCATGAAACCAGCGGTGGTGAAAATTAAGGAGACGTCTGGGTTCAAGCAGCCGGGGACATCGCTGAATGCAGGATCCCAGGAGGAGACGCCACGTGCACCTGAGCTTCAGCTCGCAGAGGAGATCCCAGGACTGGTCAAGAAGTTTGGTGAGTTACAGCAGCAGAAAAACCACTACAGATGCAGATAGACACTTGCTATAAGCTAAAGGCTATTAATCCCGGGAGTCATGATTTTTATGATGAGACTCTGAACACACTGGGTGTATTGCTGGCAAAAGTGGTGAGGGACATGGACTGCGTCCTAGAGAGGATGGGGCCCCTGGCGGAGACTTATAGGAACCAGGAACTGTTTAATTCACAGAAGCAGAACTCTGCAGGTTCCAGGTCAGACATTGTCCCAGGTGGACCCCAGAAGCAGGTGCGGCCAGTGCTGCAGCCTGCAAGTTTCTGCTTCCAAAAGGGCAAATGCCGCACCAGCAGCAGCCTGTAGTACAGACCCCAGCAGACGTACCACAAGTCTCAAAATGCCCAGCAAAACTGCCTGCAGCTGACCAAAGCAGAAGCATGTAGTGCAGATTCCAGCAGAGGTACAACAAGTCACAGAATGCCCAGCACAACAGCCTGCAGCAGATTCCAAGCAGCAGCATGAAGGGCACATTCCAGTAGAGGTACAACAAGTCGCAGAATGCCCAGTACAGCCGCCTGCAGCAGATTCCAACAGCAGCATGGACATTTTTCAGCACAGGCACTACAAGTCTCAGAATGCCAGCACCACAGTTGGGCAGTGGACATGTGCCGGTAGTTCCTGATGGTGCCCAGCAGGGCTCTGATGCTGGGGATAACCGCGCTGTATCTGAGGGGTCGGGGGTTTGGGGGAGCACAGTATCTTTGCTGTACGCTGTGCAATCTGATAGTGACATTGATGTTGATGATAACAATGTGCATGATGATGTCTGTGATTTCCCCCTTTAATTCCGAGCACACAAGGTGTAGAAGCCCCCCCTGCTGCAGACCCTCACCCCGTCAGTCAGCCTAGTGTGACCCGCAGGTCCCCCCCAGTAATGCCTGGAGTCGTGGCGCTCCGTCCTTCACCTCTGGTGCCAATTATACCGGCCAGGCGTTTAAACGGAGAAACGTTGTGCGTTTCCGGCACACAGGTGCCAAGGAGGATCTGCCAGATAGAAGGTTTGTGGTCAGGGAGCTCTTGTGTCGCCAGATGGGGTTTGCGCCAGTCAGCATCTTGGCGGTGATTAATCTTCCAGACAGGCAGGGCTATGATGTCAGCTTTAAGCTCATGAGTGACCTGGACAGTTTTGGTCTAATTTCCCCAAGTTTAGAGACCTGAGGGCTGGAGTAAGTTCAGCTTTATTCCTATCTCTAAGCCAGATACCGTTACGGTAAATCTCATCTTCTGGAATGAGTCTGTTCCCCCGCAGGACATTGTGGTGTGGCTCCGGAGGCATTGTGACCTGGTCTCTGACCTCACCAAAAGCAGAGACAATGATGGTATCTGGACGGGAGGGTGGAGGGTTTTGGTGAAACTGCGCCAGTGCGATAATATCACTGCCCACTTACCCAACTCCTTCTTTATTGGGAGGGAGAGGGGTGTGTGTTTCTATCCTGGGCAGCCTCGTAAGTGCTTCAAATGTGGCAAGGCGGGTCACCTGGCGAATACGTGTACTGTGGTGAAGTGCAACCTGTGTGGGGAGGTCGGCCATGTGGCTGCAGACTGCCAGAACATCAGGTGCAACCTCTGTGGGAAGATCGGTCACCCTCACAGGGACTGTCCTGACGCCTGGCACAATATCTGTAAGGACTATCCTGATGAGGATTTGGTGGCAGGGGCAGAGATTCTGGAGGAGGCAGCTTTACTGTCAGGGGAATTACTGCCAGACCGGAGGTCCCACAGGGGTCTACTCAGGTGACACCAGAGCAGCAGGGTTCAGAGGGTGTACAGGGAAGTATGGAGGTTGTCCTCAGGGGCAGCAGTCACAGGGAAGCATTACTTCAGTGCTACCATCTGTGTCTCAGACTAAAAGGAAGAAAAAGGACAAGACCTCCCGTAAACCTGAGAAGGAGTATGACACTGGCCAAGGAGCCAGGAAGAAGGTCCAGAGTTCTGCAGGTGTAATGGACTTATCTAATAGGTTTGGTGTTCTGTCTGAGTCTGACGGTGATTTTGAGGATGACCTTAAAGAATTGACGCAGAGTTTGATAGGGACGTAGAGGACTGTCCTCCGCCCAAGCGGAAGCCATTACCTGAGGGCTCTCGGGTAGAGTCTGAAATGGAGACCGGCGGTGACCAGAATAACTCCGACCCAGATCTGTGACGCTGTCAACTACATAATGTCCGACCCAGATAGATAAAATCATAAAATTTGGAAATGTTAAGTTATGGAAGGATGTGTCACTGGGTTGAAATATGATTTTTTTTTTTTTTTTTTTTTTTTTTTCCAACCAGGTGTATGGACTCTTTAAGATAATTTTATATGTATAATCCGGATATGTAATGAATGTACAATCCAAGTGAATTTATTTTTGTATTACTGGAGGAATGTCAGTATATTTGTATTTGTTTGGTTTTTACAATAAAAATTGCCCCTATGTACAAGAATATAACTACTATAATACTGCCCTATGTACAAGAATATAACTACTATAATACTGCCCTATGTACAAGAATATAACTACTATAATACTGCCCCCTATGTACAAGAATATAACTACTATAATATCCCATGTACAAGAATACTCTAATACTGCCTATACAAGAATATATACAATATGCTCCTAAGTAAAGAATATAACTACTATAATACTGCCCTATGTACAAGAATATAACTACTATAATACTGCTCCTATGTACAAGTATAGAACTACTATAAACTGCCCCTATGTACAAGAATAATACTTAATACTGCTCCTATGTACAAAATATAATATTAACTGCCCCTATGTACAAGAATATAACTACTATAATACTGCTCCTATGTACAAGAATATAACTACTATAATACTGCTCCTATGTACAAGAATATAACTACTATAATACTGCTTATGTACAAGAATATAACTACTATAAACACTCCCTATGTACAAGAATATAACTACTATAATACTGCTCCTATGTACAAGAATATAACTACTATAATACTGCCTCATGTACAAGAATATAACTACTATAATACTGCCCTATGTAAAAGAATATAACTACTATAATACTGCTCCTATGTGCAAGAATATAACTACTATAATACTGCTATGTACAAGAATATAACTACTATAATACTGCCCCTATGTACAAGAATAAAACTACTATAATACTCTCTAATTAAGAATGCTACTTATACTGCCATGTACAAGAATATAACTACTATAATACTGCTCCTATGTAAAGAATATAACTACTATAATACTGCTCCTATGTACAAGAATATAACTACTATAATACTGCTCCTATGTACAAGAATATAACTACTATAATACTGTCCCTATGTACAAGAATAAACTACTATAATACTACACCTATGTACAAGAATATAACTACTATAATACTGCCCTATGTACAAAATATAACTACTATAATACTGCCCCTATGTACAAGAATATAACTACTATAATACTGCCCTATGTACAAAATATAACTACTATAATACTGCCCTATGTACAAGAATATAACTACTATAATACTGCTCCTATGTACAAGAATATAACTACTATAATACTGTCCCTATGTACAAGAATAAAACTACTATAATACTACACCTATGTACAAGAATATAACTACTATAATACTGCCCTTATGTACAATAATATAAACTACTATAATACTGCCCTATTGTACAAGAATATAACTACTATAATACTGCTCCTTATGTACAAGAATATAACTACTATAATACTGCTCCTATGTACAAGAATATAACTACTATAATACTGCTCCTATGTACAAGAATATAACTACTATAATACTGCTTCTATGTACAAGAATATAACTACTATAATACTGCTCCTATGTACAAGAATATAACTACTATAATACTGCTTCTATGTACAAGAATATAACTACTATAATACTGCCCTATGTACAAGAATATAATTGCTATAATACTGCCCTATGTACAAGAATATAACTACTATAATACTGCCTATGTACAAGAATATAACTACTATAATACTGCTCCTATGTACAAGAATATAACTACTATAATACTGCTCCTATGTACAGGAATATAACTACTATAATACTGCTCCTATCTACAAGAATATAACTACTATAATACTGCTCCTTTGTACAAGAGTATAACTACTATAATACTGCTCCTATGTACAGTATAATACAGAATACCACAGTGCTGTGTTCTCCATTGTGGCCTATTTCCACGTTCAGTGAATTCTTACAATTTCCACAAAAATTTGTTTTCCATGTACGGTAATTGTTTCCTTTATCTCTGGGTAGAAGGTATCAGAAAGTGAAAATATTTACATTCTTTTGGTGAAATTTTGACACTTATGAAGTGAACATTATTTTTTAGTTATTGTTATACATTTTTCTTCAGTATCATCTAGTGTATAATACAATTCGATTTTTAAGGGCAGATATCTTCTGAGCGCCCCGTGGGACCCTCAAGACCTCATCTGCCTAATTCCATTTAGTAGTGCAAATCATTTGGTAAATGGTCTTCAAACATCTTTGTCTTAGAAATTAATTTTTTGGCGATTTTCTTGAAAGTAAAACAAAACGTCCTGCGCTGAGTGCCCGATGCCGAGCGTGCTGAACCAATATTATCTTTTAATAAGACTTCCAATAATATGAACCAACAAAAAACATTATTTTATGGGAAGCTCAGATCGAGGACCACAGCCGCTCAGATTAGTCAGGACAAATATTTGAGCTTGTTAAAATGTAAATGATAAAAATCACAGAGATGAGAGAATAGGGAAAATAAGAAAAATGAAATTTAATTCAGTTGTAACTATAAAATAGTAGCAGATATGTGGTAGTCTGGAATACACTGCAGTATATACCTATAAGCTGCTCCATCCAGGATGAGGCATCGTCCTGAGGTTGTATTAATGGTCAGTGATGGTCACTTGTACATAAGGGAACACAGAAGACACACAGACACACACAATAGAGGACTTACCACAAGTCTATCTCATCTTTAGTTCTTCTGTATCCTGAAGCATGCAGGACCTGTGATGATATCACAGTCACATCATCATGATGTCACCAAAGGTCCGGGAGCAGTCTCCACACTGAGAGATACTCTGAAAATGCTATTATCAGTGTCGCTCCTGCTGGGAGTGCTTAGTCTTTGTACCCCATAATGCAGACCCTGCATTGGACAGTGCTATAGTAGATATATTCTTGTACATAGGAGCAGTATTATAGTAGTTATATTCTTGTATATGGGGCAGTATTATAGTAGTTATATTCTTGTACATAGGAGCAGTATTATAGTAGTTATATTCTTGTACATAGGAGCAGTATTATAGTAGTTATATTCTTGTATATGGGCAGTATTATAGTAGTTATATTCTTGTACATAGGAGCAGGATTATAGTAGTTATATTCTTGTACATAGGAGCAGTATTATAGTAGTTATATTCTTGTATATGGGGCAGTATTATAGTAGTTATATTCTTGTACATAGGAGCAGTATTATAGTAGTTATATTCTTGTACATAGGAGCAGTATTATAGTAGTTATATTCTTGTATATGGGCAGTATTATAGTAGTTACATTCTTGTACATAGGAGCAGTATTATAGTAGTTATATTCTTGTACATAGGAGCAGTATTATAGTAGTTATATTATTGTACATAGGGGGCAGTATTATAGTAGTTATATTCTTGTACATAGGGGGCAGTATTATAGTAGTTATATTCTTGTACATAGGAGCAGTATTATAGTAGTTATATTCTTGTACATAGGAGCAGTATTATAGTAGTTATATTCTTGTACATAGGAGCAGTATTATAATAGTTATATTCTTGTACATAGGAGCAGTATTATGAGTAGTTATATTCTTGTACATAGGAGCAGTTATTATAGTAGTTATATTCTTGTACATAGGGCAGTATTATAGTAGTTATATTCTTGTACATAGGGGCAGTATTATAGTAGTTATATTCTTGTACATAGGAGGCAGTATTATAGTAGTTATATTCTTGTACATTGGGGCAGTATTATAGTAGTTATATTCTTGCACAAGGTGCAGTATTATAGTAGTTATATTATTGTACATAGGGGGCAGTATTATAGTAGTTATATTCTTGTACATAGGGGGCAGTATTATAGTAGTTATATTCTTGTACATAGGAGCAGTATTATACGGTAGTAGTTATATTCTTGTACACAGGGGGGCAATATTATTGCAGTTACATATATTTCTGTTAATAGTGACTGTAATAGTATTTATATTCTAGTAATAGGAAGAATTTTATTTAATGTGGACACTTCTGATTTAGCCAGAGACAGAGGACTACGTTTTCAAAAAAACATTTTCTAAATTTTCCTGCAGACTAAATAAATTGTGAAGGTGTTTATTGCCGAGAAGCTATCAGTGTAATGTATACATAATGGAGCACTGAGATGAAATTAATTATAATAACACGTTTTAATTTCGCTCTCGCTCGCCGAGCGTCCTGTAAATCCCATCTATATTTGTTCAGTAAACTGTTACTTAATGTAAATATGCTTTTGCGAAGGTTCAGAGTAAATACGTTTAATCTAATAGTCCTGATGGGACGGAGACCCGATATGAGATCCTGAAGGTAAGGTTGATGGAGGACTGTGCCGATGACAATCCACCAGGCGGCCATGATCCCATGTTTATACCACCTGATTACACCAGTTTATTGCATGATAATATATATATTTTATTAGTATTGGAACTTTTCTTTTTGTTTTGCTAAAAAGGGTGTATTTTTCTTTAATAGTTCGGAAAAATAAGCTTTGCTTGTGCTTTTTATTTTAATAAATTATGTATGAGCCCTGAGGCCATGTAAAACAAAATGGGGGAAAGTATCACGATGCTGACATTGTGCATTTACAATTATACTGTAAAGAGAAGAAATCGTGTAAAAAAGGAAAATAACGAACAAACAAAAAAAAAACGACACAAATTTTACGAAAAAAGTTACAGCATTGTTCATTAGATTGTGGCTGTGCCTGGTACTGTATCTCATTGCAGCTTGTGGCTTATTTGTGCCTGGTACTGTATCTCATTGCAGCTTGGGGTTTATTTGTGCCTGGTACTGTATCTCATTGCAGCTTGTGGCTTATTTGTGCCTGGTACTTTATCTCATTGTAGCTTGGGGCTTATTTGTGCCTGGTACTGTATCTCATTGCAGCTTGGGGTTTATTTGTGCCTGGTACTGTATCTCATTGCAGCTTGGGGTTTATTTGTACCTGGTACTGTATCTCATTGCTGCTTGGGGCTTATTTGTGCCTGGTACTGTATCTCACTGCAGCTTGGGGCTTATTTGTGCCTGGTACTGTATCTCACTGCAGCTTGGGGCTTATTTGTGCCTGGTACTGTATCTCATTGCAGCTTGGGGCTTATTTGTGCCTGGTACTGTAACTCATTGCAGCTTGGTGCTTATTTGTGCCTGGTACTGTATCCCATTGCTGCTTGTGGCTTATTTGTGCCTGGTACTGTATCTCATTGCTGCTTGTGGCTTATTTGTGCCTGGTACTGTATCCCATTGCAGCTTGGGGCTTATTTGTGCCTGGTACTGTATCTCATTGCTGCTTGGGGCTTATTTGTGCCTGGTACTGTATCTCATTGCTGCTTGGGGCTTATTTGAGCCTGGTACTGTATCTCATTGCTACTTGGGGCTTATTTGTGCCTGGTACTGTATCTCATTGCTGCTTGGGGCTTATTTGTGCCTGGCACTGTATCTCATTGCAGCTTGGAGCTTATTTGTGCCTGGTACTGTACCTCATTGCTGCTTGGGGCTTATTTGTGCCTGGGACTGTATCTCATTGCTGCTGGGGCTTATTTGTGCCTGGTACTGTATCTCATTGCTGCTTGGGGCTTATTTGTGCCTGGTACTGTATCTCATTGCTGCTTGGTGCTTATTTGTGCCTGGTACTGTATCTTATTGCAGCTTGGAGCTTATTTGTGCCTGGTACTGTATCTCATTGCTGCTTGGGGCTTATTTGTGCCTGGGACTGTATCTCATTGCTGCTTGGGGCTTATTTGTGCCTGGTACTGTATCTCATTGCTGCTTGGGGCTTATTTGTGCCTGGTACTGTATCTCATTGCAGCGTGGAGCTTATTTGTGCCTGGTACTGTATCTCATTGCAGCTTGGGGCTTATTTGTGCCTGGTACTGTATCTCATTGCTGCTTGGGGCTTATTTGTGCCTGGTACTGTATCTCATTGCTGCTTGGGGCTTATTTGTGCCTGGTACTGTATCCCATTGCATGCTTGGGGCTTATTTGTGCCTGGTACTGTATCTCATTGCTGCTTGGGGCTTATTTGTGCCTGGTACTGTATCTCATTGCTGCTTGGGCTTATTTGTGCCTGGTACTGTATCTCATTGCTGCTTGGGCTTATTTGTGCCTGGTACTGTATCTCATTGCTGCTTGGGGCTTATTTGTGCCTGGTACTGTATCTCATTGCTGCTTGGGGCTTATTTGTGCCTGGTACTGTATCTCATTGCTGCTTGGGCTTATTTGTGCCTGTACTGTATCTCATTGCAGCTTGGGCTTATTTGTGCCTGGTACTGTATCTCATTGCTGCTTGGGCTTATTTGTGCCTGGTACTGTATCTCATTGCTGCTTGGGGCTTATTTGTGCCTGTACTGTATCTCATTGCGCTTGGGGCTTATTTGTGCCTGTACTGTATCTCATTGCTGCTTGGGCTTATTTGTGCCTGTACTGTATCTCATTGCTGCTTGGGGCTTATTTGTGCCTGGTACTGTATCTCATTGCTGCTTGGGTTATTTGTGCCTGGTACTGTATCTCATTGCTGCTGGGCTATTGTGCCTGGTACTGTATCTCATTGCTGCTTGGTGCTTATTTGTGCTGGGACTGTGTCTCATTGCTGCTTGGGGCTTATTTGTGCCTGGTACTGTATCTCATTGCTGCTTGGGGCTTATTTGTGCCTGGTACTGTATCTCATTGCTGCTTGGGGCTTATTTGTGCCTGGTACTGTAACTCATTGCTGCTTGTGGCTTATTTGTGCCTGGTACTGTATCTGATTGCTGCTTGGGGTTTATTTGTGCCTGGTACTGTATCTCATTGCTGCTTGGGGCTTATTTGCGCCTGGGACTGTATCTCATTGCTGCTTGGGGCTTATTTGCGCCTGGGACTGTATCTCATTGCTGCTTGGGGCTTATTTGTGCCTGGTACTGTATCTCATTGCTGCTTGGGGCTTATTTGTGCCTGGTACTGTATCTCATTGCTGCTTGGGGCTTATTTGTGCCTGGTACTGTAACTCATTGCTGCTTGTGGCTTATTTGTGCCTGGTACTGTATCTGATTGCTGCTTGGGGTTTATTTGTGCCTGGTACTGTATCTCATTGCTGCTTGGGGCTTATTTGCGCCTGGGACTGTATCTCATTGCTGCTTGGGGCTTATTTGCGCCTGGGACTGTATCTCATTGCTGCTTGGGGCTTATTTGTGCCTGGTACTGTATCTCATTGCAGCTTGGAGCTTATTTGTGCCTGGTACTGTTTCTCATTGCTGCTTGGGGCTTATTTGTGCCTGGGACTGTATCTCATTGCTGCTTGGGGCTTATTTGTGCCTGGCACTGTATCTCATTGCAGCTCGGGGATTATTCACACATTCAGGTTTCAGGTCCAGATGTATATAAGTCTCTCGAATTCCAGCCAAGAGACCCGCGTCCGGTCCGTGTGTCACAGTCTCTTCTCGGATCTAGCGCACCTTTTTGCTGCCACTCGCCACCGCAAGAGATGTGCTCCAGTCTTAGGCAACAAAACATTTCTTCTATAACTTGGTAGGAAATTCTAATTAATTTTTCAGCCTCCTATCTGCGCTTCTTCCTTTTCCCAAATGGTTGACAGATCTGGCCAAGAGCGGCCTATAACCGCCATATTTTTGCACGATTCCGAGTTCCAAAAAAATTTTACGACATTTCAAAATTGCAGAATTCTCCCAAAAACTATTTGATGAATTGGGGGCAAAATCGCCATAGGTGTTTTCTGACCCCCAAAAAAGTAAAAAAAAATAAATATATATATATAAAAGTACTCATTAAAAAAATAATAAATGCAAAATCCTAGTGCGGTGGTGATCTATAACAGACATCCAGATTCATACAATAAGTGAAGTGGTGGAAAAAAAATGAAATGTATAAATTTCTGAAAAAAAAAGATATATATTCATTAACAATAGATTGCAATGAGACAGGGCCTCGTCCAACATATAACGACACTGCTGTTATGGGGACAAGCGTGGCTGCCGTTTCATTATCTCCTTTTTCCGATGGCTGCAATTTCCTCTCATCTCGTAGTCACTCACTTTTATGTCTGTTTTACGCAGAGGGATTTCTGTGTAAACGGAGCAGTTTAAGAATAATGCTATTAATGTATTTCAATTTCCACTCGGTATGGAGAATTTTATTAGCTCTATCTCTGGCAAATATTTAAATTTTATTATAAAGTTGACGAGAGCCATTATTGAAAATCCAGAGTCCTTACTGGTTTCGAGAGGGAGGTAGATACCGAACTGGTGATACCGAGGCTGAGTTAAACTGAGATTTTCCACATTAATGGAAATAAGAGACTTGGATTTACTCACATGTTTTGGTCAGTCTATTCATATTATGGCCCCATGTTATGTCAAGAGACTGTATGAGTCGGCTTCTGCCCCAAATTCTTCAGATTGTTGCTGCTGCTTCCTAGCAAGTATGTTTCCTACCCAGTACTGGATTCACATTTACACTGCTCATTACTGTTGTACAATGTCCTGTAGGCTGCTGCATCTTTCTGGTAAGTTTTATTACATCCCACTGCTTAATTTATATCAGCACAGATGAATTCTGCTGTATAATATCCTCCTGTTGCTTTGCAGTAAGCGCTTTATTTCACCCCAAAGCTGGGTTCACAGCTACACTGTTCAACACGGCTATATACTATTCTCCATACTACGGTTTCTACTAAGTATTTCTTTTGTAGCCCAAAGCTGGGTTCATAGCTTCTCTGCTCAGTACCTTAGTAGACTATCTTCCATAATGCTGCTTTCTAATAAGTATTTTATCTCACTCTTTAGAGGGTTCTCAGCTACACTTCTCAGTACTGCTGTATAATGTCCTCCATACGACTGCTTTCAATTTTATCTCACCTTAAAGCTGGTTTCACAGCTGCACTGTTCAGTATTGCTGTATAATCTCCTCCATGGAGCTGTTGCTTCTGAGCATCTGTTACATAGCGACAGCAGCACAGGACCCCTTCATGTCTGTGTGTGCTGCGCATGGGAGACATCATAACAGCTAGTCCAAAACTAGTTGAGATGATCAGAACTCTCATGAAAAGCCAATATCACCAGGGAAAGTGGGCCGTAGCCTCTACAGGAGAAGTGTGGAATTACAAGATGGCCATTTAGTTGAGTGGATTTCAAAGATGCTATAGGATTTTTACAGGATGAAAATGATGAAATGGTAAGTCAGGATGTTGAGAAGGCTGAACTTTTAAATTCCTATTTTGCATCTGTTTTCTCTCAGAAAGGAAATGTAACATCAACTGATCTTCACTGTCCTATTAAAGGAATAGAAGAATCCAGGATATCTATAAACAGAAAGACAGTGAGGAAACACTTAGCTAACATAAATGAATTCAAGTCTCCAGGTCCAGATGAATTACACCCCAGGGTACTGAAGGAGATAGCAGAAGAAATTCTTGAACCACTGTCCATAATCTTTGAAAATTCTTGGAGAACAGGAGAAGTCCCAGAAGACTGGAGAAGAGCAAATGTTGTTCCTATCTTCAAAAAGGGGAAGAAGGTGGACCCAGGGAACTACAGGCCGGTGGGTCTGACTTCTATACCAGGAAAGATCTTTGAACAAATTATTAAAGAACATATATGCAAGTACCTGGATAAGAATGAAGTGATTAAACAGAGTCAGCATGGGTTTGTAACTAATAAGTCATGTCAGACTAACTTAATTTCCTTCTATGACAGAATCACTGACTGGGTGGATCAGGGAAATGCTGTAGATATAGTATATCTTGACTTCAGCAAAGCATTTGACAAAGTATCTCACACAATCCTTATTGAAAAAATGACTAAGTATGGAATGGACAAGGCAACTGTTAGGTGGATTCATAACTGGCTTAGTGATCGGACCCAAAGAGTGGTTGTAAATGGCTGCACATCCAGTTGGAAGAATGTCTCAAGTGGGGTACCACAAGGCTCTGTTTTGGGCCCTGTATTGTTCAACATCTTTATCAATGATTTAGATGAAGGAATTGAGGGTAAACTGATCAAATTTGCTGATGACACAAAGCTAGGAGGGTAGCTAATACTAGAGAAGAGAGAGAGAGGATTCAAAAAGATATACATAAACTGGAGCAGTGGGCAGCAACTAACAGAATGGATTTTAACAGGGAAAAATGCAAAGTACTACATGTGGGCAATAAAAATGAAAAAAGCATATACAAAATGGGAGGAATAGGGCTAAGTAACAGCACATGTGAAAAACACTTGGGTATACTAATTGATCACAGACTTAACATGAGTCAACAGTGTGATGCAGCAGCAAAAAAGGCAAATGCAATTCTAGGATGTATCAACAGAAGCATACAGTCTAGATCACGTGAGGTCATTATTGCCCTCTACTCCTCTTTGGTCAGACCTCATCTGGAATACTGTGTCCAGTTTTGGGCACCACATTTTAAAAAAGACATCAACAAACTGGAGCAAGTTCAGAGAAGAGCCACCAGAATGGTGACCGGTCTGCAAACCATGTCCTATGAGGAACGGTTGCAGGATTTGGGAATGTTTAGCTTGCAAAAAAGAAGACTGAGAGGAGACTTAATAGCTGTCTACAAATATCTCAAGGGCTGTCACATTGTAGAAGGATCATCTTTATTCTCATTTGCACAAGGAAAGACTAGAAGCAATGGGATGAAACTGAATGGGAGGAGACACAGATTAGATATTAGAAAAAACTTTTTGACAGTTAGGGTGATCAATGAGTGGAACAGGCTGCCACAAGAGGTGGTGAGTTCTCCTTCAATGGAAGTCTTCAAACAGAGGCTGGATAGACATCTGTCTGGGATGATTTAGAGAATCCTGCTTTGAGCAGGGGGTTGGACCAGAAGGCCCAGGAGGTCCCTTCCAACTCTACCATTCTATGATTCTATGATTCAATGTAAATGGTGAGTCCTGCACTTTTTGGGAGCCTTGAATGATGAATCCTCTCTATTACATCCATCCGCAGATACTGTATATTTGGAAGCGGGCCGGGATGGGGAACATAGGTACTAGTATGGGGCACAGTCATACCATTAAAAGGCCAAGAATAGGGAACACTAGTACAGGATGAGGGACATATATACAACGATGGGGGACATATATTTAGAAGGAGAGCACGATGGGGGACATTAGTACATATATACTAGTATGGTGAATATTTCTACCAGGTACATTTATACCAGATAGAGGCCAAGGGTGGGTGTTACACTCGGTCCCCGTGCTGGCTCTGCACTCCGTCCTGGTCACTCACCTGTTCCTCTAGCTGTCCCTCTGCAGCAGTCTGCGCGCAGGCTGAGGTCTCCTGTCCCATCTGCTCCTCAGCGTCCTGTGTCCTCCTCCACTTCCTGGCACGCTGCTGGCAGGCCTCCAGATAGATTGCTTAGGACGCGAGGCCGCGCCCACCGTCTCTCTTAAAGGGGCAGCGTGCATTTTTTGAAATAGCTAATTAACCAATGGCAGCGCACTCAGTACTATATCTGGTCACTCCACCATAAGGGGAGTGCCGGAGCAACGTGTTCTATCATTGCTACATCCGGTTCTGTTCCTGATCTGTCTGCGCTGCGTCTGCAGTCTCTGTGCTTCGCTTATACTATTTGTCTCCTCAGATCATTGCTAACCCGTATCTGGCTAACCTGGACAATCTCGGTTATTACTGGCGCAAGTGTCATCCCGTTCCGCCATCAGCCATCCGTACCCGTGGACTGTGACAAGGTCACTGAAGCCAGCCTGCCACCATCCATTCTGGACCAGGACCTTACTCAGCTCCATCAAGAACCCTCCACGGACTCTGTATATACCTGTTATCCTTTTGGTCCCTCTGGGACAGCTGCCACGTGTCCGGGGTCTAACTGGAGGTTGCACCTGTGTCCTCCGGGTATTCCATTCTGGTCCTGTTAGAGGGGCCTTACTACGGGTACCCGGGGCTCATTAGTCACGCCCCCTCCGGAGCCCCCCGGACCGCGGTCTCGAGGTTCCACATTAAAAAATAAAGACGAATGTGAACTTCACCATCTCTGCCTCCGCTACCATTCGTTACAGATTGCTCCGGCCATGGAACCCGCTGGATCCCAGAGACCTCCGACCACGGATCTGTGCCAGGAGGTGGCCCGTTTGGGAGTTCAACAGGACAAGATCACGACTTATCTACGCAGCTTGTCTACCCGCATGGATTCCTTGGGGTCCTCGTCTGCACCTGACTCTTCTATCAATACTCAGGTACCAGTTCCGATGGCAAGTAAAGGTCCCCGCCTGGTGGCTCCTACCCGTTTTCAGGGTGATCCTACTCAGTGTCGGGGTTTTCTCAATCAGTGCACTCTACACTTCGAAATCTTGGGGCATATGTTTGCTTCTGACCGAGCCAAGGTGGGCTTCATCATGTCACACCTGGGAGGAGAGGCCCTCGCCTGGCTAAACCCGCTATGGGAGAGAGGGGATCCGCTGGTTAATGATCTTCAATCTTTCCTAGAGGCTTTTCGCAGGACCTTCGATGAACCTGGTCGCACCACTTCGACTGCTTCTGCTTTGCTCCGCCTGCGCCAAGGTACTCTCACGGTAGCTCAGTATGCTGTTAAATTCCGCACCCTCTCGTCTGAATTGTCGTGGAACAATGAGGCCCTGGTTGCTAACTTCTGGGAAGGCCTATCCAGAAGAATCAAGGATGAGCTGGCGGGACGGGACAGACCTACCCCTTGGAAGAGCTAATATCCTTGGCAACCCGAATTGACCTGCGTTTTCAGGAGCGTTCCATGGAGATCAAGCGGGACAAAAGGTCCTATCACCTGGACTCTAGTTTGTTCAAAACAGGTACCTCGCCTTCCTCCTCCGAGGGCATGGAGGTAGACCATGTAAGTTTGGCCACCCGCCGCCGGGAGGCACGTCGCAAGAAGGGAAGTTGTTACTACTGCGGTAGTTCTGAACATTTGATCCATTTCTGTCCTAAAAAGTCGGGAAACTCCAGTGCCTAGGTTCGGTAGGAGGGGCCAACCTAGGTAGAGAACAGTCCTCTCCCTCTTTACACATCTCAGTCTCCGTGTCCTATGGAGCAATAAAATTCTCCGAACATTGTTTACTGGATTCTGGAGCTGCAGGGAACTTCATCCAGCAGGCGGTTGTGGATCATTACCGCTTACCAGTCCAGCGTCTTCCTGATCCGTTGCAGGTGACCGCCGTGGATGGCAAACCACTGACCGAGCCCGTCCAGTTTCAAACCGAGTTGGTGGAACTCCTGGTAGGTCTAATGCATGCTGAACGAATGCGATTTTATGTATATCCCGGTTTGTCCCATCCCATGCTTTTAGGTTTACCTTGGCTCCAGATGCATGAACCAGTCCTTAATTGGAAAACTGGAGAAGTTCTGCGTTGGGGAGATACCTGCATGAATCGTTGCTTAACCTGGATTCAACCTGTTTCGCCTCCAGTCCAGCCTGATACCCTGCCAGGGTTGCCTTCCGCCTATTGGTCCTTCTCTGACGTCTTTGGTGAAAAGGAGGCTGAGAGACTACCTCCACACAGGTCGTATGACTGTCAGATAGAGCTTCTTCCTGGAGTATCTCCTCCTCGCGGGAGAGTTTATCCCCTTTCACAGGCAGAGACTCAGGCTATGTCGGACTATATCCAAGAGAATCTGGCTAGAGGATTTATCCGAAAGTCATCGTCACTGGCAGGAGCTGAATTCTTCTTTGTGAAGAAGAAGGATGGATCCTTGCGGCCCTGTATCGACTATCGGGGTCTAAATCAAATCACGGTGAAAAACAGGTATCCATTACCTCTTATTTCAGAGCTGTTTGATAGTCTCCGAGGGGCCAAGATCTTCACCAAATTGGATCTCAGAGGGGCCTACAACCTGATCCGAGTCAGAGAGGGAGACGAATGGAAAACAGCCTTCAACACCCGTGACGGCCACTATGAATACCTGGTAATGCCATTTGGCCTAAGCAATGCACCTGCGGTCTTTCAGGAATTTGTTAATGACATTTTCAGGGACTTGCTCTATACTTGTGTCGTGGTCTACCTGGACGATATTTTGATTTTCTCTGCAGACTTGGCGTCACACCGGAGGCAAGTACGCCTGGTCTTACAAAGACTGAGAGAGAACAGGCTATATGCCAAATATGAGAAATGCCTCTTTGAGCAGTCTTCCTTGCCTTTCCTTGGGTACATTGTATCTTCCACAGGATTAAAGATGGATCCGGAAAAGTTGTCTGCAGTTCTCAACTGGCCTCGTCCGTCTGGGCTAAAAGCCATACAAAGGTTCCTAGGGTTCGCCAATTACTACCGGCAATTCATTCCACACTTTTCCACCCGAGTGGCTCCTATCACAGCCTTAACCCGGAAAGGTGTAAACTCTAAGGAATGGTCCTCCGAGGCAGAAGAGGCCTTTGTTTCTCTCAAAAAAGCCTTCGCTTCCGCACCCGTTCTCCATCGTCCTAATTCAAATGAGCAATTTTTTCTTGAGGTTGACGCTTCTTCCATAGGTGCAGGAGCAGTTCTCACCCAGAAGTCGTCTACCGGGCGGATGATCTCGTGTGGTTTTTTTTCCAAGGTTTTTTCTCCTGCAGAAAGGAACTACTCTGTCGGTGATCGCGAACTGTTGGCCATCAAATTGGCTCTGCAAGAATGGAGACATCTTCTTGAGGGAGCTCATCACCAGGTAATCATATTCACCGACCATAAAAACCTTGCCTATCTCCAATCTGCTTTAAGACTGAATCCCCGTCAGGCCCATTGGGAATTATTTTTTGCCCGTTTCAATTTTGTACTTCATTTCCGTCCAGCTGACAAGAACATCAAGGCAGACGCACTCTCTAGAGCCTTTTTGCCTCCTGAACTGGAGGAAGAACCTCAGCACATTATTGAACCTTCTAAGTTAGTCTCTGTTGCCTCCACTGATCTGGCCCGGCTTCCTCCAGGGAAGACTCTCGTGTCCGCTTCTGATTGTAGTCATGTTCTGCGCTGGGGTCATTCTTCTAAGTTGGCTGGCCATGCTGGTCAGAAAAAGACGCAGCAACTCATCTCCCGTTATTACCGGTGGCCTACCATGGGCAAGGATATCCAGGAGTTCGTCGCAGCCTGTCCTTCATGTGCCCGTAACAAAACTGTTAAACATCTACCAGCCGGCAGGCTTCTGCCTCTTCTGATTCCGTCCGCTCCCTGGCAGCACATCGCGATGGATTTCATCACGGATCTTCCCATTTCTTCTGGCTGCTCAGTGGTATGGGTTGTGGTGGACCGCTGCTCTAAAATGGCCCACTTCGTTCCGCTATCTGGTCTCCCGTCTGCTCCAGAACTGGCCGCTCACTTCATTCAGCACATCTTCCGTCTACATGGATTTCCTCTCCACATCGTGTCCGACAGGGGCGTCCAGTTCACCTCTAAGTTCTGGAGAGGACTCTGTAAAATGGTAAAAAATTGAACTAGATTTTTCTTCTGCATACCATCCCCAGCCTAATGGGCAAGTGGAGAGGATCAATCAAATCCTGGCTGGATACCTGCGTCACTTCATCAACGCTCATCATAATGACTGGGTAGAATTACTGTCCTGGGCGGAATTCTCCTACAACAACCAAGTAAGTGAATCTTCTGGAAAGTCTCCCTTTCAGATTGTGTTTGGACTCCAACCCGGAATTCCTCTTCCTATCTCTGGATTGTCTGATGTTCCGGCAGTCGATACCTTGTCTAAGAATTTCTCGAACATTTGGAGAGAAACCAGGTCTGCTTTGGAGAAAGCCTCTCAACGTATGAAAACGCATGCGGACAAAAGACGTTTGGAGGCTCCCATCTTTCATCCAGGAGACAAGGTATGGCTCTCCTCCAAGTACATCCGTTTGAAGTTACCATCGTACAAATTGGGTCCCCGTTTCATTGGTCCCTTTGAAGTCTTGAGACAAATCAACCCGGTCTCTTACAAACTGAAATTGCCTAATTCTCTACGTGTACCTAACTCCTTTCATGTTTCCCTCCTCAAACCAGTAGTGTTGAGCTCCTTCTTTAAGGACCCGGGTACCACTCCAGATCCGGTTTCTGAGGATGATGTTTTTGAGGTAAAACATATCTTGGCCTCTAAGAAAGTAAGAGGTAGGATCTATTACCTGGTGGACTGGAAGGGTTTTGGTCCTGAGGAGAGGTCTTGGGAGCCTAAAGAGAGCATCCAGGCTCCTCTTCTTCTTAAAAGATTTCACGCAGGCTTGAAAAAGAGGGGGAGTAAAGAGGGGGATACTGTTACACTCAGTCCCCGCGCTGGCTCTGCACTCCGTCCTGGTCACTCACCTGTTCCTCTAGCTGTCCCTCTGCAGCAGTCTGCGCGCAGGCTGAGGTCTCCTGTCCCATCTGCTCCTCAGCGTCCTGTGTCCTCCTCCACTTCCTGGCACGCTGCTAGCAGGCCTCCAGATAGATTGCTTAGGACGCGAGGCCGCGCCCACCGTCTCTCTTAAAGGGGCAGCGTGCATTTTTTGAAATAGCTAATTAACCAATGGCAGCGCACTCAGTACTATATCTGGTCACTCCACCATAAGGGGAGTGCCGGAGCAACGTGTTCTATCATTGCTACATTCGGTTCTGTTCCTGATCTGTCTGCGCTGCGTCTGCAGTCTCTGTGCTTCGCTTATACTATTTGTCTCCTCAGATCATTGCTAACCCGTATCTGGCTAACCTGGACAATCTCGGTTATTACTGGCGCAAGTGTCATCCCGCCATCCGTACCCGTGGACTGTGACAAGGTCACTGAAGCCAGCCTGCCACCATCCATTCTGGACCAGGACCTTACTCAGCTCCATCAAGAACCCTCCACGGACTCTGTATATACCTGTTATCCTTTTGGTCCCTCTGGGACAGCTGCCACGTGTCCGGGGTCTAACTGGAAGTAGCACCTGTGTCCTCCGGGTATTCCATTCTGGTCCTGTTAGAGGGGCCTTACTACGGGTACCCGGGGCTCATTAGTCACGCCCCCTTCGGAGCCCCCCGGACCGCGGTCTCGAGGTTCCACATTAAAAAATAAAGACGAATGTGAACTTCACCATCTCTGCCTCCGCTTCCATTCGTTACAGTGGGGGACACTAGTACAGGATCAGGGACATATATACTATGATGGGGGACATATATTCCTGGAAGGGGCCCAGGAGGGGGGACATATATCTCTGGAAGGGGCCCAGGATGGGAAGCATATATATTTGGAAGGAGGCCAGGATGGGGGACATTCATACCAGGAAGAAGCCAAGGATGGGGGGGACACTAGTACAGGATCAGGGCCATATATTCCATGAAGGGGCCCAGGATGGGGGACATATATCTCTGGAATGAACCCAAGATGGGGAATATATATGTGGAAGGGGCCCAGGATGGGAAGCATATATATTTGGTAGGGGGCCAGGATGGGGGACATTCATGCCAGGAAGAGGCCAAGGATGGGGGGGACACTAGTACAGAATGTGTACAACGATGGGGGACATATATACCTGGAAGGTGCGCAGGATGTGGGACATTACTACATAATAGGGAAGGCCAATACATATGTATTTATAGGATTTATAATGCTACAAGGGCCCATACATCTGACCAACATGCAGCAGAGTGCTGGGGGGGTAGGTCCAAATTTTGCAGCGGGCCCATTGGACCCTAGGTACAGCATTTGCTTCATCATTAGGGCATATTCACAAGTTCTTTCCTCCTATTTCATTACGTGGCTTTCAATTCCACTCTGTCCTTGTTCCCTGTGTCCTTGGTTTTGCCGAAAAGTCTCGATGAATACTGCTTCATGGTAATATTAAATTGTCCTTATATGCTTGTTTTTCAATTATCACATAAGATACTGGTTTCCGGCTTGATGACACCATTTTACTCAGCAAGAACTGCGATTTTCAGATAAATATAGTGTGAAACCTGCACTTTATACATTGACCCAGATACAGGAGCAACGATAATAAATAGGCGCCTTTCACCTTCCACTTGACACTGTCACACTCATAACCACCCATGATAGGAAGTCCTGGTACTCCATGATCCACCACATCTGTTATTTCCTTTTTTTTTTGGAAGATGAGAAGATGGGTTGTAGGATTAATAATATCATGCAACTTTACCAAATAATTTATTTAAAAATTTTAAAAAAAAGGAACCAATTTTGTTTTTTTTCCACATTCACTATATTGTAAACATTTCATCTAGTCTTCTTACGTGTCGCAGATTTAGAAAAAAAAAAAAAAAAAAATTTGGATTGTTTCTCTGCAGGGATAGCGGTAGTTTTCTTTGGCACCAGATTGGGGAACATATAATTTTTTATCGCATTTTATTCCATTTAGGAGAGGTATGGTGACCAATAAAACAGCAATTCTGTTGTTTTTTTTTTTTTACACTTCATGCAGGATAAATAATGCTTCATTTTAAAAGGTAAGACTTTTACAGATATGTAAATACTACATTATGTTTTCATTATTTTTACTAACAAGTTCTTTTTTTCTGAATAGAAAAAGCGTGAAACTTAGATTTTATGATTTTTGCCTTTTTTTTTCATTTTCAATTAAATTTTCATTTTTTTTAGCTCATAAGGGAACAAAAACTGTCAGTTTTATTTTTTTTATTTATTTCTTTATTTACCTTTTTTGCAACCAATATTCTGTGCAGGATAAATAAGATTATATCTTAGTAGCTCTGACTTTTATGGGTATGTCAATATCAATTTTTTTTTGTAATTTCCAATTATGAATGGTAAAAAGAGGATTACTTTTTTTTTTTTTTTTTAGGATTTTCTTTGTTATTTACATGTGTGTATATATATTTAAAAAAAAAAGTATGTGAACATTTTCTCATTTTTTTCATGTGATACCCAGAAATTAAGTGAATTTTGTTGGGATTTTATGTGACACCAACACTACGCAGCAAGTGTTTGTGAAGTGTAAAGGAAATTATCCATGGTTTTCTAGATATTTTAGTAACATAAATCTGAAAATTGTGATGTGCATTTGTATTCAGCCCCTGGAGTCTATACCCCTAAATAAAATCCAGAGTGACCAATCGCCTCCAGAAGTCACATAATTAGTAATAACCTGTGTGTATAATTACTTCTCAGTATAACTACAGCTGTTCTGTGAAGGCCTCAGAGCTTGGTGTGAGAACATTAGGGATCAAACAGCACCATGAAAACCAAGGAGCCCACCAGACAGGTCAGGGATAAATGTTGTGAACGTTTTGGAGATGACTTCGGAGCTGAAGCTCCCTCTGGTGGTTGCTGAGGGTATTGAACCTATCTTGAATACCAAGAGTCCTACACCCGCAGATAACGAGTGGGTGTCAGGTGGTACTGACTGGCCTGATATAAGTGAGCTGATCTCCCATGATCCTCGCTGGTGATCAATTGTGCTTCCTGGTTTAGTTTGGAATTCAGCTTGCTTTCCTGCGGTCTCCTGCTTGCTTTCAGATAAGTCTCTTTCAGTTTTTTTTTACTGTGGTTTGAATTCCTTGCTTTTTGCTACATTGCTTTTGTCTTCAACCGGGTCCCCTTTTGGGGGGCTTTGGCTGGTCTCCGTTCATTTTTTGTATTTGTTCATTTGCTCAGTTCTTGTGATATTTTTCTGCTGGGTAGCTACGTGTCCACACCAGAGATCTGATATAGGTGGTCGAGACCGTGTGGTCTCAGTGTTTTTGGATTCAGAAGTGTTGGAGTTTTTCCTAGGGTTTTTCTGGGTTGCAGAAAGTATTCTCTCCTGTGCTGTCCTTTCTAGACAGTTTTGGGCCCCAGCGTTTGCTCAATCTATTTTCTGTCTGTGTTCTATTTTCATCTTGTCTAACCGCCATTATATGTTTGGGGGCTTCCTACTCTTTTGGGGTCTACTCCGGGCAGTTAGCTTTCCTCTTTCTATCTTCAGGGATAGCTATCTCTCCGGCTGTGCTGAGGCGTCTAGGACCACCGTAGGTACGTCCACGGCTGCTTCTAGTTGTGCGGTTAGTTTAGGGATCTGCAACCTATTAGTTTCCAACCTCTCTGGTGTTAGGCCTCCTATGCGTTTTTTTTGCTCCTGCCACCTCAGCTACCATAACATAACAGATAAAGTTGCGGAGAAAGGTAGCCCAGGCTGTGAACATCTCACGGAGCTTTGTTCAATCCATTATCCAAAAATGGAATGGCATAACTGCAAACCTACTAAAACATGGCCATCCATCTACACTGACATCCCAAGCAAGGAGAGCACTAATCAGAGAAGCAGCAAGAGGCCCATGGTCACTCTAGAGGAGCTGCAGTGATCCACATCTCAGGTGGGTTAATCTGTCCACAGGACAACTATAAATCATATACGCCACACAACTGGCTTTTAAGGAACAGTGGCAAGAAGAAAGATATAGTGAAACCAGGCTATAAAGAAGTCCAGTTTGCAAAAACCCATGTAGGGACATAGCGAGCATGTGGAAGAAGGTTCTCTGGTCAGATGAGACAAAAGGAGAACTTTTTGAGCTAAATGTAAAATGCTATGTGTGGCATAATACTAAAACTGCACATCACCCTGAAAACACCATCCCCATCATCAGTCATGGTGGTGGCAACATCATGCTATGGGGAGGCTTTTCTTCAGCAGGGGCAAAAACAGGTCAGAGTTGATGGGAAGATGAATGGAGCCAATACAGGGCATTCCTGGAGGAAAAACTGATAGCGGCTGCAAAAGACTTGAGATTGGGGAGTAGATTCATCTTCCAGCAGAACAACGACCCTAGACATCCTGCCAGAGCTGCAATGGAGGGTTTAGATCAGAGCATATTCATGAGTGTAACGTGTGTCGCAAGACGTGAAAATTGCTGATCACAGACGCCTCCATCCAATCTCACTGAGCGAGAGCAAGTGTGCAAATAAGGGGCAAAATGTCACCTCTAGATGAGCAAATCTGGTAAAGACTGCAGCAGTAACTGCAGCGAAAGGCAGTCCTTACAAAGTATTGACTCAGGGGGGCTGAATACAAATGCACGTCACCATTTTCAGATTTATATTTAAAAAAAAAAAAAACTCCCTGTCTCATTTCCTTTACACTTCACAAATATTTGTTACTTTGTGTCGGTGTCACATAAAATCCCCAAAAAATACATTTAAGTTTGTGGGTGTAACGTGGAAACATGTGGAAAAGTTCACGGGGTATGAAGAGTTTTTCAAGGTACTTTACACAAGCAAAAGGAAGACTGAGACCCACCCATGCTAAAAAGTCTTCCATGGTTGGCCATTGTGCAATACTTCATTTTGCCTGTAGTAGTCACTGTCGTGGAAATTTTCATTCTTATAACAGTTGATCGCCAGCGGTCCAGAAATTGACCCTCAGAAATCATCTGCTGCGGCTTTCATTAGATTGTGGCCACCTTTATGGCATCACTTACTACAGGACATTATATTTAGTAAGTGGTAATGCTATTATATCGGTGCGGATTGTTTTAGACTAGTGTCATAGTTTTTAAAAACTGCTCCCATACAAATAAAAAAAAATAGGCAACTTTACAAATAGTATTGACTAAACATCTCACCGTTTTGTGTTTGCAGCGCCTATGCATTACTATGTGTCTGCATTTCATAGAAATATGTTTTAGTCCATCTTGCAGTCATGCGCCCTTCTCATATACATTCTGTAGGTTAGAAAAAATTATGATGTTCTGCAGCAGCTGAGGTGTATTATGAGGTTCTGCAGTAGCTCAGGTGCGTATTACGAGGTTCTCCAGCAGCTGAGGTGTATTATAAGGTTCTGCAGCAGCTGAGGTGTATTGTGATGTTCTGCAGCAGCTGAGGTATATTATGAGCTTCTGCAGCAGCTGAGATGTATTGTGATATTCTGCAGTAGCTGAGGTGTATTATGAGGTTCTGCAGCAGTTGATATGTGTATTATGAGGTTCTGCAGCAGCTGAGGTGTATTGTGATGTTCTGCAGCAGCTGAGGTGTATTGTGATGTCCTGCAGCAGCTGAGGTGTATTATGAGGTTCCACAGCAGCTGAGGTGATTATGAGATTCTGCAGCAGCTGAGGTGTATTATGATGTTCTTTAGCAGCTGAGGTGTGTAGTATGATGCTCTGCATCAGCTGAGGTGTATTATGAGGTTCTGCAGCAGTTGAGGTGAATATTAGGAGGTTCAGCAGCAGCTGAGGTGTATTATGAGGTTCTGCAGCAGCTGAGGTGTATATTAGGAGGTTCTGCAGCCGCTGAGCTATGTTTGATGAGGTTCTGCAGCAGCTGAAGTGTGCATTCCAGTATACCATTACTTACT
This sequence comes from Oophaga sylvatica, assembly GCA_033576555.1. Lineage (NCBI taxonomy): Eukaryota > Metazoa > Chordata > Amphibia > Anura > Dendrobatidae > Oophaga > Oophaga sylvatica. Next base: position 12,105,222 of record JARQOD010000002.1, read on the forward strand.
TGTGCAGTACATGAGTCTTCAGCACCCTGGACAGCGACGTCTACACTTCATGAGCCTCCGCCATTCAGCGTCCTCGCAGATGACAATAACCTGTCACCTCATCCACAATCCCTGTATGACGAGGACTCAGTCTGTATCCGCTGCTCCCGTCAGACATGATGCAACTGTACCGGCAGCCGTGCAAGAAAGGAGCAAGGTGTTTACCTCCCCGATCATCTCACCTGGATGACGAGGGCTCAGGACACTCGTCTAACGACTCACAGTAATAGACCGGCCGCTGATCCAACCCGAGGAGCCATGAAACGCCAATCATCCGACCCGGCAATGGGCTACTGACCGTCTACATGATATTATGTAACTGATGGAAAGGGACGGTCCCCTGACACCACGTGCAGCACTAATGTCTACATATTTCATGGGCCCGACGACAGGGAAATGATGAAAACATTAGAGGGAAACACCGGAAAACTGACATAAAAGAGCGAATAACAATAGCGGACAATTCATTAAACGAAAGTCCGAAAGAAATAAAAGGAGGAATGACGTAAGTAATGCTTCATATCCAGGGAAGACAGAGATGAGTCAGAGACATCAGAATGAAAAATTAAAGCTTGATAGGAAACTCCTTATTAATAACAACAACATAATAATAATAATAATAATATAGCTTGTTCAGAGGAAATCTGCAGAACTCCAAAATTAGATTGCAGAGGAAGACACTAGAAGCAAGTGTTGAATTCTCTGGCAATATCACCATATAAAAAGTACTATAAAACTACTAAAATGCTGCCCCCTATGTAGTAGAATATAACTACCATAATACTGCCCCTATGTACAAGAATGTAACTACTATAATACTGCCCCTATGTACAAGAATATAACTACTAAATACTGCTCCTATGTACAAGAATATAACTACTATAATGCTGCCCCTATGTACAAGAATATAACTACTATAATACTGCCCCTATGTACAAGAATATAACTACTAAATACTGCTCTATGTATAAGAATATAACTACTATAATGCTGCCCTATGTACAAGAATATAACTACTATAATACTGCTCCTATGTACAAGAATATAACTACTATAATACTGTCCCCTATGTACAAGAATATAACTACTATAATACTGCTCCTATGTACAAGAATATAACTACTATAATACTGCCCTTTATGTACAAGAATATAACTACTATAATACTGCTCCTATGTACAAGAATATAACTACTATAATACTGCCCCTATGTCAAGAATATAACTACTATAATACTGACCCCTATGTACAAGAATGTAACTACTATAATACTGCCCCTATGTACAAGAATGTAACTACTATAATACTGCCCTATGTACAAGAATATAACTACTATAATACTGCTCCTATGTACAAGAATATAACTACTATAATACTGTCCCTATGTACAAGAATATAACTACTATAATACTGCCCCTATGTACAGAATATAACTACTATAATACTGCCCTATGTACAAGAATATAACTACTATAATACTGCTCCTATATACAAGAATATAACTACTATAATACTGCCCTATGACAGATATAACTATATAATACTGCCCCATGTAGAATATAAACTACTATAATACTGCCCTATGTACAAGAATATAACTACTATAATACTGCCCCTATGTACAAGATAATAATATGCTATATACAGAATTACTACTATAATACTGCTCCTATGTACAAGAATATAACTACTATAATACTGCTCCTATGTACAAGAATATAACTACTATAATACTGCTCCTATGTACAAGAATATAACTACTATAATACTGCTCCTATATACAAGAATATAACTACTATAATACTGCTCCTATGTACAAGAATATAACTACTATAATACTGCTCCTATATACAAGAATATAACTACTATAATACTGCTCCTATGTACAAGAATATAACTACTATAATACTGCTCCTATGTACAAGAATATAACTACTATAATACTGCCCCTATGTACAAGAATATAACTACTATAATACTGCTCCTATATACAAGAATATAACTACTATAATACTGCCCCTATGTACAAGAATATAACTACTATAATACTGTCCCTATGTACAATAATATAACTACTATAATACTGCCCCCTATGTACAAGAATATAACTACTATAATACTACCCATGTACAAGAATATACTACTATAATGCTGCCCCTATGTACAAGAATATAACTACTATAATACTGCCCCTATGTACAAGAATATAACTACTATAATGATGCTGTCACGACTGTCTTGTCAGGTTTCCCTTTCCATAACTCTAGGGGCGCCCTAGCTTGCCCCATTCCCCAGATTACTTCTGATGGTGAAGATGCTAGGACTATGTACCTTGCCTTAGCTCCTGAATCCTCCCTCAGTCTGTACCTTTCCTCCACCCAGGGAAGAGGGGAGTAGTAGTGTACCATAATACACCAACCAAAATAACAAGGTAATACGAACAGGGATAGAGGAAAATACCAATCATACAAATATACTCACACATATAACAGAGGAATGCACCGGGGAGTGGAGGATGGGATTAAATGAAAGTAGACGAAGAAAAGAAATTATCACACACTCAAAACCTAACAACAGTCACAGATAAATCCACCAAACGCCTTCTTTTATAACAACCACCAACAACCTCCAGCCATGCAGCATGAAGCTGCTCTGACAATGAGTGATAGCGAGGGCCCAGATTATATAGGGGATAGGAGAGGCTAAAGTGAACAGCTGAGAGCCTTAATGCAGGAAAGCTTCCAGGAGCTCTCAACTGAGCAGATTAACCCCTGCGCTGCTAAAATAAACCTGCACCGTTTAATATGAAGGTGAAGTGATTTAATCAGTGCAGGAGTAGGAGTAATCAGACGCTGCAGTCTTCTGGCTCCTTTCTGTCACAGTAAACCCGTGACAACTACCCCTACATACAAGCTACGTGAATATGCTTCCGTTCATTTTTTGAGCAGAAACTTGTGAAAACTTTTTGGCACAATCGTCCATCCAGATGAACGACAGATTGACGACATATTGGTTGGGAAATGATTACACAAGTTGTTACATGGCGTCAGACACAGCACTGGGAGGTGACACCCGATAATCTCACCCGGCTCCCCTTCCACAGGGGGAATGACAAGTCTGTTGCAGTCGGAGCATGTTGGGAGTTATAGTTTTGGGAGACATGCAGACTTCTACGTTAGGTTGGAGGTAGGGATAAAAAAGAACAGTTGTCTGGCTTTAAATAGGTGTTGCCAATTTTGACTTCCTCTTAAACACTCTGTGCTGCTTGTCTCCCAGTCTCTGCATTTGTATCCATTTTCTTGTGCCTTTGTGTGTGTTTTTTTTCCCATTCCCCTCCTTGTATCATAGCATTGTCCCCCGTCTCTTCCCATACGTCAGCGGACAAACGTATCTGCTGAAATACTCTGTGCTGCTGGCGACTGGATCATCCTGGATCTGTAAGGCGAGGTTCACACAAAGCAGTTTTGCAGGTTTTGCTGCTTTTTCCTTTTGCATTTCAGCAGTGTTTTTTGGAGTGCAGATTTCATGTTTGCTTGGTGAATCATGTTAAATTTACTCCTCAAAAACGCCTGGAAAAAAAAAAGCAACAAAATCTGCTGCGTTTTTGCACTTTTTCTCATTGCTTTCTATTGCTGAAAAAGGGCTGCCGTTTTCCAGCTCACTCAGAAAAAAACTACAAGCATGTGCATGAGATTTCTGAAATCTTACAGTTTTGCTGGCACTGGAATCAGGTTTTTTTTCCTGCATTTTTTGTGCCAAAATCTGATGGAAGCAGAATCCGATTTTTTTTTATGCACTAAACTAGACAAACGTACCCCGACAAAAACGCAGGAAAAAAAACATAGCAAAAACGCAGCAAAAACTAAGCGAAACCTGCTTTGCTAACAAGAGAGCAGGCTTTACCTTAGGAAAAAAAATGCAGCAAAAACTCAACGTCTGAACATAGCCTAAAAAGCAACTTTTAATTTGCATGAAAAAAAAATCAGCAAAACACGTGTGAACACGGCCTTATGCACACATCTCTAATTTGCAGGTCGAGTAATTCACAAAGTATTGTGCATGACTATCTGTGCATCAGTTTCCAATCATATAGCAGAATATGAGCTGCAATACCAGGCACGGCCTATGGACAAAAGTGGCGCTGTTTTTAGAAAAATAAAAATCCCCCCCCTTTTATTTCTAACCTTGAACCCTTTCAAGGGATTGTCCACCACTGTACACATTTTTTTTTAACTTAAATTAATGTATTTGGGCTGTAGCATAATTTGAAGCTCATGGGCCAATGCAAAAGTTCCAACGGGACCCCAAATTATTGCAAGTCTTTAACAGTATTGGTCTTTTTATATAGGACTTTTTGTGTCCCTTATACTCCAGGGCCCAAGTGTGAATTAAATTGTAAAGCACGGAAGAATATGTTGGCGCTATATAAATAAAGATTATTATTATTATTTTTAAAATTGAGGTTTCAACAAAAATTGCACTGTTTGGCTTTTACAATCTCACTGTTTTCTGGCCCATTTATCTTAGATGTCGTCTGCGCTCTTAAATCAGCTGTCAAGAGCACAGAAAAAAAAAAAAAAGATAAAATAGTTACAAAATCTCTGTGAGAGTCCATAGCAGCTGACTGACAGATTCTCAGTTAACTCATTCTGCAGCCAGAAATAGACAGTGGAGCCCATAGACCATAAGAGGCAATCGGTGCAACATTTTTCATGAAACCCAACCGCAAAAGTGATTTTTAGTCCCGAAGTCATGCATTTTACTCAAAGGTGAATAACCACTTTAAAAGATGATAAGCGTCACTTTAAAAAAAAATGGCAGCCGCTGATCTCCCTCTACAGTTCCGTCCAAGTTTATATTTCTAGAGGGGAATTCGCTGGCTGCTGCCGCTTCCCTCCGAACATTTGGAATCTCCGTTTGCTATTGATTTAAATGAAGTCACGCATCGACATCAATATCTGTCATTCCCCGAAACTTGTACAAATATGTAATTTGCAGACGCAAAGTAATACTCTCCACAAATCCCTTCTCCGGGCTTCAAAAATATTGGAGTGCAAATCAAAATAAAATGGTCTGTCACATTATAGCAAAGCATTTACATTCGTCTGCTAACGAAATATCACGTAGTCATTACTCTGCATTAAGAGTGGCTGTCCGTGCACGGAAGCGCTGCTGTACGGAGGGAGGGGCGTGCTGCTGTACAGAGGGAGCGGCGCGCTGCTTTACGGAGGGAGCGGCGCGCTGCACAGACACCCTAATGCCGAGCTCTCAATTAGCACTCTTCCCGGACACTCAGATGGGTACATTCAAAGTCCAATCATCTGGCATCCCATAATCAGTGCTTAGCTATGGTTCGGGGGTGAGGTGCATTTTTTTGCAGATTGGGCAGAGCCTTAGGGGCGGATCTACTATTTTTGCAGCTGCACAGGGACCTGGGGGTTAAACAAAACCATTTCTGACTCCTTAGTAGTTGGAATGGTGCATTATCATGAGCTATTGGACTGCAAAGGGCCCATATACTGTTCTTACACAAAAGCCGTCTTCTGTCAGTGCCCGCCCCCGAGGAGCCTATTTACACCCAAAAGGTAAAGATAGTGGATTTAATCTGCTTTTTTTGTAATTTTGTGCTTTGGAGTCCCGGGAAATATGAAAGAATGCTTCCTGCCAGCCAGGTTTTACGTAAATGTTTATTCTTGGAAGAAATAAAAAATTCTACAACTTTCTAATAGTTGAATGGACTGTTTCCATTCAGAGGAAGCAAGTCAGTACATCACCAATGTGCCTCCCAGCTGAAAGTGGCTACAAGCTTTGTACCAGTTTCCATTCATGAGTTGCAATACCAGGCACTACCTATGGACAAGAGTGGCGCTGTTTTTTGTGAAAAGCAAAAAAATGAAATCTTATGACATCCCTGTTGGTCTTGGGTTGTAAAATGAGAATTTCTGACATTTTTGTTGGTCTTGAGGTTGTAAAATGAGAATATATGACATTCCCCTTGGTCTAGGGTCTATAAAATTATAATTTTTGACATCACTGATGGTCTAGGGATTGTACAATGATAATTCCTGACATCTCTTGTGATCTAGAGGTTGTAAAACTGGTAATTTGTGACATCCCAGGTGGTCTAGGGATTGTAAAAGTGATCATTTCTGATATCCCTGGTGGTCTAGAGTGAAAAGAAATCTGAGTTATTATTATGCTCTATGGTGGCACTCCATTAAAACCAATCCTGAGCTGAACCAGTCATAGCCATGTATGAGCCAAGATGTTTGAGTGCGGGCATAGCCACTGAGTGATGCCAGCTGAATACTAGAGGCGCCAGCATCTGGAATGTTTTTTATTTTTCTTTTTTTAGAAATTCCCCTTAATACTTTCGTAAAATCCAAATCCATTCCATGGAAATGTAACCATTGAGCGTGAAAAAATTCTTACATCACTAGAATACCTCCACACATGGCCCATTCTCTCCTGTTGATGTGGGACCACCACTAGTCGCAATGAAGAGAATGGTCACTTGATAACCTCAGGCACCAGGGCTCCAAAGCCCCTCGGACCACCAGGGACAGACCTATAGGTGCCGATTGATATAATACACTTGTTTTATTGCAGACTCATTCGTTAAGCAGATTTGCCACTTAGTAGATGGCTTTAAAACTCTGGCCATGAGGCTTTGATCTGGCCATGAGTCTTTGGTCTGGCCATGAGTCTTTGGTCTGGTCATGAGTCTTTGGTCTGGCCATGAGTCTTTGATCTGGCAATGAGTCTTTGATCTGGCCATGAGGCTTTGGTCTGGCCATGAGTCTTTGATCTGGCCATGAGTCTTTGGTCTGGCCATGAGGCTTTGGTCTGGCCATGAGGCTTTGATTTGGCCATGAGGCTTTGATCTGGCCATGAGTCTTTGATCTGTCCATGCGTCTTTGGTCTGGCCATGAGTCTTTGGTCTGGCCATGAGTCTTTGATCTGGCCATGAGTCTTTGGTCTGGCCATGAGGCTTTGATCTGGCCATGAGGCTTTGGTCTGGCCATGAGGCTTTGGTCTGGCAATGAGGCTTTGATCTGGCCATGAGTCTTTGGTCTGGCCATGAGTCTTTGGTCTGGCCATGAGGCTTTGATCTGGCCATGAGGCTTTGGTCTGGCCATGAGTCTTTGGTCTGGCCATGAGGCTTTGGTCTGGCCATGAGGCTTTGGTCTGACTATGAGTCTTTGGTCTGGCCGTGAGGCTTTGGTCTGGCCGTGAAGCTTTGGTGTGGCCGTGAGGCTTTGGTCTGGCCGTGAGGCTTTCTGGTCTTGGGCCGTGAAGCTTTGGTCTGGCCATGAGTCTTTGGTCTGGCCATGAGGCTTTGGGCATCGTACTAATGCCCTTATAGCCCACCAGACCCCTTAGTTTACATGCATCTTTGATAATGTCTTATTATGTGGCCAAATTCTCTTTGGACCCCATCCAGGGGTCAGACTTAGAGTCTCTTCTTCACCCAAGGTGCCCACAGGGTCATCCCTGACATTGAATGAGTGTTGCTACTTCTAGCCACGGACCATTCCTACTTTCCAAATCTTGGGGGCTACATACATTTCTAACTGAAGACCTCTTTGCCCTGCGTTCAACTGTTTACATTTTTAGATTCCTATTACTAAAGAATTCCCTTCCCTCTAAGTATTTTTTAGTCAAAAAAAAAAAAAAATTTAAGTTAATGGACTTTTCAGAACTTTGCAAACAATGTTTCCGTCCCCAGAATTTTCCTATGTGCTTCAGTAATATTTCATTTTAGACTTTTTTTTTTAAAAAACAATTTGCCTACATACCAAAAAAAAAAAATTTGGGAGGTTTTCATCTCGAAGCTACAAATTTCGCCTCTAAATGCTACTAAAATGTTATTGCGGAGCCGCCTACGAAGGCAGACATTATGTTACATGCGAAATGCAGTAGCTATTAAGTCAAAGCGCCCTTAAGGAGCTCGCACAACCACTTCGTTTTCAGTACTTTAGTCCTTTCCTCGGTTTCCCGTCATGCATCAGTCAATGGAGCTATCGGCAGGAAAAAAAAAGTCATAATGCATCTGAAGTGGGCACTAGTGAACAAAGCCCCGACTCTAAAAACTGAAAACAAAACCATCAAGCCAAATAGTGGATGAACTAAAAGCTGGAGCTCCGATAAGGACCCGAGCGAGGTCCTACTGAATGGTCCTCTCCGGGCGAGAGAGGGGGCGTGCACAATGTCTGCAAATCCGGACAGCGAGGCTCAAGTTCTCCATGGGGTAAATTCTTAGGAAAGCGAACATCATGAGGACTGCTCCGATGAAAGCTCTCAGGCTACCAAAGTAGTTTCTGCTCTCAGCACATTAAACTTAAAAAAATATATATGTTTTTCACTTAATTTTTTTATTTATATTTATTAATAATAATAAGAATATTAATTATATATATATCATTATACATATTAGATAGATAAAAAAAAAAATATATATAAATATATATATAGATATAAAAAATATATATGCATATATGTTTTGTGGGTTGTTTTACTTTTTACAGATTGTATTTTGGAACAAAAAAGATTCTGTTTTAGTATTTTTTTCCAATATTTTATTTGGAATCATAAACATAAATGTGATATAAAATAATAATAGAAAACTATATACAGGTGCTTCTCACAAAATTAGAATATCGTCAAAAAGTTAATGAGATTTCTTCGAATCGTATTCACACGCTGCGTTTTTGGAGCAGTGATGCGTATTTACAAGAATGTAACGTCTCAATTCAATTCTTTCAGCGTTTTTACTCGAGCTTTTTACTCATTGATTTAGAAATGTCTTAGCATAAAAAACGCTTCAGAAATATGTAAAAGTGAACAAAAACATGTAAAAAAAAATCCATTAAAAAAACATTAAAATGTGTGCAATTTACGCTGCGTTTTTCATGCAGAAAAAAATGAGTAAAAAAAGCTACAATTGAACACAACCTAAAAAAATTAAAACAGACTTTTTCAACAATCAAGCTAAATACCATATAGAATCTATTTATATATATAAATAGTTTAAACTCATGTTTAAGTAGTCTAAAAATAAATTGGACAAGAAAATTGTCCACTATCTTGAAAAAATTAGATTCATATTTAAAGGAGTTTTCCAGTCTAAATCGATCAGTCTGCAGTCATTCTGTGTGACACAGCGGACATATGAATCCTCCGCTGCTAAGATTCACTGGTTTCTGAGCCGGGACCGAAGAGTATATATGCGTTATACATGCTCCAGGCCAGAGCCTGGCCCCGCTCCATACAAGTACGGCCCCACTAGTGACTTGGCCGTCCAGTGGGAGTGGCATACTAGAGGGTGCGGCCTATGTAAGTGTATGTAGTGAGGCCACGCCCACCAGACGGGGTCTGTCCTGGAGTGTGTATAACGCGCACTCGTACGGCGTAGACTTATCGATTCGGACCAAACAACTCTTTTAACAATAATTATTTTTGAAACATCAAAATGTAAAAGAACAAAGTATTTAAATAAATTTAAATTAAGAAAATAAAGAAAAAGAATAATAAATGCAATATTTCTTATTCTTTATGCCCTTGACCACAAGTTGTAATAGTTTGTGCACCTGCCCTTTCTTGTGACTGCTCATACATGCTATTGTGCGTGTACATGAGGAATAGCTATTACTGGCTATTATATGACTTATATCCTGCATTTTTCATAAATTTTTCCATACGCAGGCTCTAACTCTTATTTCCACTTGTCTCTGTGCTAGTGGGAAAAGGCTAGCTGCTATGATGTCTCTGATACACAGCACATACAGACATGAGGGATTCCTACTCACCTGTCTCCATGTAGCACATGCTCATTAGCGGCATGATAGAAATTGTACAGCAGTATTGTGCAGTGTAGCTGTGAATCCAGCTCTGGGGTTAACTATAATACTAACTAGAAATAAGCAGTAACATGGATGCATTATACAGCAGTACTGTGCAGTGTAGCTATGAATCCAGCTCTGTGGTTAGCTATAACACTTACTAGAAATAAACAGTAACATAGATGCATCATACAGCAGTACTGTGCATTGTAGCTGTGAATCCAGCTCTGGGGTTAGCTATAATACTAACTAGAAATAAGAAGTAACATGGATGCATTATACAGCAGTACTGTGCAGTGTAGCTGTGAATCCAGCTCTGGGGTTAGCTATAATACTAACTAGAAATAAGAAGTAACATGGATGCATTATACAGCAGTACTGTGCAGTGTAGCTGTGAATCCAACTCTGCAGTGAGCTATAACACTTACTAGAAATAAGAAGTAACATGGAGGCATTATACAGCAGTACTGTGCAGTGTAGCTGTGAATCCAGCTCTGTGGTTAGCTATAACACTTACTAGAAATAAGCAGTAACATGGAGGCATTATACAGTAGTACTGTGCAGTGTAGCTGCGAACCCAGCTCTGTGGTTAGCTATAATACTAACTAGAAATAAGAAGAAACATGAAGACATTATACAGCAGTACTGTGCAGTGTAGCTGTGAATCCAGCTCTGCAGTTAGCTATAATACTTACTAGAAATAAGCAGTAACATGGAGGAATTATACAGCAGTACTGTGCAGTGTAGCTGTGAATCCAACTCTGCAGTTAGCTATAACACTTACTAGAAATAAGCAGTAACATGGAGGCATTATACAGCAGTACTGTGCAGTGTAGCTGTGAATCCAGCTCTGGGGTTAGCTATAATACTAACTAGAAATAAGATGTAACATGGATGCATTACACAGCAGTACTGTGCAGTGTAGCTGTGAATCCAGCTCTGCAGTTAGCTATAATACTTACTAGAAATAAGCAGTAACATGGAGGCATTGTACAGCAGTACTGTGCAGTGTAGCTGTGAATCCAGCTCTGGTGTTAAATATAATACTTAGTAGAAAAAAGCAGAAACATGGAGGCAGGAGCTGTGGTATGATCAGACCGTGTTCCTGCGCAGTCAGACACGTCCATTACATAGCACACAATCTCTGCACAGGAAAAAAATTTTAAACACATTTAAATGTGGAAATTATTATAATTCCAAGATCTATTGACTAAAATTAACTTTTATTTGTGGGAAAATCCCTTTAAGCCAGAAAGAAGCCAATATAACCATAAAAGACAATGATTTTACCAAAATTTTTTTTTCTAGTTGAGTTTATTATATCTGTAGTTTTAGGAGAACCCAACCCTTCCTATAATTTTTTTCTTTATCAAAAATTACTTGATTCATCATTAAAAGTCACAGTTACAATTTTTGGGATGTGTAGGATGAGACATATAGTAAATAGGAAGTTTGTATTTCAGGAGAGCGTTTGGCTTTGAATTTTGAGTAATCACGTTCTTTTGTCTTTTTCGTTCTCGCTTTTATTACGGGGACTGCTCGGAACGTGACGACGAGTGGCCTCCGGCAGATTAGGAGCCATTAATCACTGATCCGGCTGTAATTTGTTCTTGTTTTTATTGACTATCAGCTCAGCACAACAGCAATAAACAAATTAACAAAATTTAATGACGAAAACATTAACATGCGTGAAAAAAAAAAGAGAGATTTAGCCGAGATAGGCAAGAAGATTAACACATCTGTCAAATGGGTAAACGTTTCCTAGACACAGCCGTGTGCTAAGTATGTGTTCTGGTGGAAGGAGATAGTTTTTATTAAAGGGGAGAAGGTTCTAAAAAGAATCTTTATGGCAATTCTCCAATTTGGAAAATCTTCACTCATCAGAAAGTTCCAGGACAATCGGTAGATGATAGAGAAGAACCAATTAATTTAAAGGAGTTGTCCGATAATTTAATATTGATGGTCTACCCTTAGGATAGGTCATCAATGCCAGATCAGTGGGGATGCGACACACGACACTCCCGCGGACCAACTGTTCTTGGTGCCGGAAGTCCATGGTTTGAGAGCTGAAAAGCTCCGTCGTCCGCAGAAAAGCCTCAGCCAGGTTCTGCAGATGACCCCTTATTCATAGGGGCGGGGGTGCGGTACCTGGCCACAGTCACTATACAGTTCACGGATCTGTGCAGCTCCACAACTGATCACATCTGATCGGCAGGAATTCCGACTTTCGAACTCCCACCACACCTCACATGATAGCTAAGGGCCCAGTAAAAAACGGTAATGTCGGAGGTCTAGAGAGAAGAAGAAGATCGAAGACAGAAGTCGAGAGACAAGTGTAGGAACGGCAGGTGTAGAAGACCAACGGGGAAGGCAGAGGAAGGTGATAAGGGTTTGTTTTTCTCCTTCCTGGACCTCAGAATCCATTATGACGGAATTTCCGCAAATCAATTTGAAAAATTTTGTGGCAAATTTGTAACAAATTTGGTACGTTACAAATCGATTCTCTCTTCTCTGGCAGATAACAATGTGTTTTCCTTCTCCAATTTCCAGCAATAAATTGTAATCTGTAGGCAAATCTGGTAATAAATATTTAGTTTCCCTGCAGCGCCTCCTTAGGTGAAATTATGAATTGCACAGTGATTATTTTTATCCACTCCTCAGTCTCCTGACTTCCTGTTTGATAGGGGGGGGGGCGCTGCGCTCCTGATGATTGACAGTAAGGACAGTTCCACTCTGTATTGCAATCCGCGGCATTTTTGAGCTCCACCGTGCTGCAACGAGAGGACGCTTTGCCCCTGTGGCATCAGAGGAGTGCAGGGACAGCAATCCAGCCAGCTGCAGAGCAGCGCTTCCAAACTGTAAAGCACAGAGCTTGTAAGCGCTGCTCTCTTCGATTCCCAGACCAGCCATCTCTGATAGACTGCATGAGGCAGTGAGGCAATGGAATTAAAAATCCATCTATAATCAAGAGGATCTTTAATAAAAGGTCAATTACAAAGTTGCTTGTTTTTACAAACACTTTGCAAACTTACTTAAGAAGAAGAGAAATCTCTAGAATTGTTTGCATCCGATCAGTTTAGCGGGAGTCTTCTGGGTACATTGATTTCCTCCTCGTCTTCCATGTAACTGATACATAATAAGGAAGCACTGTCACCATCCGTCTGCACTACTCTTAGTGATAGATGATACTTTATTACTGTAAATAACAAAGTGTCAGGATAGTCTGAGGATAGACCCTAATAAATAATTACCCTCCATACCATAACCGTCGCCGTCCCCAGCTATGAGCTAATTAGCTCCAGAGCAGCAGCGCGATGTTCTGCAGCTGAGCACGAGCCGCGGGCGGTGAAGGTGCAGACGAGTGCAGGTGTCGTGGAGACAGGAGTGCGAGGAGACGACCCGAAGAAGGGAAGAAAATCCCATCCAGACAAAGCATAGGTCTCATTATTTCTAGACTGCGGAGTAATATAGATTTGCCTGTTCTGCAAATCAGTCTGACGACCTATCCGGGAGAAATATTGACTTTTTATGTAAGGGAGCAATTAAATATAATGAGAGGAAGACTTGTTCTTTGTTTCTAATGTTTTCGAAGAAGTGCAAAAAATTGTGACAACCTATTTCTGACCTGAGATGAGTTTATCTATCTGATATCTATCTTACATGTATTATCTATATGTCATATCTATCTGTCTATTATCTATCAGTATTATCTTTATCTATTATTATCTATTTTATCTACTAGTCTATCTATTATCTCTATTATCTATCTATTGTCTATCTATTATTATCTATCTATCTATTATCTATCTATTGTTATCTATTCTATTATCTATCTATCTATCTATCTATTATCTATCTATCTATTATCTATCTATCTATTATCTATCTATTTCTATCTATCTATTATCTATCTTTATCTATTATCTATCTATTATTATCTATCTATCTATCTATCTATATATCTATCTATCTATCTATCTATCTATTATCTATCTATTATCTTATCTATACCTATCTATTATCTATCTATTATCTATTATTCTATCTATTATTATCTATATCTATCTATCTATCTATCTATCTATCTATCTATCTATCTTATTATCTATCTATCTATCTATTTTCTATCTATCTATCTATCTATCTTCTATTATCTATATCTATCTATCTATTATCTATCTATCTATCTATCTCATCTATCTATTATCTATCTATCTATCACATATCTATCTATCATATCTATTATTATCTATCTATCTATCTATCTCTATCTATTATCTATATCTATTATCTATCTATCTATCTATCTATTCTCTTCTATCTATCTATTCATCTATTATCTATCTATTATCTATCATCTATCTATCATATGTCTATTATCTATCTATCTATCTATCATTTATCTATCTATCTATCATATATCTATTATCTATCTATCTATTATCTATCTATATTTTATCTATTATCTATCTATATCTATCTTTTATCTTTCTATCTATATCTATATATATATATCTATATATTATCTATCTATCTATTATCTATATTTATCTCTTATCTATCTATCTATCTATTTATTATCTATCATCTATCTATGGTGTCCACCTCTAGGTCACTGTCCCGCTGAACCCTCACTTCTACAGGATAGACTTCATTTAGATCTCCATGAAAGAAAATAGCGATTTTGCCGATAAATGTGAATTTTCCACCAGAGTAAATGGTTCTTTCTAGTCTGCGCTGAAAATATGAATCTTAGGGCCCAGAATTTTTAAAAAAATATCCAGTGTTTGCCGGCACGTCTGACTGCAGCCTCTCGTCACTGTCCTGTGTGTGGCTATAAGACAACTGACTGCAGCAGGAGCCTCTCCCCTTTTGTCTGCTAATCCTCCTTTACTGATAGCTGGAGCCGAGCGGCAGTACATTTACTGTTCCTCTGCGATCTCTGCAGGATTTCTACCAGACTTATGAGTGAGGGCGTGTATACTTTGTGTTTCAATCAATTACTGATTTCTAGGTTCGGCGTCCCTTCGCAGTGACTGTGCCCCCATTACCTTGGGCACATATGGTAAGTCCACCCCTGGTCCCGGTAATCCCCATGTTTGTGGTCGGACATTCCGACAGAACACTAATAATCTGGTGATAAATATTAGATTACAGCGACAGGGAGGCGTTAAATTCTACAATTACTAAGATCATTTCATTTTACCACATGGAGCACGAGCGACAGGTGAAAGTTCATTCCCTTTAATTTTGCAAACACCTGCCGGTACATTTGTTAAATTCGGGACAGTAACGCGGGCGAGCCAACAACGTTCATCCTTCATCTGTCGGACTATTATTTCTGCCATGTTTGGATAAAGACAAAATAACAAGATGAAGCGCCCGATTCATTACTGCATTTGCGCTTATTTCTCTCTAGTTTTTCCTATTTTGATACTTTTTTTTTTCATTTTGTGCCAAATTCTTTTCATTTTTGCCTATTTTTGAGGTCTATTTTTCTATTTATTCACCTGACCGCCGTTACAGTTTGCGGCCGGTTCAATATTTGTGTCTTTTTTAAAAAGTGGTAAAATTTCGGCTGAAAATGTTCTCCTCTCCCCCTCGAAATGATTTTTTTTAGTATACCAAAACTTTTTGCACTAATGTTAGTCGGGCATCATTATAAAGAATTGTGCTCTGATACCTAAAAGCTAAATATTATATCCATTTTTTTTATTTTGTATCAAATACATGAACCTCTTGTGCTACATTTTGCAACAAATACCCCAAAAAAAACAAAAAGAAAGATGATAAAAAAAATCCAAATATTGAATCCGACCCAATATCTATTGCGTTTCTTAATTAGGTGACGATCAATTAGAACATGTTGTAGCACATTATACTACGTCCTATGGTGTTCGAGCTCTTTCTGACATCTGGCATACATGTACAGAGGATAATGGGTGCACATGTATGGAGTGGGCCCACATCATGCACAGAGGGTGTCGGCTGTATCATACAGCTGGCACCTCCATCTAACGGTAACAAGTGGCGCTAGCTAGGTTCAATACTGTTTAAACATTTAAAGAGATTCTGGCAGTAGGATCCACCCTCCTAAGCCGTCTATATGGTCATGTAGGTTACAGGAAGCTGAATAAAACGATACCTTGATATCTGTGATCCGATGGTTTATTCCAGAGAAATACATGTCTTTCTTAATATGTAAATAAGCTGTTAAGATCTATGGGCGGGACATAGATCTTTCCGAGAATCTGCTTCCAGGGCTTATTTTAAACGTTTGGCGGCATTACCAGTGTGAGACATGTGGATCAGGAGAGCAGACTGTAAGTCATGACATGTTTCCCCTTTCATAAGCTCTGGAGGCAGATTCTCAGGGAGGTCTATGTCCGGCCCATAGATCTTAACAGCTCATTTACATATTAAGAAAAATGTGTATTTCTCTGGAATAAAACATCAGATTGCAGATATCAAGGTATCATTTTAGTCAGCCTCCTATGACCTACATGCCCATATAGGCGACTTAGGAGGGTGGATCCCACTGACAGATTCCCTTTAAATGCCAGTGTTAATCTCTGACAGATTTATTTAAATAGTGCAGTCCCATGGAGCATCCGTTCCGGCACCCATCGCCTCCACTTATTCCTGACGTAATCACAGCTTGCAAACACAAAGCGATGAAAAAATTGTCTGTACCCCAAAGTGGTATCAATGAAAGTCTGCCCGCCTCACAAAATTCAAGCCCTAAAGCAGCTCTATCATCGAAAGAAAAAAAAAATGAACCAGTCCCAGAAAATCACAACAGAAACTATATACATACATATATACTGTATATATGTATATATATATATATATATATTTATTTTGTAGTGTGGCTAATGGTCGCATAGTCGATTGGAGGTATGTGTCACAGAGATGTCTTGTCTCTGTGATGTAATCCGGAGTATTTTCTCTAGTGCATGAAAGCACTAAGAGGTTTGTTTGTTGCACCTGTTATCAGGTTGCGGGTAGCTGTGAGAGATGGGGGGTCTGGCTACCCACATACCTCACATCTGGGTGTGGTTACAGCCCATATAATGGAGGCTGTTATTTGGCACCTGGTCTGTGTGTTGGAAGGGAGAAGGCCTCCTGTGTGTTTGGCTCCAGAACGATCTTGAGTACTAGACACTACCCCAGCCTGTGTGCCCACAGGCCTGGCGGAGCAGAGCCCTGCTATGTACATTTATATTTTCTTTGCCTGATCTAAAGGCTGTTTGTTTTATGTTTTTGCTTCTGGGGTTTATGAAGGAATAAACCCACATGAACTTTTAAACGTACGAGCCTCCTGTTTTCCTCCTGTCGCACCCAAGTGAGCAAACCCCTACTATATATATATATATATTATATATATATTTTTTTTTTTTACACCTTTCAGATTTTATTAACCGCTAAAATAGTAAAAAAAATTATATACTATTTGGGTTTCGCCATAATCCTACTGACCTGTAGAAACATATTACCGGGTCGTTTTTATCAAACAATGAACATAATTAAAACAAAACCCATAAAACAATGGCGGAATTGCATTTTTTTTTACCATTTCGCCACATTAGGAAGTACATTAAATGATAAAATGAATGGTGACATTGAAAAATACAACTTGCCCTGTAAACAACGAGCCCTCATACAGGTAACTTGATTGAAAACTTAAAAGTCATGGCCAGTGGCGTAACTTGAAGCTCGTGAGCCCCAAATTATTGAAATCTTTATTAGTAATGGTCTTTTCATATGGGTCAAAATGACCTTTTGGTCCCCTCCTGGCTCCAAGGCCTTCAGGAATCTACAGGTAGATTCAGAACAAACTAAAGTCATGGTGACCAGAATGTTCCCTATGGAGACAAACGTTTCACACTGATTCTGTCAGTTTCCGAAATCTTGATGTCGTTATAACTTTTTGATAATCAGAGAACACTGAGATCGCTCACGAGGCGCGAGCGATGCTGCGCCTGCGCTTGTGGTGCAACTCGTGGGGCCCCGCGTGTGACCTCGGAGACTAATAACAATGGTAATAATAAGCAATTTGGAATAATTCTCCATTAACAATAGAAAATCCATATTAATTTCAATCCTGCTTCTTATTTATGTCGTAACAATGAGAAAACACACATTCCGTACAATTCATAACAAATTGCCTATTGTTCCCGGCGAGCCGGAGGACTTGGCGTGCATTACTGACATGCCGAGATTACACACCACACATTAAATTCTCTATTTGTTTCTTTGACATCCTTTGTGCTGAATATAAATGTGTAATGAGCGGCGGAAACAATACGAAGGAAGGATCTAAGCGTCAACACAATGGCCATCCCATCCGCGTAATAATGGCATCATCTGCAGGGGTCGTACGGGGGTTAAATAGTTAACTAAAGTGCGGACAATCTAGGACGGGCAGCTTCACAACAAATGTCTTATCGGCAGCAACCTTACACTTAAAGGGGTTGAAATTAAAGGGCTATTCTTAGGAGAAGTCACAGTTTCAGGCCAATCCGGTCCAACACCTCTTACCCGCACCGATCAGTTGTTATCAGGTTCCGTGGGGGTGCGTCAAAAGTAAGTTGTGTATGGAACCAGATCTCCAGAGTGCTGTACACTGTGAAGTGGCCATTCTTGGTACTACAGCTCAACTCCTTTTCACTTAGGCAAAGTAGTCAAATTTCTTTTATTATAATGATTAGGCAAAGTAGTGATTAAAGGGTTCCGATATTGATGACCCGCAGGACAGGTCATTAATATAAGATTGGTAGGGGTCCATGTTGTGAACGTTTTGGAGACGACTTCGGAGCTGAAGCTCCCTCTGATGGTTGCTGAGGGTATTGAACCTATGTTGAATACCAAGAGTCCTACACCCGCACATAACGAGTGGGTGTCAGGTGGTACTGACTGGCCTGATAAAAGTGAGCTGATCTCCCATGATCCTCGCCGGTGATCAATTGTGCTTCCTGGTTTAGTTTGGAATTCAACTTGCTTTCATGCTGTCTCCCGCTTGCGTTCAGATAAGTCTCTTTCAGTATTTTTTTACTGTGGTTTGAATTCCTTGCTTTTTGCTGCATTGCTTTTTGTCTTCAGCCGAGTCCCCTTTGGGGGGCTTTGGCTGGTCTCCGTTCATTTTTTGTATCTGTTCATTTGCTCAGTTCTTGTGATATTTTTCTGCTGGGTAGCTACGTGTCCACACCAGAGATCTGATATAGGTGGTCGAGACTGTGTGGTCTCAGGGTTTTTGGATTCAGAAGTGTTGGAGTTTTTCATAGGGTTTTTCTGGGTTGCAGAAAGTATTCTCTCCTGTGCTGTCCTATCTAGACAGTTTTGGGCCCCAGCGTTTGCTCAATCTATTTTCTGTCTGTGTTCGTATTTTCATCTTGTCTAACCGCCATTATATGTTTGGGGGCTTCCTACTCTTTTGGGGTCTACTCCTAGGCAGTTAGCTTTCCTCTTTCCGTATTCAGGGGTAGCTATCTCTCCGGCTTTGCCGAGGCGTCTAGGACCACTGTAGGAACGTCCCACGGCTGCTTCTAGTTGTGCGGTTAGTTTAGGGGTCTGCAACCTATTAGTTTCATAGAATAGTAGAGTTGGAAGGGACCTCCTGGGCCATCTGGTCCAACCCCCTGCTCAAAGCAGGATTCTCTAAATCATCCCAGACAGATGTCTGTCCAGCCTCTCTTTGAAGACTTCCATTGAAGGAGAACTCACCACCTCTCGTGGCAGCCTGTTCCACTCATTGATCACCCTAACTGTCAAAAAGTTTTTTCTAATATCTAATCTGTGTCTCCTCCCATTCAGTTTCATCCCATTGCTTCTAGTCTTTCCTTGTGCAAATGAGAATAAAGATGATCCTTCTACAATGTGGCAGCCCTTGAGATATTTGTAGACAGCTATTAAGTCTCCTCTCAGTCTTCTTTTTTGCAAGCTAAACATTCCCAAATCCTGCAACCGTTCCTCATAGGACATGGTTTGCAGACCGGTCACCATTCTGGTGGCTCTTCTCTGAACTTGCTCCAGTTTGTTGATGTCTTTTTTAAAATGTGGTGCCCAAAACTGGACACAGTATTCCAGATGAGGTCTGACCAAAGAGGAGTAGAGGTCAATAATGACCTCACGTGATCTAGACTGTATGCTTCTGTTAATACATCCTAGAATTGCATTTGCCTTTTTTGCTGCTGCATCACACTGTTGACTCATGTTCAGTCTGTGATCAATTAGTATACCCAAGTCTTTTTCACATGTGCTGTTACTTAGCCCTATTCCTCCCATTATTTCCAACCTCTCTGGTTTTAGGCTGCCTGTGCGGTTTTTTGCTCCTGCCTCCTCAGCTACCATAACATAACAGGTCCAACACCCAGCAAGCCCACTGATTAGCCAGCAAATGGCCGAAAGTAAACTGTATCTTGGCTGTTTTTGGTACTGAAGCTCATCGCAAATACACGTAAAGTCCCAGACTAGACCTTCAGCATGAATGCCACATGTAAATAGCTTTATAGCATTCGGAAATCTATTTTCTTGATTTCTGAGCTCCAAATCCATTGCAGGCACATACTTTTAGGGCTACAGGTTTCTAGTCATGGGTCTTTTGACACTGGATAATCAGATTATTTGATATATTGTAACAATTTAGCATATTACTAGTATAGGTCACTTTATCATTGTTGGAGGTCTCATGGGACCCTCATCCATTCTAAGAATAGTCCATAGTGGTGATTTAGCATGGCATCCATGTTTATATTTTCCCTGCAGAACTGTGTTCCTAGCCACCTGGCTGTGCATGGAAATGCAACTTCTGGTGTGTGCACAGCTGATAGCCAGCCACTATTTTGCAGAGAAAAGAAACTGTGTTCATTTATTCTCAGGGGGGTTCAACCCCATCGATCATTCTGCGATGGCCAATAATAGCGAAATGCCATTCTTTACTATTCCTTATAGAAGAACCCAATTAATGCCGGAAAGACCAGTTCCGTAAGTCTTCAAAGAATGTGTTACCCAATGAGTTCAAGAAGCCTAACACATTTCTTTCCAGTCGCGCATTTTCCTTCCTGATTGACTAACTGTTCTCAAAGACGTTTGTAAATTGTACGCAGAAATATCCAATGCAAAATATCCCCCTCCTTCTCGTCAATCAACAATGGATTCTTGATTTTCCAGGAACTGAGACATTGTATGAAAGCTCCTCGTCGTGAGGTCACCAAGAGTCCACAATCCTCATCATCCTCCGTTACGAACAGATCTTCTTTGTACTCTACGCTTCATGCTACACAATCTGCCGATATTGCGCCTAAAAGTAACTTGCCGTGTGGTCTCTTATATACTTCAAGGCTGTCGGAGGGCTTCAGAAGCTACAGGAGTTTTTCTTCTCATTTGTAGATACGAGTTTCTGAAAAAAACCCTACCACATAGTTTACAACTGAATAAAGACCTTTCAGGAAATGGCCACCAAAATAACCAATTGGACTCAAAGACTGATCTATAGCTATATTCTATGTAGAAATAAAATCCTTAATCGTCCCCTATTTTTTTTTTTAGAAACACAGGCTGGCCAGGCACATTACATGAATGTTGGCTAAATCCACCATTTTTGTTTGCCGTCTAATGTGTATGGTGTGTCCCAACTCTCCCACGACAGTAAATGTTGGGCAAAAGAAAGTTTGGGCATGTTGGATATCAACGTGACCAATCCTTTGTTCTCAAGGTAGATAATCCACCTTCAGAGATGTCCTTGCAGCTTGTTTCCTGCTTCTTATTGAGAAGACATGCACACAGTAGTGTACATGTGCAACGATGGGTCAGGAGTAATATTTGATGGCCATAAGTAGCATGGCTTCCTTTGACCATTGCCAATCTGAACTTCCTCACCACCCAGGCCTTAGACATGTTTTTATAATATATATTTTTTTATTTGGTCACCTCCCTTTCACCTACCGTACACCATATGGACAACCAACTTACCATCTCCTCTTGAAGACCAGTCATCCCTTACCTACCTCCCAAACTTACGGTAACCATTATTGCCAAACGTTTTTCATCAGGTCACTCAATTTTCCAATCCCATTGACAAAGTCACCATCTTCATTCCATTATAAAGTCACCTTTTTCTGTCTCACTTCCTAAACTCATGGACAATCATGCTTTAGCCAACAAATTCACCACACACCAATGTAAACCTCCTTATCTTTGATATTGGCTTGGCATATCCGGGTATGAGTGGCAGGAGATAACAAGCTGTGAAAAAAAACATGATACTTTGCTGGGGTTTTTTATATGTTAGAAGTATCTACATGTGGCTGACCATATTGAGGATTTTCCTAGCATATCACAACGTATTGAATTTATTGCCTGAGAGATCAGAGACTTTAATAAACGTCAAGAAGAACTAACAGCAGACACTTTCTAATACCATGGACAATCAGTCATAAATTCTGTAGCATTGTGCCTCACTTATTTCCAGCTCCTAGATATTGTAACCTCAAGTACATTTCACTTCATAGTGACTTCCAATACATGTGAGAACCTAGACAATGTTTGTTCCTTTCTCCTATGCAATAGCAGATCATCCACTCTTTTCCAATATGGCCACCACATTTCCTTCATCTCCGTTCCTTACTATGGATACTCATTGATTCTCTTTCTTTCTTCCCCTGATCTCTCTTATCCAATTCCTCTTCCATGAACTCATTTTTCCTTTCGAATACTTGGCCAACTATACCTAACTTACCTTCTGTCTCATGGACAGAAATTCATTGACTACATTCTGGAAAAAGCAAATTGATTCACATGACATAGGGTATCCGAGACTCATACGAGCTTCTAATGATATCCCACTTCCATCTTCTACTTTCTCAGACTCAAACTATCTTTTTTATGACCCCCATCCCAGTAGAAAAAGCACAACAGCCATAAATTGGATTAATTGGCCACAGCCATTTATTAACATTTAATATACAACAATTTAAACAATAAACTCCCGGAAGGGGATGGTCCTCGAAGCCCCAACTATGTAAACCGTAAATCACCAAAAATTCCTCCTTAATAATAATAATCTTTATTTTTATATAGCGCTAACATATTCCACAGCGCTTTACAGTTTGCACACATTATCGTCGCTGTCCCCAAAGGACTCACAATCTAGATTCCCTATCTGTATGTTTTTGGAATGTGGAAGGAAACCGGAGTACCTGGAGGAAACCCATGCAAACACGGGGAGAACATACAAACTCCTTGCAGATGTTGTCCTTGGTGGGATTTGAACCTAGGACTCCAGCGCTGCAAGGCTGTAGTGCTATCCACTGAGCCACCGTGCTCCTTGGACCTGGGTTAAGTCTTACCCCCAACCGCTAAGCACCAGCTCGGAGGCAGATAACGACCAACCTGGCCAAGCCACAACCCATTCACATCTCCCTTAATTATCCCTTCCTCGGGATTCTATATACCCCGTCCATTTCAATTCACCCAGGGGAGTCAAGGACCTCTTGAGATCCCCTCCACCAATCCGTCATTTCCAAATCCACCAACTTCGAGGACCTCCCCCCATGCCATGAACATGAATGTTCTGACCCCTCAAACGTTAAAGCTGTTTTGATGCTTTCCTGTATAGCCAAGCACCACATGTTCGTACTAACTGCATTCAAATGCACACCGTTCGTCCTCCAAAAACCTCCTTCACCTGACTCCAAATCTACATGCCACACTACCAACGCCCCATTACTTGCCATGAAGCGAGAAACAGCTTTGTTCACCTTGATCCTTGCTTTATTCAACCCCACCACCGACCGCGCTCCCCTCCAGACCTTCCAGGGAACAATATCTGACCAAACTTCCATAATCTTTGGGAACATCGCCCACAACCTCAATATGTCAAATTTGATTTCCTTTCTTGACTCCCTTCAAGGCTTCTTCCCTAAATCATTCCCCCTAAATGTATAACGAGTATATCAGGGACCCGATCCAAACGTACGAAGCGATGAAATTCGGGTAAAAACTGTCTCCATACCATCCCAATTTAACAATCCACTGCAGAGTTACCGATTCCCAAGGAAAACCTAACTGCCGTCCGTTCGGACGAACTGCTGCCCTCAGCACGGCCCAGAGAACGAACGAGTGTCCCATTATCCACACAAGCCGATGACCATGCTCTGCAACAGAAAAGAAAACAACAACACCGTTTAGAATCATAACAAAACACATATGCCGTAAATCTCAAACCAAATCCAGGCAAATATGACCAGAATCTCTCTGATTCCCACAGTCCAATCTTCTTCACAACTTCTTCGCCCAAACCCAACCTTGCAGCTTCCGTTGCAGCCCCAATCCGAAAGGAATGTCCACTGTAATCCGTCGCTGAAATGCCCCCCAATTCCAAACGACGCCTGAAAATCGCAATAAATTGAAAACGGGACAAAAAAGAGCCATCTGCATGGACTAATAACGGGTCAATCAATACACCGACCCGCTTCATGAAATTATTCACACAAACCACGGGACATAATGGAGAACCTTGAACACCAAACAACACTACTTTACATCCCTTACCCGTCGCATCCATCTTAGAAAAGTGAATGAACACTACCACCCTATCGTCAATAACATCCACGTCCTCCCGCAACAAACCACCTTTTTTAACCCTGGAGGGGCTGACCAACTAACCTAAGCGAAATGCCCCAAAAAACGCTAACGCAAAAGCAGCGCGAAACAAGTCCACCTCCCAATCTGAAGAACATACCCCCAATAATTGCCTACCAATAACTAATAACACCTTGTAAGAGACCGGTCGCCTCCCATCCATCCACTTCCATCCTTTTTTCCAGCCCCTAACCACTTGAAGCACCAAAAACTACTTTGTCTCATCCCTAATCCCTCTAACCTTAAAACCAAAGAATAATCCAGCCAAAAACTTACTCACCTTGGACACAGACCAGCCCGCCTCCCAACAATGACCCACAAGCAACAGTAGCTTACTCTCATCCTCCATTCCAAGCCCTAACGACAAATAGCAGTGACGTCATGGGTCACCCATAGCAGACATGCTACCAAATAGGTTGCCGCTCGTCATGAGAGTGGAGAAATGTGAGATGAATGTTTTATTTTTATTATTTAATGAGTTAGAGAACAGTGGTAGGACTTGGAACATTATTACAGGATGGGCACAGGAGGGGAGACATTATTACTGGATTGGGAATGGGGACATTGTATCAGGATGGGAGATGTTATATCAGGAAAGAACCCAGGATGAGAATACTACACCAGGATGGGGACATTATCATTGAAAGAGGCCCAAAATGGAGGACATTATTACAGGAAAGTACTCAGGGTGGGGGAAATTATAGCAGGAAGGGGCCAGGATGAGAACAGTATTTCTGGAAGGGGTCCAGAATAGGAAACATTCTTACTGGAAGGGGCACAGTATGTTATACCTTATTACTGCAAGGGGCCCAGCATGTGTGACATTATTACTGGAAAGTGATAGGATGGGGACATTACACTAAGATGGAGGATATTCTTACTGGAAGAGATCCAGAATGGGAGACATTATACCAGGAAGGGGCCAGAAAAAGGACACTATTACAGAAAAGGGCTCAGGATGGGGACATTGTTGTAGGAAGGGGCCAGGATGGGGAAATTATTACTGAAAGGGGCCCAAGATGTTGGACATTATTACTGGGAGGGACCGAGGATGGGGAACATTCTTACTGGAAGGGCACAAGAGATGGCCGATATTATTACCAGAAGAAGTCCAGCATGGAGGACATTATGGCAGGAAGGGGCCCAGGATGGTTACATTAGAATACGGTGGGGACATTATTACATGATGAAGGGAAAACAGGTTTGTCTTAATAGGTTTTAGAATGCTACATAAGCCAATACATCTAACCAACATGGAGGTGGGGGCCCAAATCCAAATTTTGCATCAGAGCCCATTGCCATCAGACTCTAGTTTTGCCACTGTCTCCAAACATGGCAGGAGGGATGAGTGTACCACCACTATGGATGCTTAGTTACCCTATTATCCATTGGCCACCCATTCTTTACCTACTTGACCAAATCTGAAGACAAATGTTTATGCAGATAGCATAAAATTAAATAAAATTGATTGAACTTGGGCAAGAAAACATTCTGAGAATTTGACCTTCAAGAATTCTCTAGCAGCAAATATTGACTGAGATCTATGATAAATATCCACAGATCTGCAAGAATAAAAAAAAAGAAAAAGTTAAGTGCTGCAGACTGATACTGATACAGATTATGGAAATCAAGACCTAGTATTAATAGCACTTACGTTTGCCCGAGTCTTTTTAACTTGATTGCATGACTAGTGGGCTAACAGTTTCTCTAAATAACACGAGTTAAGAGCATGCTAATATATTTCAATAGCTGTTATTTAAAGTTGCAATTATGAAGGTCTGATGAATCTTTATTATAGAGTAGGGATGGCATTCAGAAGTGGCACTTTGAGCCAGGGAAATAATTGATGCAGAGTCTGTAAGAAAATTATCAAAACTGGCGCTGCTATAGTTTAGATCTGATGAAAATACAAGGAGATCAGAGGACATCTAGATGTGAGGTAATGGCGGATGGAATGAAAACCGTAACGATATGTGAGTGCTTTCACGGCTCTGATGATCAGAATTGGTAAAAAAAAAAAAAAAAAAAAAGGATAAAATTGTGTAAGAAACTGTCGGGGCCAAAGTACAAGAGGTTAAGACATGAAGACATGCAGCAAGATACACCGAAACTGGAGGACGGTATATAAAGCAACACGGACACACACCTTAATATATTTTGGGGATTGTTGGATGTCTGTGTCTGAATGTAGGCGTCATAGATATGCGCTGTTATTTACACCAATTTCTGGGATATTCCTAAGACTATTTCTAAGTCAATTACATTGTCTTACCTTTGTAAAAGTCACTTTAAAGTGCAGGTGACTAGGTGTCATCCTTCTGTATTACCTGCTGTCCGCTGCATGT
The DNA here is from genome assembly GCA_033576555.1 of Oophaga sylvatica. Classification (NCBI taxonomy): domain Eukaryota; kingdom Metazoa; phylum Chordata; class Amphibia; order Anura; family Dendrobatidae; genus Oophaga; species Oophaga sylvatica. The sequence continues at coordinate 12,132,088 of JARQOD010000002.1, forward strand.
TGATAAGTGTAATCTGTCTCAAGCAGCAGAGACATTGGCTGCATTTACAGGAAGTTGGGAGTGTCTTTGTTTCTCTATTGGAAGTAGGGGTGGTTCTTTTTCTCCTACAGAAAGTGGGCAGTCCTTTATCTCTCTACAGGAAGTGGGAAGTCTTTATCTCTCTACAGAAAGTGGGGACGGTTCTTTATCTCTCTACAGGAAGTGAGGACGGTTCTTTATCTCTCTACAGGAAGTGGGGCCTGTTCTTTATCTCTCTACAGGAAGTAGCGGCGGTTCTTTATCTCTCTACAGAAAGTGGGGACGGTTCTTTATCTTCTACAGGAAGTGAGACGGTTCTTTATCTCTCTACAGGAAGTGGGGCTGTTCTTTATCTCTCTACAGGAAGTAGCGGCGGTTCTTTATCGCTCTAGAGAAAGTAGGGGCGGTTCTTTATCTGTCTACAGGAAGTGGCAGTGGTTCTTTATCTCTTACAGGAAGTGGAGGTGGGTCTTTATCTCTCTACAGGAAGTGGGGGGTTCTTTATCTCTCTACAGGAAGTGGGGAAAGGTTCTTTATCTCTCTACAGGAAGTGGTGGTGGGTCTTTCTCTCTACAGGAAGTGGGTTGGTACTTTATCTCTCTACAGGAAAGTGGAGGCGGTTTTTATCTCTCTAGAGGAAGTGGAATTGTTCTTTATCTCTCTACAGGAAGTGTGGTGGGTCTTATCTCTCTACAGGAAGTGGGTGGTACTTTATCTCTCTACAGGAAGTGGGACGGTTAATTATCTCTCTACAGGAAGTACGGTTTTCTTTATCTCTCTAGAGGAAGTAGCGGTGGTTCTTATCTCTCTACAGGAAGTGCAGTGGGTCTGTCTCTTCTACAGGAAGTGGGACGGTTCTATTATCTCTCTACAGGAAGTGGGGAGGTTCTTTATTTCTCTACAGGAAGTGGCGGTGGTCTTTTCTCTCTACAGGAAGTGAGTTGGTACTTTATCTCTCTACAGAAAGTGGAGCGGTTCTTTATCTCTCTACAGGAAGTAGGGGTGGTTTTAATTCTCTACAGGAAGTGGGGTGGTTCTTTATCTCTCTACAGGAAGTGGGGATGGTTCTTTATGTCTCTACAGGAAGTCGAGGGCTTCTTTATCTCACTACAGGAAGTGGGGGGATATTTATATTCTAAGGAAGTAGGGATGGTTCTTATCTCTCTACAGGAAGTGGGAGGTTCTTTATCTCTACAGGAAGTGGGAATGGTCTATATCTCATTACAAGGAAGTAGGGCCGGTTCTTTATCTCTCTAGAGGAATTAGGGGTGGTTCTTTATCCCTGTAGAGGAAGTAGGGATGGTTCTTTATCTCTCTACAGGAAGTGGCGATGGGTCTTTCTCTCTCTACAAGAAGTGGGTTGGTTCTTTATCTCTCTACAGGAAGTGGAGGCAGTTCCTTATCTCTCTATAGGAATTGGGGATGGTTCTTTATGTCTCCACAGGAAGTGGAGGCGGTTCTTTATCTCGCTACAGGAAGTGGGGGTGGATATTTATATCTCTACAGGAAGTAGGACGGTTCTTTATCTCTTTACAGGAAGTGGAGGCGTGTCTTTCTCTCACTACAGGAAGTGGGGCGGTTCTTTATCTACTGGAGATAAGGCGGGCCTTCATTTCTTTCCACAGTAAGAGGTGACAGTGTCTTTTTCTTGCTATGGGAAATGGGTCTTTATTTATCTTCAGGAAGTAGTTGACAGGTCATTAAATCTCTCTAGGAAGTTGTGGCAGGTCCTTATCTCTCTACAGGAAGTGCATTTTTCTTTCTGCTCCTGTTTTCTTTTCTGTCATACTGCATGCATTACAGAGATGTAGACTTTTAGGTGTGGGCTGACAAATGTGACAAAGGAAGTTCTAGTGCCTATAGTGCTGGCCAAAAATACTGTCAAGTTACAAAGCATAAGAATTGGTAAAGTTCCTGGGCATAATAAATTGGTGGGTGCGCCAAAAGTAGTTTTATATCATTGTGTGGCATGAGGAAAGCAAGTCGATTCGTTTCTATTGGTTTTCAGTTAAAGGACAGATTTCTTTCCAGTTTACAGTAAAGCAGTGATCCTTAAAGGGGTTGTGAAGGTGTGAGCATACCCACATAGACTGACTGCAGATTTTAAAGACAAGCCAGGACAACCCCTTTAAAGAGAAGATCTGGTTGGTATTACACAAAAATGTACTACATATTATGAACTGATGGGAGATATAGCAGAGATGGTCTAGAAATGAGAGGATGCATGATTCAGACATTTGACCTTGGTTGAAGGATAATCTGCTTCCAGACTGGAATATCACATGACACAAAATATTGTCTACCTGCTCCTACGCGGGGGTGACAGAGAAAAGGCTTCTGTCTGTGCAGCCCTTGAAAGTAATTCAGTTTTCTTGAAGAAAATTCATGTTGCAAAACTCAGTAATAAACATGGCTTTGTATAAATATAATCCGGTTATGATTTGTTTATAATGCCAGAGAGAAGGTCCCAAGAGAAAGCCCAGCGTCAATGAGAGCCAATCACACAACAAACACAATTTACTTTAAAAAGAATCACTTATCCAATCCCAACATCACATATTAATGTTCTCCAGATGAGCAGTGACAAGAGCGGAATATATACAGGTAAAGAAATGGAGAGAAAAAGCTAAAATAACATTACACAAGAGGAAAGAGAAATGAACAGCAAAATGTAACAGTTGTATAATAATATCCTCATTGTCATGCAGCATTCTCCACAGAGAGGGCAGTATTATAGCAGTTATATTCTTATATAGGAGCAGTATTATAGCAGTTATATTCTTATATATAGGAGCAGTATTATAACAATTATATTCTTATATATAGGAGCAGTATTATAGTAGTTATATTCTTATATATAGGAGCAGTATTATAGTAGTTATATTCTTGTACATAGGAGCAGTATTATAGTAGTTATATTCTTGTATATAGGGGCAGTATTATAGTAGTTATATTCTTGTACATAGGGGGCAGTATTATAGTAGTTATATTCTTGTACATAGAGGCAGTATTATAGTAGTTATATTCTTATATATAGGAGCAGTATTATAGTAGTTATATTCTTGTACATAGGAGCAGTATTATAGTAGCTATATTCTTGTATATAGGGGCAGTATTATAGTAGTTATATTCTTGCATATAGGGGCAGTATTATAGTAGTTATATTCTTGTACAAATGAGCAGTATTATAGTAGTTATATTCTTGTACATAGGGGCAGTATTATAGTAGTTATATTCTTGTACATAGGAGCAGTATTATAGTAGTTATATTCTTGTATATAGGGGCAGTATTATAGTAGTTATATTCTTGTACATAGGAGCAGTATTATAGTAGCAATATTCTTGTATATAGGGGCAGTATTATAGTAGTTATATTCTTGCATATAGGGGCAGTATTATAGTAGTTATATTCTTGTACAAATGAGCAGTATTATAGTAGTTTATATTCTTGTACATAGGGGCAGTATTATAGTAGTTATATTCTTGTACATAGGAACAGTATTACAGTAGTTATACTCTTGTACATTGGGGCAGTATTATAGTAGTTATATTCTTGTACATAGGAGGCAGTATTATAGTAGTTATATTCTTGTACATAGAACAGTATTACAGTAGTTATACTCTTGTACATTGGGGCAGTATTATAGTAGTTATATTCTTGTACATAGCAGGCAGTATTATAGTAGTTATATTCTTGCATATAGGGGCAGTATTATAGTAGTTATATTCTTGTACAAATGAGCAGTATTATAGTAGTTATATTCTTGTACATAGGGGCAGTATTATAGTAGTTATATTCTTGTACATAGGAGCAGTATTATAGTAGTTATATTCTTGTACATAGGAACAGTATTACAGTAGTTATACTCTTGTACATTGGGGCAGTATTATAGTAGTTATATTCTTGTACATAGAGCAGTATTATAGTAGATATATTCTTGTACATAGGGGCAGTATTATAGTAGTTATATTCTTGTACATAGGAGGCAGTATTATAGTAGTTATATTCTTGTACATAGGAACAGTATTACAGTAGTTATACTCTTGTACATTGGGCAGTATATAGTAGTTATATTCTTGTACCTAGGAGCAGTATTATAGTAGTTATATTCATATACATAGGAGGCAGTATTATAGTAGTTATATTCTTGTGCATAGGAGCAGTATTATAGTAGTTATATTCTTGTACATAGGAGCAGTATTATAGTAGTTATATTCATATACATAGGAGCAGTATTATAGTAGTTATATTCTTGTACATAAGAGCAGTATTATAGTAGTTATACTCTTGTATATAGGAGCATATTATAGTGGTTATATTCTTGTACATAGGAGCAGTATTATAGTAGTTATATTCTTGTACATAGGAGCAGTATTATAGCAGTTATACTCTTGTACATAGGAGCAGTATTATAGTAGTCATATTCTTGTACATAGGAGCAGTATTATAGTAGTTATATTCTTGTACATAGGAGCAGTATTATAGTAGTTATATTCTTGTACATAGGGGGCAGTATTATAGTAGTTATATTCTTGTACATAGGAGCAGTATTATAGTAGTTATATTCTTGTACATAGGAGTAGTATTATAGTAGTTATATTCTTGTACATAGGAGCAGTATTATAGTAGTTATATTCTTGTACATAGGGGGCAGTATTATAGTAGTTAATTCTTGTACATAGAGCAGTATTATAGTAGTTATATTCTTGTACATGGGGCAGTATTATAGTAGTTATATTCTTGTACATAGGGGTAGTATTATAGTAGTTATATTCTTGTACACAGGGGCAGTATTATTGTAATTATATTCATGTACATAGAAGCAGTATTATAGTAGTTATATTCTTGTACAAAGGGGACAGTATTATAGTAGTTATATTCTTGTACATAGGGGCAGTATTATAGTAGTCATATTATTGTACATAGGAGCAGTATTATAGTAGTTATATTCTTGTACATAGGAGCAGTATTATAGTGGTTATATTCTTGTACATAGGAGCAGTATTATATTAGTTATATTCTTGTACATAGGAGCAGTATTATAGTAGTTATATTCTTGGACATAGGAGCAGTATTATAGTAGTTATATTCTTGTACATAGGACAGTATTATAGTAGTTATATTCTTGTACATAGGGGCAGTATTATAGTAGTTATATTCTTGTACATAGGAGCAGTATTATAGTAGCAATATTCTTGTATATAGGGGCAGTATTATAGTAGTTATATTCTTGCATATAGGGGCAGTATTATAGTAGTTATATTCTTGTACAAATGAGCAGTATTATAGTAGTTTATTCTTGTACATAGGGGCAGTATTATAGTAGTTATATTCTTGTACATAGGAACAGTATTACAGTAGTTATACTCTTGTACATTGGGGCAGTATTATAGTAGTTATATTCTTGTACATAGGAGGCAGTATTATAGTAGTTATATTCTTGTACATAGGAACAGTATTACAGTAGTTATACTCTTGTACATTGGGGCAGTATTATAGTAGTTATATTCTTGTACATAGCAGGCAGTATTATAGTAGTTATATTCTTGCATATAGGGGCAGTATTATAGTAGTTATATTCTTGTACAAATGAGCAGTATTATAGTAGTTATATTCTTGTACATAGGGGCAGTATTATAGTAGTTATATTCTTGTACATAGGAGCAGTATTACAGTAGTTATATTCTTGTACATAGGAACAGTATTACAGTAGTTATACTCTTGTACATTGGGGCAGTATTATAGTAGTTATATTCTTGTACATAGGAGCAGTATTATAGTAGTCATATTCTTGTACATAGGAGCAGTATTATAGTAGTTATATTCTTGTACATAGGAGCAGTATTATAGTAGTTATATTCTTGTACATAGGGGGCAGTATTATAGTAGTTATATTCTTGTACATAGGAGCAGTATTATAGTAGTTATATTCTTGTACATAGGAGTAGTATTATAGTAGTTATATTCTTGTACATAGGAGCAGTATTATAGTAGTTATATTCTTGTACATAGGGGGCAGTATTATAGTAGTTATATTCTTGTACATAGGAGCAGTATTATAGTAGTTATATTCTTGTACATGGGGCAGTATTATAGTAGTTATATTCTTGTACATAGGGGTAGTATTATAGTAGTTATATTCTTGTACACAGGGGCAGTATTATTGTAATTATATTCATGTACATAGAAGCAGTATTATAGTAGTTATATTCTTGTACAAAGGGGACAGTATTATAGTAGTTATATTCTTGTACATAGGGGCAGTATTATAGTAGTCATATTATTGTACATAGGAGCAGTATTATAGTAGTTATATTCTTGTACATAGGAGCAGTATTATAGTGGTTATATTCTTGTACATAGGAGCAGTATTATATTAGTTATATTCTTGTACATAGGAGCAGTATTATAGTAGTTATATTCTTGGACATAGGAGCAGTATTATAGTAGTTATATTCTTGTACATAGGAGCAGTATTATAGTAGTTATATTCTTGTACATAGGGGGCAGTATTATAGTAGTTATATTCTTGTACATAGGAGCAGTATTATAGTAGTTATATTCTTGTACATAGGAGCAGTATTGTAGCAGTTATATTCTTGTACATAGGGTAGTATATAGTAGTTATATTCTTGTACACAGGGCAGTATTATTGTAATTATATTCATGTACATAGAAGCAGTATTATAGTAGTTATATTCTTGTACAAAGGGACAGTATTATAGTAGTTATATTCTTGTACATAGGAGCAGTATTATAGTAGTTATGTTCTTGTACATAGGAGCAGTATTATAGTAGTTATATTCTTGTACATAGGAGCAGTATTATAGTAGTTATATTCTTGTACATGGGGCAGTATTATAGTAGTCATATTATTGTACATAGGAGCAGTATTATAGTAGTTATATTCTTGTACATAGGGCAGTATTATAGTAGTTATATTCTTGTACATAGGGGCAGTATTATAGTAGTTATATTCTTGTACATAGGAGCAGTATTATAGTAGTTATATTCTTGTACATGGGGCAGTATTATAGTAGTTATATTCTTGTACATAGGAGCAGTATTATAGTAGTTATATTCTTGTACATAGGGGCAGTATTATAGTAGTTATATTCTTGTATATAAGGAGCAGTATTATAGTAGTTATATTCTTGTACATAGGAGCAGTATTATAGTAGTTATATTCTTGTACATAGGAGCAGTATTATAGTAGTTATATTCTTGTACATAGGGCAGTATTATAGTAGTTATATTTTTGTACATAGGGGCAGTATTATAGTAGTTATATTCTTGTACATAGGAGCAGTATTATAGTAGTTATATTCTTGTACATGGGGCAGTATTATAGTAGTTATATTCTTGTACATAGGGGCAGTATTATAGTAGTTATATTCTTGTACATAGGGGCAGTATTATAGTAGTTATATTCTTGTACATAGGGCAGTATTATAGTAGTATATTCTTGTACATAGGGGCAGTATTATAGTAGTTATATTCTTGTACATAGGAGCAGTATTATAGTAGTTATATTCTTGTACATAGGGGCAGTATTATAGTAGTTATATTCTTGTACATAGGGCAGTATTATAGTAGTTATATTCTTGTACATAGGGGCAGTATTATAGTAGTTATATTCTTGTACATAGGAGCAGTAGTATAGCAGTTATATTCTTGTACATAGGTCTACAGTACCTAGTTTGTGGCATATATTATGCTGATAATGCTGGAGTCTTCTTCTGTAGCAACGCAGCCTTTAATCTCTCTAAGGCACTCGGTCCCTATTCTCATCACAGGCAGATGATAAGGACATATAATGCATCTTAGATTTAGGTCTCTTGTATCTGGAGCACATTTCTTATTGTTCCGCTATAGAAAGCAGCAACATAAGGTTGTTATATAACAGTATAAGACTAGAGGAAGATGAGTGTTATGTTCCAGTCTCACATTGGATGCAATTTCTTTTCAGGCAGGTAAGGGCCACTACACCGCTGTCCTGTTATTATAAGAGGCCTTTATATGAGCTTTTTATAAAGGAATGAGAATAACACATTATCTGGGAGCATTTTATATGTTATATACAAGCGCTGGGCTTTTTCATTGAATTAATAGAGACATAACATATTTTGCTGCATTGCTACTTTTCTCAGCAGTTTAGTTAGATATGACAGGTTACTGTTAAAAATCGAAAAATGGGAATGAAATACATTTTTATGCCCTACTGCTCATAATATTATCTCCCTCCCGTCTCTCTTGACGTCGACAGCATATACTCTGGATGAACCTTATCTATCCTCATCATAAAAGTCATAAAAGTCCCATTTTTCACCTGATTTCTGCTACCCAAAAAGGGGCCTAAGCGAAGTCTGTTCAGTATCATGAGGCAGTCCATTGTACAGTGTTTACATTTGATTTTTTTTTTTTTACTTCTCCTAATCTGCCACACTTATGATCATGTGATCTTGGGGATCAGTCTATGTGCAGGCCCAGATCAGGTCTTCAGTGCATTTTAGCGACTGTATGTCCCTTGAAATTGGGGCTAAGGAAAATGAACAATAAAAAAAAAAAAAGATGTTAAAATGCCTTCCAAATAAGAGAAAATGTGTACAAATAAAATACAAAGAGAAAACAAAAAAGTAACACAATTAAAAATACTGCCTTCAGCCCCACCCCCGAGGATCCAAAGCTATATATTGCCCGTATAAAATGAACAGAAAGTGAACACTATGCAAATAAATGTATTTATATGATGTTTGTTTTTTTTTACAAAGAAAGAATGTGAAAAATGCTTTTTTTTCACATTTCATAAAAACTGCAAACATAGTAATAAAACACCTTCCAAAGAAGAGTCAATGTGTAAAAAAAAAGCAAAAATACAAAGAGAAAACCAATAAAATCAAACAAAATAAAAATATACTTCTTGTAGCTCCGCCTCTGAGGAACCTAAACTATTTAATGCTAGTATAAAAACAATAGAAAGTGGGCAATATGCCAAAAAAGTATTTATGCAACAAGTCTTTTTTGCTGTTGCTTAGTTCTGTTCCTCCCATTCTGTAGAAGTAATTTTCAATTTTCTTGTCCAGATGTAGAATCTTGAATCTTGCATTTCTCCTTGTTGCTGTCCATTGTACAAGCTTATCTAGATCCTTCTGAATCCTTTCTCTGTCTTCTCTACTATTAGCCATCCCTCTTAGCTTTGCATCGTCTGCAAATTTGATCAGTTTACCTTCAGTTCCCTTATCTAGATCATTTATAAAAATGTTGAACAACACTGGGGCCAGGACAGAGCCTTGTGGTACCCCACTTGAAACATTCTTCCAACTGGATGTGCAACCATTTATTACCACTCTTTGAGTACGATCACTGAGCCAGTTATGAATCCACCTAACCGTAGCCTTGTCAATCACATACTTGGTCATTTTTTCACTAAGGATAGTATGAGATACTTTATCAAATGCTTTGCTGAAGTCCAGATATACTTTCTCTACCGCATTTCCTTGATCCACCCAGTCAGTGATTCCATCATAGCAGGAAGTCTCAACTCTCACTGAATTCATTGATTATGGGACTACTGGAGAGAGCTGAGTACATATGAATGAATTGAGTGAAACTGAGCATGCACACCTCCACTATGGTCACGATGGGGCCCAATATTGGAGGATTTCTAGGGTTCTCAGTGGTCAGACCCATAGTTAGCATCAATCCTAAGGATAGGTCGTAACTTGCTATTTTGGGAATAACCCTTTAATGTGATGACAGCAGCAGCAGAAGAGTGTGTTGATCTTGAAGGGAAAGTGACCTTTTCATTACATGATGACAATTGTGAGTCTGTGGAATGAGCCGTGGTCCATGAGAAGCACAGAGTATTTCAGATGATGCGATCTGCCAATCTTTTTAGGGCAGTGATCTTTCAGTAGCAGAGTAGGGAAATAGAGAAATCTGGTAGGTCACCAACAGCAGCACAGAGTATGTCAGTAGAGGATCTTGCTGATCTTGTGGGGAGGGGACTTATTCACTAGCGGAAAGCGAGATTACAGATGAAGAATTACATATTGTACTTAGAGCAGAGCAGCACAGAGTATTTCAGGACAAGATTGTTCTGATCTTTAAGGAAGGTATGGACGACATGTGATGAGTGTGACAAGGACAGTGCCATTATGTGGGGACAAGATGGACACCACACACTGACAGGTAGTAAAAGATCAGACCTCACAGCAGAGTATTTCAGTAGAGGAGGGTGTTACAATTTTTGGAATACAGTATCCATATATATACCTGAGGATTGGATTCTGTGGGATAGATTTGGAACTCGAGAGCTTTTCCACCCAGGACGTAGATAAATGAGCGATTTGTCATTTCATATCAGATGCTTATTAGTCAAATGCATGAAGATAAAAAGAGGCGCATCGTGCAGCCCCCCCAGATCATAATGATCACTGGTGTAAAAGGCCCAGTATAGTGGAGAAGAAGGGGGTGGAGGGTGTGAAAACATCTGAGATGCAAGGAAAAAAAATGTAGGACTTAATTTGTTACACCCCCCCTGCTTAACATTACTGAGACCTGAATCTGGCTCAAAAAGCAGCATGCATCAAAGGCGGATATTCCCAGCCGCACTCCTCCAGCTGATTTGCATGCTTCAGCTATTTACGGCTCATATCAAAGGGATTGTATCTGCCGAGCTGCTGAGTGTGCGAGCGCGGAAATAGGTGACAGGCAGCGCGGCAGCGACGCGCGTTCACACATCGCCCAGAAGGATCCTACACCCCGATCATTACTGCCGCTGGCCGAAATATGGCCAGATACACCCAGCGAAGGCCCAATGGTCTCCTAGTGCATCCATCCATCCAACATCTATTATCTATCTATTATCTATCTATATCTATTATCTATCTATCTATCTATCTATCTATCTATCATTACTATTATCTATCTATTATCTATATCTATCTATCTATCTATCTATCTATCTATCTATCTATTATCTATTATCTATCTATCTATTATCTATTATCTATCTATCTATTATCTATCTATCTATCTATCTATCTATCTATCTATCTATTATCTATTATCTATCTATCAATCTATTATCTATCTATTATCTATCTATCATCTATCTATCTATTATCTATCATCGTATTATCTATCTATTATCTATCTATTATTATTATCTATCTATATTATCTATCTATCTATTCTATTATCTATCTATCTATCTATCTATCTATCTATCTATCTATCTATTCTATCTATTATCTATATCTATCTATCTATCTATTATCTATCTATTATCTAATTACTATTCTATTTATTCTATCTATCTATTATCTATCTATCTATTACTATCTATCTATTATCTATCTATCTATTATCTATCTATCTATCTATCTATCTTATCATATTATCTATCTATCTATCTATCTATTATCTATCTATTATCTATCTATCTATCTATCTATCTATTATCTATATCTACTTTATTATCTATCTATCTATTATCTATCTAATCTATTATCTATCTATTATCTATCTATCTATCTATTATCTATCTATCTATCTATCTATCTATCTATTATCTATCTATCTATTATCTATCTATCTATCTATTATCTATCTATCTATCTATCTATTATCTATCTATCTTATCTATCTTTTTCTATCTATCTAATATATTTTCATCTATTATCTATTTTTATTTTCTTCTATCTATCTATCATCTTTCTATCTATCTATTCTTATCTATCTCTATTTTATCTTTTTCTATCTATTATCTATCTATCATCTATTATTAATTTTAAACTATCTTTATCTATCTATCATTTTTATCTATTATTATCCTTTTTTATCTATCTATTTAAAACTATTTTTTCTTCTAAATTTTCTATTTTATCAAAATTTTTATCTTCTATCTATTATTATCTATTTCTAT
>JARQOD010000002.1:12144135-12194222 GCA_033576555.1 Oophaga sylvatica
TTTTTCTAGCTTTTTACATGACTTGAGCCCTGCCTCTAGGAGCCTGTTACAAACTGTTCTTGCTGTGCACTTCACCCCAGCTGCCATTTGCCATTCCTTTTGTAGGTCACTTGATGTCATTCTGCGGTTGCTGAGTGACATTCAAATAAGATAACGGTCATCCCGGTCAGTGGAGAGTCGTTTCCACCCTCTGCCGGGCTGTAGCTTTGTTGTCCCCAATGTCTGCTGCTTGACCTTGTTGTAATGGACTGCCGTTTTAGAAATTTTAAGGATGGAGGCAACATGACGCTCACTGTGTCCCTCTGCTAGTAAAGCCAGAATTGAGCCCTTCTTTTCCTCACTCAAGACTTTTCTTTTCAACTCCTTTAGCATGGTTAAAAGTTATTTTTTTAATTCCTATTACTTTTAGGATATTACTAGCACTTGTTTTGCCATCCAGCTTGTCCTATTGTAAGAGGATTGTGACCACCACAGCAGTGTTTTTTATACTTTCCTTCGTTAAATAAGATTTGGTTCAGGTGATCACCTAATCAGAAGCACATTAAGTAGAATGAGGTGAACTCTGGTTGGAATTCAGCTGACACTGGAATGGAATGGCTCTCAGACATGTAGAGAAGCGGATTTTTATAAAACTGTGCAGTGGTCTCTTAATTTTTGCCAGAGCTGTATATATATAATTTTTTTTCATTTATTTATTTTCACACATTATGACACTAACAAGATTATAAAAGAAAATGCTTTAAAAAAAAAAATCTGATTTCCTCTGTAACTTTGCTTGGCATATTAACCCGAGTAACAGGGCAAATTCAGCTTCCCGTATATACTGCAGAGTTTGTCTGGGTCTGTTACCTCCTGCTTCCCACCAGCACCCGGCAATCATATGGAGGAAGCGCTGTCAGCACTAACTTTTAGGACTCAGTCTGATGGTCGTATAACACTTTCGACAATCGCATCGCAGTGCACGGACTGGCCAGCGGCTCTCCGGACCCGAATGTGACAGCATGTGTTTCTCTGCAGCTGTCACACTCAGGTTAGGAAAGCTGCCGGCCAGTCCAAGCATCGCGATGCAGTTATTGTCTGTTATACAGTCGTATGACTGCGCCCTTACTTTACACATAGTGCATGTTCTGCAACAGAAAGGCAGATATGGTAATAACCCATCTCTGCCTTCTCAATGGGAAGCTGTAGCTGCACAATCTCTGGGGAGCTGCTCACTATGCAATGACATTTTAGACAGTCATTGCAGGATATTATGAGGATCGTCCAAACGTTTAAAGTCCATGACCAATCCGGAAGCAGCTCACATGTTCCAGTGTCAGTCTTCACTGCATTCTGTTCATGACCCATGATAAATCAGAGCGACTAAGAAAACAGATCTGATCAAATATCCCAGACCGTAAAAACACATTTGTAGGGGAATAAAATAATGAAAAATCCTCCAGATGATGAATGTGTTGTCGCCATGCAGTGATTCTGTGACTTTTGGCCTGTACACATTATCATCATGAATAGCAATGAGCGGCTCCGCCATCTGCTGCAGGACTTCCAACCGCTCCACCGACGTTCACCAGGCAGAATCAGATCAAAGTGGCAAAAACAAATTACGGTACACGTTGTATATCAGCAGTGGAAAATAACATTTACAGCATTCTGTTAGTCCAACATCTGATAATCCAGAAATTGTCACTGACAGCTCCGCTCAAAAGAAGGCAGCAAAAGTCAAATGGGCCACTCATTATAGGGCCATTGACTGTAATAATGGAGACCCAGTCACTGTGTGCTCTGTCGGACATCATTTTTGGCCTCATACGCCCAGGTGAGGCAGTTGATTGCATCTTGGAGCCTCCTCGAATAGCCACCTACAGTCCCCTTTGAATAGGCACATACAACCCCCCTTGAATAGGCACATACAGCCCCCCTTGAATAGGCACATACAGCCCCCCTTGAATAGGCACATACAGCCCCCCTTGAATAGGCACATACCGCCCCCCTTGAATAGGCACATACAGCCCCACGAACACCCAGTAACTCCGTCTATATCATTATAGTCAATGGTCCCCTAAAAGCAAATGTCTGCAACACTGGAAAATGGTATTCAGACATGAGCAGCAACAGAGCCACTGACACCAGCCATAAAAGTTATAGGAGCATAGCCAACAGAGTAAAGATCCTTCTCATGGAGAGCGCCAAGCTGATGTAGGCTCAGAGGTCAAGCAATGCATCCCTGGGAAATTAAACATGCAAATAGCCTCTACACAGAGGAAGAGAGCAACTAGTGCCACAGAGGAAGAGAGCCACTAGTGCCACAGAGGAAGAGAGCCACTAGTGCCACAGAGGAAGAGAGCCACTAGTGCCACAGAGGAAGAGAGCAACTAGTGCCACAGAGGAAGAGAGCCACTAGTGCCACAGAGGAAGAGAGCCACTAGTGCCACAGAGGAAGAGAGCAACTAGTGCCACTGAGGAAGAGAGCAACTAGTGCCACTGAGGAAGAGAGCAACTAGTGCCACTGAGGAAGAGAGCAACTAGTGCCACAGAGGAAGAGAGCAACTAGTGCCACAGAGGAAGAGAGCAGGGCCCCTAGTGCCACAGAGGAAGAGAGCAGCTAGTGCCACAGAGGAAGAGAGCAGCTAGTGCCACAGAGGAAGAGAGCCACTAGTGCCACAGAGGAAGAGAGCCACTAGTGCCACAGAGGAAGAGAGCAACTAGTGCCACTGAGGAAAAGAGCCACTAGTGCCACAGAGGAAGAGCCACTAGTGCAACAGAGGAAGAGAGCAACTAGTGCCACTGAGGAAGAGAGCAACTAGTGCCACTGAGGAAGAGAGCAACTAGTGCCACCGAGGAAGAGAGCAGGGCCCCTAGTGCCACAGAGGAAGAGAGCAACTAGTGCCACCGAGGAAGAGAGCAGGGCCCCTAGTGCCACAGAGGAAGAGAGCAGCTAGTGCCACAGAGGAAGAGAGCAACTAGTGCCACAGAGGAAGAGAGCAGGGCCTCTAGTGCCACAGAGCAAACAAGCAGGGCCTCAGGTGCCACAGAGGAAATGAGCAGGGCCACTAGTGCCACAGAGGAAGAAAGCAGGATCTCTAGTGCCACAGAGGAAAAGAGCAACTAGTGCTACAGATGAAGAGAGAAGGGCCACTAGTGCCACTGAGGAAGTGAGCAACTAGTGCCACAGAGGAAGAGAGCCACTTGTGCCACAGAGGAAGAGCGCAGGGCCCCTAGTGCCACAGAGGAAGAGAGAAGGGTCTCTCGTGCTATCTATTGGAAATTGTTGGCAGAGGATTACTCACGATACTCTCCAAGCGTCTGACAACAGAGCTTCTTTATTCAGGAACAAACAGGAACAATATATGATAAGCTTAATAGATCAGGAATAAATCATTTGTGTGTCTCTGTGCAGCATCTACAGCAGGCTGCTTCTCTCATACACAGACACAGGAAAACAGGAAATACAGTCACATGCTCTCCCTGTGTGAGCCTCTGGGAGTTTTTTTTTTAACTTTATAAACAGCATATAAATCTAGCTACTAAACACTCATAGACAGGAATGGAGTTGTTGCACCAAACATATTCCAACAGAAATAGCATTCCTAAAAGACAATTTTGACTTGTCATATGACGTAAGATAGAAAACCAAACTAGGATTTCCATTTGCAGATGTCATGGGTGCATCGCCACGAAGATCGTCGCGATTGCACATTCTGACTTCTCGCAGCTGAGTTGCTGTTTCTTTGTGTTTGGTAATGAGGGAGTTAATTTTACCTAGTTCTTTGCTAAGACTAGGTCCAGCCTCGCCCGGCTGCTTTTGATTATGTTCTAATTAGCTTCCTTTATATAGCTGCCAGTCTGCTGGTTAGATGCCGGTGAAAGCATTCATACAGACTGCAGATAGGATCGGTTCTGAGAAGACTTAAGCTAAGAGCTCCTTTGTTGTTTCTCCTCTCCTTGCTTATAGTTTATCTCCTAGACCTTTGGTGTTCCCTCTGTGTTTAAATGTTGTATGCAAGACAGTATTTACTTTATCCCCTGTCTGTCTCGTTTGTCTATACTGTTTGTTAACCTTTACCTGTCCATTCCCTATGGTGGTAATCAGGGTCCTTCTAAGGACTAGATTACAGTGGTCAGGGATTTATAGGAGACAGGGTTTACGCTGGCGGCCTGGACCTCTGTACCATTAACAGTACCTCCAGGTTGAGGGACTAGTCAGGACCCCAGTTTAGGGTCAGCATAGACCCCGGTCCACCTCTAGCCAGAGACAGCGTGAAAAGGATTCAGTATTGACCCACAGGATATTATGTCAGGTAATACTATGCTATATATACATGTTAATGTTACCTATTTATATGTTATATAGAATGTTGTCCCACTTGATAGATTACTGACATTATTTATATATATATCTGCTAGACAGCGGGACATTTTCACCGGCCCAACTAAAGTGTCTCCCCAGCTACCATGGATCCAGTAGCCCAGCTTGCCCTGCAGTTGCAGAGGTTGTCCATGGAGTTTACGGACATTAAGTCCAAGGTTTTGTCCCCCCCGGAGCAAACCAGATCTGAACCTAAGGTTGCTCTCCCGGACAGGTTCACTGGTGGGCGGGACAAATTTTTTACCTTCCGGGAGGCATGTAAATTATACTTTCGGCTGCGGCCTCGGTCATCGGGAGTGAAGAGCAGAGGGTGGGAATTGTCATCTCGCTCTTACAAGGGACCCTCAATCCTGGGCGTTCTCTCTTCCCCCGGGCTCCCCGGCCCTCCAGTCAGTAGATCGATTTTTTGCTGCCCTGGGTCTGGTGTATGATGACCCGGATCGGGTCTCCCTTGCTGAAACGAAGTTACGTAGGATACAGCAGGGAGATCGTCCGGCGGAGGAATTTTCTTCTGAGTTCCGTAGATGGGCCACAGATACTCAGTGGAATGACCCAGCTCTTAGGAGCCAGTTTTGTCAAGGGTTATCTTACAAATTAAAGGATGTTTTGGCTCAGTATGATTCTCCTCCGTCACTGGAGGCTGCTATGGCCCTTGCTATTCGTATTGTTATGACGGCTTCGGGGAGGTGCGAGGTAACTCCGCCCCCTGTTATGACTCCACCCACTACTAAAGTCCCTTATATTGAGGTTCCCCTGGTCTGTTCAGAGGAACCTATGCAGTTGGGAGGGACATCATTTTGTAGGAGGGAATCAGCGGTGCGCCGCAAGACAAGAAGGTGTTTCTTCTGCGGGAGAGAGGGACATTTTGTTGGGGGTGTCCCTCCCGTGCCTCATTGAGCAAAAAAGTCACCGAAAAACTGTTAATCCCAGGTTGTGTGGTGAACGACAACCTGGGAGTAGGTATTCCGTCCCCAGGTCCGTCTCAATTTCTCGTGCCTGCGGAGGTGGTGGTTGGTGCGAGAGTTGAGAGGATTTCTGTTCTTCTTGATAGTGGGTCTGGGGCTAATATGGTGGACGCTCGGTTTGCCCAGGTGCAAGGTATGCAACTGAGTGTATTGGCCAAACCGATCCCTATACTTTCTATTGACGCCAGACCTCTCGGTCAAGGTAGTTTTGTACAAGCTGTTCATAACATAGACCTTCGAGTAGGGGCAATACATAAAGAACAGTTGTCTTGTTATGTGTTGGAGGGTCTTCCTACTCCTATTGTGTTGGGACTTCCTTGGTTGGCTAAACATAACCCAGTGATTGATTGGCAATCCAGAGAGATAAGCCAGTGGGGTGTATTTTGCAAGAATAACTGCATGAACACGGTCATCGGTGCGGTCGTGCCTAGGACCTTGCCTCCTTTTCTGGAGGACTTGGAGGATGTGTTCTCAGAGGAGGGGTGTCAAGAGTTACCTCCTCATCGCGCGTATGACTGCTCAATAAAATTGCCGTCTGATGCCTTATCTCGTAGTTTCCCAGGGGCCGGAAAGACGGATGACCCGGTTCCTATCCTTCAGGAGGGAGTGGTAGTGTCGGCTGTATGCTCTGAGCTTGAGGAGGAGGTATTGGAGGCTCAGGGGGACGCCCCTGTAGGACCTCCAGGGAAACTGTTTGTTCCTAATCAGTTAAGACAAAAAGTTATCGAGGCACATCATAATTCTGCTTTAGCAGGACATCCAGGGAGTAAAGCAACTGTGGATCTCCTTTCTCGCCGGTTTTGGTGGCCTAACTTAAATAAAGAGGTAATAACTTTTGTCGCGTCCTGTGGAGTTTGTGCTCGCTCTAAGACCCCACATACCCGTCCGTCTGGGGTTCCTGAGGAGGAACGATTCTCGTCGTCACTTGCTTCAGTTTGGAGAGGAGTGCTGAATGGTCTGAGTGCTATGGGGAACCGTTACAAGCGGAGGGCTGATAGGAGGAGAGTGTCTGGTCCTAAGTGTGAACGATCTGGTATGGTTGTCTACCAAGAATTTAAAACTCAAGGTTCCCTCCTGGAAACTGGGTCCCAGGTTCATCGGTCCATACAGGATCAGTTCTATAGTTAATCCTGTGGCATTTCGTCTGGACCTCCCTCCTATGTTTAAAATCCACAATGTGTTCCACAAATCGTTGCTTAAAAGGTACGTTGCACCAGTTATACCGTCGCCTCTGCCTCCTCCTCCGGTGGTGGTCAATGGTAGCTTGGAGTTTCAGGTGTTGAAGATCATTGACTCACGAATGAATCGTCGGTCCCTTCAGTATTTGGTTCATTGGAAGGGATATGGTCCTGAGGAGAGGACGTGGGTCCCTGCGTCTGAGATTAACGCGGATTGATTGGTTCGGACCTTCCACACGACTTACCCGGACAGACCTGGCCCTGAGGGTCCGGAGGCCCCTCGTAGAAGGGGGGGTACTGTCATGGGTGCATCGCCACGAAGATCGTCGCGATTGCACATTCTGACTTCTCGCAGCTGAGTTGCTGTTTCTTTGTGTTTGGTAATGAGGGAGTTAATTTTACCTAGCTCTTTGCTAAGACTAGGTCCAGCCTCGCCCGGCTGCTTTTGATTATGTTCTAATTAGCTTCCTTTATATAGCTGCCAGTCTGCTGGTTAGATGCCGGTGAAAGCATTCATACAGACTGCAGATAGGATCGGTTCTGAGAAGACTTAAGCTAAGAGCTCCTTTGTTGTTTCTCCTCTCCTTGCTTATAGTTTATCTCCTAGACCTTTGGTGTTCCCTCTGTGTTTAAATGTTGTATGCAAGACAGTATTTACTTTATCCCCTGTCTGTCTCGTTTGTCTATACTGTTTGTTAACCTTTACCTGTCCATTCCCTTTGGTGGTAATCAGGGTCCTTCTAAGGACTAGATTACAGTGGTCAGGGATTTATAGGAGACAGGGTTTACGCTGGGGCCTGGACCTCTGTACCATTAACAGTACCTCCAGGTTGAGGGACTAGTCAGGACCCCAGTTTAGGGTCAGCATAGACCCCGGTCCACCTCTAGCCAGAGACAGCGTGAAAAGGATTCAGTATTGACCCACAGGATATTATGTCAGGTAATACTATGCTATATATACATGTTAATGTTACCTATTTATATGTTATATAGAATGTTGTCCCACTTGATAGATTACTGACATTATTTATATATATATCTGCTAGACAGCGTGACAGCAGATAGCTGTTTGTTTTTTTTTTTGCTCCTCCTCAGTGTAAAGTACTAGGAGTAATGCTTGACTGGCTGACAGGCCTTTTAACAAGGGGTGTACGGGGTGACATTTCTCTTAGTGGAAAGGGCCAATCTTGCATCTTACCCAGCCAATCAGCCTTTTTGCTTTGCCCTGATAAAGGGCAAAGTCCTTGAAACAACTATGTGCAAGTGGAGATTCTGGCTTGGCTTTATATCCTAAGTCTGGCGGCAATGCTCTTTAAAGGGACGGTAGAATTGCTTATAACAAGTGACACTAGAGAACCTGCTCTCTTCCTCTGCGAAGAGGCTATTTGAATGGAGAGGGCTTCCTATAAAGTCAGCAAGGAGGACTAATCAGGGGAGGTCTCTTTTCCTACCAACTGTTAGAATGTCCATTGAAGCCTCAGCTTCTTTTTGGGGTCTGGCTTTGCTAAGCCCCAATCATTATACTGTTTAGGTCAGGGGACATAAACATTGGCAATTATGCTCTGACCAGGATCAGATTCACGATAGAGGACCCCACTTGATTTGGTGGGTGCGTCACTCTTCTCTGTAGGTTCGCTTGTCTGATCCACCATCTATGAGGCACGAGGGTTTCTTCTGTGGTCCATGTAACATGGAATCTCCATGTGAAGAAGACTTCTTAAACTTTCAAATACTAGTGTTGCATTTCTTCCTCTCTATCCTCATCTCTGCTTGCTGTCTGTGAATGGAAAGTTTCTTGATGACATTCAGTGGAAGAAAACCTGGACAGACCTAGAGGGATGGCTAAAGTCATATCCAGCCTAGGTAATGCTCTGTGAGCTAAGCAACGCGGCAGAGGAGCAATAAACACAGTCCGGTGATGAAAAAGCAAAAGGAAGAAAGAAGCCAAAGAGAGAGAGAATTTAGCCTTTAGATGTGGCTGGCGGTTAACCCCTTCACTGCAATACCCTAGGCCACCAGAGATGCTATGATTAACCCCTTACTTGCCCTATATCGCTGGGATATTACCAATAACGCCTTCCAATCTCTAGACCACCAGGGATGTAATCATTAACTCTTTCACTGCTCTAAACCACCAGGGATGTTGCTCTAGTCCACCAGGGATGTAATCATTAACGGCTTCATTGACCTCTTCTCCTGGGATGAAATCATTAACTCCTTCAATGCTCTAGACCACCAGGGATGATAATATTAACTTCTTAACTGCCATAAACACTGAATCCAAGGCGGCAGTAGGTGAGTATATTAAAACATACACTACATACACATATGCACATGTATAGGGGAAAAAGTTCACAAGATTGTTTCTTTAACAACTTCACTGCTGTCAATAACACGTTATAATATCATTAACTATTTCACTGCTCTATTTCATCTGTAATGAAATCATTACCTCCTTTACTACTCTAGACCACCAGGGTTGTAATCATTAACTTCTTCACTGATCTAGACCACCAGGGTTGTAATCATTAACTTCTTCACTGCAGTAGACCACCAGGGAAGTAATCATTAACTCGTTCACTGCAGTAGACCACCAGGGATGTAATCATTAACTACTTCACTGTTCTATACCCCCAGTGATTATATAATTAACCATTTCACTGTTTTAGACCACCAGGGTTGTAATCATTAACTTCTTCACTGCTCTAGACCACCAGGGTTGTAATCATTAACTTCTTCACTGCAGTAGATCACCAGGGATGTAATCATTAACCCCTTCACTGTTCTATACCCCCAGTGATTATATAATTAACCATTTCACTGTTTTAGACCACCAGGGTTGTAATCATTAACTTCTTCTCTGCTCTAGACCACCAGGGAAGTAATCATTAACTCGTTCACTGCAGTAGACCACCAGGGATGTAATCATTAACTACTTCACTGCTGTAGATCACCAGGGATGTAATCATTAACTCGTTCACTGCTCTACATCACCAGGGATGTTATCATTAACTTGTTCGCTACTCTAGACCACCAGGGATTTTATTAACTTGGTCAGTGCTCTTGATCACCAGGAATGTTATCATTAACTCCTCCACTGTTGTAGATCACCAAGGATGTAATTATTACCTACTTCACTGCTCTAGACTAGGAGGAATGTTATGTTAACTTCTCACTGTTGTAGATCACCAGGATGTTATCAGTAACTCCTCCACTGCGTAGATCACCAGGGATCTTATCAGTAACTCTCCATCGTTGTAGATCACCAAGGATGTAATTATTACCTACTTCACTGCTCTAGACTAGGAGAATGTTATTGTTAACTCATTCACTGCTCTAGACCACCAGGGATGTTATCATTAACTCATTCATTGCTCTAGACCACCAGGGATGTAATCATTAACTCATTCCCTGATCTAGAGGGATGTGATAATTAACACCTTCCTTGCTTTAGACCACCAAGGATATAATAATTTTCTTATTTACTACTGTATACAGAGCGCCCCTCATACAGAGCGCCATATTTTGGCAGAAGGAGTCTTTACAGGGTGTAGAACACTATGAGCGCCCATACATCTGACCAACATGCAGGAGGGGGCACAGGTCCAGATTTCACATCTGGGCCCATCGGACTCTAGTTATACCACTGATGATAACTGTCAATTACAGGAATACCCTTTTACCTTGAGAACCAGAACCCAATATCCCAGAGCGGCCCTTCATTTTTCATCCTTCTTAATGTTCTGAACTCACAGCCAAAAGCCGTTCCGCCTCCTTCTTACGAGGCTTCCTTGGCTTCCGCGCAGAGGAGCGTAGCGTAGTGCCGCCTCGGCCGAGGCGTTTGATCTCACATTTGTATATTTAGGTATATAAGAAGAAGATGCTGTGAAGAGATTTAAGGGATTAGACATAATGGAGAACATCCCTCCGAACAGCAGCGCTCTCCTCGGCCGCTCTCTGTTGTTTCAGCCATTTATCGAGTGAGCGTCGGACACCAAATCCTCCGCACGCCTCCTGCAATCGCAAGCAAATAAGCTTCATAAAGAAGCAAATCTTCAAAGAGCCGCGACGTAATCTCTTCCTGCTGCGGAATTATAGGTCACATTATATAAATTGATTGGATTGCGGTGTTTTGTTGTTTTTTTTTTTTTGTCTTTTTTTAAATGAGAGACCAGTAAACATGTCAGCCGGCATCCTAGAAGATCTCAGTGCTCAAACTCAAGATTAATTGTAAACCGCCTTAAAACGAAGAATAAAATAATGTTCAGAAGGTTTTTGCATGACTAATGATATGCTTCAAGATGAGTGCAAGTTTTAAAACTTCTTAATAAGACCTGTCACTTTCCAAAAATATGTACTTTTTATACCTGGTGTGAACGCCACTGTTCTCCTGAATCCGGCGCTATCTTTCTTTCGTTCCTGCTCCTCTCCGTTCCTGAGATATGGCCCCTTCTTCTCTGTAGATAGTCTTTTAGCCAAGGGGGTGTGGTCCTCAAGATGATCACGACCACTTGGCTAAAAACACTAGATTTACAAACAGGAAAGAAAGGGCTATATCTCAGTAACCGAAAGGCTCAGGAGTAAAAGAAAGACAACGCCAGATTCAGGAAATCGGCAGCTTTTACACCAGGTGAAAAAAAATAAAATAAAATACGTATTTATGACAGTTGACAGGTCAGATTTAATATATTAAGCATAAAATACTGTTCAAAGGGTTATTGCATTGCAAGCTGAAAGCTTAAGGATTTTCTTACATGGAGGTTTTGGATGTGACTAGAGCATAAGACTTGAAGCACTTCCAAGTAAGTGAACATTGTAACGTGCCTTAAAGAAGACCTGCTGCCACTTTCCCAAAATATGTATTTTTTTTAAATCTGGTGTAAAAGCCGCTGTTCTCCTGAATCCGGCGCTGTATTTCTTGTGTTCCTGCGCCTCTCCATTCCTGAGATACCGCCCTTTCTTCCATTCAGTGTTTTTTTTACCAAGTGGGTGTGGTCCTCCAGAAGGTGCGCACAGGACCACGACCAGTTGGCTAATAACACTCCATTTACAATCAGGGAAGATAGGGCCATATCTCAGGAACGGAGAGGCGCAGAGAACAAAAGGAAAACATCATCGGATTCAGGAAAACAGCGGCATTTACCTAAAGTAAAAAAAATATATATTTATGACAAGTGTCTGATTTCACAAAAATTAATATTAAGTATAAAATACTGTTCTAAAGGTTATTGCTTTGCGAGCTGAAAGGTTAAAGATTTTTTTGCATGCAGTTTTAGATGTGACTAGAGCACAAGACTTGAAGCACTTCAGGATAAGTGCGGATTGTAAATCTCCTTAACGTCATTTTGTGCCATATATAAAATACTGCTCAACAATGTCATGTACAGAAATTTTGTACGCAGCTCTGGGTGTAACTAAAGACATGAAAAAAACTCAAGATCAGTGCAACTTGCAAAACTCCTCTATAGTATTTTATTTTGGAGTTCTGTAGGCCCCAAACCGGTCAGCAGTGAGATTTGAGGTCCTGCAGAAAGCTAACAGGAAAATGTAAAATAATAATTGATAGCAGCTCTAGGTGTGAATGGAGCATCAGACATAATCTAACAAACCGGCATCAAACTTGAAAAAATTCTCATTCTCGTTTGCAGACTTGAAGCACAAAATCAATGTTCAAAAGGGGAATGTGAAGTTTCACCGCCTGAAACCTAACAGCATTTTTGAATGCAGCTTTGGCTGTGAATCTGTGAGACATGAAAAAAATAAGAGGTGCAACTTGAAGATCTCTCCCTTTGCCGGTGTCAGCTGTAAAATGTAAGCTGTATGGACCGTGACCTATTAGAAGTTGGCAATGAGATGTAAGATCGTGCAGCCTTAGGGCGAAGGACAGCAAAATATGGATTTTTTTTTTCCATGCTGCTTTGAATCTGACTAGAGTATTAGACATGAAGGACATTAATTGTGGGCACAAAGTTGCAAAGTTTTTCAGCATTACTTAATATCAACTTTAAAGTAATTAAAAGGGTAATGTGAGACCCTGTCTGTAACCTGAACACAAAAAGAATTTTGGCATGCAGCTCTGGATGTGGCTAGAGACATGGAAGAACTCAAGATCAGTGGTCCTTTGCTTTATTCGGGCGCCAACAAACCCCTTTGCCTAGGTATGAGTATTTAGATACGGGTTGAGGACAGTGAACTTTGCCCTTTGCGCTGCAGAAACCTGCTGAATTTTGATTGCTGCTCTGGAGTATACAACACAATCTGACTCAACATCAGTGCACCTCGTCACTCCCCTTAACATCAATTGTAGATGTCAATCATAAAATGATGCTCAATACTGTAAGGTCCTGTAAACTGAACTAGTTTTGCATGCTGCTCTGGATGTGACTAGAGACATTAGTGTCACCTGCAAAGCTCCTCTATTACCATGTGCAGATGTCAAGAGTGACATACAACCTGAATCAACAGATGTATGAGGTCCTGAGGTCTGACAGCAAGTAGGAAGCAAACTAAATTTGCTTGCAGCTCTGGATGTGACTAGAGTATAAGAGGTAAAACAACTCAAGATCAGTTCAGCATTTATTAGTGAGCTGTCAGGGCTCATTATTTGAGACCCTGCAACCTGATATCTAAAAAGAAGATTCATTTTTGTACGCAGCTCTGGATGTGACTATAGTGTAAGATATATTCAGGAATTCCGGATTAGTGCCAACTTTACAAAAGAAAAAAAAACCTCCTCCGCTATTTGTAGATCTGAAAGGTAAAATAATATTATTTAGCAGAGCTACGCTTTACGCTTCAGAACAAGTTATCACTTTCCGCCTTCGCGCCGATGATGGAAGCGCCATTTTATTCAGCAGACGGAAGCGAGCGGCAGAGTTATTTTATAACCGGCTATGGATCGGCCATAATGTCTTTTTAAACATATCGAGGCGTCATTCCTCTTTTTCAGTACAGTTAATAAAGTGCACAGTTCCCACGGACAATTATAAAGTGTTCGACATCAATTCAAAAAAAGCGAAATTGCGACAAAGGTTTTTGCTCGATAGGAGGAAAAAAAAAAACGGGCAGCGGAGGAGGAGGTCATTATTAAAGCCATAAAATGCAAAGTGAATTTTCTGTTGTGATTTCAGGGTGGATCAATACAAATTCAGCCCTTTCTCTAAGCAATTCAGCTGCTGCGTTTCATAAGATTTGTCACGTCAATATTCCTCACAATGGTCTTATAAGTATTGAATCAGAATCACGGTACAATACATCCACCGCGGCCCGTGATGTAGGAAAGAAAACAATAACGCTGCTCCTTATAAATTGGAAGGTCTGGTAATCCAGCATGCCATAACTGTTGATCCTCGAAGCCCTGGGTGGGCACACGGGCCATGGTCATTGGTACGGCAGGCAGTTGAAGCACCTAGCAAACAGCAGAGGTTCTCAAATCATCAGGTGGACAGGGGATATGTTAAAAACTGCAGACAGGTAGCAGATGTCATGGATGGCTAGGAGTAGTTAGCAGAGATACTGGAAGCCTCAGGCAGACAGGACACATCCTGGAGACTGCAGACAGGTAGCAGAGGTACTTGAATCTGCAGGCAGACAGGAGATGTCCTGGAGACCACAGAAATGTAGCAGAGGTTCTGGATGACCAAGAAAAGGTATCAGAGGTACTCAAAGCTGCAGACAGACAAGAGATGTCCTTGAGACGGCAGATGGGTAGCAGAGGTACTGGATGATAGTTAGCAGAGGTACTGGAAGCCTCAGGAAGACAGGAGATGTCCTGGAGACCACAGACACGTAGCAGTTGTACTGGAATCCTCAGGCCATAACTATTAGGCTAACTATCACTAGATGAGGTGTATTCTCAAAGCTCAAGGTCTGGCTGGGCAAAAAAGCCATGGTCATCGGTGCAGCAGGCAGATGAGGCACGTAGGAAACAGGTAACAGAGGTACTCAAAGCCTCAGACGTCCTGGACACAACTAACAAGTAGCAGAGGTCCTTAAAGACTGGAAACAAGAAGCAGAGATACTGGAAGCCGTAGGCAGACATGAGACATCCTGGAGACTGCAGGCAGGTAGCAGAGGTCTTGGACTTATCCCTAAGAGATTAACGACCCCTCCCACTTTGATAAGCACCTCACTGTCCAAGGACTTTGTACATGGAGAGCCTGGTGTGGGCAGGGTTAGCTAAGGTGTGGGAGGGGTTAGGTTTCTCAGCTCTGCTTCATTGTAAATCTAAAAGCTCTGATGGTGTCAGAACTGCTGCACCCAGTAAACTAAGTGACACATCTTTTGATTCAGCTTCTCTTTGCCTACAAAAGCCTGCAGACAGATTCCCTTTAGGATCTACATCTGTAGTTGTTTCACATCCTGCTAATAATTTGTACTAATTTTGTTACTGCGCCTTCTGATTTGGCCACAATTGCCAATTTGATGCCTGGTCAAAGCACAATGGGATATTACCGAGATAGGGATTCCTGCAGTCAGCAGTTGTGCCAGCGGCTATTCCGATGCGAGAGTGACAGCTTCATGTATTCCTATTCCTCGAGCCTGGAGAGCCGCCGGACAGTCTGTGCTCTGCCTTCCGATCTTGCTCTGGTTTTTAAATATGAACTGGGACACTGAAGAGGGGCAGAGGGCATCTATTCAGGCATTTTTAAAGGGAAAAAAAAATTGGAATTTCTTTTAAAATCAACATTCTTGAGCAAAACTAATACACTGCGTCAGGTAGTTCCTAGGGGGTGGAGCATGACACAGATTCACCGTGGACTGCCACCTTAGGCCCTACTGTAGGCATAACACAGTCACCATGTAACATCAAACTGAAGTGAGCTTTGTCACTTGGCTAGACACTCGTCCACCCAAATATCACACAAATCTCAGACCACTTTTTGATCATTTGAAAATCCCTGGTGGTCTAGGGTGATGAGAGTGAAGGTGTTCAATGTATGTCCCCTACTGGTCTACGGTGGTAACATTCCATTCATTCATTCATTCATTCATTCATTCATTCATTCATCCTAATGATCTGATTAAATGAAGTGGCTAAATATATTTATTTTTCTGGTGGTCTAAGTTGGTAAATGTTTATTGTAAATTCTATGGTGATTTACAGAAGAAAAGTGGTTAAAATTATGTTCCTGGTGGTTTGGGGTGGTAATAGGTAATGGTAACTTATCTGATAGTTTTACAGCAGTTAGATGGCAAACTGTTATGTTCCCTGGTGAGATAGGTTGGGAGTAGCGCAATAGCGAAGTGAAGTTATGATATTTACATTACATGCTGGTTTAAGATGGCAAACTATTTGGCGTTGTAGAAAAGTAGTTATATTCCCTGATGATCTGGAGAGTTCATTGTATATTTGTTGGTGGTCCTAAGAAGTTAAGAGGTTACATGTTTCCTGGTGGTCTTGAGTTGCTACAGTTAGATGTAAATTTTCTGGTTGTCTAGAGAAGTTAATTTACGTTTCCTGGTGGTCTGTGTAGGTGAAGTGGGTAAATTTATGGTCTCTGTTGTTCTTTGTAGTAAGAGTTCTGTGTAAATTCTCTGATGTCCTAGAGAAGTGAAGTTGGAAATATTGTGTCCCCTGGCAGTCTAGAGGGTTAATATTTAATTGTATATTTGCCGATGATCCTAAGCAGAAATTGAGTGGGCAAATGTATATTTCCAGTGCTGACAGTTACCACAGTTGTAAATTCCCTGGTGGTTTATAGAACTCAATTGGCTAAATGTATGTTCCCTGGTGGCCTAGAGTATTAAAAATGCATAGTAAATTTCCATTTGGTCTTCAGAAGTGATGTGCTAAATTTATGGTCTTTGTTGTACTATCTAAGTGGTAAGAGTTCACTGGAAATTCTCTCTGGTCTAGATAAGTGAAGTTGTTAATATTTTGTTCCCTGGCAGTCTAGGATTTGCTGGTGATCGTAATTAGAAGTTAAGTGGGTAAGTTTATGTTTCCTGGTGGTCTTGAGTGTTGACAGGTAAGTGTAAATTCCCTGGTGGTTAAAATAAGTGAATTGGCTAAATGTATGTTCCCTGGTGATATAGGTGGTTATAAATTCATTGTAAATTCCCTTTTGATCTTCAGAAGTAAAGTGGTGAAAATTATATTCACTGGTGGGTGGGTGGCAAGAGATCATTGTGATATTTCTGGTGTTCTAGAAAAGTAAAGTGGTCAAAATGATGTCTTCAACAGTTCTAGAGAGTTAGGGCGGGATCACACATGCGAGGAAATCGTCCGATGCTCGCATGTGAAATCCCAGCTCTGGCGCCGGCACCCGGGAGTGGAGCGAGCGGCTGCATAGAAATACATGCAGCCGCGTATTCCACTCCCGAGTGTCGGCGCCAGAGCTGGGATTTCACATGCGAGCATCGGACGATTTCCTCGCATGTGTGATCCCGACCTTACAAGTAATTATATATTTACTCCAAAGAAGTTAAGTGAGTAAATTTATGTTCCCTGGTGTCAAGGGTGGTAACAGTTCACTGTTAGTTCCTAGGTGGACTAGAGAAGTAAAGTTGGTAATTTATGTTCCCTGGTGGTCAAGGGTGGTAACAGTTCACTGTTAGTTCCTAGGTGGACTAGAGAAGTAAAGTTGGTAACTTATGTTCCCTGTGGTCAAGGGTGGTAAGAGTTTACTGTTAGTTCCCTGGTGATCCAGAGAAGTGAAGTTGACAATTTATGTTCTTCAGTGGTTTAGGGAAGACAGAGACTCACTGAGAATTTGAGATGATGCTGGAAGTTCTGTCTTTGGGGTGCCTCAAAGTAAGTAGGGGCCCTAGCAAACTATCCAGTGGGCCATGTAGTCCAATTACAGTTTCAGCCCACAGACAACCAGGGCAAATATCAGCATCAATAATTTGTAGAGTCCTAGTAGCTGAAGTGAAGATTACTTTTAATAGATACCTATTTTCGGTACATGGCTGAAATGTAGGTGGTGGATCCTATTTGCAGTGAACGTCGACCGTCGAGAATAGCGTCTGATTCTTTCCTCATTTTCACCGTAGCTCAGCAGAGTCTGCACGTGTTGACAAATACAGTGGAGCTCCGATCAATACTTTCATTGCAATATAATTTTGGAAACACGCATACAATGCAAACGGTATTCAGCGAGAGGCGGAATGTATCAGGGCTGACAGCGGCTGAGATATCGAGCCGAGGCGGAAAAGAGACGGCAGCCAGAAATATCTGGTTTGCATGAAAAAAATGTGAAGTTAGGAGAGAAGGATGGAAAGATAAGTATAATACTGACATGCGATATATTTCATACAGAGCACGGTGAAGAAATAAACTATAGCTGGCGTCACATTGGCCATTTTTACTATATGTTTAAAGAGGACCCGCCTGGTCAAAAGTGACCAGGGATTGCTCTTATTTTATTTCCACTGCTTCCCTGAGTATTCTTTTTTTTTTTCTTCCTTTTTTTTTTTCTGTATTTCTGCCATACAGTCTCAGAAATATGGGCCTT
This sequence comes from Oophaga sylvatica, assembly GCA_033576555.1. Lineage (NCBI taxonomy): Eukaryota > Metazoa > Chordata > Amphibia > Anura > Dendrobatidae > Oophaga > Oophaga sylvatica. Next base: position 12,162,104 of record JARQOD010000002.1, read on the forward strand.
TTTAATTAGCGTGTGGCTCGCAGGATCCTCTGGGGCGTGTCTTTAGGCTGCTCTACATAATTACTCTGTGGGTGTGTGTACCCATTCTTCCTGGGTGGTTACGTGACACTTTTGTCACATGTCTGCTGCAGCCAATCAGTGGCCACTGATCAGCTGCAGTCTTTACTGGTCCTGAAGTCCTCTCTGACCGAATAGTGGAGGCTGCAGCCAATTAGTGGCAACTGATCCACTGCAGCCTTTAGTATTCCTGAAGCCCTTGCTCTCTGAATAAATAGTAGAGGCTGCAGCCAGTTAGCAGCAACTGATTGACTGCAGCGGTCACATAACATAACAGTGTCAGTGGTAGTTATATTTTTGCTTGGTATGATAATCGTTAATGATCTCGTCATTCTACTTTTGGGGTCTTTAGTCCCCTTTAATTCCAGGGTCGGCCGCACACTGGCCGTCACTGTGCTATTTTTTATATCACTCGTGTTTCCATGGCTTTCGAGCTTCTGCTCCAGTTTACACCGCACATTGTGTTTTGTTCGGCTCCTACTCCAGAGCTTTTAACATGGACAATACTGAGAAGGTCTGAACTGTCAGCGGAGCGCGAAAAGGAACAAAAGACTCTAAAAATAAACCGGGAACATTTTAATAGGTGAAAAAAAATTGATCCCTTTCTTGGGGGGAGGGCAGATCACCTTCTCATATGAATTCGGAAGCAAAGTATGGTGGAAACACGGTACCTTGGTGTAAAATGTAACAAAGCCATTGACAGCCAGAGGCGTCATTATCGAGCCCTGGAGGGAAAGCATCTAAGGCACTTGTACAATGTTCTAGAATATTAGGAAAACTCAGGGATAAAGAGGAGACCTCCCCGCATCTCTCCTCCAGTCCTCCACACAAGGAGACCTGTTGTGAATAGGCTGGAAATGAGTTCTGAGCAGAAGCTCCCTCTGGTGGTTACAAACGGTACTGGACTGTCCAGTGAAGATTGTGAGGATTGGGAATCAGGTGTTACTGACTGGTCTTATATAAGGGAGTCGCCTTCCCATCAGGGTTGCCGGTGATCAATGGTTCTGGTCTCAATCCTTGATTCCTGTTTCCTTGGTAGCCTGCTGTGTCGTGTCTGAATCTCCTGCTAACAGATAAGACATTTTCTTCTTTTTGTTTTTGTGCTTGATTTTTGCATTTTGTCCTGCACTTCTGTGGGGGCCTTCACGGTCCCCTCTGGGGCTTTTGCCTCTCAGTTCAGTTCAGCCACTGATGTTTGTACATTTGCTTTTTCCAGTTTTTTCAGTGGCTGCTGTTTTGTTTTTGGTTACACCAGAGAACTAATTTAGGTGGTAGAGGTCGTGTGATCTCAGGTGTTTTTGAAATTAGTAGAGTTGGTGCTTTTCAGGTTTTTTTGGGATTGCAGTAAGTGCCCTTCCTATCCTTTTCTATTTAGTAAGTTTGGGCCCCAACGTTTGCTCATACTATTTTCTGTCTGTGTCAGTATTTCTTCTTGTCTAACCGCCATTACATGTTTGGGGGCTTTCTATGTTCTTTGGGGATCTGCTCCGGGGCAGATAGCTTTCCTCTTTCTATCTTTAGGTGTAGTTAGTTTCTCAGGCTGTGACGAGGCGTCTAGGACCAACGTAGGAACGCTCCACGGCTGCCTCTAGTTGTGGTGGTTAGTCAGGGTACTGCAATCTCATAGTTTCCAACTGCTCTGGTGTATTTCCTTTTTTGCCTGCTCTCCTCAGTTACCAAATCATAACAGTATCACCGGCCCAAAACTGAAAATTATATGGTACTCACAGAAGGGAAAAATATTGTGGAAAGAAAAAAAGTTGTCAGAGTTGTCAGAGATTTTTTTTTTTTTTTTTTGTTCTGTTTGTTGCATTTTTTTTTCCCTCTGTATCTCTGGGTGCTGAGGAGGGTTTTTTTTTTTTCTCTCTCAGTGAAGTTTGCACAGTTGTCTGGCCGTGTGGATCAGCTTGCTACTGAAGTTCGGAGTATTGCTACCTATCTTGCTAGGTTGCCTGTTGTGGAACCTAGGATTCCGATGCCAGATTTGTTTTTAGGGGATCGAGCTAAGTTTCTGAATTTCAAAAATAACTGTAAATTGTTTTTTGCCTTAAAATCTAAGTCCTCAGGGAACGCAGCGCAGCAGGTTCAAATTGTCATCTCTCTCCTGCGCGGCGACCCTCAGGATTGGGCTTTTTCCCTGACACCTGGGGATCCTGTTTTGAGTGATGTTGATGCGTTTTTTCAGGCTTTGGGGTTATTGTACGATGAGCCTAATGTCACTGATCAAGCTGAAAAAACTTTGTTGGCATTAAGTCAGGGGCTTGAGGACGCTGAGTTATACTGTCAGAGATTCCGTAGGTGGGCAGTCCTGACCAAATGGAATGACGACGCTTTGGCAGCTCTTTTTCAGAAGGGACTGTCAGATAATGTAAAGGATGTTATGGTGGGATTCCCTGTTCCCTCTGGTCTCAATGATTCTATGTCATTAGCGATTCAAATTGACAGACGTTTGCGTGAGCGGAAAGGTATGCGTGGAATAATGTTGCCTTGTGAACCTGCTTCTGAATCCATGCAGTGTGATAGAGTGGTTTCTGGGGCACAGCGTCATGAATTTCGAAAGTGCAATGGGTTATGTTTCTACTGTGGTGATGCCTCTCATGCTATTTCTGTCTGCCCTAAGCGGGAAGACGTTTTGCTCGCTCAGTTATCTTGGGTAGTGTTCAGACTAAGTTTTTATTAACTGTTACCCTGATATTCTCTCTGTCCTCATTTTCTGCTCAGGCTTTTGTTGATTCTGGAGCAGCTATTAACCTGATGGATTTTGATTTTGCTAAACGTTGTGGGTTTTCCTTGATACCCCTACGGAAGTCTATTCCCCTACTGGGGATCGATTCTACCCCTTTGGCTGAGAATAAACCTCAGTTCTCTACTCAGGTGATAATGAGGGTAGAACCTGATCATCAGGAGAGTTGCAAATTTTTGGTTCTGTATAATCTGCATGACATTATCGTACTGGGTTTCCCTTGGTTACAGTCTCATAATCCTGTTTTGGATTGGAAATCTGTGTCTGTTACCAGTTGGGGCTGCCAATGTGTTAATACCAACACTCCTGTTTTTTCTGCCTCCCCCCAGGCTCAGGATGTTCCTGACTTTTTGATTGATTTTTCTGATGTGTTTAGCGAAAGTAAATCTGCATCCTTACCTCCCCATAGGAGCTATGACTGCGCTATTGAATTAGTGCCTGGTAGTAAATTCCCTAAAGGTCGCCTTTTTAACTTGTCTGTACCTGAACATGACGCTATGCGGTCTTATATCAAGGAGTCATTGGAGAAGGGTCATATCAGACCATCCTCTTCACCCTTAGGTGCCGGTTTTTTCTTTGTGGCCAAAAAGGATGGTTCATTAAGGCCGTGTATTGATTATCGTCTCTTGAACAATATTACTGTGAAATATCAATATCCATTACCCTTGATCTCTGATCTGTTTTCCAGGGTGAAAAACGCTACTTGGTTTACCAAGCTTGACCTCAGGGGGGCATATAACCTTATTCGCATTAAGCACGGGGATGAATGGAAGACGGCATTTAATACCCCTGAAGGGCATTTTGAGTACCTTGTGATGCCCTTTGGGCTCACTAATGCTCCTTCTGTCTTCCAGTCCTTCATGAATGACATTTTCAGGGATTTTGTGGATAAATTTCTGATTGTTTATTTGGATGATATCTTGATTTTTTCCAATGACTGGGACTCTCATGTAAAACATGTTCGGACTGTGTTCCAGATTTTGAGAGAGAATGCTCTGTATGTGAAGGGATCAAAGTGTCTTTTTGGCGTTCAGAGGATCTCATTTCTGGGATTCATTTTGTCCCCATCTGTTATTGAAATGGACCCGGTCAAAGTTCAGGCTATCTGTGATTGGGTCCAACCTACTTCATTAAAGGCTCTTCAAAGATTCTTGGGTTTTGCCAATTTTTATCGTAAATTTATTGGTAATTTCTCTGTTATTGTTAAACCATTAACTGATTTGACCAGAAAGGGTTCTGATGTGGTGAATTGGCCTCCTGAGGCAATCTCTGCATTTCAGGAACTTAAGCAGAGATTCACTTCTGCTCCTGTTCTACGGCAGCCTGATGTTTCTCTACCATTTCAGGTGGAGGTTGATGCCTCTGAAATTGGGGCAGGTGCCGTTTTGTCCCAAAGAGATCCAGAGACCTCTAAAAGTAACCCTTGTGCCTTTTTCTCTCGAAAATTTTCTCCCACTGAACGTAATTATGACGTGGGTAATCGGGAGTTATTAGCCATGAAGTGGGCTTTTGAAGAGTGGAGACATTGGCTGGAGGGAGCCAAGCATCAGGTGGTGGTCCTTACGGACCATAAGAATCTAGTTTATCTGGAATCTGCCAAGCGACTTAATCCTAGACAGGCCAGGTGGGCCTTGTTTTTCACACGTTTTAATTTTGTGGTTTCATTTCTTCCTGGCACTAAAAATGTTAAGGCGGATGCCCTCTCGAGGAGTTTCTTGGCGGACTCTCCTGAGTTATCTGATCCTTCTGTTATTTTGAAAGAGGGTGTAGTTCTTTCCACCATCCAGGGTGGATAAAAATCATGATTTTTTAAAAAAAAATCAAAAAAATCGGATTTTTTTGATTTAAATCGGATTTTTTTTTATTTAAATCGGATTTTTTTTGATTTAAATCGGATTTTTTAATCAAGTTGTACACAAGCAAAACTTTGTCTTTTTGCAAATCAAATTATTTTACACAAATAAAAATATTAAAACAGTTGATGATTATGAAACCTAATAATTTTTATTTGCACTATTAAACAATCAGAATTGAACTACAGAGAGTAAGTACTTTTTAACAATAGCCTATCTCTAACGTTTGAAGTAAGCAAACATCTTCAGTGAATACATCAGTCCTTTAAGCCTACTGTTTATTTAGGACTTTTAATAGGAAAACTAGTTGTCCTGCTTTAGCAGTTCCTAAGCGGTTTCGGACTGTTGTGTGCACAAAACCAAATGAAGAAAACAATCTCTCTACTCCTGCCGATGAAGCCGATGCAGTCAGTAGCTGAGTAGCTACATTTATTATCTTCGCTGGAAGAACAAGTGATTGCGACTTCCACCAGTCCAGTGGTTTTAGTTCATTAACGACGTTATCTGCAAACATGTATTTTTGAAATGGTGCAGATTCACACTTCAATTTCAGCACAGTTGCCACAATGTCATGGTTAGTATTGGCGAGCCACTCCATTGCAGAGTTGATTTCCACCTCAGATAGTTTTTTCCCTCTGTAGATGGGATGCAAGATATTGGCTAAATAGTGTTCTTCTTTTAATGCTTGGTCCTTGCGGTGGTGTATTGCAACCTTTACATTGTTTGAGAGGTTCAAGCGATCTAGCGAACCTTCTAAATCTTTCCAAACTTCTGTGGCATCAGCTATGGTTGCAGTATCTTTCTGCATTTTATCCAACGCAATAGATATTGGCTTTAACCTTTCCAAAAGGTCCTCGGCATTTCTCTTCACACCAAGATTTAATACTTTGCTTTGTATATTAGCATCAATTTTATCCCGATGTGTTTCGCAAATGGACACTAATTTTGACCAGTTGTTAATAAACAGTTCCAAGCATTCAGCCAAGGTATTCCATCTAACATCTTGTGGTAGAACCAACTTCAGTCCTCCCATTTCCTTGTAGGTTGCATGTGCAAAATGATTATTGTGGAAATATTTAACAATTTCTACAACATGTTCCTTGACACCCGAAATATGCAGGTCTTTTGCCAAAAGATGCAACAAATGGGCAGAACAACCGTATGTAATGACATTGGTGTCATCCTCATGTGCCATTGGTGAATTGAGTTCTTAGCAATTTCAAGTAAATATTCAGCAGTATGTGAATTTCCAGATGTGTCGATTGTGTCTGTAAGGTAAGTTTCACCATCTTCTGTTGTGACACAAGTGCAAATTATGGGGTCGTTGTGGATGTTGCTCCAACCATCCAAGCTCATGTTAACAACTTTGTCTTTCAAATATTTTGTACAAGCCACTCTTTCTTTGTCGTATACAGCCTGAAGATGTTTTCCTGAGATATCAAATCTACTTGGTGGTTTGTAGCCTGGTCTTATTCCTTCGATCATTTGTACAAACAATGGGTGTTCAACTAGTCGGAAAGAAGAATTGGTTGCAAATATGAATTTAGCAATTAATTCATCAAAATGTTCTTTCTGGCTCGTCGTAGTCTTTAAGAGGAATTTTTCTACACTTTGCACGCAAAGTTTTTTGTTGGGCTGCTTTGTTGAAGTTGTACCCAGATATTGATTGTCACGTGCAGCACAAGCCATATTTGACCCTGAAAGCACAGTAATTAAAAATATAATTCGACTGCGTATTTGAAGAAATATAACGAAAATATTTTGAAACAAACTTTTTGAACAATGTAATGGTCCTCGTCCTATAAGGGCTGTCTCAAAAGTTATGCTACTCAAGTTTCCGGTGAAGTTGCTGTAATACTAGTAATATCAGAGCAACTGAAAAAAATTATGTCACAAAAGTTTTAAAAATGTTTTTTTTAAAAAATGGTCAATTTGGCAGACTTCAAAAGTGAATTGTAGCCTACAATAAAAAAAAAATAGGCGTATACACACTCTTTTATTTTTACTTAACGTTAATCTTCTGTGAAATATTGCCTTAACATAAATTTAAATTCTATACTCCAGAACTAGTGCTAGAAATTTTTCTTTTCATAGACTTTAACCATCCCAGTAAAATGTCTGTTAAAATAGGTTGTAATTGCCAGACTTACCACTAGTGCTAGGGTCCTGGTGCATAAGAAGCTGTGGGGGTTCATTGACATTAGTTGTATCACTATCAACATCTTCATTTCCCTTCTGGTTGCAGTTTTCATAATGTGATTTCAAACGGCAAACAAGTCCTTGGATATCCTTTTGACAGTATTTGCACTTTGCTCTCCCACCTTTCTTTCCAAGCTCTGCTGGCATCTCAACAAAATGAACCCAAATAGGGTCTCTCTTACGACCTGCCATGGCTCACGCAGATCACTTCTGAAGTTTGATTGTTACTACAGCCAAGTACTGCTGACTGACTATCCAACAAGTTTGGGCATGTCAACTGAATGGAAAAAGAAACTGAAACCAAGCTACAGAAAGTGAAACCAAGCTAGAAGTGTGGAGTTAATTGAACAATGATTGAAAGTTTTAGATTTTAATCGTGATTTATATTAAAAAAATCTTTTGATTTAAATCAGTGATTTAAATCATGATTAAAATCACGATTTAAATCGATCTGATTTAAATAGAAAAGAATCATTTGATTTAAATCATGATTTAAATCGTTGATTTAAATCGGCGTGATTTAAATCAATCCACCCTGCCGCCATCTCGCCCAATTTGAGACTGGCTCTGGAGGGGTGTCAGGAGGATAAGCCCGAGCGCTGCCCTGTTGGGAAATTGTTTGTCCCGGACCAGTGGAAAAAGAGTGTAATGTCTGAGATTCATTGTTCCGCGTTGGCCGGTCATCCTGGAATTTTTGGTACCAGAGACTTGGTTAGTCGGTCCTTTTGGTGGCCTACCTTGTCTCGTGATGTCAGGGAGTTTGTGCAGTCCTGCGGGACTTGCTCTCGCTCCAAGCCTTGCTCTCGTTCTAGTGGTTTGTTGATGCCATTACCTGTGCCCAAGAGACCATGGACCCATATCTCTATGGATTTCATTTCCGACCTCCCTGTTTCTCAGAGAATGACCGTCATCTGGGTGATTTGCGATAGGTTTTCCAAGATGATACATCTTGTGCCATTACCTAAGTTGCCTTCCTCCTCTGAATTGGTGCCTTTGTTCCTTCATCACGTTGTTCGTTTACACGGCATTCCTGAGAACATTGTGTCTGACAGAGGAGTCCAGTTTGTTTCCAGATTTTGGAGGACCTTTTGTTCTAAAATTGGTGTTCAATTGTCTTTCTCCTCGGCGTTTCATCCTCAGACCAATGGTCAAACTGAGAGAACAAACCAGACATTGGAGACTTATCTAAGATGCTTTGTGTCTGCTGATCAGGATGACTGGGTCTCTTTTTTGCCTTTGGCTGAGTTTGCTCTTAATAATAGGGCTAGCTCTGCCACTTTGATGTCTCCATTTTTCTGTAATTCTGGGTTTCACCCTCGATTTTCTTCAGGACAGACGGAGGCTTCTGTCTGTCCAGGTGTTGACTCTGTTGTGGAGCGTATGCAACAGATTTGGGACCAGGTAGTGGAGAGGTTGTCCCTCTCTCAGGAGAGGGCCCAGCGGTTTGCTAACCGGCATAGGACTGATGGTCCTCGGTTTTAACACTAGGACTACTGGACTCGTGACCCCGCCTAGAACTACTGAAAGGAGTCATTTTGACTCCTTGCTTGTTTTCGTTTATTTTTAGAGTTTCATTTGTGGTTATTTATTAATAATTATATTTTTTGTAATGTATTATTATTGTGAGATCCAACAGTAATGCTTTTGATTGTTTTTTTTCTGCTTTTCTTATTTTTCTACAGAAAATAACAATAATTATAATAGACGTTTTTCAAACATTTTTTTTTTATAGTCATCTACACATGAACAACTGAAGAAAAAAGCAGAGATAATGTAGTGTGAAGTGATTGATAAACAGGACGCGATGTCTACCTTCTAACATTTAGGTTTGCATTCTACTGATGAGAAACTTGAAAGCATGCTACAGAATGCCAACAAGTATGAGTGTGGAGTAATGAACAATATTAAATTTTTAATTGAATCGTGCCTTTATTTAATAGTGTTTTGATTAAATATGTTATTAAACATAGATTAAAATAGATTTCAAAATCGATACAAGTATTTATAGAAAGATCAGATGATTTAATACAGATAAATATATATTGCAGTCGTTGATTTTAAATCAGACCCTGCATCCCTCTGCGCAATTTAAAACTGCTCTGGAAGCCTGATGAGAGTAATCCTCGAACTGCCTTTCAATTTGGAAATTTTTGTTCTCGTTTGTGGACCAGTGTACTTCTGGATTGATTTCCCAGTTCCTCAGCTGGAAGATTTTGGGATTCCAGAGACATGGTCACGAATCTCTTTTGGTGTTCCTTGTCTCGTGATTTAGTAGTTAGCGCAGTTCCTGTGATTGCAGGTGCTCCACATTGCTGAAAGTGCATGTGTTTGTATGCCATTGCTGTGGCCGCGAGAGACAGTACCCTATTGAGGAATTTGGTCATTTATTCTGGCTCCTTTTTGGCAAGTCTTGAAGAGAATCTTGGAGAACACCCCACATGAAGGTTCAGATTTTAAAGTGGGATAGTACCAAAGATCTGTGTGCCATTACCTTGCCTTCCTCCCGAATGGGCCTTTTTGATTCCCAACATCAAGTGTGTTTTACACGGCATACCTACAACTTTCCCCAGTCACAGCAGTCCATTGTTTCCATATTTGAGGACCTTTTGTCCTAAAATTGGTGTTCATTGGTTTCCTCGGAGTTCATCTGCTCCTCCTGGCAAAGCCTGACTCAACAACCGCCTCAGACTCTAAGATGCTACTGACTCCTGCTGATCCAGATGACAGCGTCTCTTTGAGCCTCGCCTGCAGTCTTAAAAAGTCTAAGCTTCCACTTGGAGTTTCCGATTTTCTGGGTCCGTGAACCCTTTTGGCAAGAAGCACGACCTTCTTTGTCCGTATTGGACTATGTTGTGGACTGAGTGCAAATTTTAGGGCGGTATGAGAGTTTCCCTCTAGGAGAGGGCCCAGTTGCTAACGCATAGGACTGATGGTTCCTTGATTTAACACATGGATTACGAGAGAAACACCTAGAAGCTACTGAAAGGAGTTTTTTAAAGATCTGCTTGTGTGTTATTCTATTAATTTGATGATTTATTCACATTAGTACTCTATTCAACTAATTATCTGTGTAATGCAACAGTAATCTGAAAGATTGTTTTTTTTTAGCGCTTGCTAATATTTGTAAGAAAGTAAGATTTAAAGTTCATTTTCAAAACTTTGTTTTTTTATATCATGTTGCACTGATAACTTAACATTACTGGAATATAAAGCAGAAGAAAATTAGAAGTGAGTGAAGCATAGATTTGAAAAATTATGCCAGTTCATTCTAAAACATTTGGTTGCGATTTTAGCATTGCCCTTAATTAGGCAGTACATTGCCACACAAATTACCACAAGTTACAATTGCCGAATCTATTTTTCTTGCACTTTTCTTTGATCTGGCAAAATTTTGTTTAACCATCACTTCTGAGCATGTAGAAACTTGGGAGTGGAACCCTTTCCCTATCTGTGACATAAGGACCACTCAACTCTCTCACAAGCGTTTGCAAAAATGCCTTGCGTGACATTTTTTGGTGGGTTATCTCATTGAATATTATCCATGCATTTATACCCGCAAAGTCTAAGGCATTTTCAAATGCATGAACAGGCCATCTCCTTGTGCATGTTCGTGTGGTATATTTTCGTGCCATCTGATCCACTACATCTACTCCATATTTTGTTTCATTGTAAAACATTACCGTTTCTGGAGTTTTTTTAGCGGAATCAGACGCAACAACAACATCTGGATGGACGGAACTCAAAATGACAACATTTTTGTTGGGCTTTCCTTGATATACTGTAAGTGTAAAATTGTCTTCATTTCTAAACACTTTAGTGTTGTACAATTCCTCTTTCATGGATTTTATTTCTTTAGGCACTTCTCGCCTTATCTTGTTCAGTGTTCCCACGATGGTTGTTCCTTTGCTTTTTAGCTGTTTAGCTAATTTTACTGAAGTAAAATAATTATCGGTTGTAACATTGCGACCTTTTTTAAAAAACGGGTCCAATAACTTCATTTCCACATGGTCAGCTAAACGGTCCTCAGCACGGCGTGTGTCATCTTTGCCTAGATAAGGGAAGCCATTTGCCAGATATTTGCTCTCCTTATCAACAGCTAGCCAATATTTGTGGCCATATTTATCTGGTTTGGAAGGCATGTACTGCGTGAATGGACACCTAGTTTTGCTTGGGAAAAGTTGCTCATCCACCGTTATGTATGGGCCAGGTTTGTAACACGCAATACAATTTTCAATAAACCTGTCCCACACAGTAGAAAATAGAGCAAACTTGTCCGTTTGCAGTCTCTCCGATCGAGTAGATTTCTCATCAAATCTGAGAAACCTCATAATTTCAACAAAGCGGTCCCTAGACATTGTCGCTTTGCAAAACGGTATTCCCCAGTCATTACACCAAATACTGCTAATCGAGTGACGGTTCGTGCCAGATATTCCACGAGCATAGAATATCGCAATGAATGCATCTAGCTCCTCATCAGATAGAGTAAACTGTAAATTATTGTTCCTGCATGCTTCTGCAAGCGTACAGTTCTTTATATGTGTCAATATATATGAATCAAAAATTAGCATAAGATAAGAGCCTAGAGTAAACAAGCTATTTTGTTCAGCATTACACAGTAATACAAGCAGGTAAAACACAAGGAAAATGTGAAAAGTTGACATGTAAATAGAACAACATCTATATGAACATCAGGGTAAATAAGACAGAGTGAAAAAATTATGAACAAAACTTTATAGCAACATTTAGTGACAAAAGGACCTCAAAATATAGTAGGGAGTCATAATGACTCCCTTCAGTAGTTCTTGGTAAATTTTGAAAAAAACGTGCAAATTTTTCACCAAAATTATTTATTCTCACAAAATCTTTTTTCACATCATATTTGAGGAAAAGTCACCGAGTTTCAAGCCGGAATTCTGAAAAATGTAGTCACAGAAGAGAAATAAAAAACGAAAGGAGTCAAAATGACTCCATCAGTAGTGTTAAACTAGTGTTTAACTAGTGTTAAAGTGGGGACTTGGTCTGGTTGTCCTCAAGAAATATTCCTATGAGAGTGGCATCTCCTAAATTTAAGCCTAGGTTCATTGGACCTTATAAGATCATGGAGATTCTTAATCCTGTTTCTTTTCGTTTGCTTCTTCCAGGGACATTTAAGATCCATAACGTGTTCCACAAGTCCTTGTTGAAGAGGTTTGTTGAGCCAGTGGTTCCTACTACTGTGCCTCCTGACCCTGTTTTGGTTGAGGGCAATCTGGAGTATGTGGTTGAGAAAATATTGAATTCTCGTTTTTCTAGACGGAAACTCCAGTATTTGGTTAAATGGAGAGGTTATGGTCAGGAAGACAATTCTTGGGTGTTTGCTTCGGACATCCATGCTAGGAGACTCATCCGTGCGTATCATAGAACTCATCCTGACCGACCTGGTTGCTCAAATGAGGGTTCAGTGACCCCTCCTCAAGGGGGGGTATGTTGTGAATAGGCTGGAAATGAGTTCTGAGCAGAAGCTCCCTCTGGTGGTTACAAACGGTACTGGACTGTCCAGTGAAGATTGTGAGGATTGGGAATCAGGTGTTACTGACTGGTCTTATATAAGGGAGTCGCCTTCCCATCAGGGTTGCCAGTGATCAATTGTTCTGGTCTCAATCCTTGATTCCTGTTTCCTTGGTAGCCTGCTGTGTCGTGTCTGAATCTCCTGCTAACAGATAAGACATTTTCTTCTTTTTGTTTTTGTGCTTGATTTTTGCATTTTGTCCTGCACTTCTGTGGGGGCCTTCAGGGTCCCCTCCGGGGCTTTTGCCTCTCAGTTCAGTTCAGCCACTGATGTTTGTACATTTGCTTTTTCCAGTTTTTTCAGTGGCTGCTGTTTTGTTTTTGGTTACACCAGAGAACTAATTTAGGTGGTAGAGGTCGTGTGATCTCAGGTGTTTTTGAAATTAGTAGAGTTGGTGTTTTTTCAGGGTTTTCTGGGATTGCAGTAAGTGCCCTTCCTATCCTTTTCTATTTAGTAAGTTTGGGCCCCAACGTTTGCTCATACTATTTTCTGTCTGTGTCAGTATTTCTTCTTGTCTAACCGCCATTACATGTTTGGGGGCTTTCTATATTCTTTGGGGATCTGCTCCGGGCAGATAGCTTTCCTCTTTCTATCTTTAGGTGTAGTTAGTTTCTCAGGCTGTGACAAGGCGTCTAGGACCAACGTAGGAACGCTCCACGGCTGCCTCTAGTTGTGGTGGTTAGTCAGGGTACTGCAATCTCATAGTTTCCAACTGCTCTGGTGTATTTCCTTTTTTGCCTGCTCTCCTCAGTTACCAAATCATAAAAGAGACCTCCCCAGAGCTCTCGTCCAGTCCTCCACATGAGGAGACCTCCCCGCAGCTCTCCTCCAGTCCTCCACACAAGGAGGAAAACCCACAAATAACATCAGCTGAAATACTGGACTCTCTGAAAACTAGCGGTGTGGCTGTTTCAAGATGCACAATAAGGAGGCACTTGAAGAAAAATGGGCAGCATGGTCAAGTCACGAGAAGAAAGCCATTACTGGGCAAATGCCACAATGTCTGTCGCCTACCATACACAAAACAGCACAGAGACAAGCCTCAAAACTTCTGGAACAAGGTAATTTGGAGTGATGAGACCAAAATTTAACTTTTTGGCCACAACCAAAAATGTCGTGACCCGCACCACAATTGTGGGTTACCAGGGCAATGGGGTACCCAGAGCCGAGCCCATGGAAGTCTATGGGGTTGTCACAGGTAGCGGTGGCTCGGTCTGTGGCCCTGGCGGTCAGGCGTATGTTGGGGGGGATTATTTACAGGGGACTTGTATATAACAGTTCGTGACGCCACCTGTAGTTTTCTAGTCACTAAGACCAGCGCTACTGTAGATCTCTGAGGGGATGTTGTGGCAGCTAGATGACGGGTCCCCCACAGGTGGGACTGGTCCCTCAAAGTCTATGGTATTAATGATGTAGGGTGCAGATAAATGAATCAGTCTCACACCATCCAGCGTCTTTCCATACCTTTTACTTGTCAGATGTTTAGGCAGGTCCCGGGGAGCTGGTCGGGGTGGAGAATGTGCTTCGAGATAACAGCTGAACAGGTTAGAGGCCTCCTTTACTTCCAATATGATGAGTCCAACTAGCATAGAGCTAAGTTAACTCCGAATACTCCAGCTAACTCCATAGCTGTACTGCCCGGTCAGCATTGTGGTGGAGCCTTCCATGTGGTGAAACTAGGTTCTTACTTTTGCTTGGCCTAGCTCAAAGTCCCTATTCCACCTGACTCCGGTTACGTACCGACTCTCCAAGGGCTGCTTTCTGCGACCTAAGGTCCAGTAAGACTCTGGTTGTTCCGTTACTATGCGTGAAGCGATAGCAACACTTCGGTCCCCAGTGACCGGGTAAATTGTGCAGGTAATCCTATACCTAAGGCACTGTTCCAATTCCTTCCACTGCGCCCTTCGCCCTGTTCGCGCTCTTAACATAAGCACTCCACACTTCCTAGGATGGTAGTAAAGTCAATCCTTTCTTACTTCTTCCTTGGAGCTCGCTGACAGATTCTCAGTATTCTCCTAGTTCAGGAACACATCAACTGAACTTCACTGTCCTTGGGACAGGCGACTGAAGTTTCTGCTGCAAACTTCCCTTTCTCAAAAGCTGTCTCCGTCTGTCTGACTTTAGCTCACACAGAGCTCTGACAGGAAATGCAATCTGATCTCCTCTCCTCCTGCACAGACTGCACACTGGTGGGATGACTCACTCCTGAGCCACCCAAGGCTTGACTCCTCTGTCCGAAGACAGGAAACTGACTGACTCTGCTGCATGTCACTACCTTATATACCCTATGGGTGTGTCCAAGTGTGTGATGGAGTGAATGGATATCAAGCATTAAACTGTTACCTCTCCGCACATCCTCCAGGATACTGTGTGCCTTACACACCAGGGCTACACATCCCCCCTTGGTAAAATACAGCACTCCCGGGCTGTGAAATATAAGAAGAAAGACATTTTGTTTTGCATTTAAACAATTAACATCAAACTCTTCCCAGCAGGGAGGTGAGATATTCTTAAACGTTGCATTATGTACAATGGACATAGGAAAATACAAAAACATACTTTCAATAAATATGTCATATCAAACAGTATTCTTGTGAAGGACCCGCACCAAACCTTCAACGTGGGTCCTGGGTGGGCTGCAGGACATCTGGCTGCAGACCTCGCTCAGTGCCACACCACACGGGTTTTATGTTCAGAGGTAATTGTGCTGTGGTTTTATTGTAAAACCAAGATAGGGCACAAAGTGCAACTATATACAGGATACAGTTTTTGGGCTAAAAGTGTCCATAACCACCAGTTCTTTGGCATAGTAAAATATTTTCAAGTAATTTCACATTTTCAATAATACAGTAAAACTCTGTAAAGTGCAAAAAATCTTCATCATCAATATTCACTTTTCAAAACTCTTTATCAACTTCTGTATCTAGTACCCAGCCGGGTATTCTATTTATTATAGAAAACACAATTATCTCTCAATTATTTCTCATACATTCAGTAATCATGTATACATTCCTAGACTTATCAATAAAGTGTAACTTCACTAAAATTCTCAACTTTATACATTGCAATTCTTAGCTGTGGTAAACCCTTGACTGGGTCCTACCGATATTTACTTTTTATTTGCTTTCTACTACATTTTCCACACCGGGTGCAGAAACAACACGATGCTCCTTTGGATGCATAACGAATAAGTCATGTGCTGCGATCCAGGTCTGAGTTGCAACAGTCCTAGTATGAACCACTAGGGGCGCAACGGGTGTCTCTTTATTACCAGACGCGGACTGCGTTGCTGCTGATACCGCTATGTCCGGCGGTGCAGATAGCGATCTAGACGGGGTCGCGGGTTGCGATCCAATGTGAGGTACCGGTAGAGAGGAATATTCAGGGGCGATGCAGGGGCACGGCCTGGTGCAGCGGAAGCACGGGACTGTGACCTGCTGGCAATGGTGACGTTACCAGCTTCGGGGACGGGGGCACGGACGATTTCCACATTAAGGGCATACCACCCCTTCAGGCCCCAGTGCCTGGTGTAAGTGACTATGTCCCCGTTATACAGGTCCCTTCCGGGATGGCCTTGCGGTAGGTGGGATTCCACGTCCCTATGGCTGACAAAGATCCCCGGGTAGAGGCCCAGTTCACGGATGAAGCCCCAGCCCTTGCGGAGCTGGAACTCCGTAACACTCCCCTGTCGCCGCGGTTCCCGTAAGGTACCTTTGTCGCGACGGACAGTCTCCTTGTCGGCAATCAGCTCCTCATGCTGCTGCTGTCTGTTGCGCTTGATCTCCCGTTCCTCCTCCTGTCGTTGTTGCCACTCGCTTTCCCACACTCCGGCGTACGCGACGTCATCAAGACGCTCCATCGCGTCCCAGTTAATTTCAGGTAACGACGGGCAAGATCCCTCCGGTGTCCCTACCGGGGAACAATCATCTGCTGCGGCCTCCTGGCCGGGCGGGCGTTCCGGTACTGGCTGGACCTCCTCAACCTCCTTCGCCTCCACCGCTCCATCGGTGGGATCAGGGTCGGTCCTTTTGGGGGTAGCCTCCGGTTGCTCCTTAGCCTTGGGCAGCAGAAGTTTGGGCAATTCAAATGACAGAGTGTCGTCGAAGGGAGAGAACACCGCGTCCCACAGCCGCCGCTGTATCAGGGTACGCCGGCGTCTCTCAATCTCCTCCATGCCAGGTTGTTGCAGGATCATTTTCTTTAACCTAGCGTTTTCTTCTCCAACCTCCAGCAAGGTTTGCTGCAGGTGCCGGACCACAGATGGCTCCGGTTCCAGTGGCAGCTTGGCTGGGGAACGGGGCCTGCCTTCCATCGCCTCCCTGCTCGGCTGCACACGTCCTGCCTCCATCATGTTCCAAAACATCTCCTGGTTACTTTTAGGAACACACTGGTTCTCTCCGTGGAGGCGGGCTTTGCGTCTCCTCCTCCTTGGATTGGGGATGAAGAGGAGGCGTATTTCTTTTGCAGTAGGGCAGGACCGTATATTGTAATAACACTTTGAGAGGGCAGGCATTTTCTTCGCGCCTTAGGGGGGGCACACGCCCACGAATCCACGCCCACCTTCTTCTCCAGCGCCTCAGGGCGCGAATATGGCGACAAAGATGGCGATATTTGGCGCCAAAAGTGCAAACAGTCCTTTTCCACAAAACACTCCACAGGCACACAGGGCTCGCAATTCTGCAAGTTTCGGATCCTGTTCGTGACGCCAAGTTTTGTCGTGACCCGCACCACAATTGTGGGTTACCAGGGCAATGGGGTACCCAGAGCCGAGCCCATGGAAGTCTATGGGGTTGTCACAGGTAGCGGTGGCTCGGTCTGTGGCCCTGGCGGTCAGGCGTATGTTGGGGGGGATTATTTACAGGGGACTTGTATATAACAGTTCGTGACGCCACCTGTAGTTTTCTAGTCACTAAGACCAGCGCTGCTGTAGATCTCTGAGGGGATGTTGTGGCAGCTAGATGACGGGTCCCCCACAGGTGGGACTGGTCCCTCAAAGTCTATGGTATTAATGATGTAGGGTGCAGATAAATGAATCAGTCTCACACCATCCAGCGTCTTTCCATACCTTTTACTTGTCAGATGTTTAGGCAGGTCCCGGGGAGCTGGTCGGGGTGGAGAATGTGCTTCGAGATAACAGCTGAACAGGTTAGAGGCCTCCTTTACTTCCAATATGATGAGTCCAACTAGCATAGAGCTAAGTTCACTCCGAATACTCCAGCTAACTCCATAGCTGTACTGCCCGGTCAGCATTGTGGTGGAGCCTTCCATGTGGTGAAACTAGGTTCTTACTTTTGCTTGGCCTAGCTCAAAGTCCCTATTCCACCTGACTCCGGTTACGTACCGACTCTCCAAGGGCTGCTTTCTGCGACCTAAGGTCCAGTAAGACTCTGGTTGTTCCGTTACTATGCGTGAAGCGATAGCAACACTTCGGTCCCCAGTGACCGGGTAAATTGTGCAGGTAATCCTATACCTAAGGCACTGTTCCAATTCCTTCCACTGTGCCCTTCGCCCTGTTCGCGCTCTTAACATAAGCACTCCACACTTCCTAGGATGGTAGTAAAAGTCAATCCTTTCTTACTTCTTCCTTGGAGCTCGCTGACAGATTCTCAGTATTCTCCTAGTTCAGGAACACATCAACTGAACTTCACTGTCCTTGGGACAGGCGACTGAAGTTTCTGCTGCAAACTTCCCTTTCTCCAAAGCTGTCTCCGTCTGTCTGACTTTAGCTCACACAGAGCTCTGACAGGAAATGCAATCTGATCTCCTCTCCTCCTGCACAGACTGCACACTGGTGGGATGACTCACTCCTGAGCCACCCAAGGCTTGACTCCTCTGTCCGAAGACAGGAAACTGACTGACTCTGCTGCATGTCACTACCTTATATACCCTATGGGTGTGTCCAAGTGTGTGATGGAGTGAATGGATATCAAGCATTAAACTGTTACCTCTCCGCACATCCTCCAGGATACTGTGTGCCTTACACACCAGGGCTACACAAAAACGTTACATTTGGAGAGGCCCATCACGAAAGGAACACCATTCCTACTGTAAAACATGGAGGTGTATTGCTGATGTTTTGGGGATGTGTAAGTTACAAAGGCACAGGAAACTTGGTCAAAGTTGAAGGAAAGATGAATGCAGCACGTTATCAGCAAATTTTCACTCATCAGCCCGGAAGCTGCGCAAGGGACGTACTTGGACATTCCAACATGACAACAATCCAAAACACAAGGCCAAATCGACTTGTTATTGGTTACAGCAGAACAAAGTGAAGGTTCTTCAGTGGCCATCTCAGTCTCCTGCCCTCAATATCATTGAGCCACTCTGTGGAGATCTCAAGCACGCAGTACATGCTAGACAACCCAGGAATTTACAGGAACTGGAGGCTTTTTGCCAAGAAGAGTGGGCAGCTTTACCATCTGAGAAAATAAAGAACCTCATCCACAACTGCCACAAAAGACTTCAAGCTGTCATTGATGTTAGAGGGTGAAATACACGGTATTAAGAAATGGGGTATGTAAAAAGGGGGTAGATTTAAAAATAGAAAACACAGTAGTTTGACAATAAATGGCTTCTCCCAACCACTAACCATGAGTGGAGAAAAAGTTTTGGTGTTATCATTCATATTCTCTGAAAATAGGCCAAGAAAGCAACATTTCTCTTTTGAGAACTACTGTATTAGTCTATGGTATCTGGTTGGGGGTTTATATTTATTCAGTTGGTCTGACCTGCAGTCTGTATTAGTTTGGAGGTATGGTCAGATTTTGATCTGCAGAGATGAAGGTAAAAAATCTTGCAAGTTACAAATATTTACATTCCTAGTTGTGTGAAATGCATCATCCCCTCCTGCAATGCAAGGTGTATAAAGCTGCCTCCATCCATCCATAATGCCGCAGTGCCCGTGTCCGGCCATGGAAGATACTGAGTACAAGGAGATCGTTGTGCAAAAGCAAAATGAATATGTATGAAAAGAGCAACTTACCGAGCATATTGTTCTCCACCGCTTCCCGTGTCTGGGATGGTATACTGAAGATGATCATCTCCTTCCAGACACGGATGTGATCTGCCAGTTCCCAAATACTTGTTTTCTTATCTCTTTTAACAGAACTAACAACATTGCTTTGCCATCTGGTGTCACTATTTATCGTCATGTGTTACAATACAACAGCGCCTACATGGCCACTGTAAGAGCTTACTAAAGGGAGGAAAAAGACGCAGACGCCGGAGACGATTATCAGATACCCGCACTCATGTCACCATAATGCATGACTACAGCGGCCACATAAAAAGCCACAGTGCCCCCATAATAACTGCAACATCCACAGTGCCCCCATAATAACAGCGATATCCACAGTGCCCCCATAATAACAGTGATATCCACAGTGTCCCCATAATAACAGTGATATCCACAGTGTCCCCATAATAACAGTGATATCCACAGTGCCCCCATAATAACAGTGATATCCACAGTGTCCCATAATAACAGCGATATCCACAGTGTCCCCATAATAACAGCGATATCCACAGTGTCCCCATAATAACAGCGATATCCACAGTGTCCCCATAATAACAGTGATATCCACAGTGTCCCCATAATAACAGTGATATCCACAGTGTCCCCATAATAACAGTGATATCCACAGTGCCCTTATAATAACAGTGATATCCACAGTGTCCCCATAATAACAGCGATATCCACAGTACCCCATAATAACAGTGATATCCACAGTGTCCCCATGATAACAGCAATATCCACAGTGTCCCCATAATAACAGCGATATCCACAGTGCCCCCATAATAACAGTGATATCCACAGTGTCCCCATAATAACAGTGATATCCACAGTGTCCCCATAATAACAGTGATATCCACAGTGCCCCCATAATAACCATGATATCCACAGTGTCCCCATAATAACAGTGATATCCACAGTGCCCCCATAATAACAGTGATATCCACAGTGCCCCCATAATAACCATGATATCCACAGTGTCCCCATAATAACAGTGATATCCACAGTTATGTCTAACAGTGATTGTTAGAACCCTCTGGTTAGGTTTTGTTTCACTTTGCTGGTCACATGACCTTTTTACCCTATTTAGTCTGGCTCCGCCCTTCTGGCTTTGCTGGACTTCATTGTATTATCTACTCTTAAGCTAGCCAGGTGCTTAGGTGCCTTACTCTGTCAGTTTTGCTTGATCTGAGGATCTCGTAGTAATTTGTTTTCTGTTTTATTTTCCCTGCTACACTTTCTGTTAGGAGGTGTCCACCTTTTCACCCAGTCCCTAGATCTTGTAGGGATTCCTCCCTCGCAACTATAGGTCTTCGTTCAGACTAGCTGAGGACTTTAGCGGGTCTGGTCGCAGGATCAGGTTCCCCGTTACATCGTAGGGATCCAGCTCAGTCCTATTGTAGGGACAGAATTCCCACCTTTCCTTAGTGCTTGTAGCAGATCATAACAGTAAGTCCAGCCGAGAAAAAAAAAAAAAAAATCTCTTAAGGAAAGATTTTCTGTTTCCATCATGGTCTCGGTTCAGGATTTGGCTCAACGCCTGCAGGGACTTTCTCTGGAGGTGGCTGTAATCCAGCAACACGTGAGTAGTTGTTCTGGAGCACATTTCGTGGAGCCTAAGGTACGTTTGCCTGATTTATTTTTTGGTGAACAACAAGATTTTTTTTTTCTTTTAAAAATGCTTGCTTGTTGTATTTTCGTTTGAGACCCAGATCCTCTGGTGATGAATCACAGCGCATAAGGTTCAT
Source organism: Oophaga sylvatica (assembly GCA_033576555.1). Taxonomy (NCBI): domain Eukaryota; kingdom Metazoa; phylum Chordata; class Amphibia; order Anura; family Dendrobatidae; genus Oophaga; species Oophaga sylvatica. The sequence goes on from JARQOD010000002.1 coordinate 12,183,264, forward strand.
AATGTCACTTTTGCGCAAAGAACCTCAGGACTGGGCCTTTTCTCTGCAGCCTAGTGATCCATGCTTTAGATCAGTGGATAGTTTTTTTTTCTGCTTTGGGGTTATTATATGACGATCCTGATCGTGTTTTATCAGCTGAGACAGAATTGAGACGTTTGAGACAGGGATCAGGTAATGTGGAAAAATATTGTACTCACTTCCGAAGGTGGTCCACTCAGGTGGGCTGGAACGATTCAGCTTTGAAAAGTTTATTTCTTGCAGGGTTAAGTGAAAGGGTTAAAGATTTGCTGATTGCTTATCCTATACCTGGTAACTTGCAAGAGGCTATGCAATTAGCCATATGGGTGGATAGGAGACTGCGTGCAAGGGTTAATGAGAGTAAATCTGCCTTGTCAGCTCCAAGTTTGGAGAAGGAATGTACTGACATTGCAGAGCCGATGGAAATTGGAGCAATGACACCTCACTCTCGGGAAAAAGAACGCAGATTTGCTGAGGGCTTGTGTTTCTATTGTGGCAAATCTGAGCATTTTATTAAGAACTGTGCGCTTCGAATGAATAAAGAGAAAAAAAAAAATGAGGTCAGTTTCGCCCGCATAGCTTGTTTAAACAATAAAGGTGTCTTTCTTTCTGCTACCACTGCTGTTGAGGAGGAATTAATGGAGTTTCGGGTATTTGTGGATTGTGGTTCAACTCTCAATGTGATTGATGGGAAATTTTTGGAAAAACTAAAATTAAAACCCAAACTTCTGTCTTCCCCTATTAATGTGGTGTCTGTGGATGGTTCTCACTTGAAAAATGTTGCTCACCATATCTGTGAATTTCCTCTTACTATTAATGGTGTTCATCAAGAGAATTTGGATTTGGTGGTTTTGAATAATTTGCCCTCACCGGTGATTTTGGGGTTACCCTGGTTAAAATTGCACAATCCGGTACTGGATTGGTCTACCAATGAAATTAAGTCCTGGAGTCCTAATTGTTATGACAAGTGTTGTAACGGGCGGATTGCTGCTGTAGTTAAGGGGGAGTTACCTGTACCTATTCAGGATTTTTGGAAAGTTTTTTCTGATAAAGAATCGCAGGTATTGCCTCCTCATAGAGATTATGATTGTGCAATTGAATTTGTTCCTGGAGCGACTCTTCCTAAAAGTTGTTTATTTAATTTGACTATTCCTGAGAGAAAGGCTTTGGAGGAATACATACAGACAAGCTTGGCCGCTGGTCACATTAGGCCTTCCAAATCTCCTGTGGCGGTTGGATTTTTTTTTGTTAAAAAAAAGGACGGCGGTTTACGGCCTTGTCTAGACTTTCGTGAGATTAATAAGATTACTGTACGCAATCCTTACCCACTGCCATTGATTCCTGATTTGTTTAATCAGTTAGTGGGGGCCAAGTGGTTCTCGAAAATTGATCTTCGAGGGGCATACAATTTGTTGCGCATGAAGGAGGGGGATGAATGGAAGACTGCGTTTAACACTCCACTGGGTCATTTGAGAATCTGGTTATGCCTTTTGGACTTTCCAGTGCTCCGGCATTTTTTCAGAATCTTATTAATGACATCCTTAGACCTTTGATCGGCAGAAGTGTGGTTGTGTATTTGGATGACATTTTGATTTATTCACCAGATTTGGAGTCTCATTGGAGGAGTGTGCCTGAAGTATTACAGTTACTGAGTGATAATTCACTTTTTGCCAAACTAGAAAAATGTGAGTTCGCTGTACAGAGACTTAGTTTTTTGGGCTACATTGTCTCCAGTGAAGGTTTTGAGATGGACCCGGTGAAAGTGCAAGCTGTGCAGGATTGGCCTAGACCTATTGGTGTGAAATCAATACAGAGGTTTTTGGGGTTCGCCAATTATTATAGAAAATTCATAAAAAAATTTTCTGTGATTGCCAAACCTCTGACCGATCTCACCAGGAAAGGTGCTGATGCGGTTCAGTGGACTACTGAGGCCATTGAGGCTTTTGTGTTGCTAAAGGAGAGGTTCAGCTCTGCTCCCATCCTTACGCAGCCTGATGTGACTAAACCATTTTTTGTTGAGGTTGATGCTTCTTCTGTGGGGGTCGGCGCGGTGTTGTCTCAGGAATAGACGGATGGAGTACATCCCTGTGCTTTTTTTTCAAAGAAATTTTCTGAGTCTGAACTAAATTATGATAAAGGTAATCGGGAATTGTTGGCAATTAAACTCGCATTTGTACACTGGCGTCATTTTTTGGAGGGAGCGGAATTTCCCGTTCAAGTCTTCACCGATCATAAAAATCTGGTCTACCTTGATGCTGCCAAACGCTTGAATGCCCGTCAGGCTAGGTGGGCACTGTTTTTCTCGCAGTTTAATTTTACCGTTACTTACATCCCAGGTACTAAAAATGTTAAAGCTGATGCTTTGTCTCGCAGCTTTTCTCCCATGGTCGGTGCTGAGGAGGAGGAAAACATTTTGCAAGAGGGGTTGTTATTGCTGTTTTGGACTCTGTGTTGGAAGATGAGATTCTTAAAGCACAGGAGAATGCCCCATCTAACACGCCGCATGGGAGGTTGTTTGTGCCTGGTACCCTGAGGAGAGATTTGTTTGTTGAATGTCATGACTCTCAGTTGGCAGGTCATCCTGGAATCTCTGAGACCAAGAGACTTGTGGGTCGCAGCTTTTGATGGCCTGGATGGCAGAAGGAAGTCATTGTCACGCTGTCTAATGATATGTATACAATGTCAGTAAACTATTAATACAGGAACAACACTCTATACAACAACTAGTATAGCAACATCAGCATGTAAGTATAGAATAGATTTACCTGACACGATATCTGCTGAACTCAGGGTTAATCTTGAGGACTTGATGAGCTGAAACAGGAAAGAGGTGGACCGGGATCTAACCTGACCCTAAACTGGGGTCCTAACTAATTGTCATGGGTGCATCGCCGCAAGGATCGTCGCGATTGCACATTCTGACTTCTCGCAGCTGAGTTGCTGTTACTTTGTGTTTGGTAATGAGAGAGTTAATTTTACCTAGCTCTTTGCTAAGACTAGGTCCAGCCTCGCCCGGCTGCTTTTGATTATGTTCTAATTAGCTTCCTTTATATCCCTGCCAGTCTGGGTGTTAGATGCCGGTGAAAGCCTTCATGTAGTCTAGCAGACTGGATCGGTTCTGAGAATACTTAAGCTAAGAGCTCCTTAGTTTTTTTACTCTTATAGCTTAAAGTTTATCTCTGAGACCTTAGGTGTTCCTACTGTGTGTGAGTGTTGTATGTAAGACTTTATTTACTTTATTTCTTGTCTTTCTTGTCTGTCTTTCTGTTCATTAACCGTTACCTGTTCATTCCCTTTGGTGGTAATCAGGGTCCTTCTTAGGACTAGATTACAGTTGGCAGGGATTGATAGGAGACAGGGTTTACGCTGGTGGCCTGGACCTCTGTACCTTTAACAGTACCTCCAGGTAGAGGGATTAGTTAGGACCCCAGTTTAGGGTCAGCATAGACCCCGGTCACCCTCTAGCCGGAGACAGCGTATAACGGATTCCGTATTGACCCACTGGACATTCTGTCAGGTAATTCTATGTTATCATATATCTATGCACATGTTATATAGGATGTTGCCCTTTTGATATAGATTACTGACATCACATATATATATATCTGCTATACAGCGTGACACTAATCCCTCACCTTGGAGGTACTGATAATGGTTCAGAGGTCCAAGTCACCAACCTAACCCTGTCTCCTATCAGACCCTGAACCCTGTAATCAGTCCTAAGAAGGATCCTGACTACCACCAAAGGGATATGGGCTGATCTTAGCTAAATACACAGATTAGACATATAAGACAGACAGGATAACACTCGCTTGCATACACACTCAAACACCAAAGGAACATAAATGGTCTGGGAAATAAACTCTAACCAAGTTGAGCTTAGAACAACTAAGGAGCTCACAACTAAAGTCTATACAGATTCATTCCTATCTGTGGTCTGCATGAAGGTTTCACTGGCAACTCCCCAAGCAGACAACCAGGAATTTAAAGGAAACCAATCAACAAATAATCAATTGCAGCCGGGAGAAACTGCACCCAGTCCCAGCACCGAGCACAGACAGAATTAACTCCCTAGCTGCCAAACACAAAGAAACAGCAGCTCAGCTGTGAGAAGTCAAAATGTGCAACCGCGACGATCTTCGTGGCAATGCACACATGACAGTACCCCCCCTTCTACGAGGGGCCTCCGGACCCTCAGGGCCAGGCCTGCCCGGGTGAGTTCTGTGGAAGGTCCGAACCAAACGATCTGCGTTAACATCAGACGCAGGGACCCACGTCCTCTCCTCTGGACCATACCCCTTCCAATGCACCAAGTACTGAAGGGACCGGCGATTCAGACGTGAGTCAATGATCTTTGATACTTGAAATTCCAAGTTACCATTGACCAACACAGGAGGAGGAGGTAGAGGTGACGGTATGACTGGTGCCACATACCTTTTAAGTAATGACTTGTGGAACACATTATGAATTTTAAACGTAGGAGGGAGGTCCAGACGAAATGCCACAGGATTAATTATGGAACTGATCCTGTACGGCCCGATGAATCTGGGACCCAGTTTCCAGGAGGGCACTTTAAGTTTTATATTCCTGGTAGACAACCATACCAGATCGTTCACATTCAGATCTGGACCAGAAACTCTCCTCCTATCAGCCATACGTTTGTAACGGTTCCCCATCGCACTCAGATTATTCAATACACCTCTCCACACAGAAGCAAGTGACGACGAGAAACGCTCCTCCTCAGGAACCCCAGAAGGGCCCCCCCCATTGAAAGTACAAAACTGGGGATGAAAACCATATGCCCCAAAAAACGGGGACTTACCAGTGGACTCGCTCCGCCTGTTGTTAAGAGCGAACTCTGCCAGAGGCAAGAAAGAAGACCAGTCCTCTTGGTTCTCTGAGACAAAACACCGGAGATATGTCTCTAAGCTCTGATTCAGACGCTCTGTCTGACCATTGGTCTGCGGATGAAAAGCCGAGGAAAATGACAATTGCATCCCCCGACGTAAACAAAATGCCCTCCAAAATTTGGACACAAACTGAGACCCTCTATCTGACACCACATCAGAAGGCAACCCATGAAGTCTAACGATCTCCCTAATGAACACCTGCGCCAGAGTTTTAGCATTAGGGAGTGCAGGAAGAGCAACGAAATGTGCCATCTTACTGAACCTGTCAACAACCACCAGTATGACAGTATTCCCTGACGACGGAGGAAGGTCCGTAATGAAGTCCATAGATAAATGAGTCCATGGACGCTCCGGAAGTTTCAAGGGTAAAAGGGTCCCAGAGGACGGTATGAGGGGTTTTAGAGCGAGCACACACCCCACATGACGCGACAAAAGTTATAACATCTTTATTAGCATTAGGCCACCAAAACCGGCGAGAAAGGAGATCTAAAGTAGCCTTACTCCCTGGATGTCCTGCTAGAGCAGAATTATGATGTGCCTCAATAACCTTTTGTCTCAACAGATTTGGGACAAACAGTCTCCCTGGAGGTCCTGCAGGGGCGTCCCCCTGAGCCTCTAACACCTCCTCCTCAAGCTCAGAAAATACAGCCGACACTACCACCCCCTCCTGAAGGATAGGACTCGGGTCATCCGTTTTCCCGGCCCCTGGGAAACTGCGAGACAAGGCATCAGCCTTTACATTCTTAGACCCCGGGCGATAAGTGACGACAAAATTAAACCTGGTAAAAAACAACGACCATCGAGCTTGTCTGGAATTCAGACGCTTAGCGGATTCCAAATACAACAGGTTCTTGTGATCAGTAATAACGGTAACCGGGTGGACTGCCCCCTCCAAAAAGTGACGCCATTCTTCAAAAGCTAACTTAATGGCCAAAAGTTCCCTATTGCCGATATCATAATTCCTTTCGGCGGACGACAATTTCTTAGAAAAGAAAGCGCACGGATGCCATTTACCAGGGGACGGACCCTGGGACAATATAGCACCCACCCTACGTCAGACGCATCCACCTCCACAATGAACGGCTGAGATGCATCTGGTTGGATGAGAACGGGTGCCGAAGCAAAACATTTCTTCAAAGAGGAAAAGGCTTGGCAAGCTTTGTCCGACCATTTAGAAAAATCCGTCCCTTTTCTTGTCATGTCAGTGAGAGGTTTGACGACAGATGAGAAATTACAAATAAATTTCCGGTAGTAGTTAGCAAACCCCAAAAAACGCTGCAGAGCCTTAAGATCCCCTGGCTGATCCCATTCAAGCACTGCTCTCACCTTTTCAGGGTCCATACGAAACCGGAGGCTGACACCAAAAAACCCAAAAACTGAAGTTCCTGTACGGCAAATACACACTTCTCCAGTTTGGCGTATAAGTTTATTGTCTCGCAAGATCTGCAACACCTGTCTCACATGCTCCTGATGAGACACAAGATCTGGCGAGTAAATTAAAATGTCGTCCAAATATACAACCACAAACAGCCCCACAAGGTGACGAAAAATGTCATTAACAAAATGTTGGAATACTGCTGGTGCAGTAGTCAGACCAAAAGGCATGACTAGGTTCTCATAATGTCCCTCCGGCGTGTTAAACGCCGTTTTCCACTCATCCCCCTCTTTTATCCTAATCAGATTATACGCCCCCCTGAGATCCAATTTAGAAAACCATTTGGCGCCAACAATTTGATTGAAGAGATCAGGAATAAGAGGGAGTGGATACGGATCTCGAACAGTAATCCGATTAAGTTCGCGGAAATCCAAGCAAGGGCGTAGGCCTCCATCTTTCTTCTTCACAAAGAAGAACCCCGCGGCTACTGGGGAAGATGAAGGTCTAATATGCCCTTTGGCCAGACTTTCAGAAATATAATCTTTCATAGCCTGCCTCTCAGGACCAGAAAGATTATACAACCTAGCTTTAGGCAACTTAGCATCAGGAAGGAGATTAATAGAGCAGTCATACACGCGATGAGGAGGCAACTCCTGACACCCCTCCTCAGAGAAAACATCCCCAAAATCCTCCAAAAAAGGAGGCAATGTACTAGGCACGACCGCACTGATGACTGTGTTCATGCAGTTGCTTTTGCAAAAACTCACCCCATTGGCTTATTTCTCTGGACTGCCAATTAATCACAGGGTTATGTTTAACCAACCAAGGAAGTCCCAACACAATGGGAGTAGGTAGACCCTCCAACACATAACAAGATAATTGTTCCCTATGTATTGCCCCTACCCGAAGGTCAATGTTATGAACCTCATGAACAAAGCTACCTTGGCCGAGAGGCCTGGCGTCAATGGAGAATATAGGGATCGGTTTGACCAATACACTCAGATGCATACCTTGAGCCTGAGCAAACTGAGTGTCAACCAGATTATCCCCGGAACCACTATCAAGAAGAACAGACAATCTCTCCACTCTCGTACCAACTACCACCTCCACTGGTACAAGGAACTGAGAAGAACTGGCGGATGAAATACATACTCCCAGGTTGTCGTCCACCACACAACCTGGGATTAACAGTTTTCCGGCGACTTTTGGCTCAACAAGGCACGGGATGGACATTCTCCAACAAAATGTCCCTCTTTCCCGCAGAAAAAACATCTTCTAGTCCTGCGGCGTACCGCCAATCCCCTCCTACGAAATGATGTCCCTCCCAACTGCATAGGCTCATCCAAACAGACAAGGGGAACCTCAACATAAGGGACTTTAGTGGTAGGTGGAGAAAAAACAGGGAGTGGGGTTACCTCACCCCTCTCCCGAAGCCGTCTATCAGTACGGATAGCTAAGGCCATAGCAGCCTCCAGAGAAGGAGGAGACTCATACTGAGCCAAAACGTCTTTTAATTTATCAGAAAGCCCATGACAAAACTGGCTCCTAAGAGCTGGGTCATTCCACTGAGTATCTGTGGCCCATCTACGAAACTCAGAAGCAAATTCCTCTGCCGGACGATCTCCCTGCTGTATCTTACGTAATTTTGTCTCAGCAAGAGAGACCCGATCTGGGTCATCATATACCAATCCCAGGGCAGTAAAAAATTGATCTACAGACAGTAGAGCAGGGGATCCCGGAGGAAGGGAAAATGCCCAGGATTGAGGGTCCCCTTGCAGAAGTGAGATAACAATTCCCACTCTCTGCTCCTCACTCCCTGATGATCGAGGCCGAAGCCGAAAATACAATTTACATGCCTCCCGGAAGGTGAAAAATTTGTCTCGCCCACCAGTGAACCTGTCCGGGAGAGCAACCTTAGGTTCAACTCTGGTTTGCTCCAGGGGAGACAAAACTTTGGACTTAATGTCCGTCAGCTCCATGGATAATCCCTGCAACTGCAGAGCCAGCTGGGCTACTGGATCCATGGTAACTGGAGATAATTTTTATGGCCAGTGAAAATGTCACGCTGTCTAATGATATGTATACAATGTCAGTAAACTATTAATACAGGAACAACACTCTATACAACAACTAGTATAGCAACATCAGCATGTAAGTATAGAATAGATTTACCTGACACGATATCTGCTGAACTCAGGGTTAATCTTGAGGACTTGATGAGCTGAAACAGGAAAGAGGTGGACCGGGATCTAACCTGACCCTAAACTGGGGTCCTAACTAATCCCTCACCTTGGAGGTACTGATAATGGTTCAGAGGTCCAAGTCACCAACCTAACCCTGTCTCCTATCAGACCCTGAACCCTGTAATCAGTCCTAAGAAGGATCCTGACTACCACCAAAGGGATATGGGCTGATCTTAGCTAAATACACAGATTAGACATATAAGACAGACAGGATAACACTCGCTTGCATACACACTCAAACACCAAAGGAACATAAATGGTCTGGGAAATAAACTCTAACCAAGTTGAGCTTAGAACAACTAAGGAGCTCACAACTAAAGTCTATACAGATTCATTCCTATCTGTGGTCTGCATGAAGGTTTCACTGGCAACTCCCCAAGCAGACAACCAGGAATTTAAAGGAAACCAATCAACAAATAATCAATTGCAGCCGGGAGAAACTGCACCCAGTCCCAGCACCGAGCACAGACAGAATTAACTCCCTAGCTGCCAAACACAAAGAAACAGCAGCTCAGCTGTGAGAAGTCAAAATGTGCAACCGCGACGATCTTCGTGCAATGCACACATGACAGTCATTAAGTGGGTGCGTCAATGTACGGTGTGTGCTAGATCTAAGTCTTCTCATACTCCTGCTGCGGGTTGCTTTACCCTCTGGAGGTCCCTAGTGCACCTTGGACACATTTGGCTATGGACTTTATTACTGACCTTCCCCCTCTGAGGGTTTCACTGTCATCTGGGTGGTCGTGGACCGTTTTAGCAAGATGTGTCACTTGGTTCCTTTCATCAAACTGCCTTGTGCTAAGACTCTCGCTAAGGCCTTTGTCAAGGAAATTGTCAGACTACATGGCGTTCCTACTGACATTGTTTCCGATAGGGGACCTCAGTTTGTGGCTCATTTTTGGCGTGCCTTTTGTGACAGATTGGGAGTTCATTTGTCGTTTTCATCCGGATATCATCCTGAGTCTAATGGCCAGACAGAAAGGAAAAACCAGGATGTTGAGCAGTTCTTGCGTTGTTTTGTGACTGATAATCAAGAGGGGTGGTCTGAGTTTCTGCCACTTGCTGAGTTTTCTCTTAACAACCATACATCCGCTTCTGCTGGTTGTTCGCTTTTTTTTGTTGTGCTGGGAGACATCCGTCGTTTGGGTCATTTTCCAAGTTGGGATCGGCTGTACCTGAAGAGGAGAAATTTTCTGGTGTTTTGGAGAGAGTTTGGACTGATGTGCGTGGTAATCTTCAGGAGGCTAACAAAAGATCCAAAGTGTATTTTGATAGAAAACGACAAGAGGTTTTGTTTGCTATTGGTGACATGGTTTGGTTGTCCTCTAAGAATCTGCGCTTGAGGATTCCGTCTAAGAAATTGGGTCCCAAGTTTGTAGGGCCCTTTAAGGTGCTTCAGGTTATTAACCACTTGCTGAGTTTGCTCTAACAACCATACATCCGCTTCTGCTGGTTGTTCGCCTTTTTTTTGTTGTACTGGGAGACATCCGTCGTTTGGGTCATTTTCCAAGTTGGGATCGGCTGTACCTGAAGAGGAGAATTTTTCTGGTGTTTTGGAGAGAGTTTGGACTGATGTGCGTGGTAATCTTCAGGAGGCTAACAAAAGATCCAAAATGTATTTGATAGAAACGACAAGAGGTTTTGTTTGCTATTGGTGACATGGTTTGGTTGTCCTCTAAGAATCTGCGCTTGAGGATTCCGTCTAAGAAATTGGGTCCCAAGTTTGTATGGCCCTTTAAGGTGCTTCAGGTTATTAACCAATCTGCTGTTAAGTTGGAGCTTCCTACCTCCTGGAAGATTAATCCGGTGTTTCATGTTTCTCTCTTGAAAAAAGCTGAGGTCTCAGATGGAGACGTCTCGGCCACTGTTCCCTTGGTGGTGGAGGACGGGCAATATGAAATTTCTCGCATCCTAAATTCTAGACGGTATAGAGGGAGTTTGCAGTACCTCGTCGCTTGGAAGGGTTATGGACCCGAGGATAACTCATGGGGAGGTCGGATGATGTTTCTGCGTCTAGACTTGTCAGAGCGTTTCACAAGAAGGGAGGGTACTGTTAGAACCCTCTTGTTAGGTTTTTTTCAGTTTGCTGGTCACATGACCTTTTTTCCCTATTTAGTCTGGCTCCGCCCTTCTGGCTTTGCTGGACTTCATTGTATTATCTACTTTTAAGCTAGCCGGGTGCTTAGGTGCCTTACTCAGTCAGTTTTGCTTGATCTTAGGATCTCTAAGTAATTTGTTTTCTGTTTTATTTTTCCCTGCTACAATTTCTGTTAGAAGGTGTCCACCTTTTCTCCCAGTCCCTAGATCTTGTAGGGATTCCTCCCTCACAACTATAGGTCTTCGTTCAGACTAGCTGAGGACTTTAGCGGGTCTGGTCGCAGGATCAGGTTCCCCGTTACATCGTAGGGATCCA
>JARQOD010000002.1:12194322-12235925 GCA_033576555.1 Oophaga sylvatica
GCACAGCAGCAGGAACCACTGGCTCAACAAACCTCTTCAACAAGGACTTGTGGAACACGTTATGGATCTTAAATGTCCCTGGAAGAAGCAAACGAAAAGAAACAGGATTAATAATCTCCATGATCTTATAAGGTCCAATGAACCTAGGCTTAAATTTAGGAGATGCTACTCTCATAGGAATATTCTTTGAGGACAACCAGACCAAGTCCCCCACTTTAAACCGAGGACCATCAGTCCTATGCCGGTTAGCAAACCGCTGGGCCTTCTCCTGAGAGAGGGACAACCTCTCCACTACCTGGTCCCAAATCTGTTGCATACGCTCAACAACAGAGTCAACACCTGGACAGACAGAAGCTTCCGTCTGTCCTGAAGAAAATCGAGGGTGAAACCCAGAATTACAGAAAAACGGAGACATCAAAGTGGCAGAGCTAGCCCTATTATTAAGAGCAAACTCAGCCAAAGGCAAAAAGAGACCCAGTCATCCTGATCAGCAGACACAAAGCATCTTAGATAAGTCTCCAATGTCTGGTTTGTTCTCTCAGTTTGACCATTGGTCTGAGGATGAAATGCCGAGGAGAAAGACAATTGAACACCTAGTTTAGAACAAAAAGTCCTCCAAAATCTGGAAACAAACTGGACTCCTCTGTCAGACACAATGTTCTCAGGAATGCCGTGTAAACGAACCACGTGCTGAAGGAACAACGGCACCAATTCAGAGGAGGAAGGCAACTTAGGTAATGGCACAAGATGTATCATTTTGGAAAACCTATCACAAATTACCCAGATGGTGGTCATTCTCTGAGAAACAGGAAGGTCGGAAATGAAATCCATAGAGATATGGGTCCATGGTCTCTTGGGCACAGGCAATGGCATCAACAAACCACTAGAGCGAGAGCAAGGCTTGGAGCGAGAGCAAGTCCCGCAGGACTGCACAAATTCCCTGACATCACGAGACAAGGTAGGCCACCAAAAGGACCGACTAACCAAGTCTCTGGTACCAAAAATTCCGGGATGCCCAGCCAATGCGGAACAATGAATCTCAGACATAACACTCTTTTCCATTGGTCCGGGACAAACAATTTTCCAACAGGGCAGCGCTCGGGCCTATCCTCCTGACACCCCTCCAGAGCAAGTCTCAAATTGGGCGAGATGGCGGAAAGAACTACACCCTCTTTCAAAATAACAGAAGGATCAGATAACTCAGGAGAGTCCGCAAGGAAACTCCTCGAGAGGGCGTCCGCCTTAACATTCTTAGTGCCAGGAAGAAAGGAAACCACAAAATTAAAACGTGTGAAAAACAAGGCCCACCTGGCCTGTCTAGGATTGAGTCGCTTGGCAGATTCCAGATAGACCAGATTCTTATGGTCCGTAAGGACCACCACCTGATGTTTGGCTCCCTCCAGCCAATGTCTCCACTCTTCAAAAGCCCACTTCATGGCCAATAACTCCCGATTACCCACGTCATAATTACGTTCAGTAGGAGAAAATTTTCGAGAGAAAAAGGCACAGGGGTTACTTTTAGAGGTCTCTGGATCTTTTTGGGACAAAACGGCACCTGCCCCAATTTCAGAGGCATCAACCTCCACCTGAAATGGCAGAGAAACATCAGGCTGCCGTAGAACAGGAGCAGAAGTGAATCTCTGCTTAAGTTCCTGAAACGCAGAGACTGCCTCAGGAGGCCAATTCACCACATCAGAACCCTTTCTGGTCAAATCAGTTAATGGTTTAACAATAACCGAGAAATTACCAATAAATTTACGATAAAAATTGGCAAAACCCAAAAATCTCTGAAGAGCCTTTAATGAAGTAGGTTGGACCCAATCACAGATGGCCTGAACCTTGACCGGGTCCATTTCAATAACAGATGGGGACAAAATGAATCCCAGAAATGAGATCTTCTGTACGCCAAAAAGACACTTTGATCCCTTCACATACAGAGCATTCTCTCTCAAAATCTGGAATACAGTTCGAACATGTTTCACATGAGAGTCCCAGTCATTAGAAAAAATCAAGATATCATCCAAATAAACAATCAGAAATTTGTCCACAAAATCCCTGAAAATGTCATTCATGAAGGACTGGAAGACGGAAGGAGCATTAGTGAGCCCAAAGGGCATCACTAGGTACTCAAAATGCCCTTCAGGGGTATTGAATGCCGTCTTCCATTCATCCCCGTGCTTAATGCGAATAAGGTTATACGCCCCCTGAGGTCAAGCTTGGTAAACCAAGTAGCGTTTTTCACCCTGGAAAACAGGTCAGAAATCAAGGGTAACGGATATTGATATTTCACAGTAATATTGTTCAAAGACGATAATCAATACACGGCCTTAATGAACCATCCTTTTTGGCCACAAAGAAAAAACGGCACCTAAGGGTGAAGAGGATGGTCTGATATGACCCTTCTCCAATGATTCCTTGATATAAGACCGCATAGCGTCATGTTCAGGTACAGATAAGTTAAAAAGGCGACCTTTAGGGAATTTACTACCCGGCACTAATTCAATAGCGCAGTCATAGCTCCTATGGGGAGGCAAGGATGCAGATTTACTTTCGCTAAACACATCAGAAAAATCAAACAAAAAGTCAGGAACATCCTCAGCCTGGGGGGAGGCAGAAAAAACAGGAGTGTTGGTATTAACACATTGGCAGCCCCAACTGGTTACAGACACAGATTTCCAATCCAAAACAGGATTATGAGACTGTAACCAAGGGAAACCCAGCACTATAATGTCATGCAGATTATATAGAACCAAAAATTTGCAGCACTCCTGGTGATCAGGTTCAACCGTCATTATCACCTGAGTAGAAAACTGGGGTTTATTCTCAGCCAAAGGGGTAGAATCGATCCCCAGTAGGGGAATAGACTTCTGTAGGGGTATCAAGGGAAACCCACAACGTTTAGCAAAATCATAATCCATCAGGTTAATAGCTGCTCCAGAATCAACAAAAGCCTGAGCAGAAAATGAGGACAGAGAGCATATCAGAGTGACAGTTAAAAAAAACTTAGTCTGAACACTACCCAAGACAACTGAGCGTGCAAAACGTCTTCCCCGCTTAGGGCAGACTGAAATAGCATGAGAGGCATCACCACAGTAGAAACATAACCCATTGCGCTTTCGAAACTCATGACGCTGTGCCCCAGACACCACTCCATCACACTGCATGGGCTCAGAAGCTGGCTCACAAGGCAACACCACTCCACGCATACTTCTCCGCTCACGCAAACGTCTGTCAATTTGAATCGCTAATGACATAGAATCATTGAGACCAGAGGGGACAGGGAATCCCACCATAACATCCTTTACATTATCCGACAGACCCTTCCGGAAAAGGGCCGCCAAAGCGTCGTCATTCCACTTGGTCAGGACTGCCCACCTACGGAATCTCTGACAGTATAACTCAGCGTCATCAAGCCCCTGATTTAATGCCAACAAGGCTTTTTCAGCTTGATCAGTGACATTAGGCTCATCGTATAATAACCCCAAAGCCTGAAAAAATGCATGAACATCACTCAAAACAGGATCCCCAGGTATCAGGGAAAAAGCCCAATCCTGAGGATCGCCGCGCAGGAGAGAGATGATAATTTGAACCTGCTGCGCTGCGTTTCCTGAGGACTTAGATTTTAAGGCAAAAAACAATTTACAATTATTTTTGAAATTCTGAAACTTAGCTCGATCCCCTAAAAACAAATCTGGCATGGAGATCCTAGGTTCCACAACAGGCAACCTAGCAAGATATGCAGCAATACTCTGAACCTCAGTGGCAAGCTGATCCACACGGCCAGACAACTGTGCAAACTCCATTGGGAGAAAAGATCCTCCCCAGCACCCAGAGATACAGAGGGAAAAAAAAAAAAAAATGCAACAAACAGAAAAATATCTCTGACAACCTACTTTCTTCTGTCATAATATTTTTTCCCTTCTGTGAGTACCATTCAATTTTTTGGGCCGGTGATACTGTTATGTTACGGTAGCTGAGGAGTGCAGGTAAAAAAGGCAATACACCAGAGCAGTTGGAATCTATGAGATTGCAGTACCCTGACTAACCACCACAACTAGAGGCAGCCGTGGAGCGTTCCTACGTTGGTCCTAGACGCCTCGTCACAGCCTGAGAAACTAACTACACCTAAAGATAGAAATAGGAAAGCTATCTGCCCCGGAGCAGACCCCAAAGATAATAGAAAGCCCCCAAACATGTAATGGCGGTTAGACAAGAGGAAATACTGACACAGAAAGAAAATAGTATGAGCAAACACTGGGGCCAAAACTATCTAAATAGAAAAGGACAGGAAGGGTACTTACTGCAATCTCAGAAAACCCTGAAAAACACCAACTCTACTAATTTCAAAATCACCTGAGATCACACGACCTCTACCACCTAAATTAGTTATCTGGTGTAACAAAATCAAGACAGCAGCCACTGAAAAAACTGGAAAAGCAAAAGTACAAAACTCAGTGGCTGAACAAACTGAGAGGGCAAAAGCCCCCGGAGGGGACCCAGAAGGCCCCCACAGAAGTGCAGGACAAAATGCAAAAATATAGCACAAACACAAAAGAAGAAAATGTCTTATCTGATAGCAGGAGATGCAGACACGACACAGCAGGCTACAAGGGAAACTGGAAAGAAGGATTCAGACCAGAACAATTGATCACCGGCAACCCTGATGGGAAAATGACTCCCTTATATAAGACCAGTCAGTAACACCTGATTCCCAGTCCTCACAATCTTCACTAGTACCGCTTGTAACCACCAGAGGGAGCCTCTGCTCAGAACTCATCTCAAACCCATTCACAACACAGGACAGTATGCGGCACCTAGCTGCATGGATCACGCAGCGGCCACCTGGGGCCGGCTGTATGGGCCCACAGGATCGTCGGCTCCAACGAATGAAGACGGACAGGACGCCGAACGCATACGCCCGGATTCAGGATTGGCGGCTGCTGGGAACACAGCACCCAGGCAGCCAGGTGAGGCACATTCAATGTCACATTCTTTAACGTCACTAGCTTCTAGTGTAATTGGACAGGGGAAGCGGCTGGGAGGGGAGCTAGTGCTGGTATGGGGGCAGTATTACAGGGTTTAAAGGAGTTAGTTAGATTATGGGAATATGGAAGCGGGCAGGGGAATCATCGCCTGTATCAGCTTGGGTGGGTAACAGGGGGGATGAGTTGACATCCGGGGTTGTTAGATCAGCAGGTTCTTCCGTTGTGGGGCAGGGAAGCAGGACAGAGCCCAAGGATTTCTAGCAATACGGGGTCGGAAAATGCGTTAAGGGGTCAAGAGGTAATGGGGGATACAGCTGAGCAAAATAAGGATGAAACTGTGCGGCTGGATGATTCAGCCAGAGGGGAAGTTTATGTCTGTTTTGAAGGGCCTTTAGGGGCACACTTAAAGCAAGAAGTTAGAGAAAGAATTTGGAAAGGGGAATACGTGGAAATTTTTTCGTTGCTTCCGCTGGAGCGCTTTAATTTAGATAGGTTACGAAAGGATGAGACAAAAAAGGATGAGGAAG
Organism: Oophaga sylvatica; assembly: GCA_033576555.1. Taxonomy (NCBI): domain Eukaryota; kingdom Metazoa; phylum Chordata; class Amphibia; order Anura; family Dendrobatidae; genus Oophaga; species Oophaga sylvatica. Next base: position 12,199,835 of record JARQOD010000002.1, read on the forward strand.
AGAAGAGGAGGTTTAGATTAATTCCCCGCACATTCGCCAATTGGCTGCAGGCGTTTGCTATATTAGCCAGTGTTATCGGGGAAAAAGCACCAGAGAACTGTTCGCCACTTTTCTGTTACATGGATACAATTGGTGAGGCTTATAGAGTTTATGGTGGGCAGGGTTGGTTAAGATATGATGAACAATTTCATCAACGGAAGGCAGTTAGGCCTAGTATTCGTTGGGACCATAAAGATATTTCTTTATGGATGAGAGTAACGGCTCCAGCTAGATCAGGGCAGGGGTATCAGCCTTTTTCAGGGGGCACCGGGGGTTCAGAACAGTCAGGACACTCGGTGTCGGTACAAAAGGGACTGTGCTTCTCTTTCAATGAAGGAGCGTGTAAATTTGGAGCAAAGTGTAAATTCAAACACGAATGTTCGTCATGCGGAGGTAATCATGGGTCATCAAGATGTTTTAAATCAGGAAGACAGAAAGGATCAGAGGGTATTGAAAAAAGGGGAGACCCCAATTCGACTGCCAGAGATGGAGCATTTTCTAAATAGTTACCCGGATAAGGAGGCGGCAACGCTAATACGCGAAGGTTTTAAAGAAGGTTTTAAAATTCCCTTTGTAGATGTTTAGGTGAAGTTGTCAACCAAAAATTTGAAATCTGCCATTCAGTTTCCACATGTGGTCACAGAAAAATTATTCAAGGAGGTTGCATTGGGCAGAATGGCGGGACCTTTTGACACCGCTCCTATTGACAATTTAAGGGTTTCTCCTTTAGGGGTGGTGCCAAAAAAGGAGCCAAATAAATTCAGGTTGATACATCACCTTTCATTTCCAAAGGGATTATCGGTTAACGACGGGATTGACCCACAACTGTGTTCTGTCATATACACATCCTTCGATGCAGCGGTAAAGTTAGTCAGGGATTGCGGAAAAGGGGCTCGTTTGGCTAAGACCGATATAGAAGCGGCTTTTCGATTGTTACCAGTTAATCCTGACAGCATGCACTTGTTAGGTTGTTTTTGGGAAGGGGGTTTTTTCGTGGATCGTTGTTTGCCGATGGGATGCTCGCTGTCATGTGCTTATTTCGAAACTTTCAGCACATTTTTAGAATGGACGGTAAAAGAGGTGTCGGGGCTCAGGTCATGTATTCATTACCTAGATGACTTCCTGTTTGTTGGTACGGCGCAGTCTTCTGATTGTTCGATGTTATTGCACACAATGGAGAGTGTGGCTAAAAAATTCGGTGTACCTTTGGCGGCGGAAAAAACCGTAGGCCCAGTGACATCGCTGAGTTTTCTAGGTATAGAAATTGACACAGAGTCAATGGAGTGTAGAATCCCAAACGACAAACTGCTAGACATGAGAGCAGAGGTGAAACGTGTTGGGGCTTTAAAGAAAGCTACGTTACGGGAGGTCCAATCATTGTTGGGAAAATTAAACTTCGCCTGTCGGATCATGCCGATGGGTCGGGCGTTTTGTCGCAGATTGTCTTGGCAACGGTGGGGATCAGGGCCCCATCGCATTTCATCAGGCTTAGGAGAGAGCTGAAAGATGATTTAAAGGTTTGGGCACTATTCCTTGATTCTTATAATGGAAAATCCATCTGGATTGCGCCAATGGTGCTAGCTGAGACTCTGGGCATTGTATTAAATTCGTCGAATGAACAAGGTTTTAGTTTGTCTTTCCATGATGAGTGGATAGCAGAACAGTGGCCTCGGTGGTGGGTTGAGAAAGGCCTGTCGGTCAATCAAGTATTGCGTGAGTTGTTCCCTATAGTCGTAGCATTAACGTTATGGGGTGAGAGAGTACGGAATAAAAAGATTTGCTTCGGATGTAGGTCGGTGGGGGCATTGAGGGCGATCAATTCGTTATCTTCACCGGATCACGCAGTGGTAAGAGTGTTACAGCACTTGGCTTGGATTGGGCTGACTTTTAACCTGTGGGTTATTGCTGAAGAGAGACAGGAGACTGACTACTCTAGTTTTGAAGTTCTTTTTTGTTCACAGTGGGAACGAATTGGAGAGACGGGTCGTCAATCGGATCTCAAGAGGCTGGAATGTCCAGAAGGTTTATGGAATCTTCCCTTGGGGCAGTAAAATTTTTATTATCTAGGTCCTTGGCGTCAGGAACATGGTCTCATTATAGGAGGGCATGGGACAGTTGGGCGGTTTGGAAAGAGAGTTTGGAGGTGGAATTAGAGGACGAGGTTAAATTGTTATTGTTGTTGGGTCACAACTGGGAAGCTGGTTGGTCGGTCCCAAAGATTAATAATTTCTTAGCGGGTTTGGCGTTTGGATTTAAGTGCAGGGGTCAACGGGATTTAACTAAGGAGTTTTTGGTTCGGCAATTGGTCAGAGGGTGGCGGAAAGGTTGGAAGGTGTTGGATGGCAGACGCCCGGTTTCTTATGAGATATTATTAATTTTGGGCGAACAACTGAGTGAGGTTTGTTCTTCTCGAAAGGAGGTGACGTTATTCAAATTGGCCTTTTCCTTAGCATTTTTTGGGGCTTTTCGTCTTGGAGAGCTGATTAGTCCATCTAAAACTCGGAAAGGTGGGCTACTTAGGGGCGATGTGGAGGTGCTTGGAGACAGGGTAAGGTTATTCCTGCGCTCTTCAAAAACGGATATATGTGGAAAAGGTTGTAAGGTGGTACTTTTCGAGGTGCAAGGTTCACCTTTATGCCCAGTGATGTGTATGAAGAATTTCTTAAAAAGGGGAGGTAAAGGCGATGAGCCATTGTTGGTACATGAGGATGGTTCTTTTCTTTCTCGCTTTCAATTTTTGTCAATATTTAAACGTTGCTTAGAAAAAGGTGGGATAGCGGCAGAGCAGTATAGCGGACATTCATTCCGCATCGGAGCAGCTACAGAGGCAGCAAGGAGAGGTCTTGGGGACGAGACAGTGATGAGGATCGGGCGATGGGAGTCAGCAAGATTTCGGTCATATGTGCGTTTATCGTTGGTGTAAATGGTTTATATGTGTATTGGTGTTATTCTGTGTTTCTATTGTTTCTGTTTTCTGTTTTAGGTACGGGCCAACTGCTTACTTGGATCATGGGCCATTCCTTCGTTTTTTGGGCGGCTTTGAGAGCAGACGTTCGTCCGAACGGGAGGCAGCTGGGAGTGATGAGGTCAATAGCGTTGTTGAGGTGGATCGGAAAAGGGGCATGGTATGGAAGCAGTTGGTCCCGGAGTTCCATAAATTTGTTCGGCTTGACAGAGCTCCTGATGTTCTGGTAGTACACTTAGGGGGTAATGATCTGGCTAAGCGCACTTGCAGGGAATTAATTAGGGACATAAAATTCAACATGCTGAGGCTGTGGTCCATGTTTCCTAAGCTGTTGGTGATTTGGTCAGATATCATTCCCAGGAAGGTCTGGTACGGGGCTAGGTCCGTTCAAGGTGTAAATAGAGCCAGAATCAAATTGAATAGGGCAGTATCCCGATTCATGGTGAGAAACGGAGCGATTGTGGTTCGACATACAGAGTTGGAGTCGGGTGAAGGGGAATTCTGGAGGAAGGATGGCATTCATCTGAATGCAATAGGCCTTGATTTATGGTGCCTAGCAATTCAGGAAGGTATAGAAAAGGGCTTGCAAGTTTGGAGGGACATAAATGTTTAAGGGGTCAGAACATTTATGTTGGTGGCGCGGGGGGGGAGGTCCTCGAGGTTGGTGGTGATAGAAAATGGCGGCTTGGAGGGGGGGGGATCGCAAAGGTCCTGGACTCCCCTTGGGTGGATCACGTGATGGAACGGTACGGTTATACCGGCAAGTGGATATGGGAGCCGTGGGCAGTTACGGCAGAGATTGGCCAGGCGAGTTTATTAAGGTCTCTGAGCTGGTGCTTAACGGCTGGAGACAGGATTCGTCCTGGGGCGGCAAGTTTTTGGAGATAAATACGAGGAGTTTACGGTTTGGGGCCTCGAGGATCGCCCTTCCCCCAATTGTTGGTAATTATTGTTAAATTGTTTCACAAAATATTAATAAAAGGCTGCTGTGGCCAATTTATCCAATAAAGTGTCTGGTGATTAATTTGTGGGAGAGAGTTGTGGGTTATGGGCTAAGGACATGTGAGATGGTAGAAGGGAAGGGTTTGTAAACACCGGGATCCCGAATACCCAATTGTCATGAAGACACATCTGCAGGTTTTCCTCAATACCTGACATGAAATCAGAATGAACCTTTCCCGTTTTAGGTCAATTAGGATTACCATAATTATTAATATTTGCCAAATGCCAGAATAATGAGAGAGAGAGAATGTTTTCAGGCATTTTCATTACTTACTGCAAAGTCAGAAGTTTCCATACAGTAAGATTACTATGCCTTTACACAATTCTGGACACCCATATGATGATGTTGTGTTTGGAAGTTTCTGATAGTTTTATTTGGCAACATCTGAGTTAATTACAGACTCACCTGTGGATGGATTTTAATGCACACCTGAAACACACTGCTTCTTTGTGCAGCATCATGGGAAAGTTCAAAGAAATCAGCCAACATATCAGGAAGAGATTTGTGGACTTGCACAAGTCTGGCTCATCCTTGGGTACAATTTCCAGATATCTGAAGATGCCTCGATCATCTGTACAAACAATTATACGCAAGTACAAACAAGATGGGAATGTCCAGCCAACATACCGCTCAGGAAGGAGACAGGTTCTGTGTCCCAGAGATGAACGTGCTTTGGTCCGACATGTGCAGATCAACCCAAGGACAAAAGTCCTTGTGAAGATGATGGCGGAAGCTGGTAAGATTGTGTCAATATCCACAGTGAAACGAGTACGGTATCAACATGGGCTGAACGGCCACTCTGCCAGGAAGAAGACTGTACTCCAAAAGAAACATAAAAAGCCAGATTAATGTTTGGAGATGCACACAGGAACAAAGACCTTAATTTCTGGAGACATGTCCTGTGGTCTGATGAAACTAAAATTGACCTTTTTTGGGCATAATGACCATCGTTACGTTTGGAGGAAAAAGGGAGAAGCTTGGAAGCCTAAGAACACCATACCAGCTGTGAAACATGGTGGTGGCCGCATCATGTTGTGGGTTGTTTTGCTGCAGGAGGGACTGGTGCACTTCACAATATTGATGGCATCATGAGAAAAGAAGATTATGTGGAAATACTGAAGCAACATCTCAAGACATCAGCCAGGAAGTTAAAGCTTTGGCAGAATTGGGTCTTCCAAATGAACAATGACCTGAAGTATACGGCCAAAATGGTAACAAAGTGGCTTATGGATGACAAAGTCAATGATTTGGAGCCACCATCACAAAGCCCTGATCTCAGTCCTACTGAAAATTTATGGGCAAAGCTGAAAAGGCCGGTGCGAGCAAGGCGACCTACAAACCTGGATCAGCTACACCAGTGTTGTCAGGAGGAATGGGCCCAAACTCCGACCAACTATTGTGAGAAGCTTATGGAAGGAGATCCCAAACGTCTAACCCAAGTCATTCAGGTTAAGGGCAACGGTACCAAATACTAATGAAATGGATGGAAACTTCTGACTTAGTAAGTAATAAAAATGCCTTAAAACATTCTCTCTCTCATTATTCTGGCATTTGGGAAATATTAATAATTATGGTATAATCCTAATTGTCCGAAAACGGGAAAGGTTTATTCTGATTTCATGTCAGATATTGAGAAAAACCTGCAGATGTGTCTTTTTATATAGTGGATGGAACCTGCTGGTTGCAACTGTAAATAGATAGATAGTAGATAGATAGATAGATAGATAGATAGATAGATAGATAGATAGATAGATAGATAGATAGATAGATAGATAGATAGATAGATCGATAGATACAGTTGAAACCAGAAGTTTACATACATTATATACAGATGGTTATATGATAATAGATAAACATTTGCATTACACAAGTAAATTAAATAAAGTAAAGAGAAACTTGAAAATGAAAAATAAAAATGATTTCTTACCAATGTGCCGTGCACCAGGAGTTTTCCAGCTTAAGTTGTCGTCAAGGGATTATAAAACCGAGCCCTTGTGTGTTAGGATCAGGCAAAACGCCGAGGTCCAAGGTTAATGACATCCGTTAAATAATAAATAGCAGGAATATTATTTCCAGCTAAATTAACAGCAGGAGATATTCCAGGGCCATTGGAGGCGGTGAGCGCCGTTTCCTATCTGTGGGGTGTTTTTTTGCAGATTACTACTTGACTTATAATCTTGGTGCAGTTAAGCCCGAGCGCTTGGTGTCTTACTAAATAAAGCCCTGGTGGTTCTCCAGCTTCTTTAATTAGGGATTAGACATAGAGGTTTATTTTAAGGGACTATACAAAATGATTTGTTTCTTTTATGCCAAGTCACAATTTAACCCTTTGAAGGCCACCTGTCCTCTTAGGTGTCGTTCCATAATAAGCTGTCCTGTCAGTGTACATGAGGAATAACACTATTTCTGGCTATTAAATGACTTGTATTCTACATTTTTCACCGGTTTTCCCCTCTGTAGTTTTTTTTCTCTAATTTTCAGTTGTCTCTGTGCTAGTGGGTGAAGCTACTATGATGTCTTCCTGCTCCCCTATCTCTCTGCATCACATCCTCAGAAGCAGCATGGAGGACATTATACAGAAGTACTGAGCTGTGTAGCTGTGAATCCAGCAGCACTGTCTCTGAGTCATTGCCAAATTATGATTTAAACCCATGATTTCTTATTCCATCCTCCTATGTCGCACAGTTGTGATCAAACCATCCTTCACACGTTTTTTGTGCCCTGAATGCGTCTCGTTGTAATGGTTCACAGCCATCAACATTCTACATCATCATCATCAGTTTCCATCACCAACGGGATCTAAACCAATGCCAAGACATTAGCATTTGGCGCCATTCATGAATTGATAATGCGTTTTGGTACAATGAATTTTTCAGTGTACGGCACTTTTACGTATTTACTGTATGGCGGTATTATATCACCAGAGCCCTGGCTGACCTTATGCATTAATAAAACCCAATCGCTATCATTTCAGCCAAACATGCACGATCCCTGCAGAGCATTGACGTTAAAAGACTAGGATGCATCAAATCCCGTTTAGCGCGGGGAACGTCTGACCTACAATGCGGCACGTGGAGCGGGAATCTTGACCTGCTTTTTCCTGCGCTCCCGCTGACTCCTTTGAACGCTGCAGAGCCAAGGTGGTGTCGGTACGGAATGACAGCGTAATTATCCGGAGGCAGGAAACAGGTCAGACCGTGAAATAAAGTAGAAAACGTGTTTTGTTCCTTTAAATCGCTTGCCTTACTTTCACCTTTAGGGGAAAATAGAGAAGAAGATGAAGGATATTTCTCCACGCGACGGTCCCTCCGGGCTTCGCTGTCATCGCTGTTATTAATGGACATTTGTATGTTCTATATGTGCGGTCATCCTTGCCGGTTCTTATCTCTTAGAGGATTGGATTTTCTGCCGCCTGACAAGCCATACTTGGAGTTAGAAGATATCGATTATCATGGCAAGACATCTGCGTCATTAGGTGGGATCTCCAACTTTGGTGTGACATTAGGAGGGAGGACCAAGTGACAATTAACCGTTAGGACCGCCAGGGTGCCATTGTTATTGGATCTCGAGGAGGACACAACCTGTGCACGGAGGCCCAAGGTGTTGGAGTGGGGCGGCAGCCGTAGGGGTGTACACCTCGGCATGCTACATGAAAATGGGGGTCCTGGCTGCCGGGTATGTGGACTTTTGATACCACCTTGCAGACTGCTGGTGCCGTAGTTTTCATTACAGAGTTCAATAAGGGAGGCCGTAGTTTATGAATAAACGTATTTGTACGGGTTGAGCATTCATCCGAACCGTTCGATACCCGAAATCCAATTAGTATGGAACAAATATCGAATTAAAATCGTATTGTTCATAGATAATTGGTTCAGTTCAATCGGTTCGTATGGAATGCTACTATACTGAGCAGTAACGTTGAGCCTCGTACGCGTAGTGTATCATCTTCGTGGAGTTTGCAATGATGGGACATTATCTCTTCCCAGAAGTCACTCTCACCCTCTAACTCTTCTGCCCCACATTGCCCGGCATCCTCTATCCCGGGAGCCTCCTCGTCTCCAATAACGGCACAGCAGTCCAGCACACAAGAGTCCTAGACTCCCAACCGCGGTTCGGCGTCTTTTCTCCCTTTTCTATGCCAATATGGCTGTTACTTAAAGATGCCTCTGGACCAACTCATAGGGCATTTCCTCTTCGTCTCGCTTATTCTTCCTTCTTCGTTACATTGTACCATCCCACTAGGCTTCCTGCCCTAGGCTCCAATACGTCTTCCTTTTCTCTCTGTCACTCTGGACCGACTCCGGACACTAACCACTTCCTTCTTGTTGTCGCTTCCTTCGTAGGACTTACTACTTGCCTCAGTCATCTCTCTTCTGACACAAATGCACCCACTACATGCGATTCTGCCACTCTGCTAGACCTAAGGTCTGCTACTGCTGCAGGCTCATCCTATCTGCTTACTATCAGGAGGTTCTCCCACTGTCTTACCACATAGCCCCTCCCATTCTGGCTAGTCCCAACCATTAACTCTGTCTCTACCTATCAACAACCTACTGATGTGCAGAACACAACCTCATCACATCACATATCTTCAAGGGGAACTGTGGCAACACCTCGACTTCCTTACAGGAGCCCATGTCCAAGTCCAAAGCAGGTGGATTTATGCATTATGAAGAACTATTGAACTGCAACGGGGCCATATACTTTTCTCCCATCAGTGATTGGATTTGAAGTCATTATTGTGGGACCCCATTTGGCACTAATGTCTGAATCCCAAAAAATCAGTACCAGCTGTTCTGTATTCAGCTTATAAGCGCTGTCCTGAAGCTGATCAAGATCCTTGATGCGTATTGTTAACTCCGAAACCCAACCAGCTTCAGCGCAATGCTTAAAAGCTAGACAGCAGCGGTGGTCGGTCTCCTAGGCAACGAGCTGCAAACAAAAGAAAAGTGTTAATATCTCAAGAACGGCTGCAAATTTTAAAAGGCAGTAAATTGCAAAATGGCTTGTTTTTACAAGAAATACCCAGCAATATCCATCTATGAAGAGAAAAATAACCCTTTAAGACAAAAAACAGAGAAGTTGGGTGGCAGCTAACCACAGAAGCCCATTTGGCATTGTAAACGTGTCCATCTTCTTTATACTGAGGGGGACATGTAATTGGCACCCTAAGTGGCAATGTGCCATTTTTTGGGGAGTCTTTGTTGATAGGTAATTACATAAGTGTTTAACAATTAAGCTTCTTAGTCTTCCAACTGGTCCTGCCCGGAATTGCCCTCATCCTGCCCAGAATTGCCCTTATCCTGCCCAGAATTGCCCTCATCCTGCCCAGAATTGCATCATCCTGCCCAGAATTGCCCTTATCCTGCCCAGAATTGCCTTCATCCTGCCCAGAATTGCCCTTATCCTGCCCAGAATTGCCTTCATCCTGCCCAGAATTGCCCTCATCCTGCCCAGAATTGCCCTCATCCTGCCCAGAATTGCCTTTGTCCTGCCCAGAATTGCCTTCATCCTGCCCAGAATTGCCTTCATCCTGCCCAGAGTTGCCCTCATCCTGCCCAGAATTGCCTTCATTCTGCCCAGAATTGCCTTCATCCTGCCCAGAGTTGCCCTCATCCTGCCCAGAATTGTCCTCATCCTGCCCAAAATTGCCCTCATCCTGCCAAGAATTGCCTTCATCCTGCCCAGAATTGACCTCATCCTGCCAGAATTGCCCTCATCCTACCCAAAATTGCCCTCATCCTGCCCAGAATTGCCTTCATCCTGCCAGAATTGACCTCATCCTGCCCAGAATTGCCCTCATCCTACCCAAAATTGCCCTCATCCTGCCCAGAATTGCCATCATCCTGCCCAGAATTGCCCTCTTCCTGCCCAAAATTGCCCTCATCCTGCCAAGAATTGCCTTCATCCTGCCCAGAATTGCCCTCATCCTGCCCAGAATTGCCTTTGTCCTGCCCAGAATTGCCTTCATCCTGCCCAGAGTTGCCTTCATCCTGCCCAGAGTTGCCCTCATCCTGCCCAGAATTGCCTTCATCCTACCCAGAATTGCCTTCATCCTGCCCAGAGTTGCCCTCATCCTGCCCAGAATTGCCTTTGTCCTGCCCAGAATTGCCTTCATCCTGCCCAGAATTGCCTTCATCCTGCCCAGAATTGCCTTCATCCTGCCCAGAATTGCCTTCATCCTGCCCAGAGTTGCCCTCATCCTGCCCAGAATTGCCTTTGTCCTTCCCAGAATTGCCTTCATCCTGCCCAGAATTGCCTCATCCTGCCCAGAAACACCCATTTAAAGGCAAAGTTTGTGAAAAATTGAGATAGTTTGTGTTGAAACAGCCAGCCCTCTTAACAAATGTATCAAAATTTATGGGGATTTTTATCTGGGACGAATCCCGAAGTTTGCTCAACGTGTTGTATTTTTGCATAGGACTGCAGCTAACCCCGCCGTGCCGGATAAATGCCACCACGAAGAGTGAAATGACAAATTCTGCTCTGCTGTATCTGTATATATAACCGTTAGGTGGTAATGTTTCCACGGCTGGCAGCGCATTGAGATGTAGGTCACATATGTGAGAGTCACCTTTCACGGGGGAAGATGCTAATGGTTTATAGAAAATCTAGTTCATGATTCCTGTCGACACAAACTAATGGAGCATGCTCTCCCGGCAGGAGGGGAAGGGGGCTGTATGTGTTTTTATGTAACTGCCGGAGATGGCCGGCGCCTCTCACCCCTTTTTTTTGTGTTTGTCTAATAAAATGGGTTGTTGATCATGACTTTTGCAAAACAAAAAATAAAAAATTCTCTTCGGCCGGTTATTCTCTCTCTTGTCATTTTTAAGACCACCGAAAATTTGCAGACGTACTCCCAGGAACGGTTAACGTCTCGCTCGATCTGCAGCCGCTTTTATGGATCAGCTATATATAAGACTAAGTTTTATCACCGGCTGGAAAGAAAGTTCCGGGCAGGGACACTATTGATGACTGACTATATTGATGTCGGAATTTATTTGGATTCTTTGTGGCCTTCAAACTGGGGTCATCTTTAGATAAAGTAGAGATTTTAATCGGGATGATTAATAAGACCTCCAAAAAGTTTGGAAAACAAGGGCTATAACGTTTGACTCTAGCCTGATGGATAAGAGGGTACGGGCTATAAAGAGGACAAACAAGAATAGTTTCCAGCACTTCCTTCTCTAGAGGCCTTCACCACCGTACCAAGGATGATATAGCAAAACTCAACCCCTTCTGGACATAGACGTGGTGGCACATCCTATGTTGGATGTGTAGATGTATGGAGCGGGCTCAGGAGCTGAAGCTGCTCTATATCCAGCAGATGCAGGATGTGTTCTACAGCCCACATCTGCCTCTAACAGCAGCGACCAGAGCTAGGTCCGATCACTGCTGTTTTTGCAACTCCCAATGCCAAGATTGCAGGTGGCCAATAGGTTCCACCATTGCCACCATCTTGGTACTCCTATGAAGCTGAGCCACAGGATAGGCTTTATCGGAGATCAGTAGTATTCCTATATATTCCAGTATATACACGTATATAATAAATGATCAAACAATTACAGTTTCGAGTAAAAGATAAAGTAAAAGGTAAAAAAAATGTATATTTTATACATATGGAGAAAATAAAAAAATATAAAAGGTTAACTCACCTCCTCTTTTCCCAGCTAAAAAAAAATTTTTTTTTTTTTTATAAATTCTCCATAATTGCACTTACCTGACGAATCATGCGACCAGGTAAATTTTGATGCACAATGAACCCGGTAAAAACCAAACTTAAAACAATGAAAAATTGCATTTTTTTAACCATTTCAAACCACTTGGAATTTTTTCCCATTGTTTCAGTACCAATACTAGTATGACTATGTCGAAAACTTTATGGCTTTCGGAAGAAGCACAGGTACAAATGGAAGCTCAAACATGAACATAAAAGGGTTAAATCTGTTCGTTAAGACATACTTGCCGGTTTCTTAAAATTGCAGATTTTTTCCAATGGTCATACCCCAAGTCCCTACCTGGCAGGCCATGCCGCATTATCATGACCCATCTCTCAATGCCGATGAAAGGTTAGAGGATCATCGTTTTTCAGCAGTCACGAGAGTTTTGAGAACTCTTCCAAGTGTCCAGAAGGTCTCCCCTTTTTCTGGGAGCTTCCTGGATATTCCAGGAGAGTTGGCGAATGTACCGTTAAAAAAGTGAATAATGTTTGCTCAGTGAAGACCCCAAGTCATGGCTCCCTGGTGATCGGCACAATGAAGGTGCATCATCCCATCATGTATGAGTGGTTGTGCCAACAGTGCAGGTTGTCTCGTTTATTGAGGTTCCGGAATTTGGACCAGCAGTCAACATCAATGGCCCATTAATGGACAACATTTTACAATTATTTTCTAGGAGATTGGTGATTTTTTTTATTTTTACATAGCCATGCCCGCTTTCAGCAGGCCACGTCCCATCCACAACCTTGTCTTTGCCCCCACCTCCCCCGAATGTGCCTCAAGAGACCAGGACTTGCCATCACAGCCATGAAAACATTCAGAATAGTGTTGCTTTTCTTGAGATTTTGAGTGGCTCCTGTAGTGTCCCGGCAAAATGCTAACCCCTTGTCTCCGGTATTGTAAAGGTAGGCTAGATGCCCATTATGTTTCCCAAACCTACCCATTAATAAAGAACAGACCAGTAACTTAGATTACGTCGGCAAACATGCAACCCTTATTACAAACAATAACAAACTTTTGGCTTGTTCTTGATGCTCCAAAAACATGCCGATTCCCCTGATGGTGCCCATATGAGATGCCACGAACACTGTGCTTACAGATTCACACCCCGTTCCCATCCTCATTCCTTAACCCAATAATCCCTTTTTATAATGCCTTTTCTTCACAGCACTCCCAGCTCTCCTATCTCTGTGTAGCACAAATTCAGAATCAGCAGTGGCATGGAGGTCATTATACTGTAGTACTGAGCAGTGTAACTGTGAATTCAGTTCTGGGGTGAGATAAGGAAGCAACACCACATAGCACATTCATTATACTGCAGTAACAAACAATGGAGCTATGAATCCTTATCTGTATTTTAGCAACTTGGAGGACATTATACAGTGGTACTGAGCAGAGTAGCTGTGAGTACAGCTCTACAGTGCCTCTTTCTCTCTCACTCTGCTCCTCCCTCCTTTTCCTCTCTCTTCTGCATTAATAGGCAGGTATAGTCTGATCCTTCAGTTGGCAGCCTGTTTTGGCATGACCACGATGAATGTTATTACATTTTCAAGTGAATGATGAGTTCAGTAAGCGGGGGTTGAGAGTAGTGGCTTATAAGTGGAGAAAGAACATTTCTCTGATAAGATATATTGCAAAGTTTCCGATATTCACGTTATTGATTTATGTAAATTTTAAAGAAACCACAGACACCATTTAAGAATTGGCCCCTCCTGTATCCATTCGCACAGGGGTTACAGGATTATTGAGGATTTCTTTGTACATAGTCACAGTAGCCGGAGCCAGGTACCGGTCTGATGCTTTCTTAGGAGAGTAGTCATTTACGGTTGGAGGATGATCGCAGTGCATTATTGAAATCATCATTTCTTATTTTGCTGGCAGTGATCATCATCATCACTCTGTGTGCTTTTCCTTCCAGATAGCACTATACGCCTTAATGAGCTTTTCCCTGTGCAACCGGCGTTTGCAAGAGACCCAGTAAATGCAGTTATGAAAGAGGTGAATTTGACCTAAATTTTAAAAATTGTGCTAATTCAGTTGTGTCCAAGTTGTCTGCGCACATTTCATAAATTCTTCCCTTTGCTCGAGTCACTAGTATGGAAACTTGTCTGTGTGTTGTACATATGGAATTAATTGAAGGCCAGAGAAGATTGACTGGTATCAACTAAGGTGGACGCACTCAGATGCCTGACATCAACGGCTATTAATGATTCAGAGATAGACAGATAGATAGAAAGATAATAGATAGATGATAGATAGATAATAGATGATAGATAGATCAATAGATAGATAGATAGATATAATAGACAATAGATAGATAGATGAATAGATAGATAGATAGATAGATAGATAGATAGATAGATAGATAGATAGATAGATAATAGACGATAGATAGAAAGATAATAGATGATAGATAGATAGATAGATAGATAGATAGATAGATAATAGACGATAGATAGATAGATAATAGATGATAGAGGTGCTTCTCACAAAATTAGAATATCATCAAAAAGTTAATGTATTTCAGTTCTTCAATAGAAAAATTGAATCTCATATATTCTATAGAGTCATACACAGAGTGATCTATTCTATAGTCATTACACACAGAGTGATCTATCTATAGAGCATTACACACAGGATCTATTCTATAGAGTCATTACACACAGAGTGATCTATTCTATAGAGCATTACACACAGAGTGATCTATTCTATAGAGTCATTACACACAGAGTGATCTATTCTATAGTCATTACACACGGGTGATCTATTCTATAGAGTCATTACACACAGAATGATCTATTCCATAGAGTCATTACACACAGAGTGATCTATTCTATAGAGACATTACACACAGAGTGATCTATTCTATAGAGTCATTACACACAGAGTGATCTATTCATAGAGTCATTACACACAGAGTGATCTATTCTATAGAGTCATTACACACAGAATGATCTATTCCATAGAGTCATTACACACAGAGTGATCTATTCTATAGAGACATTACACACAGAGTGATCTATTCTATAGAGACATTACACACAGAGTGATCTATTCTATAGAGTCATTACACACAGAGTGATCTATTCCATAGAGTCATTACACACAGAGTGATCTATTCTATAGAGTCATTACACACAGAGTGATCTATTTCACGTGTTTATTTCTGTTAATGTTGATGATTATGGCTTACAGCCAATGAAAACCCAAAAGTCATTATCTCAGTAAATTAGAATACTTTATAACACCAGCTTGAAAAATGGTTTTAAAATCAGCAATGTTGGCCTACAGAAATGTATGATCAGTAAATGCTCTCAATACTTGTTCGGGGCTCCTTTTGCATCAATTGCTGCATCAATGTGGCGTGGCATGGAGGTGATCAGCCTGTGGCACTGCTGAGAGGTTATGGAAGCCCAGGTTGCTTTGATAGCAGCCTTCAGCTCGTCTGCATTGTTGGGTCTGGTGTCTCTCATCTTCCTCTTGACAATACTCCATAGATTCTCTATGGGGTTGAGGTCAGGCGAGTTTGCTGCCAATCAAGCACAGTGATACCATTGTTTGTACACCAGGTATTGGTACTTTTGGCAGTGTGGACAGGTGCCAAGTCCTACTGGAGAATGACATTTCCATCTCCAAAAAGCTTGTCGGCAGAGGGAAGCATGAAGTGCTCTAAAATGTCCTGCGCTGACTTTGGTCTTGATAAACACAGTGGACCTACATCAGCAGATGACATGGCTCCCCAAACCATCACTGATGGTGGAGACTTCACACTAGACCTCCAGCAGCTTGGATTGTGGCCTCCACTCTTCCTCCAGACTCTGTGACAGCGATTTCCAAATGAAATGCAAAATTTACTTTAATCTGAAAACACCTTGGGCCGCTGACAACAGTCCAGTTCTTTTTCTCCTTGGCCCAGGTAAGACGCTTCTGGCATTGTCTATTGGTCATGAGTGGCTGACACAAGGAATGTGACTACTTGTAGCCCATGTCCTGGATACGTCTGTGTGTGGTGGCTCTTGAAGCAATGCAATGCTTGGATACAGCACTCTGTGAACAGCCGGCTTCTTTAGCAATGACATTTTGTGGCTTACCCTCCTTGTGTAGTGAGTCAGTGACTGCCTTCTGGACATCTGTCAGGTTAGCAGTCTTCCCCATGATTGTGGAGCTACTGAAACAGACTAAGGGACCTTTATAAACGCTTAGGAGCCTTTGCAGGTGTTGTTTGTTAATTATTCTAATTTACTGAGATAATGACTTTTGGGTTTTCATTGGCTGTAAGCCATAATCATCAACATGACCTGTGACACAGCGTATGTGTCATGAAAGGATCGCGTTCCTGCGGGTCGGGTGACCTGGGTCACTGAAAGGTCACCCAACACGCAGGCACAAGACCCTTTGTGCTTCACCACAGGGGGGTTGGCTTAACCCCCACGTGGCTACGATCGCTCTGATTGGCTGTTAAAAGTGAAACAGTGCTCCCTTTATTCCGAGCCCCGACGTGTTTACCCCCACATATGGGGTATCAGCGTACTCAGTAAAAATTGCAAAACAACTTTGGGGGGTCTAATTTCTCCTGTTACTCTTGGGAAAAAATGGACTAAAAAATGATTTTTGTGGAAAAAAAATGATTTTTTATTTTCACAGCTCTGCGTTATAAACTTCTGTGAAGAACTTGGAGATTCAAAGTGCTCACCACACATCTAGAGGAGTTCCTTGGGGGATCTAGTTTCCAAAATGGGGTCACTTGAGGGGGGTTTCTACTGTTTAGGCACATCATGGGCTCTGCAAACGTAACATGATCGCCCGCAGACCATTCCATCAAGTCGGCATTTCAAAACGTCACTACTTCCCTTCCGAGCCCCGACGTGTGCCCAAACAGTAGTTTTCTCCCACATATGGGGTACCAGTGTACTCAGGACAAACTGTACAACAACTTTTGGGGTCCAATTTCTCCTGTTACCCTTGTGAAAATAAAAAATTGTGGGTTAAAAAAATCAGTTTTTGAGGAAAGAAATGATTTTTTTGTTTTTACAGCTCTGCATTATAAACTTCTGTGAAGCACGTGGGGGTTCAAGGTGCTCACCACACATCTGGATAAGTTCCTTGGGGGGTCTAGTTAACAAAATGGGGTCACTTGTGGTTGGTTTCTACTGTTTGGGCACATCAGGGGCTCTGCAAACGTAACAAGATCCCCGCAGACCATTCCATCAAGTCGGCATTTCAAAGCGTCACTACATCCCTTCCGAGCACTGACGTGTGCCCAAACAGTGGTTACCCCCCACATATGGGGTACCAGTATACTCAGGATAAACTGGACAACAACTTTTGGGGTCCAATTTCTCCTGTAACCATTGTAAAAATAAAAAATAGGGGGCTAAAAAAATCATTTTTTGAGAAAAAAAAATGATTTTTTATTTTCAAGACTGTGCGTTATAAACTTCTGTATAGCACCTGGGGGTTCAAAGTGCTCACTGTGCATCTAGATACAGTTAGGTCCATAAATATTTGGACAGAGACAACATTTATCTAATTTTGGTTCTAGACATTACCACAATGAATTTGAAACAAAACAAATCAGATGCAGTTGAAGTTCAGACTTTCAGCTTTCATTTGAGGGTATCCACATTAAAATTGGATGAAGGGTTTAGGAGTTTCAGCTCCTTAACATGTGCCACCCTGTTTTCAAAGGGACCAAAAGTAATTGGACAAATGACTCCAAGGCTATTTCATGGACAGGTGTGGGCAATCCCTTTGTTATGTCATTCTCAATTAAGCAGATGAAAGGGCCGGAGTTGATTTGAGGTGTGGTGTTTGCATTTGGAAGGTTTTGCTGTGAAGGAAACATGCGGTCACAGGAGCTCTCCATGCAGGTGAAACAAGCCATCCTTAAGCTGCAAGAACAGAAAAAAACCCATCCAAGAAATTGCTACAACATTAGAAGTGGCAAAATCTACAATTTGGTACATCCTGAGAAAGAAAGAAAGCACTGGTGAACTCATCAATCCAAAAAGACCTGGGAGCCCACGGAAGACAACAGTGGTGGATGATCGCCGCATACTTTCTTTGGTGAAGAAGAACCCGTTCACAACATCAACTGAAGTCCAGAACACTCTCAGTGAAGTAGGTGTATCTGTCTCTAAGTCAACAGTAAAGAGAAGACTCCATGAAAGTAAATACAAAGGGTTCACATCTAGATGCAAACCATTCATCAATTCCAAAAATAGACAGGCCAGAGTTAAATTTGCTGAAAAACACCTCCAGAAGCCAGCTCAGTTCTGGAAAAGTATTCTATGGACAGATGAGACAAAGATCAACCTGTACCAGAATGATGGGAAGCCAAAAGTTTGGAGAAGAAAGGGAACAGCACATGATCCAAGGCACACCACATCCTCTGTAAAACATGGTGGAGGCAACGTGATGGCATGGCCATGCATGGCTTTCAATGGCACTGGGTCACTTGTGTTTATTGATGACATAACAGCAGACAAGAGTAGCCGGATGAATTCTGAAGTGTACCGGGATATACTTTCAGCCCAGATTCAGCCAAATGCTGCAAACTTGATTGGACGGCGCTTCATAGTACAGATGGATAATGACCCCAAGCATACAGCCAAAGCTACACAGGAGTTCATGAGTGCAAAAAAGTGGAACATTCTTCAATGGCCAAGTCAATCACCAGATCTTAACCCAATTGAGCATGCATTTCACTTGCTCAAATCCAGACTTAAGAGGGAAAGACCCACAAACAAGCAAGACCTGAAGGCTGCGGCTGTAAAGGCCTGGCAAAGCATTAAGAAGGAGGAAACCCAGCGTTTGGTGATGTCCATGGGTTCCAGACTTAAGGCAGTGATTGCCTCCAAAGGATTCGCCACAAAATATTGAAAATAAAATATTTTGTTTGGGTTATGTTTATTTGTCCAATTACTTTTGACCTCCTAAAATGTGGAGTGTTTGTAAAGAAATGTGTACAATTCCTACATTTTCTAACACATATTTTTGTTCAACCCTTCAAATTAAACGTTACAATCTGCACTTGAATTCTGTTGTAGAGGTTTCATTTCAAATCCAATGTGGTGGCATGCAGAGCCCAACTCGCGAAAATTGTGTCACTGTCCAAATATTTCTGGCCCTGACTGTAAGTTCCTTAGGGGGTCTTGTTTACAAAATGGGGTCATTTGTGGGGGAGCTCCAAAGTTTAGGCACACAGGGGCTCTCCAAACACGACATGGTGTCCGCTAACGATTGGAGCTAATTTCCCATTAAAGTCAAATGGCGCTCCTTCCCTTCTGAGCCCTGCTGTGCACCCAAACAGTGGTTCCCCCCTCATATGGGACACCAGCGTACTCAGGAAAAACTGGACAACAACTTTCGGTGTCCAATTTATCCTGTTACCCTTGGGAAAATAAAAAAATAGGCTAAAAAATCATTTTTGAGAAACAAAAATGATTTATTTTCACTGCTCTACGTTTATAAACTTCTGTGAAGCACTTGGGGGTTCAAAGTGCTCACTACACATCTAGATAAGCTCCTTGGGGGGTCTAGTTTCCAAAATGGGGTCACTTGTGGGGGGTTTCTACTGTTTAGGCACATCAGGGGCTCTGCAAACGCAACATGACGCCCGCAGAACATTCCATCAAGTCTGCATTCCAAAATGGCGCTCCTTCCCTTCTGTTCTCTCCCATGCGCCAAAACAGTGGTTCCCCCACATATGGGGTATTGGTGTACTCAGGACAAATTGCACAACAACTTTTGTGGTCCAATTTCTCCAGTTACCCTTGTGAAAATAAAAAATAGCGGGCTAAAAAATCATTTTTGAGGAAAAAAATGATTTTTTTTATTTTCACTGCTCTGCGTTATAAACTTCTGTGAAGCACTTGGGTGTTCAGAGTGCTCACAACACATCTAGATAAGTTCCATAAGAGGTCTAGTTTCCAAAATGGTGTCACATGTGGGGTTTTTTCATTGTTTTGGCACACAGGGGCTCTCCAAACGCGTCATGGTGTCCGCTAATGATTGGAACTAATTTTCCATTCAAAAAGTCAAATGGCGCTCCTTCCCTTCTGAGCCCTGCCGTGCGCCCAAACAGTGGTTTATGACCACATATGAGGTATCTGTGTACTCAGGAGAAATTGCCCAACAAATTTTAGCATCCATTTTATCCTGTTGCCCATGCAAAAATGAAAAAATTGATGCTAAAATAAAATTTTTGTTGGTAAAATTAAAATGTCCATTTTTTCCTTCCACGTTGCTTTAGTTCCTGTGAAGCACCTGAAGGGTTAATAATCTTCTTGAATGTAGTTTTGAGTAGCTTGAGGGGTGCAGTTTTTATAATGGTGTCACTTTTGGGTATTTTTTACCATATAGACCCCTCAAAGTGTCTTCAAATATGAGGTGGTCCCTAAAAAAATGGTTTTGTAAATTTTGCTGTAAAAATGAGAAATCGCTGGTCAACTTTTAACCCTTATAACTTCCTAAAAAAAAAAATTTTGCTTCCAAAATTGTGCTGATGCAAAGAAGACAAGTGGGAAATGTTATCTATTAACTATTTTGTGTCACATAACTCTCTGGTTTAACAGAATAAAAATTAAAAATTTGAAAATTGCGAAATTTTCAAAATTTTCGCCAAATTTCCATTGTTTTAACAAATAAATGCAAAAATTATCGACCTAAATTTACCACTAACATGAAGCCCAATATGTCACGAAAAAAAACAATCTCAGAATCGCTAGGATCCGTTGAAGCGTTCCTGAGTTATTACCTCATAAAGGGACACTGGTCAGAATTTCAAAAAATGGCAAGGTCATGAAGGGGTTAACAGAAATAAACATGTGAAATAGATCACTCTGTTTGTAATGACTCTATATAATACAGTTGTGCTCAAAAGATTACATACCCGGCAGAATTTTTGCTTTCTTGGCCTTTTTTCATACAATATGAATGATAACACCAAAACTTTTTCTCCACTCATGGTTAGTAGTTGGGTGAAGCCATTTATTGTCAAAAATACTGTGTTTTCTCCTTTTAAATCATAATGACAACCCAAAACATCCAAATGACCCTGATCAAAAGTTCTCATACCCCATTTCTTAATACCGTGTATTGCCTCCTCTAACATCAATGACAGCTTGAAGTCTTTTGTGGTAGTTTTGGATGAGGTTCTTTATTTTCTCAGATGGTATAGCTGCCCACTCTTCTTGGCAAAAAGCCTCCAGTTCCTGTAAATTCCTGGGCTGTCTAGCATGAACGGCGCACTTGAGATCTCCCCAGAGTGGCTCAATGATATTGAGGTCAGGAGACTGAGATGGCCACTCCAGAACCTTCACTTTGTTCTACTGTAGCCAATGACAGGTCGACTTGGCCTTGTGTTTTGGATCGTTGTCATGTTGGAACGTCCAAGTACGTCCCATGCGCAGCTTCCAGACTGATGATTGCAAATTTGCCTCCAGTATTTGCTGATAACATGCTGCATTCATCTTTCCTTCAAATTTTACCAAGTTTCCTGTGTCTTTGTAGCTCACACATCCCCAAAACATCAGTGATCCACCTCCGTGCTTTACAGTAGGATTGGTGTTCTTTTTATCATAGGCCTTGTTGACCTCTCTCCAAATGTAACGTTTATGGTTGTGGCAAAAAGTTAAATTTTGGTCTCATCACTCCAAATTACCTTGTTCCAGAAGTTTTGAGGCTTGTCTCTGTGCTGTTTTGCGTATTATAGGTGAGATACTTTGTGGCATTTGTGCAGTAATGGCTTTCTTCTGGCGACTCAACCATGCAGCCCATTTTCTTCAATTGCCTCCTTATTGTGCATCTTGAAACAGCCACAGCGCTGGTTTTCAGAGAGTCCAGCATTTCAGCTGATGTTATTTGTGGGTTTTTCTTTGCATTCCAAACAATTTTCCTGGCTGTTGTGGATGAAATTTTTGTTGGGCTACCTGACCATGGTTTTGTTTTTACAGAATCCCTAATTTTCCATTTGTGAATCACAGTTTGAACGCTGCTGACTGGCATTATCAATTCCTTGGATATCTTTTTGTATCCGTTTCCTGTTTTATACAGTTCAACTACCTTATCCCGTAGATCCGTTGACAACTCTTTTGGTTTCCTATGACTCACAAGCCAGAAATGTCAGTGGCTGGATGAAAGATGCAAGAGTCTGTCTGGATCCCAGAAACTCACTCAGCTTTTATGCACACACACTGATTAAAAGCAAACAGGTCACAGGTGAGGATGTCACCTTTAGTAGCCATTCAAACCCATTTGTGTCAACTTCTGCGCATGTTATCAGGCCAAAATCACCAGAATATGGGAACTTGTGCTCAGGGTCATTTCGATGTTTTGGGTTGTCATTATGATTTAAAATGAGAAAACACAATAGTTTGACAATAAATGGCTTCACCCAACCACTAACCATGAGTGGAGAAAAAGTTTGGGTGTTATCATTCATATTCTCTGAAAAAAGGCCAAGAAAGCAAAAATTCTGCTGGGATATGTAAACTTTTGAGCACAACTGTACTGTATATGAATTTCATTTTTTTGTATTGAAGACCTGAAATAAATTAACTTTTTGATGATATTCCAATTTAGTGAGAAGCACCTGTAGATAGATAGATAGCTATAGGATAGATAATAGATAATTGATATATAGATGAAAGATAGATAGATAGATAGATAGATAGATAGATAGATAGATAGATAGATAGATAGATAGATAGATAGATAGATAGATAGTGTCAGGCTCACTGGGTGAGGTGGATCCTTGAAGTACAAGGTCCAGTTGGCACATGGGTGGTAGACAGGAGACATCCACAAACAGGTAGTAGAGTAACAGGAAGCTGCAAGCAAACAGGAGATGTCCTGGAGACCACAGACAGGTAGCAGAGTAACAGGTGGCTGCAAGCAGACAGGAGATGTCCTGGAGACCACAGACAGGTAGCAGAGTAACAGGTGGCTGCAAGCAAACAGGAGATATCCTGGAGACCGCAGACAGGTAGCAGAGGTACTGGAAATCACAAAAAAGGTGGATAGACCTAGATAGTTGATCGCATGGGATCGCTACAGGGTGAAGGAAACAACACCCAGATCTAGGACAAGTGCATGACAGATTGATAGTAAAAATATATATTTGTACTGTGTTAATCAATGAATAGAAAAATATTACAATTTGAGAGTCCTCAATATACTTTGTACATCTTTAAAGTTAGCCATTAAACTGTATCAATCACTAAGGACTCTCAAAAGATACACAGTAGTATCAGATGTGAAGTGTTCTTCCTGTTGTCCCCATGGGATGTGTTCCTCTTACAATTAAGCAGTGACCGGTTGGCTGTGTTTTGGGTGGAATGTTTTGAATATTTTCCTGTATACATAGTAAATTTGTTGTGATATTGCAGTGGTCACTGGAGACGCGGTGGATTATTGGGTCAGTGCAATGTTAATTATGGGGGTGGATTGGCGAAATGTATAATTGCTCTATGTGAAGTTGGCAGGGCAATGGTTAAATCTTCTCTAGCGCACCATCCATCTCTTGATTCTCCAGACCCTCCGCGTAACATTCCCCAATGGTCAAGGACGGAATATCCCATGATCTCATAATCAGCTCCCTGCTGTGCTTTTACATATGGACGTCTGGGATTAAGTCTCTCTATAGAGACGGGTCCTACTATATGGATCTCTATGGAGAGAATGAAGCTGTTTGTACCCAAACACTCAAACACAAAACTAATGAAAAAAAAAAGACAACTCTAGTAAACGCCACAACAATTAGTCACATCACAAGGCGCTGAGATGCACGTAGGGAGCACAGAAGAGGAGCCGTACGGGGAGCCAGGCGGCCGGGGAGCCCATCTAATTACACTTTTATAATCTGTTAAAGGTGTTGTTTCATGAAGTCGAATATTTTGGAGAGATCTTTAATCAACTGTTCCAGGACCCAAAACTTTATTTCATTGGGTTCATAGAACTGATGCTGTTGTCAGAGATTCACAGTGGTATTTAAAGGGAATGTGGTGCCAGGTTTTTGCTTCTGCTGAGTGCAGCATGATGTAGGAGCTGAAACTCTGATTCCAGCGATGTGTCACTTACTTTGCTGCTCAGTGTACTTATGCTTAAAAACTGTTTCCTCTGCTGCAGATTTAGCAGAGCTCTTAATATTGAGCTGTGTACAACTCCGCCCACACCACTGATTGGCAGTTTACTGTGTACGCTGTACAAAGCTGCCAGTCAGTGGTGGGGGCGGAGTTGGTCTACCTAGCTGCTTTACTTGTCTTGCAGTGATAATCTCCTGCTGAGAAAAAAGAGAATTTATAAAAACTACAGAAAACAGCCCAGTAAGTGATACATCGCTGGTATCAGGGTCTTTGCCCCTATATCAAGCTGCTTTTAGATGGGGTAGAAAAAAAAACTGGTGACAGATACCCTTTTAGAGGTTAAACAACAGCGACTGGAGGTAGGTGTTGAAGGCACCTGCCCCTGTTTGTTGCTGGCTCAAGTCCTGAGCTCACTCCATAAACCGGCACTCTCTCCATGATGGGACAATCCGTCATGGAGGGGGAAGAGGTTAAAATTTACACCAAAAGACTTTTTACAAAGCACCAAAGCCCAAGAAAACCATAGAGTTTCACTATTGCCAAACAGAGACGTAACTTGAGGCTCGTAGCCTTCCATGTAAAATTAGTGACTATGCCACCACCCACTATCAGCTATTTTTAATAGTGCTGACTTCCTATGTGATAGAGGGGATTTTGGTTCTCCTGAGACACCTAGGACCAGTGATGGGCGAACCCCTCGATGTTCGGGATCAGGGGGTTCGCCCTAGTTTTTTGTAAAGTTCGAGTTTGCACGAACACTCCGGGAAAAAGCCGAAGACTGCTGAGTGCAGTGAATACTGCCGGCAGTTAATGAGCGGCCCCAGAAGCGGATGCGGCAGCAGGAAGGCAGGATGCATCACTGGACGGGAGGACGCGTCGCTGGCTAGGTAAGTATAATTAATGGCCCTGGACCGAACCCGAACCGGACCCGAACTGTAACACAGGTTTCCAATGGAAACCCTTGTTCGGGACCGTGTGTGCGAACACTATGTGTTCGGTACGGTCCCGAACTTTACAGTTCGGGTTCGCCCATCCCTACCCAGGACCTTGTGCGCCCTGCTACCTCTGAACAAGCTACAGTCCCAATGCCTAAACCTCAAGCTCCATCTCAATTGAATTTGAGGGCCTGAATAATCTAAGAAATGATGGTTGCTAGGGACACGCTGCTTGACAACCAATATAATAAGCCATGTATCCATAGCAACCAGTCTTTCTCAACTCTATTTGGGGTGAGATAGGTAATGGGTTAGTTGGAAAAAAAAAGGTTGTAAAGCCATCCCGGCATTATAAATGAGAATTTTTCTGAAAAATAAATATGGTTGGAGTACCGATTTGAAATAAATTGACTCTGTGTGAAAAAAAACCTTATTTCCAAAAAGAGTAAGGTTCGCCATCATGTGGTGCCAGATTCTTTATATAATGAATCCTATAGACTGATAATGCCATCCGTCAGGGTTGTGTAGAAGTTTCTGATATTTTTAATTGCAATAATGGCGGTGCAGCCACATGAAGGAGGCACGAGACATCAGGGAGACGGAGTGAAGTGTAAAAATGGGCCAGGTTCACACTTGTTAATACCCATTTTTGAAAAAGATGGTTTGAGTCCAAAACGCTTGTGTTGGTTTTTGTAATGACTGGTGTGACAGGGACCAGATGATCATACAGGTTCAGACCTCAAAGGGTCGCGGATTCAATATGAAGTGGAGTCTTCCATTTTGATTCAATTGTGCCGAGCTTCTCACATTTTTTTTTGTTATCTAAGGCCTAAAATATTCTAGTTGTTTTTTTTTTTGCTTTTGCTATCATCTTACTTAGACAATTGCTTTTTTCATTTGTCCTTCGTTCAGCCCATTTTTGAAATACGAATGTTTTTGTAGAATCCGTCTACTACTCGTCGCCTGCTACAGATTTGTGTAAGATGTCTCAGATTTCAGCGCAAAGACAAAATACACTTCTGGATTTCACTCGTTTACAGGAGAGCGGGACACCGAAATATGATGAAGGGTAACATATCGGAAAGGTCACTGAGTCAGGCTGAATTATTGTCCAATAAGAGTCATTCATGCAGCGCCACACTTGGAGATGTCTTTGGAAAGAAGCAATTTTTCAGCCTGCCATGATGAAAAAACAGTTACCGTATATACAAGGTTTTTTTTCTACCAATATGTCTTCATTTGGACTCTTTTACACATCAGATTTCTTTTTTTGTACTTTATTAGTTTATCTGTTACTTTTGCGACCAGATCACAGACTCTTCACAATCCGTATGCCTTTACACTTCTTTATTTTGTGGACTGTGTACAAAAAATAAAAAATAGGGAGATCATAGATTCATAGAATGTTAGAGTGTTCGAGTTGAAAGGGTCATCGTGTCCAACCCCTTGCTCAATGCAGGATTCACAAAACCATCTCAGACCGATGTCTGTCCAGCCTCTGTTTGAAGACTTCCATTGAAGGAGAATTCACCACCTCTCCTAGCGGCTTGTTCCACTCATTAATTGCCCTCACTGTCACAAATTTTTTTGTCTAATATCTAATCTGTATCTCCTCCCTTTCAATTAAATTCCATGTCCTACTTTGATGTCCCATTTTGGTTCAAACTCGCAAATTCAGGTCAACGGCGCCTTAAAAAAAAAAATACACGTCATCCACATGGTATCCAAATATTAGATGCCACAGAAGGTAAAACAAATGTATTCATTTGAAAAATGTGGACGCAACAAGAATTGGAAAAATGGACACACAGATCAAATATGGATCCTGCGGACGTAAAACTAAAAACATGGATTGTTTTTCACGTTGGAGGAAACACTGATGTGTGAAACCGGCAAAATTGGGAGAAAAATGAAAACTCATTGATTGACATTGATGACATGTGTTACACTCTAAGTGATGACGTGGGGTATGATGAAGAAAAGGGGTGCCGGATCCTTGGGAGAAGGAGATAGGAGACAGAGGAACCCTTTGGCGGACCACTTTGATTCCAATTTAGATCAAATTTATTTGAAGCAAGTCGAATTTTGCAGATGAATTCCAAAGAATTTGCCAAATTTGAATTTCGGCAACTCGTGAAATCAAATTTCTACTTCTACTAATGTATCACTTAACAGGATATCTTGCTCTTCCGCAGTTTTCTCAAAATTACTTTACGTTCACACTTTCTTTCGCTTCATTTCCATAACCTTGACGAGTGAATATGTGATTAAAAACTAAACTTGCTTTCTTCGCTGATTGCATTTTTTTTTTCTCAGACTGACAGGAATATTCTTCAGTCTGCTATGACGGTCGCATGTTAAATCAAGCGGCGTAATTATCGAAAGTTAAAAAAAAAACCTTGTGAGATATATAAATGTGATAGCGATCTGCTCTCCCTCATGTATGCACAAAACGCCGCTCGCTTCTAAACTCCGGCAGACATAATTAAATCAAGAGCGATCATTATACCTGTATAGAAGAAATCATTAACGAAAGAATTTTTTTTGGGGGGGAAAAAAACTTGATCTGAATGTAAATGGTTTATATAAATGACAAAACCGGCGCGTGGCGACTAAGGGAGCGACGCTCAGATGTAAATTTCAGGCTTAATTATAATTTGATTTATGTACATGTCTGTCGCTGCTTTATTACTCATTTTGGGTAGATCTCATGCGGAACAGGGCGCGTGTTATCATTTACTGCCTTCAAATCAGTCGCTGCGGAACATCAGCCTGGTGCGGCTCGTAAAAAAAGGCTTAAGACTTACACAATACGCCCTGGGTGATGACTCCCATAAAACTACACGATGACACATATTCATTCTATATTATATTTGTTAACCGTTTGCATAAAATATAAAGCCAAAATAGAAACTCAAATGACTACACCCCCTTTTGAAAAGTAAATTTTTAATCAATATATATATATATATATATATATATATATATATATATTGAACATTAGAACAATTACCAAAATTGGGACAAGACTGAGTTTCGTAGAACATTTTTTTGAACCCATAACGTGACAGTAGAGTTAATAATATAACTTTCATTACAAAATCTTGTTTTACTCAAATTAGCTGATGCAAAACTGAATACACCCCAAATCAAAAACTACTGCATCTAGTATTTTGTGTGATCTCCATGATTTTTAAGGAAATCACCAAGTCTTCTAGACCTGGAATGAACAAGTTGGAGACGTCTTCTGGAGCCTCTATGCTGGATGGAGAGTGATGACAACTTGTCTCTTCATAATTCCCCGTGTTCAGTTGTGGTCATATCAGGAGACACTTGGCCACTGAGTCACTTTCACCCTGTTTTTCTTCAGAAATGCAACATATGTGTATTTTGCATCATTGTCATGTTGGAAAAGTACATGCCTACCAAGACCACGGAGTGACGGAGCCATCTTCTCTTTTAATATAGAGCAGTAGATCTGTGTTTTCATGATACCAACAATGACAGGTAGCTCCTGACACCAGCAGCTATCATACAACCCCAATGTCACCAGCATGTCTCACTGTAGGCACCATACATTCTTTGTGCTCCTCACTTTTACGACGCCATACAATTTGCAGCCATCAGTTCCAAAAACATTTATCTTTGTCTCATCACTCCAAAGTACAGAGTCCCAGTAGTCTTCATATTTTTCAGCTTGGTCCCTGGCAAATTGCAGGAGGCTTTTTAAAGCATAGACTTTAGGAGAGGCATCCTTCCTATATGATACCCATGCATGCTGCTTCTCTGTAGTGTATGGCGTATTGTGTCATGGGAAATGCTCACCCCAGTTTGGCTTTCTACTTCTTTAGATATCTGCAGTGAACTTGCACGTTGATTTTCTTCAACCCTACTCATCAAAAGACACTTGTCACAACTCTGATGTCAGATGTCCCGGGACACGGGGATACTTCCCTGTCCCTAACGCTAGCGGCGCCCTATCTCGCCCTGTTCCCAGGATTTCTTCTGATGGTGAAAGCGCAGAGGCCACGTATCTTGCCTTAGCTCCTGAATCCGGCCTCAGTCTGTACTTTCCCCCACCCAGGGAAGAGGGAGTGGTATTGTTCCGTAATACACCAACCAGACTAACAAGGTAATACGAACAGGGATAAAGGAAAATACAAATAATACAAATATACACACACAAACAACAGAGGAATACACTTGGGCGTGGAGGATGAGGTTATGCTAAAGTAGGAGAAGAAGGGGAATTATCACACACCCAAAACCTAGCAACAGTCACATATAAATCCACCTTCTCAAATAACAACCTCCAGCCATGCAGCATAGCTAGCTCTGACAATGAGTGCTTGCCGGGACCCAGATTATATAGGAGATGGGAGTGGCTAACAGTGAACAGTTGAGAGCCTTAATGCAGGAAAGCTTCCAGAAGCTCTCAACTGAGCAGATTAACCCCTGCACTGCTAAAAGAAACCTGCACCATTTAATATGAAGGTGAAGTGTTTGTAATCAGTGCAGGAGTAGGAAAAATCAGATGCTGTGGTCCTGTGGCTCCTCTCTGTCCCCGGTAAACCCGCAACAACGCTGCTGTTTATGTCTTACCTTCTGTGGTCGGCCTGGATGTCTCTGTGAGATGGATGCAGTTCCATCTAGGTTAAATGTTTGTATCACTTTTGCTCCAGTATCTGGCTCATAAGAAAAGATTTTCTGACCTTCTTGTAGCCTGCACTTTTTTAGCATAAAGAAATTAAGTCTTATGACATTTCTCTTCCATGAGGTGCCATGGCTGACAGCATAAAATGGGAAGAAGTTTTCTTTGTTAAGCAAGGGCCTTTTATAGTCACCTCTCTGCTAAACTCATATGTAATGAATAGACTTACCTGTGTAATTGAATTCTTGTTAATTAGAATCTGGAGTCTTAAGTTTAGCTTTGCTCCTAAGTCTTTCTTAGGGGTGTAGTCATTTCACTTCACTTGAGACTGGAACTGTCCTCACATAGAGTCATGATTTGTGTTATTCTATAACGCCTTGAGAACAAGAGGCATAGTCAGTCGTGAATTACACCATTTATTTTACTATATAATGTGTTAAAAAACAAGAAAAAAAAATTCAAGTGGAGCAATAGCAAATTTGCATGGATTTAAAATAAAATCGCAAGTTTGCAAAATACAAATTTTGGCTTGTGTCAATGTTTTCTGATAACCGTAAAGTTTATTTTGCTTCCTGAATTATACCAATTTGATGTACGTTTGCTGTTTTTGCATCTACCATTGTGTTTAATTAATTTTATAATAAGATAAATTAGACTTTTACGGATGCAGCAGTACCAAATGTATTTTTTTTTATTACTTTGTTTTTTATGGAGTTGGAAGAGGTGATTCAAATATTTATATATATATTTTTAATTCTAGTTTTAAAAACTTTTTTTTCACTTTTTCTTCCCTTTGGAGGCTTAAACCTGCGACTAAAGATCATGATATTGAAGTATAAAGGGAAAACTGCGGTCTACAATGAAGCCCAGTCGGTGGCTGAGCTTCACAGGAATACCAAGATGGCAGTGTGAGAGGTCTTCAGCGGGCCACTGACTGCCATGATAACTCATCGCTGCGTGAGTACTTGCAACTGTGCAAGTAAAACAAGTTTAAACACTTAAGACAGGGGCATGTAAATGGTTAACAGCAGCGATCGGAGATCAGCCCTGGCCGCTGCTATTAGACACAGATGTTGGCTATGTAATACAGCCAGCATGTAACACATGTGGAGAGATCTTCTCCTGAGCCCTCCCCGTATATGGGTATCCCCGCAAACGCATACATGTACTGGTTATTGCTTTTAAAGGGTTAAAAAAGCAGAATAAAACTATTCGAATTTTGTATTATTATTTCAAATTTTCTGTTAAAATAAATATTTTTTTTTTTTTAAATTATTAAGAATCTAGGAAATGTAACAAAATTCCAAATTCACTAACTCAAAGGATCTGTCATCAGCCCAAAAGACCTTTTATTTTATTTTTATTTTTTTTATAAAGGACAGAATCCTTAAAGGGTTTACAGAACACACCCTGGGTAACGCTTCACATACGGCTGCAGCGGGTCGACGCGACAGATCAATGCCTGTTTTAGAGTGACCCACCGAGAGTCACAAAAGCCTTTCATTTTTTAAAAGCCGGCGATAGAAAATGTTCCAGGTGACTTTGTCTCGTCGTCTGGATCAGCGGGTACCGTAATTTGCCGGAGCAGGATGTATCTGCTCGTTGGGATCTGATGAACAAGTCTTTTTTTTGTTTTGTTTGTGTCACGTAGAAACTTCGACACAAAAGCTTTGCCTGATACATTTAAGAATTTTTCTTTTTTGATGATTTTTTTTGTGATGTCAGCAGACAGGATAGGCCTCAATGTTCAATGCGCCACTTAGCGAGGGTGTAGTGATTGACGATCACCACCTGCCATTGACCCGCTTTATTCACGTTGCTGAGGCTCAGTGTTTATGACTTTCGGCCTTTTCAGTGTTTAACCTACATTTTATTTTTAACGCTAGATCTGTGGTGGTTTTTCCGTATGTATTGTAGGCTGCCACTGAGAGAAGGAACACCAAGGACTCAGGCTTCTTCGGAAACACTAAGAGAAACGTCTGTAACATTTTTCAAATCAACTGGTATATAGAGATTAAATATTCCAGTTTTTTTTGTGTATTGTTCATTACTTTACCTCCATTGTGAAAGCTCCACGTTTGTCCTTTTACACCAACGCTGTCCTCCTGCCCCTATTCACCACAAAATCCATTTTGGTGCACAAACCAGTCTAACTTGTCCAGGAACTGCCCTAGTTCCCATGCTCTGTAACCTCGCCATGCAATTTGGACAGCTCCTACTTATCAGACTTCTGCCAGCACTATAGGTACTGGAACTTTCTTTCCAGGAATTCTCAGCTTGTATTGCTCCTGCCAAGATCGAATGACCTACATGTTCCAAAATGAAATCTCTCTTTCTGTAATAATGTTATTAATACATTTGAATATTATAATATTCAGTTCTAATAGCAGTTTGACAAACAGGAGAGTAAGAACATGGAGACAAAGCCCTACCTCCCCAGTTCATGTAAAGACTTAAAGCTTCACTACCCACATGTTTTAATCATTCCCAGCATATATGATTAGTGGGTAGTTGAAGGTTCATTGAGTAGTGGGTACTTGCCGTTACATTGATGTCATTGGCTTGAGTTGTAGATACTCGTCAGTACTTTGAAGTCATTTGCCTTGAGTAATGGGTACTTGGCAGTATTTTTAGGTGATTGGCTTGAGTAGAGGGAACTTGGTGGTACTTTGATGTCATTGGCTTGAGTAGAGGGTATGGCTTGAGTGAGGTACATAGCATTACATTGAAGTCATTGACTTGATTAGCAGGTAATTGGTGTTATGCTGTTATAATTGGCCTGCGTAGTAGACACTTTGGGGTATTTTTATTCATTGGCTCGAGTAGAGAGTAGTTGGTGGTATTCTGATATTGTTGGCTTGTATAGTGGGTACATAGTGATATTGTGATGCAATTGCTTTTGTAGATGGTGCATAGTGATACTTTCAAGTGAATGGCTTGAATAGTGAACACTTATTGTTGTTATTGGCTTGACTTGTGGCTACTTGGCAGGACTTTGATGTCATTGGCTTGAGTAGTGGGTAATTGGCAAGACTTTGATGACATTGGATTGAGTATTGGGTACTTGGAGGAACTTTGATGTCATTGGCTTGAGTATTGGGTACTTGGCAGGACTTTGTGTCATTGGCTTGAGTATTGGGTATTTGCAGGACTTTGGTGACATTGGCTTGATATTGGGTATTTGGCAGGACTTTGGTAATTGGCTTGAGTATTGGGTACTTGGAGGAACTTTGATTAATTAGCTTGAGTATTGGGTACTTGGAGGAACTTTGATGTCATTAGCTCGAGTATAGGTACTTGGAGAACTTTGATGTCATTACTGATAGTAGTACTTGGGAACTTAATGTATGGCTTGAGTATTCAGTACTTGGAAAACTTTGATGTCATTGGCTTGAGTATTAGGTACTTTAAGGAACACTAATGTCATTGGCTTGAGTTTTGGGTATTTGGCGGTACTTTGATGCCATAGACTTGAGCATTGAGTATTTGCGGTACTTTGATGTTGTTGGCTTCAGTAGTGGGTATATAGTAATACTTTTATGTCATTGGCTTCATTATTGGGTACTTGGAGGAACTTTGATGTCATTGGCTTGAGTAGTGAGTATTTGGCGGTACTTTGATACCATTTGCTTGAATAGTGGGTACATAGCAATACTTTGATGTCACGACTTCAATATTGGGTACTCGGAGGAAGTTGGATGTCATTGGCTTGAGTAGTGGATACTTGGTGGAACTTTAATGCTGCCTTGACTACAGGGTACATGTAGGAACTTGAATATCATTGTCTTGAGCATTGAGTACTTGGTGGCACTTTGATGTCATTGACTTCAGTATTGGATGTTTGGAGGTACTTGGATGTCAATGACTTGAGTATTGGATACTTGGTGGTACGTTAATGTTCTTGCCATGACTAAAGAGTACATGTAGGAACTTTGATGTAGTTTCTTTGAGTAGTGAGTACCTGATGGTACTTTTATGTCATTACCTTGAGTAGTGGGTACTTGATGGTATTTTTATGTCATTACCTTGAGTAGTGGGTATGTATCCTTGTATTGTTGTAAGATACTACTTTAAAGACAAGTGATTACCCCCAAATTCAGATTCAAGTAAAGTTGCATTTGGTTGACTTTCAGGGTTCACTATTGTGTCAGAGCCTGGGTCTCCTGAAGAAGTCTAAAACATTTTGGCAGTTGGACCACGTTCTTAGGCCTCTGTATCATGGTCCAACTTACCAAATGCCATTTTTAATGCTGCGGTTTCTAAGGTTGGATTCCACATGCAAACATTTTACACTGGTAAACCAAACAAATCCACAGTACCATAGACTGGTAAGGTAAGAAATGTCACATGTTGGGGAATGATAGGTGCACATCCATAAAAGTTGGAGGCCAATAACTCCTTGTATCTAGCCTATAATGCAGCCACCAAACAGCTAATTTTTTCCCCTATTTTTTGTAAAGACCATGGACATTACAAGTTCTCATGTAGCCCGTATGCATCAAGGCTTATTTTCTCTACAAAAAAGCACATTGTTATGTCCACATCAACAGCATAATTGCTTCACATTTCTTAATGGCTAATTTACAGCACAGAAGAACCTCATCCACGTGTCTCAGAAAGAGTTTTTTTGAGACTAATTTTCCCAAATAGAAAATCCACAGTGAGACGTAGCACAAATCTGTCATTCTCCCCACAGATTATTTGCCTGAAACTGAAGAAAATGGAGTATTGATTTGGACAGTTGTAGACGGAGCATTTTGGTTTGGAGCTTAATAAAGTAATTTTGTAAGAAGAGAAAAGCAAAAAAAGCGGATGTGTCTGTACTTGTGTCAATAAGAACGACTCCGATTTCTTCCAATTTTTGCAGTAAATTTTTCAATGTTAGAAGAGTCCAAAAAGTTGAGATATTCAAAAATGGATAATCACCTGTAGTGTTTCTCCAAATAAGTCGCTCGAGATCCATATCTGGTTCTCCAAACCCCAACTTGTGGCTTCCAACTACAGATAATATCAAGTCCTAATGACCTTGTGGATAATACAGAAACTTGGGCACCACAGTGTAACTTAGGAAACACATGGTCCTTATAATGATGCACTGTATGCTATGGCCATGTATACCCCATAGGAGGGTGGCTACAAAAACTCACAATGTGGCACCATCCAACATATAAATGCCACTGATTATGTGGTCAGACCTCATCTGGAATACTGTTTCCAGTTCTGGAAAAAAAAAAAAATCATAAAAAAACTGGGTCAAGTCATGCTTGTCTGTCTATACCTTTCTACGACACATGGTGATCAACCGATCGAAGCGGGTTTTCAGTTACAACCAAAGGAATGTCGAGATGAACCCCTTTAATGGGAAAATGTCAGCAGGTTCTTGTTGTGTTGTAGGGGGCTGAGAACCTGATTCCAGTGATGTGCAACTTACTAGGCTTTGTTTTGTTGTTTCAATACAATCAGTGTTTTATCAGCAGGAGATTATCACTACAGGACTAGGCGTCTGGTGCTTTTTAGCTCAACAACACCCCCACTACACAATGTAGACAGAAAGCAGCCAGTCAGTGGTGTGGGCGAGGTTATACACAGCTCAGCATTCAGAGCTCTGCTGCATCTGTACCACAACTGCTGCACCCAGGAAACTAAGGGATACATCTCTGGAATCAGGGTCTGGCTGGTGTCACACTTGCATGTGTGATGCGAGAAGCTCTCACGAGTTTCTCGCATCAACACCGGGCACTGGGGACCGGAGTGTGCGGCTACATGTATTTCTATGAAATCCCACATCATGCTGCTGTCAGATTACATTGCAAAAACCTGATAGATTACCTTTAAAGGGATCCAAAAGAAGATACCTAGACACTCAGTGATCTTCCCAATAGAGAGGACGCTATTTTCTCAGGAGCGCACTAAAGTTCAATTATGGTTGCCTTTATTGTGCTCACGCCCTGGAGATTATATATTTCAGCTCAGTCCCATTGATATCAATAGTGCTGCTCTGCAGTACCAGTGATGGCCAGATGTGGTGCTGTTTTTGAAACCTAGTAAAAAAAAAATTCTTAACCCAGAAAAC
This sequence comes from Oophaga sylvatica, assembly GCA_033576555.1. Lineage (NCBI taxonomy): Eukaryota > Metazoa > Chordata > Amphibia > Anura > Dendrobatidae > Oophaga > Oophaga sylvatica. The sequence goes on from JARQOD010000002.1 coordinate 12,235,305, forward strand.
CCCTTTAACTCCCAGAGAACTCTTATGTGACTTACAGTAAAATAAGGAACGAGCAGTAAAAAAAAGAAATGATAGCCAGAGAACCCGGCGCCTTGGAAAGCTTGTCGTTATCAATTTATGTTCCAAACTTTACCCATAGTTTCAGAAAGATTTAAAAGTTGCCATAATTCTTCCCAGTCCCTCTTTGGGTTTGGTTACATTTCAGAGAACGTTTAGCTCGGTCTTCACAGCGAGATATTACAAAGAGAAATTTAAATTCTTGTCCCACTTAGACAGGAAGCTGTAACTTCCGATAAAGCGAGAGCGGCATAATAAATGTGACATTCAATATGATAATATCGGACTTTTATCTGGGATTGACAGGTTGGAAGCAAATCAATGCATGGTGGCTTTTGTCAGTCTAGGAAACCAGATGACGGGCGATTTTCTGCAAAATTCTCTAATTTGATACCGCTCTTTTGGAGTCCATGACTGAGTGCTGGTAATCCTGCCTGTATTTACCCTGGATGCGAGCTATAGAACATATACTGAGCTGCGTGGAAATCATTTATATCTAAATTACATGAAACCATTTACCATGTTTAGGGCCAAGCTTAGATGGAATAGAGCTATGGATGCGGG
>JARQOD010000002.1:12236025-12522310 GCA_033576555.1 Oophaga sylvatica
TTATATTCTTGTACATGGGGGCAGTATTATAGTAGTTATATTCTTGTACATGGGGGCAGTATTATAGTAGTTATATTATTGTACATAGGAGCAGTATTATAGTAGTTATATTCTTGTATATAGGGGCAGTATTATAGTAGTTATATTCTTGTACATAGGGGCAGTATTTTAGTAGTTATATTCTTGTACATGGGGGCAGTATTATAGTAGTTATATTCTTATACATAGGAGCAGTATTATAGTAGTTATATTCTTGTACATAGGGCAGTATTATAGTAGTTATATTCTTGTACATGGGAGCAGTATTATAGTAGTTATATTCCTGTACATAGGGGCAGTATTATAGTAGTTGTATTCTTGTAAATAGGAGCAGTATTATAGTCGTTATATACATAGGAGAAGTATTATAGTAGTTATATTCTTGTACATAGGGGGCAGTATTATAGTAGTTATATTCCTGTACATAGGAGCAGTATTATAGTAGTTATATTCTTGTATATAGGAGCAGTATTATAGTAGTTATATTCTTGTACATAGGAGCAGTATTATAGTAGTTATATTCTTGTACATAGGGCCAGTATTATAGTAGTTATATTCTTGTACATAGGAGCAGTATTATAGTAGTTATATTCTTGTACATAGGGGCAGTATTATCTATTCTATTATTTCTAAACACTGTTTTTCAGGGATTACTTTGTATCTCCGTTCATACTGCACCCACACACACACATGATACACCATTTGAAAGGTAAACTTGCCCCCTTCAGCAAGAAAATAGCCAAACAAACCACACATCCACGGTTTGATCACAAAATACAGTTTAAACATTAATTTTCATAAACCTGCAGTAAGGAAAAATGACCTGCAGGTGGCACCACAGTACCCCAAAGCACACTACCACAAGCTGCTTACAGACATCACAAACGAATCCAAACACCTTGGGGTCTTTCCAGCTTGCTGAACTGCTTGCCCAGCCAATTTTAGCCAAATTGGAGGATTGCACACTTCAATGCAGGTGAGTCACATATGCAAACCCATTTGTAATCATGCACTGCCTATTGAATCGCACATTAGCTCCGTTCATATTGCACCCACACAAACAAATGATACACTACTTGAAAGGTCAAATTACCTGCAGGTGGCAGCACACTACCCCAAAGCACACTACCACAAAGCTGCTTACAGACATCACAAACAAATAAATTTGCCTTGGGGTCTTTCCAGCTTGCCCAGCCTATATCAGGCACATTGGAGGATTGTACACTTCACTGCAGGTGAGTCACATATGCAAACACCTTTGTATACATGCACAAACCACACATTCACGATTTTATGACTAAAGACAGTTTAAACATTAATTTTCATAAACCTGCACAAAGACACAGTGACCTGCAGGTGGCACCTCAACCGGAAGACATTTTTTGGCCTCTACTTATCAAACCAATTTATTGTATTACCAGTCTACATATATAAATACCTGTCTGTGTTCATCATCTCATGAAATACATTTACATTTGACCAGCTTGCTTTTTCTGAAATTGCCTGCGCCCCCGACGACCAATGTGTGAAAACTTTGCACGGGCCAAGCTAGTAGTAGTTATATTCTTGTACATAGTGAGAAATATTATGGTAGTTGTATTATTGTACATAGGAGCAGTATTATAATAATTTCCTTCTTGTAAAAGGCTCATTATCATTTATTGTTTTACATAATATATTTATCACGATGAATGAACATTTATCTTATTGTAATAGTTTGTTATATGGAGCTCTGTAATTTGAAGGTATGCAAACATTGAAGAGGATATTATATGTACATGCAGACATGTTCTGTCCTCTTATACAGTATATACATATATATAGGGCTATTAATTCTTTACCACTGGCATTTTTGGCACGTAGCTCAATGCTTTTCATCTCATCAAGTGACTCCTCTCAAAATGTATTTTTGTCAAAGTGTGACCACTCCTGGACTCTTGACTACTAGGTCAGATACTTGCTCGTCTTAAGATTTTTAGGTCATGTCGTCCTCCGCACCCCGCGTGCTCCTTCACTCTGCAGACTTCTTTTCTGTGATTCTTTTATTGGTTAAAGTCAATTTGAAATCCAACAGCGACTTCTCCGAACGTCCAGAGCCTCTTCTACCGGCAGCCTCCCGTCTCCTGTGAACAATTCTCTGTCAAGTGTGAATGTCCACCGTATCTGCCTTCACGTCTCGTATCCTTGTTGCCTTGGATTAAAAATGTCGTAAATACAGGCTTACTGTGCTCCAAGCCTGGCCGGACCGAGGCCTCTGTGTAGCCCTGGTACACAATACCAGGAGGATGAGTGGAGAGGTAACAGTTAAGGTCTCTTCATGACATCATGTACACTTCTGACACACCCAGCAGGGGTGTGGAAGGGAGTGATTTCTAGTCAGTCAGTTTCCTGTCCTTGGACAGAGTAGACGTGTCCAGTTTGAGCCTGTCATCAGTTCAGAACGTGGAGGCTGGTACAGGTGGTCTAATTCACCTTAGTCTAGTCAGAGCTGTGCCCCACTGGAAGAAAGACTGAACTATCTATTAAGAGTCGAGCAAATCGAAGGGCAAAGTGGAAGGAAGATTATTGGAAAAGTGCGTTTGGCTTGGAAAAGTCCTGCACATTGCTACCGGTTACTGGAGACCGAAGGATCACTATTAGCTACAAGCATAGTGAAGAGAAAACCAGAGATTTACCGGACCCTAGGTCGCGGCAAACAAGCCCCTTATAGTCAGTACGTAACTGGGGTCAGGGGGAGTGAAGACTTTGAGTCTCTGCAGGACAAAATAAGAATTCAGCTCCCTCATAGAAAGGCTCCTAACACTAAATTGACTGGGAAGCACAGCTTTGGATAAGCTGGAATCATAGAGGGGACTACGCTTCAGGCTGGTCGTACTCATCTTCATTGGACAGTAAAGGAGGCCCCTAACTTGCTTAGCTGTTGCCTCAAAGCTCATCCTCCATCAACCCCATCAGCCTCCCTGGGACCTGCCTTATCATCTTGCAAGTAAAGGTATGGAAAGACGCTGACCGTGTGAGACTGAGTTATTATTGCATGCCTGCACAATCCCTACCTAACTACCGACCTGAGGGAAGAGTCCCACCTGTAGGGGACCCGACATCTAGCTGCCTCACCATCCCCTCAGAGATCTACAGCAGCGCTGGTACTAATTACCAGAAGACTACAGGTGGCGTCACGAACTGTATATAAATCTATCCCCTGTAAATATATCCCCAACATACGCCAGACCGCCAGGGCCACAGACCGAGCCACAGCTACCTGTGACAATCCCCATAGACTTCTACGGCTCGGCTCTGAGTACCCCATTGCCCTGGTAACCCACAATTGTGGTGGCGGGTCGACACAAAAACTTTGGCGTCACGAACAGGATACGAAACTTGCAGCATTGCGAGCCCTGTGTGCCTGTGGAGAGTTTTGGTGAAAAAGACTGTTGCTGTTGTTTGGCGCCAAATACCGCCATATTGCCGCCAGATTCGCGCCCTAAGGCGCTGGAGAAGAAGGTGGGCGTACCTGAAAGAGCGCGCAGAGTCTTGGACACGCCCCTGGCTCTGACTCAGCGGCAGGTCCTGCAACAGGAAGTGAACGCTCTGACATCAGAGCGCCTGCGACGAAGGTCCTGTTCTCACTGCGGTGCCTGTGAAGTAGCAGCATCTGAAACCGGTAGGCTCCGTTTAACCAAGGGGGCGCTAAGATGTCACAACAACCGGCTGACAGTGCGGCCCCGGCCGGAGGCCCCAATCCCGCACCGTCTGGTATTGTAGCGCAAGATGGGGGCGCAGGCCCTGCACCCAGTCCGGTAGTCCCGATCATGCCACTAACGCTCCCATATATGCCTGGGGCGAAATGGCTTCCCCAATACAGCGGTGAGCCAGGCACATTAGCAGGCTTCAAGCGGAAGTTATGCAGCATCTTAGAAATGTACTCCATGCCTGAGAGACAAAAAGCTGCTGTGCTAATAGGGCAGCTCACTGGCGCTGCTGAGAGGGAAGTGGAGACTTGGGATACCGTTGATCAGGAGTCGGTACCTGCGATCTTCCTGAAGCTGCATGCCATATTTGAAGACCGCACAGAAACGGATCTCCGGATGGCCTTCTATCACTGTTCACAACAGCCAGGTGACAGCATCCGGGACTATGCTTGCCGACTACAGGGAGCCCTGAGAGCCCTCAAGCAAATTAACAATTTAAATGCTATCGACGAGAATAGAATGCTGAAAGAACAATTTATACAGGGATTGAGATCCCCAGAGGAACGCAGAACTGTAAATTGGTGGTCCTTAGATCATCCGGATGCTACCTTTGATGCCCTAAAGGACATGGCCATAAAAGGGCTGCGGCCCCTGGGCAAACCTGAGGTGGCCACCCAACATCATCAGGGTGAGGTCACTCTGGAACCGGCAGTAACCCCCTGTTCCCCGTTAGTGGCTGAAGCCAAAGCGCAGGTGACACCTCCTAGTGAATTGGACTGTCTGCGCTCAGAGGTGCGCCAGCTGACTAAAAATCTGGCCGCTGTGATGAGTGCCCTACAGCTGCGGAAAGAGGAGGAAGGGAAGATCTTGTTAGCTGACTGCCCAGAAGACGTCCCGTGGATGCACCGGAGAAGAAAGAAGACGTCACCCCCCCGGAGGAGGACAACGCCACCCCCAGGAGCAACCTCTGATCAACACCCTTCTCGTCGAGAGATCATCTGTTATCGCTGCAACCGGAAAGGTCATCTGTCTACACAGTGTCCTTTAAACGGGCAGAACCTGGGTCCAAGGGCCAACACCCAGGAGAATACCCGTCAGGCCCCCTAGACTGGAACCGCAGGTATGTGGGCGGGCGACCCTACCTGTCTATTATTCTAGATGGTATTGCTGTTCCAGCATTGTTAGACACTGGGTCCCAGGTGACCCTAATACCTGATGCTCTATATACCAAGTACTGGTCAATGGATAGTCTTAAACCTCCGAGCCTTGACTTTACTGTGTATGCTTCTAATGGTCTTCCTGTAGAAGTACTCGGAACAAAATGTGTAGATGTAAAGGTGGGCAGAGAGGAGTTGAAAGACCAAGGGCTTCTGGTAGTAAAGACTGTAAATGAGGAGAACGGTTTAAATATAATTTTGGGTACTAACATTATCGGTAATTGTTTGGGAGAAGTTGTGTTCTTGCTCCAACAGCTCGCTGAGATTGCCCGACCAAGGCAGAAAGGAGTAATCCAAAGAGAGATCCGGGCCCTGGTGTGTCAGCAGCAAGCGAAGCTTACCGACGGCGAAATTGGTAATGTACGGGTCACTGACTCGGATCCTATTGTGATACCCCCAATGAGTGAAATGATCATCTGGTGCAGGGCAGCCATAGGTCTGAGAGGACAGAATTACCAAGCTGTAGTAGAACCCCACCATTCAGAACATAGACCTACACTTATGACTGCTAGAGGAGTAGTAGAAGTGGTGAATGGAAGAGTACCGGTACGGCTTCTCAATTGGGGAGATGATGAGGTAAATTTACCCCGTTATGCAACCATTGCTAAACTTCATGCTGTCGACAATAATTCTATCCTCCCGGCTGAGTCCTTAGACTCCTGTCAAATAGCGGAGGACAATGACTCAGCAACCCAGGTGGCGGAATGGTGTCAGCAACTCCATGTTGGGACGGACACCACTCCCGCTCACCAGAAGCAAGGGGTATTACGGGTGGTGCAAGAGTATGCCCAAGTGTTTAGCAAGCACCCACTTGATTTTGGGGTAATTAAGGGAGTCCAACATCATATCCCTACAGGCAGTCATCCTCCCATCAAAGAGCGGTACAGGCCCATACCTCCAGCTCATTATCAGAAGGCTAAAGAAATGTTGCATGATATGAAGAAAGCTGGGGTGATAAGGGATAGTTGTAGCCCCTGGGCAGCCCCTCTAGTTCTGGTTAAAAAGAAGATGGTAGTATGAGAATGTGTGTGGATTACAGGCAGGTGAACCGCATAACACACAAGGATGCATACCCGTTACCACGTATAGAGGAATCATTAGCTGCTCTGAAAACGGCTAACTACTTTTCTACCCTTGATCTGACTAGTGGTTACTGGCAAGTGGCTGTGGCTGAGGAGGATCGTGAGAAAACGGCTTTCACCACCCCAATGGGGCTCTGTGAGTTCGACAGAATGCCGTTTGGGCTCAGCAGTGCCCCAGGAACATTTCAGAGAGTGATGGAAAACTGTCTGGGACATCTCAATTTTGAAACCGTGCTGCTATACCTAGACGACGTCATCGTGTATTCCAAGACATATGAGGACCATCTGAAGCACCTGGCAGAAGTATTCGAGTCCCTGTCCAGGTACGGGATGAAATTAAAACCCTCAAAATGCCATCTACTCAAGCAGAAGGTACAATACTTGGGGCACATCGTCAGTTCAGAAGGAGTAGCGCCGGACCCAGAGAAAGTCACTGCCATCCAGAAGTGGCCGGAGCCGAAGAACCTTAAGGAAGTGCGACAGTTCCTGGGACTAACGGGTTACTACAGGAGATTCGTGAAAGATTACACGAAGAAGGCAGCTCCTTTACAGGACCTCCTGGTAGGACAATCTTTAAAGAGCAGAAACCCTCCCTTTAATTGGGGTAAAGAACAGGCTGAAGCATTCCAAAAGATGAAAGAGATCCTGACAGGTGATGAGATCTTAACCTATCCTGATTACAGCCAACCGTTCCTGTTGTACACCGACGCCAGTAATGAAGGGTTGGGAGCAGTTCTCAGTCAGAAGCAGAATGGCCAAGAAAAAGTCATCGCTTATGCTAGCAGAAAACTCAGGCCAACTGAAAGGAATCCGGAAAATTATAGCAGCTTCAAGCTGGAGTTTCTGGCGCTGGTCTGGGCCATTACTGAAAGATTTAAGCACTATCTGGCCTCCAATAAGTTCACGGCGTACACAGACAACAACCCGTTAACGCACCTGGAAACCGCCAAGCTGGGTGCCATGGAGCAGCGATGGATGGCCCGGTTGTCCAATTACCAGTTTACTATCAAGTACCGGGCAGGTCGAAAGAATGCTAATGCTGATGCGTTGTCCCGAATGCCGCATGACTCTGATACGGAAGAAGAATCGGACGACCTGGAAGAAATTGAGCTACCCGCGTTCCATCGAAATGGGGTAGTCCACGAGCATCGAGTTCACAGAAAGCAGTATGGTGCAACATTAAATCCTTTACCCCATCACAGCTGGAAAGAGACTCAGGACAGTGATCCAGTGGTCAGCCGCATCAAGGAGTTGTTAAAACAGGAAGGTTCCTCCTTGGAAAAGGATGCACCTATGTCAGCCAAGCTCCTGTGGAACGAGAAAAGCAGGTTGTTCCTATACCGTGAGAAGTTGTGCAGAAGATACGTCAACCCCAGAACCCATGAAATGGTCTGGCAAATCGTGGTCCCCAAGGCAGACGTCCCAATGGTGTTGGAAGCATACCACGATCAAGCAGGACACTTTGGCTGGAGAAAGCTGGAGACCCTGTTGAGATGCCGGTTCTACTGGGTAGGGATGCGCAGCTCCATCGAGAGGTGGTGTCGGAACTGTGGACCCTGTGGTCTCAGAAGAAAGGACTACGGTAGTCAAAAGGCCCCCCTGCAACCTATCCGGACGACTCGTCCCCTGGAGATTGTGGCCCTGGACCATGTCAAACTGTCACCGAGTAGATCTGGATACTCATACGCCTTGACCATGGTGGACCATTACTCCAGATTCCTGGTGGTTGTTCCAGTGAAGGACCAGACCGCAGTGACGGCCGCGAAGACCTTTCAAGCAAGCTTCTGCAGACCGCATGGGTATCCGGAGCAAGTCTTAACCGATCAGGGACCTGCTTTCGAAGCTGATTTATTCAAGGAATTCTGTCACATGTATGGGTGCAAGAAAATAAGAACAACACCATATCACCCTCAAACCAACGGTCTTTGCGAAAAAATGAACCATATTGTCCTTGACTTGTTGAGATCCATACCGTTGGAAGACAGGAATCGATGGCCGGATTTACTACCTGATTTGGTTGATTTGTATAATCATATACCTGTAAGCTCAACTAACTGCACTCCAGCTTATCTTATGCGAGCAAGGCCCGGAAAACTACCAATGGATTTAGAACTTGGAGTGGTAGAACCGGAGGCAGACGACGCTGTTGAAAACTGGGACGTCAATCGGCAAGAGCAATACAGAAGAGTACAAATCTGTGTGGAGGAAAGTCTCAATAAGGCACGGGAGAAACAGGAAGATGTTTACAACCGAAATGCTCCTGCCAAGCCTTTGATGCCTGGAGAGGTAGTATTAAAAAGAAAAAGGAAGATGCACAAACTGGATAACCATGGGAGCAAGAACCCTACGTCATACAAGATTCTAAATATGACAACAGAAAAGTTTGTGTCGTCAGTAAAGACGGAGGAAGAACAACAACCACTGTGTCCAGAGATCATTTGAAGTTGTGTCCAGAACACTTAAAGCGTTGTGAAAAGAACCCTGTCCTCAATCAAGGAGAAAGAAAGGAAGAGGTCCTACACACAGATCTGGGAGATTTTCCTGCGGATTGGCCCCGACTGGGAGATGCTGTGATAATTCCAGTGTTGCAGTTTTATCAGCCACAAGAGGAAGTTTTACCTCCAGTTGTGCCTGTGGTGCCAGTTGAGCCCGCTCAGGAGTTACCCATCCCAGCAACACCTCAACCTGTGGAACCTCAAGATGGATCATCTGAAGCAGCGCCCCATACTATGGGATCTCCTGGTGAAGCTGACTCACACCGCCCAGCCATCAGTACGCTTGCCAGATCCATAGAAAGATTAAGGCAGTTCTATAGTTTGCCGTTACGCAGTGCAGACAGATCGCAACTTGATATACCTGAAACTACACCACGTAGATCAGAGAGAATCACAAAAGGGAAATTACCCATTAGATATCAGCAGTAGTTATAACGAATTTATGTGAACATTGTAAAAAGTCTATATATATAAATGTGTTTTTCCTATTATGTCTTCGTTTAACAATGGACTCAGAGGCTGAGGACTGAGCCAGCCCAAAAACTGTATCCTGTAAATAGTTGCACTAAAGTGCCTTTTTAATGGTTTCACATGAAACCTTGACTTACCTCTGAACCAAAAACCCGTGTGGTGTGGCACTGAGTGAGGTCTGCATTTGGATGTCCTGCAGCCCACCCAGGACCCACGTTGAAGGTTTGGTGCGGGTCCTTCACAAGTATACCGTATATTTATTGAATGCTATTTAATACTTTTGTATTTCTATATAAAATGTTAATGTTTGCAACGTTCAAGATATCCTCACCTCCCGGATGGGACGAATTACTGTTTACTGTTTAATGTTTTCATGCATAAACAAAAATGTCTCTTTATATTTTACAGCCCGGGAGTGCTGTCGTTTACCATGGGGGAATGTGTAGCCCTGGTACACAATACCAGGAGGATGAGTGGAGAGGTAACAGTTAAGGTCTCTTCATGACATCATGTACACTTCTGACACACCCAGCAGGGGTGTGGAAGGGAGTGATTTTCTAGTCAGTCAGTTTCCTGTCCTTGGACAGAGTAGACGTGTCCAGTTTGAGCCTGTCATCAGTTCAGAACGTGGAGGCTGGTACAGGTGGTCTAATTCACCTTAGTCTAGTCAGAGCTGTGCCCCACTGGAAGAAAGACTGAACTATCTATTAAGAGTCGAGCAAATCGAAGGGCAAAGTGGAAGGAAGATTATTGGAAAAGTGCGTTTGGCTTGGAAAAGTCCTGCACATTGCTACCGGTTACTGGAGACCGAAGGATCACTATTAGCTACAAGCATAGTGAAGAGAAAACCAGAGATTTACCGGACCCTAGGTCGCGGCAAACAAGCCCCTTATAGTCAGTACGTAACTGGGGTCAGGGGGAGTGAAGACTTTGAGTCTCTGCAGGACAAAATAAGAATTCAGCTCCCTCATAGAAAGGCTCCTAACACTAAATTGACTGGGAAGCACAGCTTTGGATAAGCTGGAATCATAGAGGGACTACGCTTCAGGCTGGTCGTACTCATCTTCATTGGACAGTAAAGGAGGCCCCTAACTTGCTTAGCTGTTGCCTCAAAGCTCATCCTCCATCAACCCCATCAGCCTCCCTGGGACCTGCCTTATCATCTTGCAAGTAAAGGTATGGAAAGACGCTGACCGTGTGAGACTGAGTTATTATTGCATGCCTGCACAATCCCTACCTAACTACCGACCTGAGGGAAGAGTCCCACCTGTAGGGGACCCGACATCTAGCTGCCTCACCATCCCCTCAGAGATCTACAGCAGCGCTGGTACTAATTACCAGAAGACTACAGGTGGCGTCACGAACTGTATATAAATCTATCCCCTGTAAATATATCCCCAACATACGCCAGACCGCCAGGGCCACAGACCGAGCCACAGCTACCTGTGACAATCCCCATAGACTTCTACGGGCTCGGCTCTGAGTACCCCATTGCCCTGGTAACCCACAATTGTGGTGGCGGGTCGACACACCTCCTCCAATCCTGAGCTACGTGCTGTGATTTCTTTCTACTTATAAACTTCTTTTTGCGGATAGGTCAAAGAAGTAGCTGATATTAAGCATCCATATTGTCACACAATCACCCAAAATATATATATAGTCTCTTCTCCTCTCCATGAGGCTTTTCCATGATTGGGCTCTGAATATTGCTTGCAGCCTGGGAGCAAGAAGTTGCTAAAAAGGGTGTACACACTTTTGCAACTTTTATATTACTCTAATGCATATAAAATCTTTTCAAACAGTCTTGATTAGCCCTAAAAAAACCTCTACAGTTTTGTGTATACAACTCCTGTGCAAGTCTATGTGTCCCCATAATTATATAGTCATGTGTGTATGTACGAAGTAAATTGCAATACTTTTTGGGGGTGGAATTTTTTCTTTTTGAAGGGTCTCGTCGTGTAATTATCCTTTTCAATCTACTTATTAGTTAACCACCCACAGTGTCAATGAGATACCTTAGATCTGTCATAGGAAAATATCTTAAGACCCATCCATCCTACGCTTGATGATATCATTAGGGTTGGGAGAACCCCGGGATGTTCTGGTCCGTCGGGTTCGGCCGAATGTTGTAAAAACACTCAGTTTGGGTACCAGAACGGTACCAGAACTTGTTCCTAAACCCGGACCCTATTCAAATGAATGGGGGGACTGAATATCCAGCGGTTCCCGCGCTGTCATCTGTGTGTTTAATGGGTGCCTGCAGGCTGTTATTTTTAGGCTGGGGAGGGCCAAATATCCATGGGGCTTCTCAGCCTAAGAATACCAGCCCACAGCTGTTTGCTTTAGTTTAGCTGGTTATGAAAAATGGGCGGGAACGTTGTTTTTTAATTATTTATTTCTTTAAATTTTAAAAATTGGGGGGCATCTCTGTTTTTGATAACCAGCCAAAATAAAGCTGACAGCTTAGGACTGCAGCCCTCAGCTGTCAGTTTTACCTATGCTTGTTAGCAAAAACATTTTTTTTTTTTTTTACACAGTGCGCCAGTCAATCACAGCCATGTCAATACTTTACAGATCAGTGAAGTGCCCACACAGGAAATGCTTGTTGATTGCCTTTCAACAAGCTTTGTTCGGGCTGCCGTACCCAAACATTAAGATGGACTTCCAGGAGAATTCCGTCTCCAGGGGCCGTTTCCTGACCCTGAACTTAACCTTTCAGGGTCCGCCCATCTCTTAATATCCTTAATAATAGAGTTGAGAAAATCTTCCAAAATTCTATTAGGGCAGATTCAATTTCCATCAAATAAATGTGGTGCAAATGGAATCTGCTGGGAAGGGGTTAAAGGTGAAATAAACTCTTATAGTTACTTCTCCTTGACGCTCCACATACTTTTGCTACCGCTGCTCCTCTTCATTTTTCCAATCGGCTCCTCTTCCTTCTTCTTGTCCATCTGGTCTTATACTGGTCCCTGCTGCTGACACAGTATCATGCACTCACATGTGTCACGTCATGGTCACGTGGGACATGTCATACGACATTGACATAACCGCTTTGTGCACTCTTGGAATATAGGAAGATCAAGAAGAAGGAAGGGGAGAAGTGATGGGACAGGTATGAGGAGAGCCATGGAGTGGTTATTATAAGAGTTTATTGGGAGGTTTTATGCCTTCCTGGTCCTCAGTATCCTACAAACTGGAAGCCATCGATTTTGCTGGTTTTTGACAAAGCAAATTCCCAAAAATTTGGATTCATTACTTTCTTATTTTTAGGGGGAAATTCGTAGCGAATTTGATTAATCTTTAATCGATTCTAACATCTCTAATCAATAAGATCTACTAATTTTTTAATCATCCCAAGAAATAAAACCTCATGGTAAGTAATTGTTTTAAAGGCCTTTCCAAATGTGTTTTACCTTTTCTGAATCTTTGAGGTCCATTTCTGTAAGCTTGGGCTAGTTGTGTACAGAGTAGATGGGGACCTCAAAGCAAAATGTCAAAATGAGCTCTCATTTGTCCTAGGTTTGCCACCTAGGACAGAAGAACATGGAGTTTGTTTACATGACCCTTCAGGCAATGCCGCACCTCTTTCCTTGCTGAAAATTAGTTACCTATTGGAAAGGAAGCTTTGCCCTTTTGAATGGAACCAACTAGGGCCCCATTGCATCTGCATGTCTACTTCTCTGATATATACGCATTTGTTGCCGGCCCACTGGAGAGGTTTTTGCCATACTGTTGGGATGGTCCAAGCCCGGGAAGCTTCAAATGTATTACTTCTTCATTCAGTATATAGTCATGGGACCAAACACAGAGATCTACGTCTTTTTAGCCCACCATATATTTTTGGAATTAATTCCATTGGATCGAATGTATCTCCTCGTTGCAAAATAAAAAAAACCCAAACCTGACTGACATGTGACATTTATTAGAATTTGCTATCGTGCAAACATAATCTGCCCGGCTTTGATTGATATCTGCATAGCAGGCGCCTCGGTGCACTCGCAGTCTGAGCCGTTCTGTACAGGAATAGCATCCTATCATTTTATAACGTTCAGATCCGACTGAGGACAAATTTGTATAATTGGAGAAGTGACATGTGACTTAGTTAACCTGCTGCCTGCATAATATTCGGTGCACTCATCTCGGTGAGACACAGAAGTGATGTGATGGCCGGAGCTGGAGAGTCTACAAAATCTATCACTTTTTTAAGAGAACATCTGGGGAACCAACGCTACCCCCTCCCAACATTAGGACAAGGTAGAAGCTAACTGCTTCCGAAGAGAGTCTTCAGGTGAGTCCTTTTTAAAAAAAAATAATAATGCAGGTTAAAGAGGTGACCAACCGGAGAATCATTGTCTGTAAGTGACTAAGACATCAAATATCTAACATTTTTACTCCATTACAGCTACCGTTCACACAGCTGGACTGGCACAAGCACCATTTTGTGCATAAGTAAAGCATGGTACCACCCTTCAGTCAATGTAAAGGGTGGCAGTGGGTGTTCACTACCTGGTATGGATGTTTGTGCCCCGGTTGTGTTACTCGTGAAGCTGACCTTGCGTGTTATGAGCCACCTTCCTCGACTAGTTTGTTTGATTCTCTGCTTTTCTTATTGGATCTCTGCTACCCAATTCTTTGATTACCTCAACACGCTCATGTTTGCTCCATGCTATCTTATACCTGATCCGGTTTGACACCTGATGTTACCGTCCATTGACCTGCTTGACTACTTCTTAGCATCTGTCTCTCAGTCCTACCATCCCTGAAACGTTTTTAGAAACTTTAGTTGACCTTGGCCATGCTCGAAAGAGATTATCAAGGAAGTTGGTGATGATAATTTGGTGCCAACCGAGGTCTTCAACACTAACCAGTCATAAAAAATTGTGATGTTATAGAAAATCGTTATGTATCATGTAATGGGAGTGGTGGAACCACTGTGCCGCTGTCTGAGGAGAGCCTAGAGGGGGCATGACTAGGTGAACACCTGACTTTTCACTAAAGCCCATGAAGGTGGGGTTAGACTTGGCTCCTGATGAACATCAGGTGCTACTCCAGGACAGAACTCGGATGCACGTGAGCTGACCCCCCAAGGTTCAAGAAGCTGGAACGGCTCAGTAGGAGTGAACAGCTGATACAGGAAGGCACGGTTGGAACATACGAACCATGGATACTGTTGGGTATGGCTTGTATTCAGATAGACACAGGCAAGTGCAGGCTAGTACGGCTGGTATAAAGATGAGCCCTGGCAGGTGAGGCGTGGACCAGCTGGTATACAGATGAGCAATGGCAGGTGCAGAGTGGTAGGATTTTTATACAGATGATCACTTGGAGGTGTGGAGTGGACTGGCTGGTATACAGTTGAGCACTGGCAGGTGCGGAGTGGACCGGCTGGTATACAGTTGAGCACTGGCAGGTGCGGAGTGGACAGGCTGGTATACAGTTGAGCACTGGCAGGTGTGGAGTGGACTGGCTGGTATACAGTTGAGCACTGGCAGGTGCACAGTGGACCAGCTATTATACAATTGAGCATTGGCAGCTGTGGGTAGGTACTGCTGAAATAGATAGGCAAGCAAGTACAGGCAAACAGATACTGAACAGGTAGACTTACTGGCGGGTACTGGGGAACCTGACAACTAGCATGCGGGCTAAGGGCAGACCAACCAAGTTTTTCAGGCACCTCCAAGCTGGAGGAGGTGCCTTAAATAGTAAGTGTCCCCCAGCTATTTGCTGGAAACACTATAGGACATCGCACATGGCCCCTTCAAGAGGGAAGGAGTGCACACTCTAAGCACAGTGCCTGCGGATCTGCAAGAACCCTGGGCAGCTGCCATAAAGGTAGAAGGAGGAAGTGCTGGACAGGGGCTGCAGCATAGAGTCATCCGGTGTCTCTGCTGGGGAAGAGGAGCAGCGGGAAGGGACGCCGACACTACATATCACAATAACTACTGTTGCAAAATTAATCCTACCATGAAAGGAATTCTGAATCGGTAAATCAATGATATACGTTACAGTAGACCTCCAGCCATCTTGGAACAAAGTAGATCTCTCATACTTTTGGCGGACTCTGTGTGTCTGTCTATATACACATTTGTATAAATAGGTTTTTAGACTTAAAGCTTCCCATTACTGTTTGATTTCTTAGCCATAGACATAGGATATAATTCTGTGTGATAGAGTTGTCTACACACTTCTCCGCTTGGTTATGGCTAATTGTGTGATGCTAGAAAGATTGGCAAGCGCTTGCACACAACGAACAGGTGTTGCCTTGTCTGCACTAGCTATGAGGTCTGCACCGAGAGCCCGACTTGGCAGCCCGTGCGGGCACTGTGAAAGCGTTATGATTTGTGAATAGGAAGAAAGTCAATTATCAGTGTGTAGATTCAACATTACATTTCAGGGCTCAGAATTATAGCCTGCTACTTGCCTTTTGCTGGTTATCTTTTACGGGGCTGCAGACCCACATTAAAATGACTTGCAGCTAATGACAGAGCTGATTTTAGTGCCACTTTATCTCTCAGTGGAGGGAATGAGGTTTTATTGTGAATTCGCAGTCACCAAAATTGCTGTTCACCTGGATCGGAGTAATTTCGGAAGAGGAGGTTGTCAAATCCTGACTCGATCACCTGGATCTGAATGATTTGGTTCGAGGAGACCATCAGATCTGGACTCGATCACCTGGATCTAAATGATTTGGTTCGAGGAGACCATCAGATCGGGACTCGATTACCTGAATGAGAATGATTTGGTAAGAGGAGACCATCAGATTGGAACTCGATCACATGGATCTGAATAATTTGGTAAGAGGAGACCATCAGATTGGGATTTGGTCACCTGGATCTGAATGATTTGGTAAGAGGAGACCATCAGATTGGGATTTGGTCACCTGGATCTGAATGATTTGGTAAGAGGAGACCATCAGATTGGGATTTGGTCACCTGGATCTGAATGATTTGGTAAGAGGAGACCATCAGATTTGGATTTGATCACCTGGATCTGAATGATTTGGTAAGAGGAGACCATCAGATTGAGACTCGATCACCTTAATCTGGATGATTTGGTAAGTGGAGGCCTTTAGAGTGTGGCTCGATCACTTGGATCTAAGTGATTGGGTAAGAATATGCCGTCAGATAGGATATCGATAGGGCAGTATTGTTATGCTTATCCCAAGACTGAAGAATTCAATATACTATGATATGAAAGATTTTTTGGAAGGATATACAGGTCCTTCTCAAAAAATTAGCATATAGTGCAAAATTTCATTATTTTCCATAATGTAATGATTACAATTAAACTTTCATATATTTTAGATTCATTACACACCAACTGAAATTTGTCAGGTCTTTTATTGTTTTAATACTGATGATTTTGGCATACAACTCCTGATAACCCAAAAAACATGTCTCAAAAAATTAACATATTTCAACCATCCAATAAAATAAAAGTGTTTTTTAAAAACAAACAAAAAAACATCAAATAATAATGTTCAGTTATGCACTCAATACTTGGTCGGGAATCCTTTGGCAGAAATGACTGCTTCAATGCGGCGTGGCATGGAGGCAATCAGCCTGTGACACTGCTGAGGTGTTATGGAGGCCCAGGATGCTTCGATAGCTGCCTTAAGCTCATCCAGAGTGTTGGGTCTTGCGTCTCTCAACTTTCTCTTCACAATATCCCACAGATTCTCTATGGGGTTCAGGTCAGGAGAGTTGGCAGGCCAATTGAGCACAGTAATACCATGGTCAGTAAACCATTTACCAGTGGTTTTGGCACTGTGAGCAGGTGCCAGGTCGTGCTGAAAAATGAAATCTTCATCTCCATAAAGCATTTCAGCCGATGGAAGCATGAAGTGCTCCAAAATCTCCTGATAGCTAGCTGCATTGACCCTGCCCTTGATGAAACACAGTGGACCAACACCAGCAGCTGACATGGCACCCCACACCATCACTGACTGTGGGTACTTGACACTGGACTTCAGGCATTTTGGCATGTCCTTCTCCCCAGTCTTCCTCCAGACTCTGGCACCTTGATTTCCGAATGACATGCAAAATTTGCTTTCATCAGAAAAAAGTACTTGGGACCACTTAGCAACAGTCCAGTGCTGCTTCTCTGTAGCCCAGGTCAGGCGCTTCTGCCGCTGTTTATGGTTCAAAAGTGGCTTTACCTGGGGAATGCGGCACCTGTAGCCCATTTCCTGCACACGCCTGTGCACGGTGGCTCTGGATGTTTCTACACCAGACTCAGTCCACTGCTTCCTCAGGTCCCCCAAGGTCTGGAATCGGTCCTTCTCCACAATCTTCCTCAGGGTCCGGTCACCTCTTCTCGTTGTACAGCGTTTTCTGCCACATTGTTTCCTTCCAACAGACTTCCCATTGAGGTGCCTTGATACAGCACTCTGGGAACAGCCTATTTGTTGAGAAATTTCTTTCTGGGTCTTACCCTCTTGCTTGAGGGTGTCAATGATGGCCTTCTTGACATCAGTAAGGTCGCTAGTCTTACCCATAATGGGGGTTTTGAGTAATGAACCAGGCAGGGAGTTTTTAAAAGCCTCAGGAATCTTTTGCATGTGTTTAGAGTTAATTAGTTGATTCAGAAGATTAGGGTAATAGGTCGTTTAGAGAACCTTTTCTTGATATGCTAATTTTTTGAGACAGGTTTTTTGGGTTATCAGGAGTTGTATGCCAAAATCATCAGTATTAAAACAATAAAAGACCTGACAAATTTCAGTTGGTGTGTAATGAATCTAAAATATATGAAAGTTTAATTGTAATCATTACATTATGGAAAATAATGAAATTTAGCACTATATGCTAATTTTTTGAGAAGGACCTGTATAAAAATATAACTTTTATTAAATATTAATTAAAACACACAATTGAAAAAAAACACTATCAAAATGCAAAAAAAAAGAGATGTGCGTATACAATGGGATTATCCAGGTCCCAATAAATTCCAAGAGGTAGGATACCAAGAAGACTAATTGTCCCAATTGTTCCCTCAGTTGAAGCTGCCTACCCGTGGATGTGTCTTTGTTTCTATACAGGAAATGGAGATGGGTACTTTCCTCTCTATACGAACTAGGAGCAAGTATTTGTCTCACTGCTCCTACATTCCTGCCTGTCAAACCTCATACACACTTAACAGAGACAGTTGAGAGTGAGCAGGCTATTTGACAATGACAAATGCAATGAATGCTGGAAAGTGAAGGAAAAGAAGTTCCAGGACCTAAAGTGCTGGCAGAATTCTGAAAAAAAGGAATAGCCCTCTACAAAAAAGAGTGGGCGGCAATTTGCTACAAATAATCAGTTTTTGAAATTCAAGTTCACCAGGTTCAATAATGGTGATATTGCAATCCTCCAATTGCCTAGAAAAGATGTGTGCAACACTCTTTGGTCTCCTAGGACTGTATTCAACCCCTTTTAAGCTGTTTAACATAAACACAGCTTTAGTAAGGTCAAAGTGACCTCACCTTAGAATTGGATGGTAATGCAGTAGTAATCAACAGCCCATTTAATAACACCGTACACAGACAGATACTTCATGTTTAAAATTTTTTAAAAATGTCCAAAAATTATCCCTTTTAGTCATTTTTGATCAGGCAGACTCTTCTGTGCAGATCCTTTGTGAAGCAAGGTGTAACGAATGGAAGCGGAGGCAGAGGTGGTGAAGTTCACATTCGTTTTTATTTTTTAATGTGGAACCTTGAGACCGTGGTCCGGGGGGCTCCGAAGGGGGCGTAACTAGTGAGCCCCGGGTACCCGTAGTAAGGCCCCTCGAACAGGACCAGAATGGAATACCCGGAGGACACAGGTGCTACCTCCAGTTAGACCCCGGACACGTGGCAGCTGTCCCAGAGGGACCAAAAGGGTAACAGGTATTTACAGAGTCCGTGGAGGGTTCTTGACGGAGAAGGGTAAGGTCCTGGTCCAGAACGGATGGTAGTAGGCTGGTTCCAGTGACCTTGTCACGGTCCACGGGTACGGATGGCTGATGGCGGAACGGGATGACACTTGCGCCAGTAATAGCCGAGATTGTCCAGGTTAGCCAGATACGGGTTAGCAATGATCTGAGGAGACAAACAGTATCAGCGAAGCACAGAGACTGCAGACGCAGCGCAAACAGATCAGGAACAGAACCGGATGTAGCAATGATAAAACACGTTGCTCCGGCACTCCCCTAATGGTGGAGTGACCAGATATAGTACTGAGTGCGCAGCCATTGGTTAATTAGCTATTTCAAAAAATGCACGCTGCCCCTTTAAGAGAGACGGTGGGCGCAGCCTCGCGTCCTAAGCAGACTATCTGGAGGCCTGCCAGCAGCGTGCCAGGAAGTGGAGGAGGACACAGGACGCCAAGAAGCAGATGGGACAGGAGACCCCAGCCTGCGCGCAGACTGCTGCAGAGGGACAGCTAAAGGAACAGGTGAGTGAGCAGAACGGAGAGCAGAGCCAGCGCTGGGACCGAGTGTAACAGTATCCCCCTCTTTACTCCCCCTCTTTTTCAAGCCTGCGTGAAATCTTTTAAGAAGAAGAGGAGCCTGGATGTTCTCTTTAGGCTCCCAAGATCTCTCCTCAGGGCCAAAACCTTTCCAGTCCACCAGGTAATAGATCCTACCTCTTACTCTCTTAGAGGCCAAGATATGTTTTACCTCAAAAACATCATCCTCAGAGACCGGATCAGGAGTGGTACCCAGGTCCTTAAAGAAGGAGCTCAACACTACTGGTTTGAGGAGGGAAGCATGAAAGGAGTTAGGTACTCGTAGAGAATTAGGCAGTTTCAGTTTATAAGAGACCGGGTTGATTTGTCTCAAGACTTCAAAGGGACCAATGAAACGGGGACCCAATTTGTACGATGGTAACTTCTGACGGATGTACTTGGAGGAGAGCCATACCTTGTCTCCTGGACGAAAGATGGGAGCCTCCAAACGTCTTTTGTCCGCATGCGTCTTCATACGTTGAGAAGCTTTCTCCAAAGCCGACCTGGTCTCTCTCCAAATGTCCGAGAAATTCTTAGACAAGGTATCGACTGCCGGAACATCAGACAATCCCGAGACAGGAAGAGTAATTCCGGGTTGCAGTCCAAACACAATCTGAAAGGGAGACTTTCCAGAAGATTCACTTACTTGGTTGTTGTAGGAGAATTCCGCCCAGGGCAGCAATTCTACCCAGTCACTATGATGAGCGTTGACGAAGTGACGCAGGTATCCAGCCAGGATTTGATTGATCCTCTCCACTTGCCCATTAGACTGGGGATGATATGCAGAAGAAAAATCTAGTTCAATTTTTACCATTTTACAGAGTCCTCTCCAGAACTTAGAGGTGAACTGAACGCCCCTGTCGGACACGATGTGGAGAGGAAATCCATGTAGACGGAAGATGTGCTGAATGAAGTGAGTGGCCAGTTCTGGAGCAGATGGGAGGCCAGATAGCGGAACGAAGTGGGCCATTTTAGAGAAGCGGTCCACCACAACCCATACTACTGAGCAGCCAAAGAAATGGGAAGATCCGTGATGAAATCCATCGCGATGTGCTGCCAGGGAGCGGACGGAATCGGAAGAGGCAGAAGCCTACCGGCTGGTAGATGTTTAACAGTTTTGTTACGGGCACATGAAGGACAGGCTGCGACGAACTCCTGGATATCCTTGCCCATGGTAGGCCACCAGTAATAACGGGAGATGAGTTGCTGCGTCTTTCTCTGACCAGCATGGCCAGCCAACTTAGAAGAATGACCCCAGCGCAGAACACGACTACGATCAGAGGCGGACACGAAAGTCTTCCCAGGAGGAAGCCGGGCCAGATCAGTGGAGGCAACAGAGACTAACTTAGAAGGTTCAATAATGTGCTGAGGTTCCTCCTCCAGTTCAGGAGCCAAGAAGGCTCTGGAGAGTGCGTCTGCCTTGATGTTCTTGTCCGTGGACGGAAATGAAGTACAAAATTGAAACGGGCAAAAAATAATGCCCAACGGGCCTGACGGGGATTCAGTCTTAAAGCAGATTGGAGATAGGCAAGGTTTTTATGGTCGGTGAATATGATTACCTGGTGATGAGCTCCTTCAAGAAGATGTCTCCATTCTTGCAGAGCCAATTTGATGGCCAACAGTTCGCGATCACCGACAGAGTAGTTCCTTTCTGCAGGAGAAAAAACCTTGGAAAAAAAACCACACGAGATCATCCGCCCGGTAGACGACTTCTGGGTCAGAACTGCTCCTGCACCTATGGAAGAAGCGTCAACCTCAAGAAAAAATTGCTCACTTGAATTAGGATGATGGAGAACAGGTGCGGAAGCGAAGGCTTTTTTGAGAGAAACAAAGGCCTCTTCTGCCTCGGAGGACCATTCCTTAGAGTTTACACCTTTCCGGGTTAAGGCTGTGATTGGAGCCACTCGGGTGGAAAAGTGTGGAATAAATTGCCGAGGAACCTTTGTATGGCTTTTAGCCCAGACGAACGAGGCCAGTTGAGAACTGCAGACAACTTCTCCGGATCCATCTTTAATCCTGTGGAAGATACAATGTACCCAAGGAAAGGCAAAGAAGACTGCTCAAAGAGGCATTTCTCATATTTGGCATATAGCCTGTTCTCTCTCAGTCTTTGTAAGACCAGGCGTACTTGCCTCCGGTGTGACGTCAAGTCAGCAGAAAAAATCAAAATATCGTCCAGGTAAACCACGACACAAGTATATAGCAAGTCCCTGAAAATGTCATTAACAAATTCCTGAAAAAACCGCAGGTGCATTGCTTAGGCCGAATGGCATTACCAGGTATTCATAATGGCCGTCACGGGTGTTGAAGGCTGTTTTCCATTCGTCCCCCTCTCTGATTCGGATCAGGTTGTAGGCCCTCTGAGGTCCAATTTGGTGAAGATCTTGGCCCCTCGGAGACGATCAAACAGCTCTGAAATAAGAGGTAATGGATACCTGTTTTTTACCGTGATTTGATTTAGACCCCGATAGTCAATGCAGGGCCGCAAGGATCCATCCTTTTTCTTCACAAAGAATAATCCAGCTCCTGCCGGTGACGATGACTTTCGGATAAATCCTCTAGCCAGATTCTCTTGGATGTAGTCCGACATGGCCTGAGTCTCTGCCTGTGATAGGGGATAAACTCTCCCGCAAGGAGGAGATGCTCCAGGAAGAAGCTCTATCTGACAGTCATACGACCTGTGTGGAGGTAGTCTCTCAGCCTCCTTTTTCCCAAAGACGTCAGAGAAGGACCAATAGGCGGAAGGCAACCCTGGCAGGGTATCAGGCTGGACTGGAGGCGAAACAGGTTGAATCCGGGTTAAGCAACGATTCATGCAGGTATCTCCCCAACGCAGAACTTCTCCAGTTTTCCAATTAAGGACTGGTTCATGCATCTGGAGCCAAGGTAAACCTAAAAGCATGGGATGGGATAAACCGGGATATACATAAAATCGCATTCGTTCAGTATGCATTAGACCTACCCGGAGTTCCACCAACTCGGTTTGAAACTGGACGGGCTCGGTCAGCGGTTTGCCATCCACGGCGGACACCTGTAACGGATCAGGAAGACGCTGGACTGGTAAGCGGTAATGATCCACAACCGCCTGCTGGATGAAGTTCCCTGCAGCTCCAGAATCCAGTAGACAATGTTCGGAGAATTTTATTGCTCCATAGGACACGGAGACTGAGATGTGTAAAGAGGGAGAGGACTGTTCACTACCTAGGTTGGCCCCTCCCACCGGACCTAGGCACTGGAGTTTCCCGACTTTTTGGGACAGAAATGGATCAAATGTTCAGAACTACCGCAGTAGTAACAACTTCCCTCCTTGCGACGTGCCTCCCGGCGGCGGGTGGCCAAACTTACATGGTCCACCTCCATGGCCTCGGAGGCGGAGGGCGAAGTACCTGTTTTGTACAAACTAGAGTCCAGGTGATAGGACCTTTTGTCCCGCTTGATCTCCATGGAGCGCTCCTGAAAACGCAGGTCAATTCGGGTTGCCAAGGATATTAGCTCTTCCAAGAGGGTAGGTCTGTCCCGTCCCGCCAGCTCATCCTTGATTCTTCCGGATAGGCCTTCCCAGAAGTTACCAACCAGGGCCTCATTGTTCCACGATAATTCAGACGAGAGGGTGCGGAATTTAACAGCATACTGAGCTACCGTGAGAGTACCTTGGCGCAGGCGGAGCAGAGCTGAGGCAGTCGAAGTGGTGCGACCAGGTTCATCGAAAGTCCTGCGAAAAGCCTCTAGGAAAGATTGAAGATCATTAACCAGCGGATCCCCTCTCCCATAGCGGGTTTAGCCAGGCGAGGGCCTCTCCTCCCAGGTGTGACATGATGAAGCCCACCTTGGCTCGATCAGAAGCAAACATATGCCCCAAGATTTCGAAGTGTAGAGTGCACTGATTGAGGAAACCCCGACACAGTGTAGGGTGACCCTGGAAACGGGTAGGAGCCGCCAGACGGGACCTTGATTTGCCATGGGAACTGGTACCTGATTATTGATAGAAGAGTCAGGTGCAGACGAGGACCCCAAGGAATCCATGCGGGTAGACAAGCTGAGTAGATAAGTCGTGATCTTGTCCTGTTGAACTCCCAAACGGGTCACCTCCTTGCACAGATCCGTGGTCGGAGATCTCTGGGATCCAGCGGGTTCCATGGCCGGAGCAATCTGTAACGAATGGAAGCGGAGGCAGAGGTGGTGAAGTTCACATTCGTTTTTATTTTTTAATGTGGAACCTCGAGACCGCGGTCCGGGGGGCTCCGAAGGGGGCGTAACTAGTGAGCCCCGGGTACCCGTAGTAAGGCCCCTCGAACAGGACCAGAATGGAATACCCGGAGGACACAGGTGCTACCTCCAGTTAGACCCCGGACACGTGGCAGCTGTCCCAGAGGGACCAAAAGGGTAACAGGTATTTACAGAGTCCGTGGAGGGTTCTTGACGGAGAAGGGTAAGGTCCTGGTCCAGAACGGATGGTAGTAGGCTGGTTCCAGTGACCTTGTCACGGTCCACGGGTACGGATGGCTGATAGCGGAACGGGATGACACTTGCGCCAGTAATAGCCGAGATTGTCCAGGTTAGCCAGATACGGGTTAGCAATGATCTGAGGAGACAAACAGTATCAGCGAAGCACAGAGACTGCAGACGCAGTGCAGACAGATCAGGAACAGAACCGGATGTAGCAATGATAGAACACGTTGCTCCGGCACTCCCCTAATGGTGGAGTGACCAGATATAGTACTGAGTGCGCAGCCATTGGTTAATTAGCTATTTCAAAAAATGCACGCTGCCCCTTTAAGAGAGACGGTGGGCGCGGCCTCGCGTCCTAAGCAGACTATCTGGAGGCCTGCCAGCAGCGTGCAAGGAAGTGGAGGAGGACACAGGACGCCGAGAAGCAGATGGGACAGGAGACCCCAGCCTGCGCGCAGACTGCTGCAGAGGGACAGCTAAAGGAACAGGTGAGTGAGCAGAACGGAGAGCAGAGCCAGCGCTGGGACCGAGTGTAACACAAGGTATATTCACAGTACTTATCAGCTACCACATAAATCTTCATCCAAGTTTTCTGTTTATTTATATAAGGTGCATACATGAAATATACAGGAGTATAGGAGATAAATATGCAATATCAGCTAAGAGCTCTTTCACGTCCTCAGACACTTTTTTTCTTGACTTGGACATTCTGTGCAGATTACTGACTAAGGCCGGGACCATACATGCGAGAGACTCGCACGATTCTCGTGCGAGTCTCTCGCATGAACACCTGGCACTCGGACCGGAGCGAGCGGCTGCAAAGAATACATGCAGCCGCACGCTCCGGTCCGAGTGGCGACGGCTGCGCTGGATGTTTATGTGAGAGACTCGCACGAGAATTTTGCGAGTTTCTCGCATGTGTGATCCCGCCTAAAACTGATGGTGTCGGTGTCAGAGGTAACATCTTGCTGCTGTAACTGAGGCAAGCAATGTGTCAAATATTCCATAATTTTGCCTGCTTCTTCTTTACTAGTGCACATGCCAAGGCAAAGGAGAGAGTGGCAGTGGTAGTGCATTGCTGCTCACAGCTCTCACATTCTCAGCCATGGTATTAGATTACACACTACCCTGTCCATTGCCCCTTTTTCGTTTACCATACTTTTTGTAAAACACTATAATTAACTTTTGATTACATTTTCATCCAAAATTACTCAAGCCTTTCAACGTTAGGTAGGTGGGTACAGGTACAGAAAGCCAAATGTGGCAGCAGGCCCCAGAATAGGTGTGATGTGTACAGTTGTCAAATTGAATAGTAAAACAGTTATGCAAAAACAGACAAGCCCAGTTACATTTCTACATTATTTTTATTTTCATTTTCTAGTTAACAAAATGTAACACCTTTTGATAAATGACATAATAAGAAATGCCATGTAGGCAGCAGAGTTGGAAGCATTTATTCGAGTGGAAATGAATTTTTCTGAAATTTTTCAAAAAATATGTATTTTCTATTCTGTAATTCCCCACAAACTGTAAAGGATCAGCAAGAAGTTAAAAAAAAGAAAAAAAAAACAACTGATTCCTCATAGCTCACATCTCTGGTCTCCTCCACTGCTGATTGCACACCATACGGTCGCATCTTCTTACGACTGCACATTTGCATCTTCATGCATGCCTTGACTTCAGCCCATGACTAGACATGGGACAACCCTGCACACACACAAGGTCGTTGCGGGCTTACTAGTAAAACCTAATGTGCAAAAAAATAAAATTGTTTGAAATATGCACACTTGGTGTGGCAGATCGGTAAAATTTTGGAAAATTTACTTTTTTATTTAAAAAACCCAAAACAATATTTCTACCCTTCACAAAAAAGATTGCTCAACAAAGGCACAATCTCTGTACAGTCACTTGTGACAAGCAAGCACACCGTCTCTGACTGACAGTGATTTCAGATTTTTTGTCTGGAAAAATATTGTGCTGTGTAGCTGTTGCTTTCTAGTGCATTAAGAATGATGAAAAAAGGTAGAATTGTAGTTTAAAATCAGCAGAACAGATGCCTGTTAAACCATACCACTGATCAATCAGACTGAGACCGGCTCTGCTGCTGGCACCTCTTATCTCTCTCTCCCTCAATCAATTAAATCTTTGTATTATTCATAGATTACTAGATCTTCTTCAGTGCTGTAGTTGTTCAACACATTACTATCTAGAATATTTTTCCAATGTGTTAACGCTTTCTTTTTTTATCTCTATTTCTGTGAGCTCTACCATCCCTCTCTTTATCCTAAATCTCCCCGAAACGGCTGCTTCATTCCCTAGCTCAACTTTTATACGGGCTATGATAGTCCCTCCAGATTGACTGTGCTATAGCATGTGATGTAATAGTTGCAAGTCATTATGGGAAGACCACATGGCCGCACTTGAGGTCCTGTCATCCTTTTGTGACTAATACAAACTTCTGCAATGTATGAAATGGAAGGGGGCATTTTTTTTTCCGATAATTTGCACGAATCAAATTGAAAATTGTTCAAATTTTCCGGGACATAAACGATTCATAAAATTTAGCACAAATTCAAATCGATTGCCTCATTCTACATGTTATTAAACTGCAATGTGCCCTGATATTGTTGCCGCACTTTGTAACCTTTGAACAAGTCATTGCGCGTCAGTCGCGCTGATGTCTTACCTTGTCAAAGGGACGAGAGTAGCAAAACCGAGACAAGGGTGTAGTGCACAGGCTACTGTGGCTTCCCCTGTTTAGCAAGTGAATTGTTACAAGAAGCTTGGGCTTCATTTAGAGATGAGCGAACGTGCTCAGATATAGTGTGCTGACCGAGTGACCTCGGCGTAGTCGAAAAATATATTCGAGTCCCTGCGGCTGCATGTCTCGCGCCGGTTTGACAGACGCAAAACAGGCAATCCCTGCCTGTGTTGCGGCTGTCAAACAGCAGAGAGACATGCAGCCGCGTGGGGTCAAACATATTATTCGGTCACGCAGTAATCACTCGGTCAGCACCCGAGCATGCTTAGATAACACCTTATCCCAGCACTTCGCTCATCATTACCTACAATCGAATTCTTCATCCAGTTTAAGTAGAAATTTTCAACTTTTTCAACTTTTTGCTTAAACCTATTTTTTACTGCTTTTCTTTCTCTCGTTTTGTACGCCTCGGTGGACGGCGTAGACTCTGACCCCAGAACACACGTTCTTCTCTGGGAGTCTCCTAACAATAAAGACCGTATTTTAAGTAATTTGAAGAAAACAGCGGGAGCGTAATCGATGGGAAAATACTCGGTTTAGGCGCTCAGAGCTTCCTTCCAAGCGTTATTGATAGAGGGTTATTTAGGCACTTACATTCTCAGTATTAAATATTTAAAAAAGCATCAATAGACAATTAAAAGTAAATCTTAGGATAGATGTAGCAATTACAGCATTAAACACCGGCTTTTCCTGGAACGAAAGTGTCTGGATGATGTTTGTTGAAGCGATTGTACAGACGTTTCTGCCTTTATGCATCAATATCCAGAAACGTAGACGTAAAATACGGTTTATTTTTAGTCTGCCAGGATCTGACTTACGGCAGCTGTAACGTCATCGCCATGTTTCGGCCTTAAAGAGGAAAAAGTTCCTAATTTGCTGAAAGGGACAATTTTGTATATTAAAAATGAAATAAATAATAAATGTATCACCCTTATTTTTCATTTATTAAAACCATATATTGTCACATATATTTATATAATCCGCTTTTAGTTTCTGATTTTATTTATTCTATTTCTTGAATGTGATCATGGGGGGCGGCCATCTTGCCTAAACAGATGTTCTGCTCTTTTACCCTTTTACGACATGCGCCGTACTAGTACGGCACATGTCGCTTCTCACCCTTTGA
Organism: Oophaga sylvatica; assembly: GCA_033576555.1. Lineage (NCBI taxonomy): Eukaryota > Metazoa > Chordata > Amphibia > Anura > Dendrobatidae > Oophaga > Oophaga sylvatica. Next base: position 12,263,824 of record JARQOD010000002.1, read on the forward strand.
TACGGACTCCGGCTGTGAGCTCACATCTTTTCCGGCACATGTCAGCTGTTTTGAACAGCTGACATGTGCCACGGAACAGCCGCGGGTGTGTGTAGCCCTGGTATGTCAGGCACACAACACCTGGAGGATGTGCGGAGAGGTAACGGTTAAGGGCTCGACATCACTCACACTCAGACACACCCAGCAGGGGTGTATAGGGGAGTGTCCTGTAGCACAGTGCAGTCAGAGAGTTCTCCTGTGAGCGTGCAGACAATGGAGTCTGAAAGTTCTCCTGAGAGAGTGGAGAGAGTCAGGACTAGTGCCTGTTGGAGAGCTGAGATTCCTGTCAATACAGGGAGACGGTACAAAAGTGGAGGCTAGTACGGATAACCGAATTTGATCCTAGCCTAGTCAGTGCTGATATTAAGAGTGCGAGCAGGCCGAAGGGCGCAGTAGAAAGAATCCTAGAAGTGCCTTAAGGATTGGACTATCCTGCATTAGTCACCGGTCACTGGAGACCGAAGTGTCACTACAGCTTCAGGCGTAGTGATAGAAAAACCAGAGTCTTACTGGACCTTAGGTCGCAGAAAGCAGCCTTGGAGTGTCGGTACGTAACTGGAGTCTGGAGAGTGGGAACCTTGAGTCACTGCAGGACAACAGTAGGAACTCAGCTCTCTCACATTATATGGAAGGCTCCGACCACTATGCTGAACGGGCAGTACAGCTAAAGGAGTTAGCTGGAGAAATCGGAGTGAACTTAGCTCTATGCAGGTTGGACTCATAATATTGGAAGTAAAGGAGGCCCCTAACCTGTTCAGCTGTTATCTCGAAGCACATCCTCCACCCCAACAGCCTCCCTGGGACCTGCCTTATCATCTGACAAGTAAAAGGTATGGAAAGACACTGGATGGTGTGAGACTGATTCATTTATTTGCACCCTACATAATTAATACCATAGACTTTGAGGGACCAGTCCCACCTGTGGGGGACCCGTCATCTAGCTGCCACAACATCCCCTCAGAGATCTACTGCAGCGCTGGTCTTAGTGACTAGACAACTACAGGTGGCGTCACGAACTGTTATATACAAATCCCCTGTAAATAATTCCCCTTTAAACGCCTGACCGCCAGGGACACGGACCGAGCCACGCTACCAGTGACATTCCCTATAGAAATCTACAGGCTCGGCTCCGAGTACCCCATATCCCTGGAAACCCACAATTGTGGTGCGTGGTCGAGACACAAAACTTGGCGTCACGAACAGGATCCGAAACTTGCAGAATTGCGAGCCCTGTGTGCTTGTGGAGTGTTTTGGTGAAAAAGACTGTTGCTGTTGTTTGGCGCCAAATACCGCCATATTTGCCGCCATATTCGCGCCTAAGGCGCTGGAGAAGAAGGTGGGCGTACCTGAAGAGCGCGCAAAGTCTTGGACACGCCACCGGCTCTGACTCAGCGGCAGGTCCTGCGGCAGGAAGTGGACGCTCTGACATCAGAGCGCCTGCGACGAAGGTCCTGTTCCCACTGCTGTGCCTGTGAAATAGCAGCTTCTGAAACCGGTAGGCTCCGTTTAACCAAGGGGGCACTAATATGTCACACACAACCGGCCGACAGTGCGGCCCCAGCCGGAGGCCCCGACCCCGCACCGCGTGGCATTGTAGCGCCAGATGGGGGTGCAAGGCCCAGCACCTAGTCCGGTAGTCCCGATCATGCCACTAAACGCTCCCATATATGCCTGGGGCGAAATGGCTTCCCCAGTACAGCGGTGAGCCAGGCACTTTAGCAGGATTCAAGCGGAAGTTATGCAGCATCCTAGAAATGTACTCCATGCCTGAGAGACAAAAAGCTGCTGTGCTGATAGGGCAGCTAACTGGCGCTGCTGAGAGGGAAGTGGAGACTTGGGAATACCGTTTATACAGGAGTCGGTACCTGCGATCCTCCTTAAGCTACATGCCATATTTGAAGACCGCACAGAAACGGATCTCCGGATGGCCTTCTACCACTGTTCACAGCAGCCAGGTGACAGCATCAGGGACTACGCATGCCGACTACAAGGAGCCCTGAGAGCCCTTAAGCAGATTAATAATAAATGCTATCGACGAAAATAAGATGCTGAAAGAACAATTTGTACAGGGATTGAGATCCCAAGAGGAACGCAGAACTGTAAACTGGTGGTCCTTAGATCATCCTGATGCTACCTTTGATGCCCTAAAGGACATGGCAATAAAAGGGCTGGACCCCTGGGCAAACCTGAGGGGCCACCCAACATCACCAGGGTGAAGTCACTCTGGAACCGGCAGTAACCCCCCTTTTCCCCGCTAGTGGCAGAAGCCAAAACGCAGGCGACACCCCCTAGTGAATTGGACTGTCTGCGCTCAGAGGTGCGCCAGCTGACTAAAAATCTGGCCGCTGTGATGAGTGCCCTGCAGCTGCGGAAAGAGGAAGAAGGGAAGATCTTATTAGCTGACTGCCCAGAAGACGTCCCGTGGATGCATCGGAGAAGAAGGAAGACGTCGCCCCCCCGGAGGAGGACAACGCCACCCCCAGGAGCGACCTCTGATCAACACCCCCTCGTCGGGAGATCACCTGTTACCGTTGCAACCGGAAAGGTCATATGTCTCCACAGTGTCCTTTAAACGGGCAGAACCTGGTCTGAGGGCCAACACCCAGGAGGAGAGCCGTCAGGCCCCCTAGACTGGAACCGCATGGTATGTGGTGGGGCGACCCTACCTGTCTATCATTCTAGATGGTATCGCAGTTCCGGCATTGTTAGACACTGGGTCTCAGGTGACCATAATACCTGATGCCCTATATACTAAGTTTGGTCAATGGACAGTCTTAAACCCCCGAGCCCTGACTTTACCGTATATGCTTCTAATGGTCTTCCTATAGAAGTACTCGGGACAAAATGTGTGGATGTGAAAGTGGGCAGAGAGGAGTTGAAAGACCAGGGGCTTCTAGTAGTAAAGACTGTAAATGAAGAGAACGGTTTAAATATAATTTTGGTACTAACATTATCAGTAACTGTCTGGGAGAAGTTGTGTTCTTACTCCAACAGCTCGCTGAGATTGCCAAACCAAGGCAGAAGGGAGTGATCCAGAGAGAGATCCGGGCCCTGATGTGTCAGCAGCAAGCGAAGCTTACAAACGGCAAAATTGGTAATGTACGGGTCACTGACTCGAATCCCATTGTGATACCCCCAATGAGTGAAATGATAATCTGGTGCAGGGCAGCCATAGGTCTGAGAGGACAGAACTACCAAGCTGTAGTAGAACCCCACCCTTCAGAACATAGACCTACACTTATGACTGCTAGAGGAGTAGTAGAAGTGGTGAATGGAAGAGTACCGGTACGGCTTCTCAACTGGGGAGATGATGAGGTAAACTTACCCCGTTATGCAACCATTGCTAAACTACATGCTGTCGACAATAATTCTATTCTCCCGGCTGAGTCCTTAGACTCCCCAAATAGCGGAGGACAATGACCAGCAACCCAGGTGGCGGAATGGTGTCAGCAACTCCATGTTGGGACGGACACCACTCCCGCTCACCAGAAGCAAGGGGTATTACGGGTGAGTACAAGAGTACGCCCAAGTGTTTAGCAAGCACCCACTTGATTTAGGGATAATTAAGGGAGTACAACATCATATCCCTACAGGCAGTCATCCTCCCATCAAAGAGCGGTACAGGCCTATACCCCCAGCCCATTATCAGAAGGCTAAAGAAATGTTGCGAGATATGAAAGAAGCCGGAGTAATCAGGGATAGTTGTAGTCCCTGGGCAGCACCTCTAGTCCTGGTTAGAAAAAAAGATGGTAGCTTGAGAATGTGTGTGGATTACAGGCAGGTGAACCGCATAACACATAAAGATGCATACCCGCTACCACGTATAGAGGAATCATTAGCTGCTCTGAAAACGGCTAACTACTTTCTACCCTCGATCTGACTAGTGGGTACTGGCAAGTGGCTGTGGCTGCGGAGGATCGTGAGAAAACGGCTTCACCACCCCAATGGGGCTCTGTGAGTTCGACAGAATGCCGTTTGGGCTCAGCAGTGCCCCAGGCACATTTCAGAGAGTGGATGGAGAACTGTCTGGGACATCTCAATTTTGAAACCGTGCTGCTATACCTAGACGACGTCATCGTGTACTCCAAGACATATGAGGACCATCTGAAGCACCTGGCAGAAGTATTTTGAGTCCCTGTCCAGGTACGGGATGAAGTTTGAAACCCTCAAAATGCCATCTACTCAAACAGAAGGTACAGTATTGGGGCACATCGTCAGTTCGGAAGGAGTAGCGCCCGGACCCAGAGAAAGTCCTGCTATCCAGAGTGGCCGGAGCGAAGAACCTCAAGGAAGTGAGACAGTTCCTGGGACTAACGGGTTTACACAGAAGGTTCGTGAAAGATTACACGAAGAAGGCAGCCCTTTACAGGACCTCCTAGTAGGACAATCCCTAAAGGAGCAGAAACCCCCCTTTAATTGGGGTAAGGAACAGGCTGAAGCATTCCAAAGATGAAAGAGATCCTTACATGGCGATGAGATCTTGACCTATCCTGATTACAGCCAACCGTTCTGCTGTACAACCGATGGCAAGTAATGAAGGTTTAGGAGCAGTTCTCAGTCAGAAGCAAATGGCCAAGAAAAAGTCATCGCATATGCCAGCAGAAAACTCAGACCAACTGAGAGGAATTCCGGAAAATTATAGCAGCTTCAAGCTGGAGTTTCTGGCGCTGGTCTGGGCCATTACTGAAAGATTTAAGCACAATCTGGCCTCCAACCATTTCACTGCGTTTTAACGGACAACAACCCCTTAACGCATCTGGAAAACCGCCAAGCTGGGCCCATGGAGCAGCGTTGGATGCTCGGTTGTCCAATTACCAGTTTACCATCAAGTCCGGGCAGGGCCGAAAGAATGCTAAGCTGACGCATTGTCCCGAATGCCGCAATAATCTGACACGGAAGAAGAATCGGACGACCTGGAAGAAAATTGAGCTACCTGCGTTCCATCGAAATGGGATAGTCCACGAGCAGGCGAGTCTACCAGAAAGCAGCATGGTCAACGTTAAATCCCCTTACCCCCATCACAGCTGGAAAGAGACTCAGGACAGCGATCCAGTGGTCAGCCGTATCAAGGATTGTTACGACAGGAAGGTTCCTCCTTGGAAAAAGATTGCACCTTATGTCAGCAAAGCTCCTGTGGAACGAGAAAGCCGGTTGTTCCCTATAACCGTGAGAAGTTGTGCAGGAGATACGTCAACCCCAGGACCCACGAGATGGTCTGGCAGATAGTGGTCCCCCAAGGCAGACGTCCAAATGGTGTTGGAAGCATACAACGACAAGCAGGACACTTTGCTGGAGAAAAAACTGGAGACCCTGTTGAAGGTGCCGATTCTACGGGTAGGGTGCGCAGCTCCATCGAGAGGTGGTGTCGGAACTGTGGACCCTGTGGTCTCAGAAGAAAGGCTACGGTAGTTCAGAAGGCAACCCCTGCAGCCTATCCGACGACTCGTCCCTTGGAGATTGTGGCCTTGGACCACGTCAAATTGGCGCCAAGTAGATCTGGATACTCCTACGCCTTGACCATGGTGGACCATTACTCTAGATTTCTGGTGGTTGTTCCAGTTAAGGATTCAGACAGCGGTGACGGCAGCAAGAACCTTTCAAGCAAGCTTCTGCAGACCGCATGGGTATCCGGAGCAGAATTAACTGATCAAGGACCTGCTTTCGAGGCAGACCTATTCAAGGAATTCTGTCACATGTATGGGTGTAAGAAAATTAGAACAACCCCATAACCATCCTCAAACCAAACGGCCTTTGCGAGAAAAATGAACCACATTGTCCTGATTGTTGAAGTCTATAACCGTTGGAAGACAGAAATTCGGTGGCCGGACTTACTACCTGATTTGGTTGACTTGTATAACAATAACCTGTAAGTTCCACAACTGCACTCCAGCCTATCTTATGAGAGGCAAGGCCCGGGAGAAACTACCAATTGATTTAGAACTTGGAGTGGTAGAACCGGAGGCAGATGACGCCGTTGAAAACTGGGACATCAATCGGCAAGAGCAATACAGACGAGTGCAAGTCTGTGTAGAAAGAAAGTCTCAACAAGACACGGGGGAAAAAAAGGAAGATATTTACAACAGGAATGCTCCTGCCAAGCCTTTGATGCCTGGAGAAGTGGTATTGAAAAGAAAAAGGAAGATGCACAAATGGATAACCAGTGGGAACAAGAACCCTACGTCGTACAAGATTCCAAATATGACAACAGAAAAGTTTGTATCATCAGTAGGACGGAGTGGAGAACCAATATCCACTGTGTCCCAGAGACCAATTTGAAATTTGTGTCCAGAACCCTTAAAACTTCGTGAAGAGAACCCTGTCGTCAATCGAGAAGAAAGAAAAGAAGAGGTCATACACCACGGATCTGGGAGATTTCCCTGCGGATTGGCCCAGACTGGAGATGCTGTAATCATTCCGGTGTTGCAGTTTTATCAGCCCCAAGAGGAAGTTTTACCTCCAGTTGTGCCCATGGTGCCAGTTGAGCCAGTTCAGGAGTTACCTATTCCAGTAACACCTCAGCCTACAGAATCTCAAGAAGGACCATCAGAAGCAGCGCCCCATGCTATGGGATCCCCTGGTGAAGCTGACTCACACCGCCCAGCCATCAGTAATGCTTGCCAGATCCAAAGAAAGATTGAGACAGTTCATATAGTTTGCCGTTATCGCAGAGCAGGTAGATCACAGACCAATATACCTGAAACTACTCCCGTAGATCAGAGCGAACCACGAAAGGGAAGATACCTATTCGATATCAATAGTAATTCTAGTAAAATAATGTAATTTAAACCCAGAAAAAGGTTACCTTATGTGAATATTGTAAAATGAATTGTTATGGTATTGTGCATTACTAAGTAGGAGGAATAAGGACTTCGAGGCTTTGGACTTATGTCAGCCCCAGAACTGATAATTGAAAATTTTAGTTGCATTTTATGCTTCTCGTGGTTTTATATCCAACTGTAACAATTACCTCTGAACATAAAACCCGTGTGGTGTGGCACTGAGCGAGGTCTGCAGCCAGATGTCCTGCAGCCCACCCAGGACCTACGTTGAAGGTTTGGTGCGGGTCCTTCAACAAGAATACTGTTTAATATGACATATTTATTGAAAGTATGTTTTTGTATTTTTCTATGTTCATTGTACAAAATGCAACTTTTAAGATTTGTACCTCCCGGATGGGATGAGTTTAATGTTTATTGTTAATGCAAGACAAAATGTCTTTCTTCTTATATTCCACAGCCCGGGAGTGCTGTATTTTACCAGGGGAATGTGTAGCCCTGGTATGTCAGGCACACAACACCTGGAGGATGTGGGGGAGAGGTAACGGTTTAAGGGCTCGACATCACTCAACATACACTCAGACACACCCAGCAGGGGTGTATAGGGGAGTGTCCTGTAGCACAGTGCAGTCAGAGAGTTCTCCTGTGAGCGTGCAGACAGTGGAGCCCTGAAAGTTTTTCCTGAGAGAAGTGGAGAGAGTCAGGACTGTGCCTGTTGGAGAGCTGAGATTCCTGTCAATACAGGGAGACGTACAAAAGTGGAGGCTAGTACGGATATCGAATTTGATCCTGCCTAGTCAGTGCTGATATTAAGAGTGCGAGCAGGCCGAAGGGCGCTAGTAAGAAAGAATCCATAGAAGTGCCTTAAGGATTGGACTATCCTGCATTAGTCACCGGTCACTGGAGCCGAAGTGTCACTACAGCTTCAGGCGTAGTGATAGAAAAACCAGAGTCTTACGGGAAACCTTAGGTCGCAGAAAGCAGCCTTGGAGTGTCGGTACGTAACTGGAGTCTGGAGAGTGGGAACCTTGAGTCACTGCAGGACAACAGTAGGAACTCAGCTCTCATCACATTATATGGAAGGCTCCGACCACTATGCGAACGGGCAGTACAGCTAAAGGAGTTAGCTGGAGAAATCGGAGTGACTTAGCTCTATGCAGGTTGGAACTCATAATATTGGAAGTAAAGGAGGCCCCTAACCTGTTCAGCTGTTATCTCGAAGCACATCCTCCACCCCAACAGCCTCCCTGGGACCTGCCTTATCATCTGACAAGTAAAAGGTATGGAAAAGACACTGGATGGTGTGAGACTGATTCATTTATTTGCACCCTAAAATCATTAATACCATAGACTTTGAGGGACCAGTCCCACCTGTGGGGGACCCGTCATCTAGCTGCCACAACATCCCCTCAGAAGATCTACTGCAGCGCTGGTCTTAGTGACTAGACAACTTCAGGTGGCGTCACGAACTTTATATACAAATCCCCTGTAAATAATTCCCCTTTACCGCCTGACCGCCAGGGACACGGACCGAGCCACGCTACCAGTGACTTTCCCCTTTATAGAATCTACAGGCTCGGCTCCGAGTACCCCATATCCCTGGAAAACCACAATTGTGGTGCGGTGGTCGAGACAGGTGGAGTCGCGATCCACCCGCAGCTATTAACCCAATAAATGCCGCTGTCAAACTGACAGTTTGATCGCGGGTCACAGATGGGTTGGCTTGATAACCAGAGGGTCTCCTGGAGAGCTCTATGGTTGTCATTGCCGGTTGCTATGAGCGCCGCCCCGGAGAGGGGAGCGAAAAACAGAAACGCAAAAGCGCAAAAAAGGGCTTTGTCTCAAAGGGGTTAAATATTTTCTTTACCGCAGCCCCATGGTCCATAGGAATCTGTAGTCTGGAGAAGACTTTTTTGGCTTCTATGGGAGAGTGTTTGTGGGCATCTCTGACCTGTGCAGACGTCACTGTGCAGATGACCTCCGCACAGGTCACAGAGCATGCCCACAACCAAAACAATGGCAGAATTGCATTTTTTTTTTCAACATTTCACCCTGATTGGCTTTTTTTTTTTCACAGTTTTTCAGCATATTTTATGATAAAATGAGTGGTATCATCAAAACAATAACTCGTCCTGCGAAAAAGCTTATGAGGATGGAGAAATAAAAAGTTATGCCAAGGAAAATGGAAAATAAATCCTCTTTTAAGGTGAAAAGGTAAAAATGAATGCACAAAAAAACAGAAAAAATTGAAAGGATTAACGAGGTCTCTTTTACCTGATGAAGCCGGTGTACTTACCTTGAAAATCCCTGCAAGAATGACTCTGCTATCCTTTTGCGAAAGCTGTGACGTAAAAAGTGCAATTTTGTTCGATGATTTACAGCCTTCAGCTTTGGATTTCCAAGATAAGTACACCCTCTCATCAGGTCTAGGAAATCAATTGAAATTTTTATGCCGTCGCGATAATACGGTGACAGATCAGTTTTAATAATCCTGACTGGTGTTGAAAACGGTGAACTTCAGGGCGCCATCGGTGCTGCCCAAAGACCCTTCCAACGTGCCAGGCAAGAGCTGGAAAATTTGCTTACGACCTGTGCTGTGCCCCTTCCTTGTGTGATGCTTAAATGAGCAAGGTCACATGGCAAAAAAAAAAAAAAAAAAAAATATTCTGATTGAAAGTCAAAAACTGGGAACCGCAAAAAAAAAGCGACACACAAAAAAAAAAAAAAAAAAAAAAAAAAAAAAAATTAAGATAAATGGAAAAATATAATATATATATTCATCTTTTTTTATTTATTTTTTCTATCAGAACAGCTATAAATATGATCATGTCATCTGGGTGACAGGCGCCTTAAAAGGTGATAGATGCATTAAACCCAGCATGGTACTTTTTGATTGGCTGGGAAATTTATGATATTGAATGCGGGGCTGTCAGCGGCCCGCGTGGAATCATTAGTAGCAGAAATGCCAATAGAAAATAGAGTTTAGAAAAAAAATAATTTACCCTTTGCCACTTTCTCCGGAAAACCGGTCTGCAGCGAGGCTCCGCTGTTGCCGAAATATCAAAGTCGTACAGGGGGTTGTGAAAATTTATTTATTTTTTTTAATTGATTTTCTTTCTAATTTATGGCGTTTGTCCTCTGAATTTCCCCGTTCGGAGCAGCCTGGCGCTGCAGCTGTCTCTAAAACACACTCCAAGGTGTCCTAGAAAAAAAAAAAACCTCCCTCCCCCCACCCATCAACAGCTTCTTACAAAGCGACAAGATTATCGAGTGAAGGTCAAACGGAAGGAAACGATACGGCGGCGCGAGAATTAATGGCCGTCTGCCTATACGGTTAATTACAATTACCAAAAAAAAAAAAAAAATGTGCTAAGTGATCAATTTTCCTGTGATCTGCAAACCTAATGAAACCGATCCGGCACGCTGCAAATTTATTTTTTTTATTTATTTTTTTTTAATATGTAGTTGTATAAACTGCTGATAGCATTTCTTTAAGGTGCGGAAGAAAAAAAAAAGGAGAATTTGCAAAAAAAAAAATATGCAAAATTGCCTCTTCAAACAAAGAGGACTTGTACTCTATAGCGCCACCTATTGGAAGTAGCGATCCTACAAGTCACAGTCAACCCTTTAACGAGTCTTGTAATATGACTTAGGATAAAGCCAAATCAGAATCTCCATTTGCAGACACGGTGTTTCGGACTATTGGTCCTCGTCAGTGCAAAGTAGGAGAGATCTGATTGGCTAGATGAGAGGCCTCTGGACTGGGGTCTGGGAGATTCTGATTTGGCTTTTATCCTAAGTCATATTACAAGCCCTGTTAAAGGGTTGATTGTGACTTGTAGGATCGCTACTTCCAATAGGTGGCGCTATAGAGTACAAGTCCTCTTTGTTTGAAGAGGCAATTTGCATATTAAAATTTCCCAGAGGAGCATTGCACGGCGAATAAGTCTCCTTACCTCGACACGCCAGAGCTGGTATGTCACTCTCCACAAGGAGTAACCTTTACCCCCCAAAAAAAAAAGAAATTTATAGCAGTTTTCCAAACGTAATAAAAATTTGAAAAAATAAATTGTATGCAAAAAAAAAAAAGAAATGTATCGCAGTTTTCAAAAAAGTAGTAAAAAATATAAAAAAGTAGAACGTATGGAATCCAAAAGAGACCACATAGGGATGTTATAACATCTGGGCCTGTAACCTGCTGCCCCTTAAAGAATTGGGCTGCTTTTTTCCGAAATAGCGCCACACCAGTTCACAGGTTGCATTGAGAATTGCAGTTCCGATTGAAAGTAATGGTGGTTTATTATTTCTGTTCTGTTTTTTTTTAGTTCTGTCCTTGCATTTTCTCTGAAATGCCCGATTACATGAAATAAGTGGCTGCTCGTGCGCGACACCGCTCCATTTGTCATCAGTAAAATTATCAGAGATAATCGAGTGCAGCGCCTGGCTATTTCCAGCAACTGTTCTACCCAGAGCTGTCACTGACTGCTGGCGATTCAGCTTTTCCACCCGAACAGAAAAAGTTTTTCCAGCTTCTCTGTTGAAGGGGCGTGCCTGCTGATGTCAGGCTGATTGACAGTCGGCTCCCTGCAGTTAGGCAGCGGGGAGCCGGCAGTCAATCAGCATGACGTCAACTTTCATGTCCCCTCAATCAGAGCACAGCGAAAGAGAAGCCTCTCCTCTGTCAAAGTGACATCAGTGGACATCATAGAATCGCCGGCAGGAGCGGTCTGTGACTGCTCTGTGCTGTCAGAGATCAGCATCGGGCGCAACAGGCAGGTAGGTACCCGCCTGTTAGTTCTTAGGCCTGTAGTAAAAAAAAGATAAAATAGCAGTGGATAACCCCTTTAGGACTACTCTAAAGGTGGACAATCATTCGGCTGGCAGATATCTCTCCTAATCCTCCTAATTTTCATGCACGCCCTGATTGGCTGAGCATGCATGTGATTATATTATGGAAAGGGAAGTAAGCTGCCACCAATTTCCTTAGTGGCAGCTAATCTCATTGGAGAAAACAAAAGGATTTGGTGTGGAATTTCAACATGCCCAATCCTTCTTTCTTTCAAACCTTATATGTCAGGGGAGAAGTCGTGAGTGCCACATACACTAGAGAATCAGGGCTAAGTTGTTTGAAATTTTGCAACATTTTATGCAATTTATAGTTGCTCAACGATTTGGTGACGTTTTATGTTTTCAAACACCATCCCGGATGGGTCTGCCAACGTTTTGAAAGCATTTGTTGTCGGGGGGAGGGGATCATGGTCGAGTACGACCAACAAATTCAACATAATTTACGACACAAAAGACAGAAATATTCTTCAGCTACGTGATCATCACAGCTCATTATAATCATCATTGATTGGAGGTTTGGAGTTGGCACACTGCTTGTGACATGCTACATGCTGCTGCGCAGGGCACAGCCGGCAGCCTCTCCTGGACTTTTCTTTAACTTCCTACTGTGTCACTTCAGCTTTATGTCTTCTACTAAATGTGATCTGACCATCATGAATGATGTTGAGGAAAGTCTTCAGGGGTGTAGTAGTCGCAAAGCTACAAATGGCCCCTTGAGTAGGGCGGGCGGTTGGGGTAATTCGCTAACCATTTTGCCTTTAAGTTTACCCCAGAATTTCATTAACTTCTAATATTTATTTATTGGAACCATGCTTTCCCTGGATATATGTGGAAATGCCGGTGAAGCCTTACTTTAGAAATCAAGGCATGATAGCCTGGGGTTAAGGATGTAATCAAGGTCAAACAGGAGCTAGTACTAATCCCTATCTCGAAATGGTGCATTAAACATGACCGATCTGCTGCCCACGAACATTAGTTGGTCGACAAATGAGCACAAGCTGCAACTATCAGCGTGCTGGAAACGATGAGTCCGGCCTGGGACAATCCTCTAAGAGACACTTTGAGCAGGTTGAGAGTTGATTGATGGCCTGTCAGATGAAAGTCTCTTTTTATGCTTCCCTGCTGCTAGAACTTTCAAAATCTCTTTTTTATTTCTCCTCAATTCCTTTTTGCATTCAGATTTTCCCAGGATGGACGGGACATAAAGAAAAGTTTTATATTTTCAAATACTCCTGTTAAATCGCATGAGGGAGGAATTGGATATGCTTGAGTCTGCCGGATAGAAGGATCCAGCAAACTCATTCATTTGTGCTCTTATGGTTTTCTAATGGTTTTACAACTGAAGTGCAAATAGCTCTGCAGAAACTTTACTGGAAATGAATCCTTCAACTAACCTTAAAGAGAGGTCCCCAAAGAGTCACATACCAAGAAAATTCACATTTTTATACATAAATAACCAGGGACTCTCATCCAGGATTATAAATGTTACAATACTGCTCCCTATTGTACAAGAATATAAAATACTATAATACTGTCCCTATGTACAAGAATATAACTGCTATAATACTGCCCCTATATACAAGAATATAAAATACTATAATACTGCTCCTATGTACAAGAATTTAACAACTATAATACTGCCCCCTATGTACAAGAATGTAACTACTATAATACTGCTCCTATGTACAAGAATATAACTACTATAAACTGCCCTATGTACAAGAATATAAACACTATACTATGCCCCTATGTACAAGAATGTAACTACTATAATACTGCCCCCTATGTACAAGAATATAACTACTATAATACTGCCCCCTATGTACAAGAATATAACTACTGTAATAAATGCCACTATGTACAAAATATAACTACTATAAAACTGCTTCTATGTACAAGAATATAACTACTATAATACTGGCCCCCTATGTACAAGATATAACTACTATAATACTGCTCCCTATGTACAAGAATATAACTACTATAATACTGCCCCTATGTACAAGAATATAACTCCCATATCCCGCCCCCATGTTTCAAGAATATAACTACTAAAAAACGCCCCCTAAGTAACAAGAATATAACTACTGTAATTCTGCCCCTATGTACAAAAAATATAACTACAAAAAATACTGCCCCTATTTACCAATAAATAACTACAAAAAAAACGCTTCTATTTACAAGAATAAAAACTACTATAATTACGGCCCCCTTTTACAAGAAATAACAAAAAAAAAATACTGCCCCAAATAAAATAAACCCCCCCTACCCCAAAAAAAACAAAAAAAAACCCCACAAAAAAAAAAATCCCCGGGACCAAAAAAAAACCAAAGCCCCCCAAGTAAAAAAAAACCCTTTCCCCAAAAAAACTCCCCCAGGGCCCCAAAAAAAACCCCCACCCCAAAACCCCCCATGTCCCCAAAAAATAAAATAAAATTTCCCCCCCCCAAGATTAAAAAAAAAATAAAAATCCCCCATTCCCGAAAAACCTAAAATTCCCCCCCCCAAAAACCCAAAATTTAAAATAAAAAACCCCCCCCCCATGCCCCCCCAAAAAATTTCCGCCCCCAAAACCCCAAAATAACAAAAAAACCCCCCCAAGAAAAAAACTCTAAAAACCGCCCCCCTTTTCAAGAAATAACACCCCTTAAACCCGGCCCCCAAAATTCCCCCAAAAATAACAAAAAAACCCCCAACAAGATTAAAAAATATAAACTTTTCCCCAATAGAAAATAACACAAAAAACTTCCCCCTTTTAAGAAATAACAAAAAATCGCACCAATTTTAAATATCTCTAAAAAAACGCCCCCAAAATTTAAAAAAAAACCTTTAAAAAAAAAAGCCCCCATGCCCGAAAAAAAATACTATAATACGCCCATTTAAAAGAAATAACACCTTAAAAATGCCCCAAATGAAGAAATAACTCATAAACTGCCCCATTAAAGAAAAACACAAAAAAAACTGCCTATGTAAAAGAATTAAAACTATAAAATGCCCCTAGTCCCAAAAAAAATAACTACTATAAACTGCCCCCTAAGTACAAGAAAAAATTTAATACTAAAAAAACTGTCCAAGTAAAGAATATAACAAAATAATACTGCCCAAAAAACGAAATAACACAAAACCCCCCTATGTCAAGAATTAACTACAAAAACGGCCCAGTCAAGAATAAATCAAAAAAAGCCCCCTTTTAAAAGAATAACCCCAAAAAAGCCCCTATGTAAGAAAAACACATAAACCCCAGTACAAAAAATTTAAAATAAATACTGCCCAGTACAAAATTAAACATAAAACCCCATGACAAGAATTAAAAAAAATCGCCCCTATGTACAAAATAAACACTAAATACTGCCCTATGACAAAATAAAACACTAAAACTTATTACAAGAATTAACTAATAATACGCCCCTATTAAAGAATAACTACAAATACTGCTCCCTAGTACAAGAATTAACACTAAAATAGCCCCTTGTAAAGAATATAATACTATAATACGCCCCCATGTAAAAATAAAAACTACAAACTGCCCTATTAAAAAAATATAACATAAAACCCCCCCAAAAAACAATAATATAACATATAAAACTGCTTCTAGTACAAGAATATAACACATAATCTGCCCCCTATGTCAAAATATAACACTATAATACTGCCCTAGTAAAGGGGATAAAAACTACTAAATTTTCCCCTGACAAGAATATAACACACAATACTGCCCTATGTACAAAAAAATAACTACTAAATACTGCCCCCTATGAAAAAGAATATAATATTTAATACTGCCCATTTCAAAGAAATAACTACATTACGCCCCCTATTACAAAATAAAAACATAATACTGCCCCCCAGTACAAGAAAAAACTACATAATACTCCCCCTATGTAAAGAATAAAACTACTATAATACTGCCCTAGTACAATAATATAAACTTAATACTGCCCCAGTACAAAAAAACTACTGTAAACCCCCCTATGACAAAATATAACTACTATAATACCCCCCTATGTCAAGAAAAAAACTACTATAATACTCCCCCTTTTTAACAAAATAAACTACTATAATACTGCTCCTTGAAAAAATATAACTACTATAATACTGCTCCTATGAAAAGAATAAAAAACTACTAAATACTGCCCCCTTTTGACAAGAAATAACAATGTAAACTCCCCTTGTAAAATAATATAACACTATAAAACGCTTCAATTAAAGAATAAACTAAAAATACTGCCCCCTATTGTCACGTTTATAGCAATATATATATGTGTGTCAGAAATCTTTAAAAAAGGGGGCAACATACTAAAACACCATAATATATAAACATATTTTTTTACCTGACAAATGCCAGAGGTAAAAAACGAATCCGTTAACCTGTTCCCTAAGGGGCCGGGTCTAAGCTGCCCTAAACGGGGTCCAACTAACCCCAAAACCTGGATTTTACTGTTAAAGGTACAGAGGCCAGGCCCCAGCGAAACCGTCTCCTAAAACCCTCCAACGTTTCACCCCTAAGAAGGACCCTGAATCCAAAACCAAAGGGAATGAACGGTAATTTTAATGAAAAAAGAAAACAAAAAAAAAGACAAGAAATAAAAAAAAAAAAACTTAATACAACACTCACCACTAGGAAACCAAGGGCTCAGAGAAAAACTATAAGCTGTAAGAGTAAAAACAACAAGGGGGTCTTATTAAAATATTCAAACCCATCCTCTGCTAGACTACTGAATTCTTTTTCCCCGGGTCTAACACCCGACTGGCAAAAAAAAAAAGGAAACTAATTTAAAATAAAAAAAGCAGCCGGGCGAGCTGCACTAGCCTAGCAAAGAGTAGGAAAAAAATTTAAACCCCTCATTACCAAAAAACAAAGAAAAAACAGCTAGGTGAGAAGTCAGAATGTCAATCGCGCGATCTTCATGGCGATCACCCGACGTACCCCCCCTTTAAAAGGGGCCCCGGACCCCAAGACCAGGTCGTCCCCCGGGTTTTTTGTGAAAGGCCGAACCAATCGATCTGCGTTAACATCGACCAGGGACCCACGTCCCCTCCCAGGACAAACCCCCCCCCCCCAAAATAAGTACTAAGGGATGGGGGACTGAGCCGGGGTCAATGATTTTCGACCCATGAATTTCCACTTTTCATTGCCCCAAAAGGGGGGTGAGGTGGGGGATGACTGTCCACAAATTTTTTTAAATAATGCTTGTAAAAAAACATTAGTTTTTTTTAAAAGGGGGGGAGGCCAACAAAACAAAAGGGTTTTAAATTTTGGAAAATGACCGACGGCCCATGAATCGGGGCCCAACCTCCAGGGGGAAACTTTAACTTTTAAAATTTCCGGAGACAACCAAACCAGATGTTCACCTTCAGATCTAGCCAGAAACTTCCTCCTATCAGCCCCCTTTTGTAACGGTTCCCCGTAACCTTCATTTTAAGCGTTGGAAAATATCAGTCTCCGGAAAACCCCCCCGGGCATCCCCCTGACCCCATACCCCCCCCAAAACTCAGAGAACAGCTGACACACAACTCCCCCCCGAGGAATGGAACCGGGGCATCCTCTTTCCCGCCCTTTGGGGAAAACAGATAAGGCATCAGAAGCAACTTTATTGACATCATAGCCGAAAGAGGAAACCTTTACACCCCCCCCTGAGAACATCTCCCCAATCCTCCAGAAAAGGAGACAAAGTCTAGGCACAAACCGAAACCGATGACCGTCTCAGTTTTTTATTCTTGCAAAATTCCCCCCACTGGCTTATCTTTCTGGATTGCCAATCAATCACTGGGTTATTTTAGCCAACCAAGGAAGTCCCCAACACAATAGGAGTATTAAACCCTCCAACACATAACAAGACAATTGCTCTTTAGTATCCCCTACTCGAAGATCTATGTTATGAACAGCTTTACCAAGCTACCTTGACCAAGAGGTCTAGAATCAATAGAGAGTATAGGGACCGGTTTGGCCAATACACTCAGTTGCATACCATGCACCTGGGCAAACGAGCGTCCACCAAATTAGCCCCGGACCCACTATCAAGAAAACAGAAATCCTCTCATTCTAGTACCAATCACCACCTCCGCAGGCAACGAGAAACTGAGAGGGATTTGGGGACGAAATACACACTCCCGGTTAACTCCTTGGCTCAAAGAGTTCCGGATGGACACCCCCCAACAAAATGTCCCTCTTCCTCCCGCAAAAGAAACACCTTCTAGTCTTGCGGCGCACCGCCGATTCCCTCCTAAAAAATGATGTCCCCCCAACTGCATGGGTTCCTCAAAAACAGACCAGGGGAACCTCAGTAATAAGGGACTTTAGTAGTAGGTGGAGTCCATCATGGGGGCGGAGTTACCTCGCGTCTTCCCCGAAGTCGTCTATCAATGCGAATAGCGAGGGCCATAGCAGCCTCCAGTGATGGAGGAGAATCATACTGAGCCAACACATCTTTTAATTTGTCAGACAAACCCTTGACAAAACTGGCTCCTAAGAGCTGGGTCATTCCACTGATATCTGTTGCCCATCTACGGAACTCAGAAGAATATTCCTCCGCTGGACGATTTTCCTTGCCGTATTTTATGTAACCTTGTTTCAGCAAGGGAGACTCGATCCGGATCATCATATACCAGACCCAGGGCAGTAAAAAAATCGATCCACTGACTGGAGATCTGGGGAGCCTGGAGGAATAGAGAACGCCCAGATTGAGGGTCCCCTTGTAAGAGCGAGATAACAATTCCCACCCTCTGCTCTTCACTCCCAGATGACCGAGGCCGCAGCCGAAAGTACAATTTACATGCCTCCCGGAAAGAAAAAAAATTTGTCCCCCCACCAGTGAACCTGTCCGGGAGAGCAACCTTAGGTTCAGATCTGGTTGCTCCGGGAGGGACAAAACCTTGGACTTAATGTCTGCAAATTCCATGGACAACCCTGCAACTGCCGGGCCAGCTGGGCTACTGGATCCATGACAGCTGGGGAGAATCTTTAGTTGGGCCGGTGAAAATGTCACGCTGTATAGCAGATATATATATGTGATGTCAGTAATCTAAATCAAAAGGGCAACATACTATATAACATGCGCATAGATATATGATAACATAGATTTTACCTGACAGAATGTCCAGAGGGTCAAAACGGAATCCGTTATACGCTGTCTCCGGCTAGAGGGTGACCGGGGTCTAAGCTGACCCTAAACTGGGGTCCTAACTAATCCCTCAACCTGGAGGTACTGTTAAAGGTACAGAGGTCCAGGCCACCAGCGTAAACCCTGTCTCCTATCAATCCCTGCCAACTGTATTCTAGTCCTAAGAAGGACCCTGAATACCACCAAAGGGAATGAACAGGTAACGGTTAATGAACAGAAGACAAACAACAAAGACAAGAAATAAAGTAAATAAAGTCTTACATACAACACTCACACACAGTAGGAACACCTAAGGTCTCAGAGAAAAACTATAAGCTGTAAGAGTAAAAACAACTAAGGAGCTCTTAGCTTAAATATTCTCAGAACCGATCCAGTCTGCTAAACTACATGAATGCTTTCACCGGCGTCTAACACCCAGACTGGCAGAAATATAAAGGAAACTAATTAGAACATAATCAAAAGCAGCCGGGCGAGGCTGCACCTAGTCTTAGCAAAGAGCTAGGTAAAATTAACTCTCTCATTACCAAAAAACAAAGAAACAGCAGCTCAGCTGTGAGAAGTCAGAATGTGCAATCGCGACGATCTTCATGGGCGATGCACCCATGACACCTATGTACAAGAATATAACTACTATAATACTGCCCCCTATGTACAAGAATATAACTACTATAATACTGCCCCTATGTACAAGAATATAACTACTATAATACTGCCCCCATGTACAAGAATATAACTACTACAATACTGCTCCTATGTACAAGAATATAACTACTATAATACTGCCCCCTATGTACAAGAATATAACTACTGTAATTCTGCCCCTATGTACAAGAATATAAACTACTATAATACTGCCCCTATGTACAATAATATAACTACTATAAAACTGCTTCTATGTACAAGAATAAACTACTATAATACTGCCCCCTATGTTACAAGAATATAACTACTATAATACTGCCCCTATGTACAAGAATATAACTACTATAATACTGCCCCTATGTACAAGGATATAACTACTATAAATATTGCCCCCATGTACAAGAATATAACTACTACAATACTGCTCCTATGTACAAGAATATAACTACTATAATACTGCCCCTATGTACAAGAATATAACTACTGTAATACTGCCCCTATGTACAAGAATATAACTACTATAATACTGCCCCCTATGTACAAGAATATAACTACTATAATACTGCCCCCTATGTACAAGAATATAACTACTATAATACTGCCCCCTATGTACAAGAATATAACTACTATAATACTGCTCCTATGTACAATAATATAACTACTATAATACTGCCCCCTATGTACAAGAATATAAACTACTATAATACTGCCCCCTATGTACAAGAATAAACTACTATAATACTGCCCCCTATGTACAAGAATATAACTACTGTAATACTGCCCCTATGTACAAGAATATAACTACTATAATACTGCCCCCTATGTACAAGAATATAACTACTATAATACTGCCCCCTATGTACAAGAATATAACTACTATAATACTGCTCCTATGTACAAGAATATAACTACTATAATACTGCTCCTATGTACAAGAATATAACTACTATAATACTGCCCCTTTTTACAAGAATATAACTACTGTAAATACTGCACCCTATGTACAAGAATATAACTACTATAATACTGCCCCCTATGTACAATAAATATAACTACTATAATACTGCCCCCTATGTACAAGAATATAACTACTATAATACTGCTCCTATGTACAAGAATATAACTACTATAATACTGCTCCTATATACAGGAATATAACTACTATAATACTGCCCCTATGTACAAGAATATATCTACTATAATACTGCTCCTGTGTACAAGAATATTACTATAATACTGCCCTTATGTACAAGAATATAACTACTATAATACTGCCCTTATGTACAAGAATATAACTACTATAATACTGCTCCTATGTACAAGAATAAACTACTATAATACTGCCCCTATGTACAAGAATATAACTACTATAATACTGCTCCTATGTACAAGAATATAACTACTATAATACTACTCCTATATACAAGAATATAACTACTATAATACTGCCCCTATGTACAAGAATATAACTACTATAATACTGCTCCTATGTACAAGAATATAACTACTATAATACTGCCCCTATGTACAAGAATATAACTACTATAATACTGCCCCTATATGCAAGAATATAACTACTATAATACTGCCCCTATGTACAAGAATATAACTACTATAATACTGCTCCTATGTACAAGAATATAACTACTATAATACTGCCCCTATGTACAAGAATATAACTACTATAATACTGCCCCTATATGCAAGAATATAACTACTATAATACTGCTCTTATGTACAAGAATATAACTACTATAATACTGCTCCTATGTACAAGAATATAACTACTATAATACTGCCCCTATGTACAAGAATATAACTACTATAATACTGCCCCTATATGCAAGAATATAACTACTATAATACTGCTCTTATGTACAAGAATATAACTACTATAATACTTCCCCTATGTACAAGAATATAACTACTATAATACTGCTCCTATATACAAGAATATAACTACTATAATACTGCTCCTATGTACAAGAATATAACTACTATAATACTACTCCTATATACAAGAATATAACTACTATAATACTGCCCCTATGTACAAGAATATAACTACTATAATACTGCCCCATCTTCATGGATATAATTACTTTTCCATTTCAGACTGAGTATTGTGGAATCAGACAATGATGATGTATGTGATTGGACAGATCAGCAGTTGCCCTTGAGTTTGTCTCCTCATTGAACTTTGTATTTTTGTCCCTCACTCGTTATTCTGATACAATCTGATTGATTGATAGGTTGTAAGTTTTTCCAGAATCTAATATTCCTGATTCTAATCATTTTTATGATAAGGACATTTTTGTCCTACATTATATATAGAAAAAGTGGAAATGATGGTAAATAGGTGTTAGGTTGTTGATTATGGTGGAGGCGTCATGTGAACAGATAAATCTTCAGTGGAAAGTTTGTAAAGATTTATTAATCTTGACAGCGGTTCCACTCAGGACCAAAACTTTGATATTTTGCCATGGTAATAAAATGATTTATCAGGGAGTGAGGTGATCTCGCTCCGGCGCTCTAATTGCCTGATATTCCAGATGTTTGCAGAGGCGTGAATCATTTGTATCCTGGAACACCTGCCACAAATTTACCCTGGACCTGCAGAGACTTTATTCCTGAGCGAGTCCTCTCATTCAGATAATATCTCATATAGACATGCTTGATTATCACACTTTCCTGGGGCAAAGTATGACCTGAGCATGGAGGTGGTGGGGAGGAAAAATTACTCATTATTATATATTACCAGGAATGTTTCACCAAGTAAGGAGAGGAGGGCACTCGCATATTCATAATCAGAAAAAGTTTAAACCAAGTTTTCTGCAAAGTTTTAATTTGGGTAAGAAAACAATCAGATGAGAGTAATGCAAGTGGCATGCGATTTTTATGCGAGTACAATGCGATTTTTCTCACCTAGCATCGGTCTGCTAGATAGATAGAAATATGTGAGTGACATATATAATTACTGCAGTGCGTGTGTAGCTTACTGTACATGTATCTAAACAATAAATCAATAAATTAAAGAAAAAACTGGTGTGGGGACTCCCGAAATTTTACTAACCAGCAGAGGAAAAGCGGACAGCTGGGGGCTGAAGTTTATATCCTGGGAAGGTGGTAATACTCATGGACCTTCCCAGGTTTTTAGTATCAGTTCACAGATGTATACTTAGCCTTTACTGGTTATTAAAATTGGGGACCTCCCTCAAAAATGATGTGGGGGACCCCTATAATTAATAATCAGCAAAGGTTAGGCAGACAGCTGTGGGATGATATTAATACTCTAGGAAGGGGCATTGGGTATTGGCCCCCTCCCAGACTAAAAACATCAGCTCTCAGCCATCCCAGAAAGGGCGCATCCATAAGATGCGCCAATTCTGGCATTTAGTCTCGCTCTTCCCACTTGCCCTGGTGGTGGCCAATACGAGGCACTGATGCTGTACTAGCACGCGCATCTAAGTGTTTCTTCTGGCTGCCAGGCTAAACACACTCTTCATGCCAGTGTTCAGCCTGGCAACTAGATGTAGAAGAACTACAGTTAGGTCCATAAATATTTGGACAGAGACAACATTTATCTAATTTTGGTTCTAGACATTACCACAATGAATTTGAAACAAAACAATTCAGATGCAGTTGAAGTTCAGACTTTCAGCTTTCATTTGAGGGTATCCACATTAAAATTGGATGAAGGGTTTAGGAGTTTCAGCTCCTTAACATGTGCCACCCTGTTTTTAAAGGGACCAAAAGTAATTGGACAAATGACTCCAAGGCTATTTCATGGACAGGTGTGGGCAATCCCTTTGTTATGTCATTCTCAATTAAGCAGATGAAAGGGCCGGAGTTGATTTGAGGTGTGGTGTTTGCATTTGGAAGGTTTTGCTGTGAAGGAAACATGTGGTCACAGGAGCTCTCCATGCAGGTGAAACAAGCCATCCTTAAGCTGCAAGAACAGAAAAAAACCCATCCAAGAAATTGCTACAACATTAGAAGTGGCAAAATCTACAATTTGGTACATCCTGAGAAAGAAAGAAAGCACTGGTGAACTCATCAATGCAAAAAGACCTGGGAGCCCACGGAAGACAACAGTGGTGGATGATCGCCGCATACTTTCTTTGGTGAAGAAGAACCCGTTCACAACATCAACTGAAGTCCAGAACACTCTCAGTGAAGTAGGTGTATCTGTCTCTAAGTCAACAGTAAAGAGAAGACTCCATGAAAGTAAATACAAAGGGTTCACATTTAGATGCAAACCATTCATCAATTCCAAAAATAGACAGGCCAGAGTTAAATTTGCTGAAAAACACCTCCAGAAGCCAGCTCAGTTCTGGAAAAGTATTCTATGGACAGATGAGACAAAGATCAACCTGTACCAGAATGATGGGAAGCCAAAAGTTTGGAGAAGAAAGGGAACGGCACATGATCCAAGGCACACCACATCCTCTGTAAAACATGGTGGAGGCAACGTGATGGCATGGCCATGCATGGCTTTCAATGGCACTGGGTCACTTGTGTTTATTGATGACATAACAGCAGACAAGAGTAGCCGGATGAATTCTGAAGTGTACCGGGATATACTTTCAGCCCAGATTCAGCCAAATGCTGCAAACTTGATTGGACGGCGCTTCATAGTACAGATGGATAATGACCCCAAGCATACAGCCAAAGCTACACAGGAGTTCATGAGTGCAAAAAAGTGGAACATTCTTCAATGGCCAAGTCAATCACCAGATCTTAACCCAATTGAGCATGCATTTCACTTGCTCAAATCCAGACTTAAGAGGGAAAGACCCACAAACAAGCAAGACCTGAAGGCTGCGGCTGTAAAGGCCTGGCAAAGCATTAAGAAGGAGGAAACCCAGCGTTTGGTGATGTCCATGGGTTCCAGACTTAAGGCAGTGATTGCCTCCAAAGGATTCGCCACAAAATTTTGAAAATAAAAATATTTTGTTTGGGTTATGTTTATTTGTCCAATTACTTTTGACCTCCTAAAATGTGGAGTGTTTGTAAAGAAATGTGTACAATTCCTACATTTTCTAACACATATTTTTGTTCAACCCTTCAAATTAAACGTTACAATCTGCACTTGAATTCTGTTGTAGAGGTTTCATTTCAAATCCAATGTGGTGGCATGCAGAGCCCAACTCGCGAAAATTGTGTCACTGTCCAAATATTTCTGGCCCTGACTGTAGTCTCGTCAAGGACAAATGGATTATCTTCTTGTTGGACAGGTGAGGAATATGTTTTTTTATTGGTTTACTTTTACAGGGTACATGGGCATCGGAGGATTATCTTCACATTGGACAGGTGAGGGATACGGTTGATTATTATTTTAATTCTTTTACAGAGGACATGGGCTTCAGTGGATTAGGCATAATGGTGAGTATAAATTTGCTTTTCTATTTTTATTTAAAATAAAGGTATCAGTGTCAGAGACATCAAGTGCATTACTATTACTCCACTTGCCAATGCATTAAGGCAAGTGGGAAGAGCGGAAGCTAAGAGCCAGAACTGGCGCATCTTTTTTTTTCTCACTTGTCATCCCTTTTTTTACTCAGTAGCTATAAAAAAAAATTTACAAGACCATTTACAGTTTCCTTTTACAGAACTGCAATGTTTCCATAAAAAGCAGATGTTATGCTGTATCACTGTACAGTATGCAATGTTTTTGCGAGAATTAAATGTGTGAGTCTCATCCAAATTAAGGAGCTAAGTCATGCATGCAGCGATATTTTCACACGCAGATTCGGACAGTGAAAAAAAGCGCTCATCTGCACTGCCCCATCGAATAACACTCGTCTGATTGCGATGCGTTTTTTTTTCACGGCTAGGACTCAGACCGAAAATATGGTTGTGTGAACAAAACTGTCACGATGGTAATTTGCATGCCTCCTCAGCGCCGTCCTGCTCACTGTGGTCACCGCACGGCTTCTCCTCATGTCAGACTGTCTCGCTGAGTTTCTCTCTTGCAGCACTCCTGCTTCTGTATGCTGTTTCCATTTGGTCTTAGGCCTCTTTCACACTTCCGGCGGGCGCCTGACGGCGCCCCCGGCATTTTGCCGCAGCGCCGCATCAGAAAACCTGATGCGCCGCATGCGGCTTTTTTCGCATTGACATGCATTAGCGCCGGATGGCGCCGCATGTCAGTGCGTTGCATGCGGTTTTGTCCGGATGCGGCGCAAATGTACATTGCGGCGGCCGGACAAAACGCAGCATGTAACGTTTTTTGTTTTTGCCGGATGGTTTCTGATGTCTCCGGGCATCAGAAACCATCCGGCAAAAAACCGCATGCGGCTGCCGGCGGCGCATCAGGTTTTCTGATGCGGCGCTGCAGCAAAATGCCGGGGGCGCCGTCAGGCGCCCGCCGGAAGTGTGAAAGAGGCCTTAGGGGGATGTGGCGGATCTCTGCAGGAATTTAACCCTGCTGTGTCCTGGAGAGATTTGGTTCCCTGGCCTATCCTGTGCCAGCAGAGTATATATTAGGCAGCCCACCCCGTTTCCTTTCCCAAAAGTTGGTTGCTAGCCTGCTAGTACCTGGTTCCTGCGTATCTCTGTATTCTGTCTCCCGTTATCGACCTGGTCTGTTTACCCACTTTGTTTGACTCTGGCTTTGAATAGTGAACTCGTGTTGCCTGCCCTATACTCTGACCATCAAACTACACTTCAGTCTCGCCCTTTTTTATCTCATATCCATGTCTGACATTCTGGTCAGCTGATAGAGACCCAGGGACTGCCCTGGAGTGATACCCAGCCCATTCTCCCCATCAGAGGCTATAGTGATGACTCGGTAGTTACTTAGTTATGCCCTGTCCATGACACAGTGGGTACACACTCCCCAGCATTATAGAGCCCTAAGGAATGGTGTTAATGTCTTCAGGCGTGTTTTTGACACTTGTTATTCCTGCTGATAGAAGGAGCTTCAGAGAATTCTGAAGACATAGAACTGTATACGACGGTGTGCAGTGAGCTCCCCCTAGTGGTGTCTGCAGAATTTTAATTATTTAACTCTTTGTCAGGGATCTGGAGCTCTCTATCAGTAAAGTGATTCCGACTCTTTATAAATATGGATTATAAAATGAATCGACACCTTTACGTCCATATTTGTAGGCTCATTAGAATCATAGAAATTGCTCTTCTCTATGCTGCACATAGAAGAAAACTGCGGACAAGCTTTTATAAGAAGGAGTTCTCTGGGTGCCATATATCTCAGTCGTTTCTGGCACAGCAGCAGAGACCTTTTCAGATTCGCCCATGTTGTAAACTTATATAAGAGAACATTTTCAGACCCCCTCTGTGCTGGGCAACTATTGAAAGATTCATTAGGTCGTGGAGGAGAAGCGCCGACTGGAATGTTCTAAATTTATCTCAAATTATTTTCCTAGAACTAAAAGGTCATTGCCGAGCGATGGTCCCAAGGACAACACAATAATTATTAGCGCAGAAGATAAAAGGTGCTGGAAAATGAATATCAGCCGCAGTGATTATACGGTGGAGCCGATCCAAAGTTCTGATTGTGTGTGGAGCCATAAATACTGAATGCAAGGAAAAACCTGGAGTCTTAAAGGGATCATTCTGTCCTATTTAATGAGAAATCCTGCCACGTTTTACAAAATATTAATTCATTTGAATTAACATACCTTTAATAAAAACACTTTTTCGTGATACTCTCTCAGGAGATGTTTATGCTGTATGCCGCCACCTTGTGGTTATCAAGTGAACTACAGCCTGATGAGGGTTTTGGAGCAATGATGTAATCAGTTTCTATCATTAGTCCTTAACAAAATTTGTAGTTTAGTTGCGGTAAGGTTAAGGTTAAACGCACACATTTATAAGGTGTACTGACTAGAGACGTGAATCAACTAGAATGGCCACTGCCGTTATACACACTGCATCAGCCAGTGAAGGCTCATGTGACCTTGGGCACAGCCGAGCGGGCTTTCCCATAATGCTTTGCAACTATCAGATCACTTGGTGTAGCAAAACCAATCAGGAGAGACTATCGTAGCCAGTATAAAAGCTGAGGCAGAGAATGTAGCAGCTGTTTTGTGGTGAATCTGGATAGTGAGAGGACGTCACAGCTCACAAGTTAGCTAAATATCGGGACAGAAAGCCATAAAACACTGATAGAGTGTGAAAATTATTAGAGGAACAGGCTGGTGGTTACCACTGTCTATCATCAGTTTACCCATAGCCATATATATTGGGGTCACATTGACATTGCTAAGGCCACGATTGCATTAAAGAACCTGAAAGGCGTCAGAGGGGGGAGGTATGTGAGGCGGTGACCGGTATCACATGTAGGGGTCGCTGCGTGTTCCCCGCAGGATGCGCACGGAGGCGTATTGAGGCCGTGGGAGTGCATTGCAGTCACAGGCGTAGCTTTGATTGCAATGAAAAATAGAAGTATAAGTGTTGGTCTTGGGTAAGCTATTTGTCCAAGGCAGATTTAAAGAAAACCTGTTCTGGGCTTTTGTGTTTTGACTACAGTCCTAGTTGACCACGGAAGGACAGAAGACGTTGCATAAGAGAGAGGAAGCACGAGAGAAGTCTCATATCCAAAAGTTTGGGAAAGCTGTCATTGGCAGAGCAGGACTGAAACTCTAGCTCCTATACAAGAGACTTCCTCTACACTACAATAGGCAACAAGAAACGGGATGAAACGATGCAAGTTTTTCAAAAATTTTAGTAGATCATAAATAAGAATGAAGAGACCTGAAGAAGGGTTAGGATTCATGTTTGTGTGGTCAATAGTTACTATCGAGATGGCAGCATTATTTATGAAATATGAAAAAAAAAGAGAAAGTCACGTCCCAAAACAGACCAGAACATAAACAGTGATGCTGCGATTTACAGTAATGCTTAACCGGTCCATAAACTGATATTTACAGTGGATGCTATTAACCGCGATGGCTCCAAGAGGTATTAAACTCCGGCACGGAGCTTCTTCTAAAGACACGTATATTACAAGTTTATTAATTCTTCATAAAACATCCTGATCCGACTGAAACTTGGAAACTAAAATGAACTTGAAAAGATGAAGATAGTTACAAAATTCCAAAAGATAATTCCATCCGGTAGAAGTCCAGGAGATTTAGATACAGTCTTAGAGAAGTTCTCCACCTCTAAGTCTGTGGTCCCATCAGTTGCGCCCTCTTCTTTTTCCACATGACCCCCGTGCACTTTTCTGTACATATGTTATGTACCTGTATGCTATATTTGTTTTATACTGTAATGTCATATATGTGTGTTTTCTGCCTTGTTTGTGCTGTATTTGTAAAGCCTTGTATTGTCTTGTGGATGTTCCCCTTTAAATGGCTGTATATAGTTAGGGACAGTGAACAGTTAATTAAGGGGCTGAGCTAGAAGCCACGAGGAGAGAGGAAGCTGCTGCTTCCTCAGAACTGCCCGGATTCGTTGGCCAGGGCAGATGTGATTTACAGATGGGGCACTGCCAGACCCCCCGGATGGGAAAGATCTGTTGCCCCGGACTAAAGGACTTAAAGAAGGACTTAAGGACCACAACACGGACCCCAGGACTTTGGAAGGGCCCCTCGCTGAAGGGTCTTTAAGCGTCCAGATCCCAGCGAGTGGACTACTGCAAACTTCGGCTACTGCGGCCGTTGTGGTTACTGCCGTGGAAAGTGTCAGGGAGAGAGCAGGAAGCCTGTGTTGTAATTTTCCTTTAATTTTATTACGGTTTATTAAAAGTTGTTCCCTGTTGGACTACAGCTGCGTTCTTGGACTTCAATTGTCTGGACTACTGTGGCCAGAGGAAGAAAAGGTAACCTGAGGGGAAAGGTTGTGTCAGTCCTGTGTTCTGTGTGCAAGGGACCAGGTTGTCTTCAGACTGTGTTTAGTGGGTGAGCTCGGTCAGGACTACCAACCCGGTCGTCCTTGTTACAGGACCACTTGCTCCATTTCATGTGATCCCTGGCAGACAAGGTCCTGGAACCGCACCTAAGAGAGAAGCTGAGAGCAGGGAACAGTCTGGTCTGGGGTCTGGATTTATTTTTTAAAGAGGTTGTCCACTACTTTTTCATTGATGATCAATCCTTAAGATAGGTCATCAATGTCTGATTGGTCGGGGTCCGACACCCGGCACCCCTACGATGAGCTGTACTCAGCGGCCATCAGCCGGGACTGCCTGATTGTGGAGCTGCTCCGTCTTCTGGTAGTGTTTGCGGTAGGGTATTACACATCCACCTCCTATTCAAATGAATAGGAGGTGGACGTGTAGACTGGTCTGGGGTCTGAATTTATTAAGGGGTCTGGTCTGGGGTCTGATTAATTTTGGGGTTTACTCTGGAGTCAGAATTTATATAGGGGTCTGATTTGCGATCTGAATCAATTTAGAGGTCTACTCTGAGGTCTAAATGTATTTAGTGGTCTATTCTCGAGTTTAAATTAATCTAAAGGTCTAGTCTGAGCTCTGAATATATTTTTAGTTTGGAAATTTTGAGGTCTGAAATTATGTAGGCACCTGGTCTGGGGTCTGTATTTTTTATAGGGGACTGGTCTGGGGTCTGTATTTATTTAGGGAACTGGTCTGGGATCTGAATTTATTAAGGGGTCTGGCTTGGGGTCTAAATTTATTTATTTGTCTGGTCTGGGGTCTGGGAATGAATATAGGGGTCTGATTTGTGTTCTGAATCTATTTAGAGGTCTGATCTGGGGTCTGACTTTATTTAGGAATGTTAGAGTTGGAAGGGACCTCAAGGGTCATCGTTGAGTTTAGACTCAAGCCTAAACTAATCTAAGGGTCTAGTCTGAGCTCTGAATATATTTTTGGGTCTGAAATTTTCGAGTGAGTCTGATCTGTACTCTTGTCAATTTGGGGTTTTGTCTAGGGGATAAAATTTATTTTGGAGTCTCATTTGGGGTCTGATTAATTTTTGGGGCAAGTGGCTCATTTATTTAGAGGTATGATCAGAGTCTGATTAATTCAGGGGCCTGGTTTGGGGTCAGACTAATTTAGGGTTTTGCAGCTGATTCTGGCCGACGTCTGCTGTGTAGAACAGTTTACACCCACCTGGTCTGGAGTGGACTTAGCAATAGCAAAAATATCTGTTGGGTATGGCAGGATCTCATTTTAGTTTAGGGTCTGGGATCTCAAAATAGGGGACTGGTCTGGGGGCTGTTAATAATTTTGGTGATTTATCGTGTGTTCACATCCTGGAATTTTACACATTTCTATTTTAGCAAAATTTCTAATTAAAACATACTGTTCATGTGCAAGATTATATTTTTACATGATTTTATAGACCGAAAAAGATGTTGAACCAAAATTCTCTGATTTTTCTTTTTTTTTTATTTATTTTTTTTTTAAATATCTGACTTTTTTTTTGTCCAGATGTCAAACTCTGAATTCTTTGTGGATTTTTCCAAGATGTGTGAATATAACGAGAGTCTTAATGTGGTGTAAAATATATTTATTTAATCTACTCGAAACTCCAGAAACAAGAAATGCCTTTTGCACAAAGATGGAATTTTGATGGGTGACTGAAAAAATATGTTTTTTGTGCATTATTCCCTTTTATTTCACTTTTTTTATGCTGTGGTCTTGTATAACCCCAGTACTAATAATTACACTTACTGCAGACATTTCATGCAGACGTCTGATCGCGGTCTTGGAAGGTAACCTACATTATTCCGAGAAGCTACTTCTCCTTCTCTACTCCAGTATCGGCCAATTACAGCGGAGCGCTGGCTCCACTGCACCGTATCGTCAGCCGCCATGTCGATGGCCTATGATAATGATCTCTTTAAGCCAGCTCAGATGGTGGCAACTGCTACATTACTGCTGGGCTCTGCTACAAGCTTGTCTCCTGAGCAGCCCAGCTCCTCCTCACTGCTGGGCATGGCTACGGCTCATCTCAATGTGTCTCCTGGTAGAACCAGCTCTGCAACACGGCTGGGCCCTGATACGCCTAATCTGAAGTGTATCTCCTGACAAACCTAGGAGTGCCAGATCGCTTGGCTCTGCTACATCTCATCTCAAGTGTGCATCCAAACACAGAACATTCAGCTTCCTTGTTTCAAGGTGCCCGCCTGCCTAATCTGCTCCGCCTTTCCAAGGTGCCAAACCTGCATACTCGGCTCTGCATTCCACTTCCAAAGTGCCGTCCTGAATTTTCCGCCCTGCCATTTCACATCCAAGTTGCTGTCTTGCATACTCAGCTCTACTGCTCCACGTCTAAAGTGTCATCCTATATACTCAGCTCTGCTCTTCCATGTCCAAGATGCCGTCCTATATACTCAGCTCTGCTCTTCCATGTCCAAGATGCCATCCTATATACTCAGCTCTGCTGTTCCACATCCAAGATGCCATCCTATATACTCAGCTCTGCTGTTCCACATCCAAGATGCCATCCTATATACTCAGCTCTGCTCTTCCATGTCCAAGATGCCATCCTATATACTCAGATCTGCTGTTCCACATCCAAGATGACGTCCTATATACTCAGCTCTGCTCTTCCATGTCCAAGATGCCATCCTATATACTCAGCTCTGCTCTTCCATGTCCAAGATGGTGGGACGATACACATGATTGGAATACAAGGCTAGAAGGTTACAACTTATTTGCAAGAAACAGACTTGATAAACGAGGAGGAGGTGTTGCATTGTATGTTAGAAAAGCGTATATCTGCACAGAGATTGAAGCTTCAGAGACTGGGAGTTCTGTGGAAACTGTTTGGGTAAGAATACAAGGACAGAACAATGGAAAGGACACCATTGTAGGCATTTACTACAGGCCGCCTGTGCAAGCTGAAGATATGGATGAACTCTTTATGCATCAAATGGCCAAGTTCTCCAAAAAATATGACATAGTGGTCATGGGAGATTTCAACTATCCAGACATTTGTTGGGAATCTCTCTCAGGCAAAACTAACAGGTCCAGGAAATTCTTATCCTCTCTTGCTGACAACTTTATCTTCCAAAAGGTAATGGAGAAAACAAGGGGATCTGCTACCTTGGATCTAATCCTCATAAACAGGGAGGAAATGGTGGAGGAGGTAAGAGTGGCTGGGACCCTAGGAGGTAGTGACCATGCTATTTTAGAATTTTGGATAACAAGAGGAGGAAGACCTGTGAAGACTCAGACGTCAAGGTTAGATTTCAGAAAGACAGATTTTAAGGAACTCAGAAAGAGAATTGGAGGGATCCAATGGCTGGATATCCTTAAGGACAAAAATGTCCAGGAAGGATGGAAAATCTTGAAAAATGAGATTCTCAAAGCACAATTGTTAACAATTCCGAAAAGAGGGAAGAATGGGAAGCATTTAAGGAAACCAGGATGGATGAACATAGAACTTAAACACATGCTAAAAAGGAAGAAAGAAATGTTTATCAAATGGAAAGAGGGAGGCATATCTAAAGAAGAATATAATGCCGTCTGCAGAACCTGCAGGGCACAAATCAGATTATCTAAAGCTGACAATGAATTAAGGCTTGCAAGTGACGTCAAAAGCAACAAAAAAGGATTTTGGGGATACGTCAAAAGTAAAAGAAAAGTCAAAGATGCTATAGGATTTTTACAGGATGAAAATGATGAAATGGTAAGTCAGGATGTTGAGAAGGCTGAACTTTTAAATTCCTATTTTGCATCTGTTTTCTCTCAGAAAGGAAATGTAACATCAACTGATCTTCACTGTCCTATTAAAGGAATAGAAGGATCCAGGATATCTATAAACAGAAAGACAGTGAGGAAACACTTAGCTAACCTAAATGAATTCAAGTCTCCAGGTCCAGATGAATTACACCCCAGGGTACTGAAGGAGATAGCAGAAGAAATTCTTGAACCACTGTCCATAATCTTTGAAAATTCTTGGAGAACAGGAGAAGTCCCAGAAGACTGGAGAAGAGCAAATGTTGTTCCTATCTTCAAAAAGGGGAAGAAGGTGGACCCAGGGAACTACAGGCCGGTGAGTCTGACTTCTATACCAGGAAAGATCTTTGAACAAATTATTAAAGAACATGTATGCAAGTACCTGGATAAGAATGAAGTGATTAAACAGAGTCAGCATGGGTTTGTAACTAATAAGTCATGTCAGACTAACTTAATTTCCTTCTATGACAGAATCACTGACTGGGTGGATCAGGGAAATGCTGTAGATATAGTATATCTTGACTTCAGCAAAGCATTTGACAAAGTATCTCACACAATCCTTATTGAAAAAATGACTAAGTATGGAATGGACAAGGCAACTGTTAGGTGGATTCATAACTGGCTTAGTGATCGGACCCAAAGAGTGGTTGTAAATGGCTGCACATCCAGTTGGAAGAATGTCTCAAGTGGGGTACCACAAGGCTCTGTTTTGGGCCCTGTATTGTTCAACATCTTTATCAATGATTTAGATGAAGGAATTGAGGGTAAACTGATCAAATTTGCTGATGACACAAAGCTAGGAGGGGTAGCTAATACTAGAGAAGAGAGAGAGAGGATTCAAAAAGATATACATAAACTGGAGCAGTGGGCAGCAACTAACAGAATGGATTTTAACAGGGAAAAATGCAAAGTACTACATCTGGGCAATAAAAATGAAAAAAGCATATACAAAATGGGAGGAATAGGGCTAAGTAACAGCACATGTGAAAAAGACTTGGGTATACTAATTGATCACAGACTTAACATGAGTCAACAGTGTGATGCAGCAGAAAAAAAGGCAAATGCAATTCTAGGATGTATCAACAGAAGCATACAGTCTAGATCACGTGAGGTCATTATTGCCCTCTACTCCTCTTTGGTCAGACCTCATCTGGAATACTGTGTCCAGTTTTGGGCACCACATTTTAAAAAAGACATCAACAAACTGGAGCAAGTTCAGAGAAGAGCCACCAGAATGGTGACCGGTCTGCAAACCATGTCCTATGAGGAACGGTTGCAGGAATTGGGAATGTTTAGCTTGCAAAAAAGAAGACTGAGAGGAGACTTAATAGCTGTCTACAAATATCTCAAGGGCTGTCACATTGTAGAAGGATCATCTTTATTCTCATTTGCGCAAGGAAAGACTAGAAGCAATGGGATGAAACTGAATGGGAGGAGACACAGATTAGATATTAGAAAAAAATTTTTGACAGTTAGGGTGATCAATGAGTGGAACAGGCTGCCACAAGAGGTGGTGAGTTCTCCTTCAATGGAAGTCTTCAAACAGAGGCTGGATAGACATCTGTCTGGGATGATTTAGAGAATCCTGCTTTGAGCAGGGGGTTGGACCAGATGACCCAGGAGGTCCCTTCCAACTCTACCATTCTATGATTCTATGATAAGATGCCATCCTATATACTCAGATCTGCTGTTCCACATCCAAGATGCCATCCTATATACTCAGCTCTGCTCTTCCATGTCCAAGATGCCATCCTATATACTCAGCTCTGCTGTTCCATGTCCTAGATGCCGTCCTATATACTCAGCTCTGCTGTTCCACATCCAAGATGTCATCCTTTATACTCAACTCTGCTCTTCCATGTCCAAGATGCCATCCTATTTACTCAGCTCTGCTCTTCCATGTCCAAAGTACTATCCTGCACACTCATCCATGCTGTTCCACATCCAGTTGCCATCCTTCATAC
This sequence comes from Oophaga sylvatica, assembly GCA_033576555.1. Lineage (NCBI taxonomy): Eukaryota > Metazoa > Chordata > Amphibia > Anura > Dendrobatidae > Oophaga > Oophaga sylvatica. The sequence continues at coordinate 12,298,826 of JARQOD010000002.1, forward strand.
TAAACTCTGCTGTTCCACATCCAGGTGTCATCCTGCATACTAAACTCTGCTGATCCACATCCAGGTGCCATCCTGCATACTAAACTCTGCTGATCCACATCCAGGTGCCATCCTTCATACTCAATTCTGCTGTTCCACATCCAAGTTGCCATCATGCAAGCTCTGCTCTGCTGTTCCACATCCAAAGGTGTCATTCTGCATACTCAGCTCTGCTATTCCACATCTAAAACGCTGTTTGGCTTATCTAGCTAAGCTGTAACTCAATACACCAATGCCTCCGGTTCATTATTACATTGAGATCTACTACTTAGAGATTCCACCTCAGCGGGTCAGACGTAACATGTACACACATTAAGGCGTGAAAAAAACTGATATAGAGAGGGAGTGCCGTAGACAGCCATGTCTTTTAGTTCTTCTTTAAAGAGATATCTGCTTTTGACAATCCCCCTTTTGCTAGATTTGCCATCCTGCATACTCAGCTCTGCTGTTCCATGTCCAAAGTGCTATCCTGCATGCTCAGCTCTGCTGTTACACGTCCAAGGTGCCATCCTGCATACTCAGCTCCACATCCAAAGTGCCATCCTGCATACTCAGCTCTGCTGTTCCACATCCAAGGTGCTATCCTGCATACTCATATCTATTGTTCCACATTTAAGATGCCATCCTGCATACTCATCTCTATTGTTCTACATCCAAGGTGCCATCCTCCATACTCAATTTACTGTTCCACGTCCAAGGTGCTATCCTGCATACTGATCTCTTTTGTTGATCCAAGGTGCCATCCTGCATACTTACCTCTGCTGTTCCATGTCCAAGGTGCTATCCTGCATACTCAGCTACACTGCTCCACCTTCAAGGTGCTATTCTGCATACTTACCTATGCTGTTCCATGTCCAAGGTGCTATCCTGCATACTCAGCTACACTGCTCCACCTTCAAGGTGCTATTCTGCATACTCAACTTTTCTGTTCCACGTCCAAGGTGCTATCCTGCATACTCACCTCTGTTGTTCCACATCCAAGGTGCCATCCTGCATACTCAGCTCTGCTGTTCCACATCCAAGGTGCCATCCTGCATACTCACCTTTGTTGTTCCACATCCAAGGTGCCATCCTGCATACTCACCTCTGTTGTTCCACATCCAAGGTGCCATCCTGCATACTAACCTCTGTTGTTCCACATCCAAGGTGCCATCCTGCATACTCAACTCTGTTGTTCCACATCTAAGGTGCCATCCTGCATACTCACCTCTGTTGTTCCACATCCAAGGTGCCATCCTGCATACTCAGCTCTGCTGTTCCACATCCAAGGTGCCATCCTGCATACTCAGCTCTGTTGTTCCTCATCCAAGGTGCCATCCTGCATACTCAGCTCTGCTGTTCCACATCCAAGGTGCCATTCTGCATACTCACCTCTGTTGTTCCACATCCAAGGTGCCATCCTGCATACTCACCTCTGTTGTTCCACATCCAAGGTGCCATCCTGCATACTCACTTCTGTTGTTCCACATCCAAGGTGCCATCCTGCATACTCAGCTCTGCTGTTCCACATCCAAGGTGCCATCCTGCATACTCAGCTCTGTTGTTCCTCATCCAAGGTGCCATCCTGCATACTCAGCTCTGCTGTTCCACATCTAAGGTGCCATTCTGCATACTCACCTCTGTTGTTCCACATCCAAGGTGCCATCCTGCATACTCACCTCTGTTGTTCCACATCCAAGGTGCCATCCTGCATACTCAACTCTGTTGTTCCACATCTAAGGTGCCATCCTGCATACTCACTTCTGTTGTTCCACATCCAAGGTGCCATCCTGCATACTCAGCTCTGCTGTTCCACATCCAAGGTGCCATCCTGCATACTCAGCTCTGTTGTTCCTCATCCAAGGTGCCATCCTGCATACTCAGCTCTGTTGTTCCTCATCCAAGGTGCCATCCTGCATACTCAGCTCTGCTGTTCCACTTCCAAGTTTCCATCCTTATATACTCAACTCTGCTAATCCACATCCAAGTTGTCATCCTGCATACTTACCTCTGCTGTTCCACATCCATGTTGCCATCCTGCATGCTCGACTCTGCTGGTCCACATCTAAGAAGCCTTCCTGCATATTCAACTGTACTGTTCCACATCCAAGCTGCCATCCTTCATACTCAGCTCTGTTGTTCCATATCCAAGTTGCCATTATGCAAACTCAGCTCTGCTATTCCACATCTAAAACGCTGTTTGGCATATCCAGCTAAGCTGTAACTCAATACACCAATGCCTCCGGTCCATTATTACATTGAGATCTACTACTTAGAGATTCCACCTCACCGGGTCAGCTGTAACATGTACACACATTCAGGCGTGAAAAAAGTGATATAGCGAGGGCTAGAAAGTGCCGTAGACCGCCATGTCTTTTAGTTCTTCTTAAAGAGATATTTGCTTTGGACAATCTGCCTTTTGCTAGATTTGTCTGGAGACCCCTGTGATCACCTGTAATCTGCAGTGGAGCAGCAGCGCCACCAGAGGTAAAATGAAGTATTACACAGATCTTAATGAAATCAATGGTCTGTTCTGGAATGTGTGGACTTGTTGGGTCCTCCTGCGTCGTCCTCGTAACTTAGAATGTTTTAATAAAGTATTTGTCAATGACTTCTCTGGACTAGTCTGCCTCACTGCTTCTTCAGGAACATAAACCAGAGTCAGACTGGTAAAATACTTGTCCTTCAGGTGACACAAAAATTCATTGGTGATACCTGTAGTGCTTTACAGGCCCTCTCTTTAGTGAGGCTGTAGGTTGTCTGTGCGGTTTTATTAGTCTGCCCCCTGCGTGCTGCTGTTTTCTCCTTCCTCCTTTGTTACTGAATCCGGCCTGGACCCCATATGATGGGAGCAGCCTCACAGCCTGAACACAGCTCAGGATTAACCGTCCCCGAGGATGCTCACGTTACTAACATCAATCTGCTGGAACAAGAGGATAGAACGCAACAGGAGAGCCCGTACCACTCCTCATCCCTGCTCCGGCCTCCCACCAGCAAAGCAGATATGTATTTATACCGCCATATACAGCGGCCATTAACTGATCACCTAAGATCCGCGTATTCTATACAGGAATAAACATGGGCATATGGCAGCAATAATAATAATAATCTTTATTTATATAGCGCCATCATATTCCACAGCGCTTTACAGTTTAACAGTTTCAAAACACAAGTCATAAGTAACAACGTTAACAATACAATAATTAAAGCAAAAAAAGAAATACAAATCCCCCAGTCTTAGAGGATTTTACAGACCCTCAAATGTCTTCTTATGTGTAAGAGTGTTTTCTTATTATGTGGTTAATATATATTCTTCAAAACATGGAGCAGTATTATAGTAGTTATATTCTTGTACATAGGGGCAGTATTATAGTAGTTATATTCTTGTACATAGGGCAGTATTATAGTAGTTATATTCTTGTACATAGGAGCAGTATTATAGTAGTTATATTCTTGTACATAGGGCAGTATTATAGTAGTTATATTCTTGTACATAGGAGCAGTATTATAGTAATTATATTCTTGTACATAGGGGCAGTATTATAGTAGTTATATTCTTGTACATAGGGCAGTATTATAGTAGTTATATTCTTGTACATAGGGCAGTATTATAGTAGTTATATTCTTGTACATAGGGGCAGTATTATAGTAATTATATTCTTGTACATAGGGGCAGTATTATAGTAGTTATATTCTTGTACATAGGGCAGTATTATAGTAGTTATATTCTTGTACATAGGGACAGTATTATAGTAGTTATAATCTTGTACATAGGAGCAGTATTATAGTAGTTATATTCTTGTACATAGGAGCAGTATTATAGTAGTATATTCTTGTACATAGGAGCAGTATTATAGTAGTTATATTCTTGTACATAGGAGCAGTATTATAGTAGTTATATTCTTGTACATAGGAGCAGTATTATAGTAGTTATATTCTTGTACATAGGAGCAGTATTATAGTAGTTATATTCTTGTACATAGGAGCAGTATTATAGTAGTTATATTCTTGTACATAGGAGCAGTATTATAGTAGTTATATTCTTGTACATAGGAGCAGTATTATAGTAGTTATATTCTTGTACATAGGGCAGTATTATAGTAGTTATATTCTTGTACATAGGGGCAGTATTATAGTAGTTATATTCTTGTACATAGGAGCAGTATTATAGTAGTTATATTCTTGTAATAGGGACAGTATTATAATAGTTATATCTTGTACATAGGAGCAGTATTATAGTAGTTATATTCTTGTACATAGGAGCAGTATTATAGTAGTTATATTCTTGTACATAGGAGCAGTATTATAGTAGTTATATTCTTGTACATAGGAGCAGTATTATAGTAGTTATATTCTTGTACATAGGGGCAGTATTATAGTAGTTATATTCTTGTACATAGGAGGCAGTATTATAGTAGTTATATTCTTGTACATAGGGCAGTATTATATAGTTATATTCTTGTACATAGGAGCAGTATTATAGTAGTTATATTCTTGTACATAGGAGGCAGTATTATTGAGTTATATTCTTGTACATAGGAGCAGTATTATAGTAGTTATATTCTTGTACATAGTGAGCAGTATTATAGTAGTTATATTCTTGTACATAGGGAGCAGTATTATAGTAGTTATATTCTTGTACATAGGAGCAGTATTATAGTAGTTATATTCTGTACATAGGGGCAGTATTATAGTAGTTATATTCTTGTAATAGGGAGCAGTATTATAGTAGTTATATTCTTGTACATAGGAGCAGTATTATAGTAGTTATATTCTTGTAATAGGGCAGTATTATAATAGTTATATTCTTGTATATAGGAGCAGTATTATAGTAGTTATATTCTTGTACATAGGGGACAGTATTATAGTAGTTATATTCTTGTACATAGGAGCAGTATTATAGTAGTTTATATTCTTGTACATAGGAGCAGTATTATAGTAGTTATATTCTTGTACATAGTGAGCAGTATTATAGTAGTTATATTCTTGTACATAGGAGCAGTATTATAGTAGTTATATTCTTGTACATAGTGAGCAGTATATATAGTAGTTATATTCTTGTACATAGGGAGCAGTATATAGTAGTTATAGGGGCAGTTTTATTACAATATAGACCAGTTCCTTGTGTTTTTCTCTTATGTGCATTTTGCTCCACATACCGTATGAGTTTACAGCGGTTACATGCTTGGAATATTTTGTATGCAGTCTTTGTAGGCCTCACACTAAAGAACTTCCAACTTATAGGTAAATAACAGTATAAATGTTTCCATTAAGATAGAATTGCAGGTTTATTGATCCTCAGCTATCACATTATTGATTTGTGCAGGTATATTACAGTGCTACATTGCTGTGAGTGCAGGATTTCTGTAGCACATATTCCCTTTAGTATATGGCACGCTGATGGAATACACAGGTTTCATTAATAGGGTTTGAAGAATTATTATTGCTCCCTGTAGCTGGAACGTTTGATGCTGAGAGATCGGAGATACGTTACTTTCGGATGGAGTTGGAACCATCAGCTTTACCTAGACTGTGTATATTAGTATGGCAGTGAGACAGTTAACAAGTGTCCACTGTTTCTTGATTTTTATTAGTTTTCTCCTGTTGATCTTTTTTGGCGGGCTGCAGCCATTGTGGGGTGTGTATACTTTTGCTACATACATTTTTACTCCTACATTATTTGGTTTTGTTTTGTTTTGTTTTTTAAGTTAAGCAACTTTGCAAATTTGAATTAAAATTTGCCACATTGTTGTGTCTACAGCTCCTAGGCAGCCCTACATGTCTCCATGGTTACAGACTACAAACTAATTCCGCGTAGTCAGTAACATTTCACTCTCTTCCCTCCGCCTCCACTTTCTGTAGATCATCGGGAAGAGGGGAGCCAGGGAGCGGATGAACTCATCACTGCAGGATCAGACTACACACAAGGTTTGTTTGTAGTCTGTAACCATGGAGACACATAGGTCTGCATAAAAGTTGTATACCCAAAACGGTAGATTTTAATTTTGGCTATTTGCACTGTTTCTACATTTTTATTATTATGTAGAAAAAATGTGATCTTCATTCGTTTGTACTTTCCAAGAGCTGAATGTGTATCTTAGTGATATTTGTTTGCACCTATTTGGCTAAATAAATATTTTTGAATTTGTGTTTCGTTAAAAATATTGCATCGGTTTTGCCTTCTATCACCTCTGTGTTGCATTTAACATTGCTGACTGCAGAATGAGTTAACTGAGGATCTGTCAGTGAGCTCTCATTGATGGCTTTTTTAACTCTTACCTTTTCTTGGACTCCTGTCAGCTTATTTACGACCACAGTCCACCTCAAAGCTGAATCTGGCGGGAATCAAAGAGCCTTTAAAAAAGCAAAAACTGTTCAAAATTTTTAACGAAAGCCAATGGCAAAAATGATTTTTAGCCCAAAATACATGACTTTAAGTAAAAAAAAAATGGAACCAAAGGAGAATAATGATTTTAGCGGATACCGCACTGTGATTTTACTAGGCATTAGACCCCATAACATACTCGGCTCTGCTTCATCTGTTAATATTTCCTGAATTCTCTGCTCATCTGCGATCACGAGGGTTATGGAATAGTGAAATATTATCGCTCCGTTGCTCTGTACGCCGGGTCCCTGGAACTCCCAGCTCCGCTCATCATACATGCAGCTGATCTGCAAGGAGCATTTTCCTAATATCCTGGGGGATCCTCTTGCCCGGATGACCTTTGCTCTATCAAGGTCGTATCTGGCGCTAAAGAGGAGGCGGCTCAGAAGTCGCTGCTTAGATGACATTGAAATGTATATTTATAGATGTAGCAGAGCTGAATGTGTTTTTTTTTTATTTATTTTTTTTGCCTGTTAACATATTATCTTGTCCATCATCCCATACAACATACACAGCTCTGCTACATCCGTCAACATGGCTGAGTTTACAGACATGATTGGGTCGGTCACTTTTCTAATGGATACTGTTTGCGTGTCACCGATGGGGAAGAATGCCATATTGTGAGCCTGTGCCCAGCTGGCATCTCTTGTCACCGCCATATGGAGTAATAAGCGTCCTACCCTGTATTGTTAAAATCGCAGACAGGTGCTGTCCCATCGGGGATTTCTCCTGTTAGTTACACATATACAATTGTCAGGTACCTGAGTAAACATGTTTAAGCTGGGAAAAAAAAAATGTGCCGATCATCTCACCGCTGCCTCCCCTGCTGCTGCGATTGTGGATAGTCACAGCTTGTATAATAAAGGTATATAAAAAAGTGACAAAATAAAACGCTGAAGGTGGAGGTAAGATACTTTTTTTAAAGGGATTCTTCATCAGGACGATCCTGCCTTATAGAACGGGACTTATAGTAGAAGTGACCTAAGAGCCATCACGGTTCACATTAAAAGCCCAAAGAAGTCTTTATTTTAGAGCTAGAAAAGTGAGGCCCCGCCTACCTGACTCTTCAGAAACAAGACGATACCCCGTGACTACCGGCAGCAGAAGTTGTTTCTGTTCTTCCTTTGTTGTGTACAGCTCGTTACATACCTCCCTCCTCGCTCCGCAGCACTATTAGGCACTCTCACGCCACGGACTGTTTTTTTGGCAGCCTGGTAGACTTCATCTGCAAGACCATCTTTGGACAGGAACGAGGATGACATGCCGGTGACCACTGAAGAAGTCCCTTGTGTGAATGAAGTCGTACTGAGCATGTGCGACCACCACAGTGAAATGAGAAGTGGTCACACATGCTCGTGGTCACACATGCTCACAACAGCATCGAGGACTTCTGGACCCTTTTGTTTTAATAAGTGGGATCCCACTGATTGGACGTTCAGCAATCATACATGTATCACCTGTCCGGGCCGCAGGTTATATATTTTATGTGACGATCCCTTTCACACTATTGTCATTTATTGGTTCAATTCTATTTGGTGATCTAGAAAATGTAATAAATGTAAAATTGTCCATACTGGTTTTAAATTAGTACATTTACACAGAAAGTCTGACTATAACCTGCTGACTATGGTAGAGTGTAGAGAACATGACCTAATGACTGCTATGGGAGAGTGTACTGAGCATGCTCTAACTATTGACTTCTATGAGAGTGTACTGAGCATGCTCTAACCTATTGACTTCTATGGGAGAGTGTACTGAGCATGCTCTAACCTATTGACTTCTATGGGAGAGTGTACTGAGCATGCTCTAACCTATTGACTTCTATGAGAGAGTGTACTGAGCATGCTCTAACCTTTTTCTTCTATGGGAGAGTGTACTGAGCATGCTCTAACCTATTGACTTCAATGGGAGAGTGTACTGAGCATGCTCTAACCTATTTCATTCTATGGGAGAGTGTACTGAGGTTGGCATGCTCTAACCTATTGACTTCTATGGGAGAGTGTACTGAGCATGCTCTAACCTATTGACTTCAATGGGAGAGTGTACTGAGCATGCTCTAACCTATTTCATTCTATGGGAGAGTGTACTGAGCATGCTCTAACCTATTGACTTCAATGGGAGAGTGTACTGAGCATGCTCTAACCTATTTCATTCTATGGGAGAGTGTACTGAGCATGCTCTAACCTATTGACTTCAATGGGAGAGTGTACTGAGCATGCTCTAACCTATTTAATCCTATGGCAGAGTGCACTGAGCATGCTCTAGCTTATTGACATATATTGGAGAGTGTTGTGAGCATGCTCTAAGCCTATTTACTTCTATGACAGAAGAACATGATGCAGCACTCACCAAATTGCTGAAATAATCACAATGTCCTTTATTTCACCATCGATGGCTCCCAGTTTTTTCGGACATGCGGGTATATGGAGGCATGCGGGGAAAGAACGTCAAGTATAAATAGAACATTTACTTTTTTAAAAAATATTTGCAGACAATAAAACACAGTAACTATGGATTATTTTTTTATACGTTGTGTAGGGTTTATTGTATATTATCGCTTGTCCTCTGAATCTGAGACTAGTTTTGATTGACATCTCTGTGTCCTCGTAATGGTAAAGGTGAGCACATGTCCGTCATTATCTCTTCAATAGCACCTTTGAGGATGATATTACCAGTTAGTTCCCGGCTAGTCATGGACTGTATACTTTTCGGCAGAATTATGTTTGTACTATGCAATTTACCGAGAAGCATTTTCTTGCTTTTTGTGTATCTGTGATTACAATGCTTCTTGTGTCAGATGGAATGATGCCTAGGTTGATCCCGTTAACGAGACCCGCTAAATGGTTGCTAGGGGAAAATAAAAAAGATACAATTAAAATAAAACCCTCTATTATTGATTTTCCCGTCTTCAAGACTTCTCTTGAGCTTCACCACTTCTCTGGAATGCCATAATGTAGATATACTGACACTTCCTCTCTCAACACAACCTAAAAATCAACCTCTTTAGGTAATGTCATCTTCTCTATGCAACCCCAATGTTTTTTACACTATTGACTTGTAAAAGCAGGGCCAACAGTAAAAGCTACGTTATGGAACCATTCAACTGAACCAAAAGTAGAAGGCCAGAAAAATTCCTTGAGACTCTACAAGAGTAAGATTTTGTTGGTTGGAGGCTAGAAGAATCCATAAGGCTCTACAAGAGTAAGGTTTGGGTGGTTTGGGAAAAGAAGAATCCTTGAGGTTCTACAAGAGTAAGTTTGGTGTGGTTGGAGGTTAGAAGAATGTTTAAGGATCTACAAGAGTAAAGTTTGAGGGTTGGAGGCTAGAAGAATTATTGGCGCTCTACAAGAGAAAGGTTTGGGTGGTTGGGGTTAGAAGAATCTTTGAGGTTCTACAAGAGTAAGGTTTGGGTGGTTTGGGGAAAGAAGAATCCTTGAGGTTCTACAAGATTAAGTTTGGTGTGTTTGGAGGTTAGAAGAATGTTTGAGGATCTACAAGAGTAAAGTTTGGGGGATTGGAGGCTAGAAGAATCCTTGAGGCTCTATAGGAGTAAGGTTTGGGTGGTTGGAGGCTAGAAGAATCCATAAGGCTCTACAAGAGTAAGGTTTGGGTGGTTTGGGGAAAGAAGAATCCTTGAGGTTCTACAAGAGTAAGTTTGGTGTGTTTGGAGGTTAGAAGACTGTTTGAGGATCTACAAGAGTAAGGTTTGGGGGGTTGGAGGCTAGAAGAATGTTTAAGGATCTACAAGAGTAAAGTTTGAGGGTTGGAGGCTAGAAGAATTCTTGGCGCTCTACAAGAGAAAGGTTTGGGTGGTTGGGGGTTAGAAGAATCTTTGAGGTTCTACAAGAGTAAGGTTTGGGTGGTTTGGGGAAAGAAGAATCCTTGAGGTTCTACAAGATTAAGTTTGGTGTGTTTGGAGGTTAGAAGAATGTTTGAGGATCTACAAGAGTAAAGTTTGGGGGATTGGAGGCTAGAAGAATCCTTGAGGTTCTACAAGAGTAAGTTTGGTGTGTTTGGAGGTTAGAAGACTGTTTGAGGATCTACAAGAGTAAGGTTTGGGTGATTGGAGGCTAGAAGAATCCTTGAGGCTCTATAAGAGTAAGGTTTGGGTGGTTGGAGGCTAGAAGAATCCATAAGGCTCTACAAGAGTAAGGTTTGGGTGGTTTGGGGAAAGAAGAATCCTTGAGGTTCTACAAGAGTAAGTTTGGTGTGTTTGGAGGTTAGAAGACTGTTTGAGGATCTACAAGAGTAAGGTTTGGGTGATTGGAGGCTAGAAGAATCCTTGAGGCTCTATAAGAGTAAGGTTTGGGTGGTTGGAGGCTAGAAGAATCCATAAGGCTCTACAAGAGTAAGGTTTGGGTGGTTTGGGGAAAGAAGAATCCTTGAGGTTCTACAAGAGTAAGTTTGGTGTGTTTGGAGGTTAGAAGACTGTTTGAGGATCTACAAGAGTAAGGTTTGGGTGATTGGAGGCTAGAAGAATCCTTGAGGCTCTATAAGAGTAAGGTTTGGGTGGTTGGAGGCTAGAAGAATCCATAAGGCTCTACAAGAGTAACTTTCGGGTGGTTTGGGGAAAGAAGAATCCTTAAGGTTCTACAAGAGTAAGTTTGGTGTGGTTGGAGGTTAGAAGAATGTTTAAGGATCTACAAGAGTAAGGTTTGGGGGGTTGGAGGCTAGAAGAATTCTTGGCGCTCTACAAGAGAAAGGTTTGGGTGGTTGGGGGTTAGAAGAATCTTTGAGGTTCTACAAGAGTAAGGTTTGCGTGGTTTGGGGAAAGAAGAATCCTTGAGGTTCTACAAGATTAAGTTTGGTGTGTTTGGAGGTTAGAAGAATGTTTGAGGATCTACAAGAGTAAAGTTTGGGGGATTGGAGGCTAGATGAATCCTTGAGGCTCTATAAGAGTAAGGTTTGGGTGGTTGGAGGCTAGAAGAATCCATAAGGCTCTACAAGAGTAAGGTTTGGGTGGTTTGGGGAAAGAAGAATCCTTAAGGTTCTACAAGAGTAAGTTTCGCGTGGTTGGAGGTTAGAAGAATGTTTGAGGATCTACAAGAGTAAAGTTTGGGGGATTGGAGGCTAGAAGAATCCTTGAGGCTCTATAAGAGTAAGGTTTGGGTGGTTGGAGGCTAGAAGAATCCATAAGGCTCTACAAGAGTAAGGTTCGGGTGGTTTGGGGAAAGAAGAATCCTTGGCGCTCTACAAGAGAAAGGTTTGGGTGGTTGGGGGTTAGAAGAATCCTTGAGGTTCTACAAGAGTAAGGTTTGGGTGGTTGGAGGATTAGAAGAATGCTCGAAGCTCTACAAGACTATGGTGTGGGGGATTGGAGGCTAGAAGAATGCTTGAGGCTCTACAAGAGTAATTTTTGAGGGATCGAAGGCTAGAAGAATCATTGAGGCTCTACAAGAGTAAGGTTTGGGTTTTGACAGTTTCCTCAAAAAAAATGTCTCTAATTCTTCTTTCTAGTCTGAAACACCAATTTTTCCACTCCAGATCAGCCATGTAATCTAGCAGGCATAACGTCCATGGTTATGGTCAAAGAACATAGTACTGTATATAGAATGTATATCATGAATTTGGTTTTTGTGCCTTGCAAAAAAACAAAGGGAATTTGCCTTCCAATCCTCAAACCCTACTAAGATTTCATAAGAAAGAAGAAAATTAAAAAGGTTGTCCTATCTCAGCCACTTCTCTCATCCCCATCCCATATCTTCTCCTGAGACACAGTAAAACTCTTAATTTCTAATGAATCCGGCACCATGGCCTATGGCTCTTTTTACAGACCACCACCAATGATCAGGTCAATTTTGCATATGTTCATTAACATGTGTGGCACGTTTCATTCAGAAAAACTGTGGAACACATCAATTGTGGGGTTTCTTAGTTCCAGTAGAGTCAAATACTCTCAGTGTCTTCACTTCTAAAGCTTTTAGTTTGTGAATCAATCCATAAAACAAGAGACATTAGTGGCAAGTGATTGTCTTCATAATCACCCCTAAATGGGGTTTTCTTTTGGAGGATCTTTTTTGCTCTGTAATGGGCCAGAGCCAAGATCCTCTGGAGGATCCTATAAGACCATGTTGGACTACTCTTACTAGCTCAATGTCGCCATGCCATCTCATAGGTCTTGTTATTTGAAGAATCCAGTGGAAAATTCTCAACCACCCGTGAAGGAATCATCAAACACAGCTGGATGTTGTAGCTTCTGTGGTTACGGTTATGTAATGCTGCAACACTGGACGAGATCTCACCATCTTTGGGGAAAGTGATCAGTCTTCACCTTTCCAGCCGTGTTTAACATGTTGCCTCCTGTATCCCAGATAACTACAAGGTGAATTCATAGGCACAATGATATCCAAATCGCTCAAAGATTCTCAATAAATCAATATGTCACAAAGCTTTAAATATTTCCTTGGCTGGAGTGGAATTGATTATTTTTTGCTAAATGGCATTTATTCATAAAAATCTCAAAAGGGTGTAAGATATAATACACCCGCCCCGCCATGCACAGTCACACCATCCTTATAACCTCTGCAATCCCTTCCAAGTCCTTTGGCTAGGGGCTTCTTTTGACTTTGGCTTTATCTCTGGAGATGTTCCAGTTCTTGTCAGGTTGCTTAGGAAAATGTGTCATTAATCATGGGCCTTGAGAGGACTGTTGAGACTGACCCCTGGTGGAATTCTTAAGGCTTTCTGATGGAGAGAGAAGGAAGCCATAACACAAGATGATATTTCAAACACTTAGAGAAATATTGCGGTTGTTTTTTTTGTTTTTTTTTCTACAAGAAGCTTAAACAGAATTTTATACAAGAAACTCAATCTAGATTTCAACCAGTTGACCAAGGTGCTGTTATGCTGGGTGAAGGATAAGTAAGTGCACAACAACGGGAAGAGGGAAGGGGAGCCCAAACACTAGGGAAGAGGGGAGTGGAGACCCCGAGGCAGATCTAAAATCACCCTGTCTGCCCTAAACGTCCCTATATAGGTTATGTACCTATCGCCGAGCAGGAACCTAATCCCTGCCTGACCCTAGCGATAGACCCTACATAGGGTGGGGAAGCGGTAGACACTAGTCAGTCCCCACTAAAATTAAAGACAGAGTGGGTAGACAGATGGGCGGAAAGCACTTAGCTTGAGAAGACAACCGAGATGTCACGCCAGCAATTCTCCAAGGGCCCTCAGGGAAGACACTAACCGACTACTAGAACTTCTAACAAGACTGAGGCAAGTATGAGCACTATGCTGCAGCAATTGAATGTATTTAAACCTTCTGCACAGGTGTGTGATTAGCAGCAGAAGGTGGAGGTAACTATTGGGTCCTAGAGGGAAAAGGATATCGCTCCATAACAGAGATGCAAAAATCAAGTAGGTGCTTGAGCTAAACGCAAAGACCTTGTACAGCCGGATCCAGGATGACGGTTTGTCACACCTGACACGCCGGCGACAGGTACAAAACCTATGTGGCCTAACGTGGTCCATCTCTTAACCTCTAAAATTTTTATCACCTTGGATTCTACAAGAAACAGACCGCTTTCTCTTCATGTCTATTAGCTCTTCTAGTTATGACATGAAACTCCCATTACCATCATGATGTCCTCAACAGTATACCCCGTGGTGGGTATAACAGGATCGAAGGGAGTTAATGGGACCAATGTGGATGTTCTAGAACCAACAGAACACTCAAGACTTGGCATTGGCTGCTGTGCTCTACGTAGGCAGCGACTGAATTGTGATCTGCTTTGACGGGCTGCAAGCAGTGACGAACATGACAGAAGATGAGCTTGTAATAACTGAATACAGTATTGAATCAAGTCCAGTGCTTGAGAGCAGTTTTGGGTCAGGGTTAGGGCTGGGGATTGTTTTTTTTGTTTAGGCTTAGGTGTTGTGAATGTTCTAGAAATGAATTCTGAGCAGAAGCTCCCTCTGGTGGTTACAAACAGTACTGAACCATTCAATGAGGATTGGCAATCAGGAATCACAGACTGGTCTTATATAAGGAAGGTTCCCTCCCATCATGGTTGCCGGTGATCAATTGTTCTTGTCTCAACTTTGTTTCCTGGTTCACTTGGAAGCTTGCTGAGTCTTGCCTCTTCTCCTGCTCTCAGATAAGATATTTTCTGTTTTTTGTTTTTGTGCTTACCATTTGCATTTTTCTCTGCATTCCTGTGAAGTTAGCCAGGTCCCCCTCCCCGGGGGGGCTTGGGCTCCTCTCTGTTCCTCTGGAGCCACTGTTATTTGTTCATTTGCCTTTTCCAGTTTTTTCAGTGGCTGCGGCTTAGTTTTGTTACACCAGAGAACTAATTTAGGTGGTAGAGGTCGTGTGATCTCAGGTGTTTTTGCAATTAGTAGCGTTGGGTTTTTTTTAGGTTTTTTTTGGATTGCAGTAAGTATCCTTCCTATCCTTTTTCTGTCTAGGCAGATTGGGCCCCAGCGTTTGCGCATACTATTTTCTGTCTGTGTTTGTTTTTCCTCTTGTCTAACCGCCATTACATGTTTGGGGGCTTCCTATGTTCTTTGGGGATCTGCTCCGGGGCAGATAGCTTTCCTCTTTCTATCTTTAGGTGTAGTTAACCTCTCAGGCTGTGACGAGGCATCTAGGACCAACGTAGGAGCGCTCCACGGCTGCCTTTAGTTGTGGTGGTTAGTCAGGGTACTGCAATCCAGTAGATTCCAACCTCTCTGGTGTATTGCCGTTTTTGCCTGCTCTCCTCAGCTACCAAAACATAACACTTAGGGTTATGGCTAGGCATTGAATTAAAATTGGGGTTAGGTTTAGGACCAGATTTAGGCTTAGGGTTGTGCTTAGGGTAAGGTTAGGTTTTAGAGCTAGAGTCAGGGTTAAGTGTAGGGCTATGGTAATAAAATTGTTACATTCTTAATACAAGCCCCATAGGGACTCCTCCTTGGGCCACCATACAGGGTTTGTACACAAGGCGTTCCCATATGAATGGGTTCGAAAACCAACTTTGATTCATGGGAATCAGGGTCCAAAATATTCTTCATTCTTTTACAAACTTGGCTATTCACTTTCTTGAAAAAAAAAGCACCAAATCGGTCTAGGGTGTGGTACTGATGCTCATCCCCAATGACCGGTGAGCTGCATGCAACCCATGATGGGGCTCTCTTTCTGGAAGAAAGCGGCCATGTTTTTCATATCATGGACAACCCTTCCATGTATGGGAAAACTTTTTTTTTTTATATTTTTGAAAATTGAAATGCAATGATAAATCCCCTTGCTGTTTTCCGCAGCCGGAGCTCGGCAGCACATGATCATTATTTAATCCACCTGAGAACTGGTACATCCCCTTTAATCAATTGAAGCGAGGATGCTATTTATTCCGCGTTCGCTTGTTTTGTGGTTTTTATCACCGCACACCTGGCTGGCAGAACAGGTGTTCCCTGAAATTTAGCAGAACGGGTCTGTGTTCTAGCCGCTCTGATCTTGTTAAACAGCCTGAGGCCTCCGCAGAGCACAGCAGGCTGCAATGTTATATGCGAAAGACATTTAGGGAACATATTCGGAGCTCCATAGGATTATTATGTTCTATTTACAAACTTTTAACTATTTTTACTACTTTTTTAATATATGTTTTTGTCAACTTTTTGTAACAAAAAACCCTCTACAAACTTATTACATTACTTAAAAAACATGTTTTAAATTAACACTTACCTAGAATCTACTGTATAGCGGATAAATGTCAAATTCACCCGCTTCGGACCCCACTAGCCACTACAAAGGGATTCCCAATATACCACCCTTCCCCCCAGGGGGGCTATGTGAAGTTGCTCTATTCAAAGTCTATGGTGAAAACAGCCCTGCCCTTAATTGGTGCTACATTCCTAAAATGTCAGGTTTATAGTTTATCCATAGGAAAGGGTCTGACTGCTAGGACCCCCAGCAGTCCCAAGATTGGGGCTCTGCAGCCTCTTCCTTGATGGAGCATAGATGCGCAATGCTCGGCATCTGCTACATGCATGAGAAAGCAACACTCAGTCCTATAAACAATGAATGGAGCAGATGTCATGCATGTGTGTTGTGAATAGGCTGGAAATGAGTTCTGAGCCGAAGCTCCCTCTGGTGGTTACAAACGGTACTGGACTGTCCAGTGAAGATTGTGAGGATTGGGAATCAAGTGTTACTGACTGGTCTTATATAAGGGAGTCACCTTCCCATCAGGGTTGCCGGTGATCAATTGTTCTGGTCTCAATCCTTGATTCCTGTTTCCTTGGTAGCCTGCTGTTTCGTGTCTGAATCTCCTGCTAACAGATAAGACATTTTCTTCTTTTTGTTTTTGTACTTGATTTTTGCATTTTGTACTGCACTTCTGTGGGGGCCTTCAGGGTCCCCTCTGGGGGCTTTTGCCTCTCAGTTCAGTTCAGCCACTGATGTTTGTACATTTGCTTTTTCCAGTTTTTTCAGTGGCTGCTGTTTTGTTTTTGGTTACACCAGAGAACTAATTTAGGTGGTAGAGGTCGTTGATCTCAGGTGTTTTTGAAATTAGTAGAGTTGGTGCTTTTCAGGTTTTTTGGGATTGCAGTAAGTGCCCTTCCTATCCTTTTCTATTTAGTAAGTTTGGGCCCCAACGTTTGCTCATACTATTTTCTGTCTGTGTCAGTATTTCTTCTTGTCTAACCGCCATTACATATTTGGGGGCTTTCTATGTTCTTTAGGGATCTGCTCCGGGGCAGATAGCTTTCCTCTTTCTATCTTTAGGTGTAGTTAGTTTCTCAGGCTGTGACGAGGCGTCTAGGACCAACGTAGGAACGCTCCACGGCTGCCTCTAGTTGTGGTGGTTAGTCAGGGTACTGCAATCTCATAGTTTCCAACTGCTCTGGTGTATTGCCTTTTTTGCCTGCTCTCCTCAGCTACCAAATCATAACAGTATCACCGGCCTAAACTGAAAATTATATGGTACTCACAGAAGGGAAAAATATTGTGAAAGAAAAAAGTTGTCAGAGTTGTCAGAGATTTTTTCTTTTTTTCTGTTTGTTCATTTTTTTTTTTCCCTCTGTATCTCTGGGTGCTGAGGAGGATTTTTTTTTTTTTCTCAATGGAGTTTGCACAGTTGTCTGGTCGTGTGGATCAGCTTGCCACTGAAGTTCGGAGTATTGCTACCTATCTTGCTAGGTTGCCTGTTGTGGAACCTAGGATTCCCATGCCAGATTTGTTTTTAGGGATCGAGCTAAGTTTCTGAATTTCAAAAATAACTGTAAATTGTTTTTTGCCATAAAATCTAAGTCCTCAGGGAACGCAGCGCAGCAGGTTCAAATTGTCATCTCTCTCCTGCGCGGCGACCCTCAGGATTGGGCTTTTTCCCTGACACCTGGGGATCCTGTTTTGAGTGATGTTGATGCGTTTTTTCAGGCTTTGGGGTTATTGTACGATGAGCCTAATGTCACTGATCAAGCTGAAAAAACTTTGTTGGCATTAAGTCAGGGGCTTGAGGACGCTGAGTTATACTGTCAGAGATTCCGTAGGTGGGCAGTCCTGACCAAATGGAATGACGACGCTTTGGCAGCTCTTTTTCGGAAGGGACTGTCAGATAATGTAAAGGATGTTATGGTGGGATTCCCTGTTCACTCTGGTCTCAATGATTCTATGTCATTAGCGATTCAAATTGACAGACGTTTGCGTGAGCGGAAAGGTATGCGTGGAATAATGTTGCCTTGTGAACCTGCTTCTGAATCCATGCAGTGTGATAGAGTGGTTTCTGGGGCACAGCGTCATGAATTTCGAAAGGGCAATGGGTTATGTTTCTACTGTGGTGATGCCTCTCATGCTATTTCTGTTTGCCCTAAGCGGGGAAGACGTTTTGCTCGCTCAGTTGTCTTGGGTAGTGTTCAGACTAAGTTTTTGTTAACTGTTACCCTGATATGCTCTCTGTCCTCATTTTCTGCTCAGGCTTTTGTTGATTCTGGAGCAGCTATCAACCTGATGGATTTTTATTTTGCTAAACGTTGTGGGTTTCCCTTGATACACCTACGGAAGTCTATTCCCCTACTGGGGATCGATTCTACCCCTTTGGCTGAGAATAAACCTCAGTTCTCTACTCAGGTGATAATGAGGGTAGAACCTGATCATCAGGAGAGTTGCAAATTTTTGGTTCTGTATAATCTGCATGATATTATCGTACTGGGTTTCCCTTGGTTACAGTCTCATAATCCTGTTTTGGATTGGAAATCTGTGTCTGTTACCAGTTGGGGCTGTCAATGTGTTAATACCAACACTCCTGTTTTTTCTGCCTCCCCCCAGGCTCAGGATGTTCCTGACTTTTTGATTGATTTTTCTGATGTGTTTAGCGAAAGTAAATCTGCATCCTTACCTCCCCATAGGAGCTATGACTGCGCTATTGAATTAGTGCCTGGTAGTAAATTCCCTAAAGGTCGCCTTTTTAACTTGTCTGTACCTGAACATGACGCTATGCGGTCTTATATCAAGGAGTCATTGGAGAAGGGTCATATCAGACCATCCTCTTCACCCTTAGGTGCCGGTTTTTTCTTTGTGGCCAAAAAGGATGGTTCATTAAGGCCGTGTATTGATTATCGTCTCTTGAACAATATTACTGTGAAATATCAATATCCGTTACCCTTGATCTCTGATCTGTTTTCCAGGGTGAAAAACGCTACTTGGTTTACCAAGCTTGACCTCAGGGGGGCATATAACCTTATTCGCATTAAGCACGGGGATGAATGGAAGACGGCATTTAATACCCCTGAAGGGCATTTTGAGTACCTTGTGATGCCCTTTGGGCTCACTAATGCTCCTTCTGTCTTCCAGTCCTTCATGAATGACATTTTCAGGGATTTTGTGGATAAATTTCTGATTGTTTATTTGGATGATATCTTGATTTTTTCCAATGACTGGGACTCTCATGTAAAACATGTTCGGACTGTGTTCCAGATTTTGAGAGAGAATGCTCTGTATGTGAAGGGATCAAAGTGTCTTTTTGGCGTTCAGAGGATCTCATTTCTGGGTTTCATTTTGTCCCCATCTGTTATTGAAATGGACCCGGTCAAAGTTCAGGCTATCTGTGATTGGGTCCAACCTACTTCTTTAAAGGCTCTTCAAAGATTCTTGGGTTTTGCCAATTTTTATCGTAAATTTATTGGTAATTTCTCTGTTATTGTTAAACCATTAACTGATTTGACCAAGAAGGATTCTGATGTGGTGAATTGGCCTCCTGAGGCAGTCTCTGCATTTCTGGAACTTAAGCAGAGATTCACTTCTGCTCCTGTTCTACGGCAGCCTGATGTTTCTCTACCATTTCAGGTGGAGGTTGATGCCTCTGAAATTGGGGCAGGTGCCGTTTTGTCCCAAAGAGATCCAGAGACCTCTAAAAGTAACCCTTGTGCCTTTTTCTCTCGAAAATTTTCTCCCACTGAACGTAATTATAACGTGGGTAATCGGGAGTTATTAGCCATGAAGTGGGCTTTTGAAGAGTGGAGACATTGGCTGGAGGGAGCCAAACATCAGGTAGTGGTCCTTACTGACCATAAGAATCTAGTTTATCTGGAATCTGCCAAGCAACTTAATCTTAGACAGGCCAGGTGGGCCTTGTTTTTCACACGTTTTAATTTTGTGGTTTCATTTCTTCCTGGCACTAAAAATGTTAAGGCGGATGCCCTCTCGAGGAGTTTCCTGGCGGACTCTCCTGAGTTATCTGATCCTTCTGTTATTTTGAAAGAGGGTGTAGTTCTTTCCGCCATCTCGCCCAATTTGAGACTGGCTCTGGAGGGGTGCCAGGAGGATAAGCCCGAGCGCTGCCCTGTTGGGAAATTGCTTGTCCCGGACCAGTGGAAAAAGAGTGTAATGTCTGAGATTCATTGTTCCGCGTTGGCCGGTCATCCCGGAATTTTTGGTACCAGGGACTTGGTTGGTCGGTCCTTTTGGTGGCCTACCTTGTCTCGTGATGTCAGGGAGTTTGTGCAGTCCTGCGGGACTTGCTCTCGCTCCAAGCCTTGCTCTCGTTCTAGTGGTTTGTTGATGCCATTACCGGTGCCCAAGAGACCATGGACCCATATCTCTATGGATTTCATTTCCGACCTCCCTGTTTCTCAGAGAATGACCATCATCTGGGTGATTTGCGATAGGTTTTCCAAGATGATACATCTTGTGCCATTACCTAAGTTGCCTTCCTCCTCTGAATTGGTGCCTTTGTTCCTTCAGCACGTGGTTCGTTTACACGGCATTCCTGAGAACATTGTATCTGACAGAGGAGTCCAGTTTGTTTCCAGATTTTGGAGGACCTTTTGTTCTAAAATTGGTGTTCAATTGTCTTTCTCCTCGGCGTTTCATCCTCAGACCAATGGTCAAACTGAGAGAACAAACCAGACATTGGAGACTTATCTAAGATGCTTTGTGTCTGCTGATCAGGATGACTGGGTCTCTTTTTTGCCTTTGGCTGAGTTTGCTCTTAATAATAGGGCTAGCTCTGCCACTTTGATGTCTCCATTTTTCTGTAATTCTGGGTTTCACCCTCGATTTTCTTCTGGACAGACGGAGGCTTCTGTCTGCCCAGGTGTTGACTCTGTTGTGGAGCGTATGCAACAGATTTGGGACCAGGTAGTGGAGAGGTTGTCCCTCTCTCAGGAGAGGGCCCAGCGGTTTGCTAACCGGCATAGGACTGATGGTCCTCGGTTTAAAGTGGGGGACTTGGTCTGGTTGTCCTCAAGAAATATTCCTATGAGAGTGGCATCTCCTAAATTTAAGCCTAGGTTCATTGGACCTTATAAGATCATGGAGATTCTTAACCCTGTTTCTTTTCGTTTGCTTCTTCCAGGGACATTTAAGATCCATAACGTGTTCCACAAGTCCTTGTTGAAGAGGTTTGTTGAGCCAGTGGTTCCTACTACTGTGCCTCCTGACCCTGTTTTGGTTGAGGGCAATCTGGAGTATGTGGTTGAGAAAATATTGAATTCTCGTTTTTCTAGACGGAAACTCCAGTATTTGGTTAAATGGAGAGGTTATGGTCAGGAAGACAATTCTTGGGTGTTTGCTTCGGACATCCATGCTAGGAGACTCATCCGTGCGTATCATAGAACTCATCCTGACCGACCTGGTTGCTCAAATGAGGGTTCGGTGACCCCTCCTCAAGGGGGGGGTACTGTTGTGAATAGGCTGGAAATGAGTTCTGAGCAGAAGCTCCCTCTGGTGGTTACAAACGGTACTGGACTGTCCAGTGAAGATTGTGAGGATTGGGAATCAGGTGTTACTGACTGGTCTTATATAAGGGAGTCACCTTCCCATCAGGGTTGCCGGTGATCAATTGTTCTGGTCTCAATCCTTGATTCCTGTTTCCTTGGTAGCCTGCTGTTTCGTGTCTGAATCTCCTGCTAACAGATAAGACATTTTCTTCTTTTTGTTTTTGTGCTTGATTTTTGCATTTTGTCCTGCACTTCTGTGGGGGCCTTCAGGGTCCCCTCTGGGGGCTTTTGCCTCTCAGTTCAGTTCAGCCACTGATGTTTGTACATTTGCTTTTTCCAGTTTTTTCAGTGGCTGCTGTTTTGTTTTTGGTTACACCAGAGAACTAATTTAGGTGGTAGAGGTCGTGTGATCTCAGGTGTTTTTGAAATTAGTAGAGTTGGTGCTTTTCAGGGTTTTTTGGGATTGCAGTAAGTGCCCTTCCTATCCTTTTCTATTTAGTAAGTTTGGGCCCCAACGTTTGCTCATACTATTTTCTGTCTGTGTCAGTATTTCTTCTTGTCTAACCGCCATTACATGTTTGGGGGCTTTCTATGTTCTTTGGGGATCTGCTCCGGGGCAGATAGCTTTCCTCTTTCTATCTTTAGGTGTAGTTAGTTTCTCAGGCTGTGACGAGGCGTCTAGGACCAACGTAGGAACGCTCCACGGCTGCCTCTAGTTGTGGTGGTTAGTCAGGGTACTGCAATCTCATAGTTTCCAACTGCTCTGGTGTATTTCCTTTTTTGCCTGCTCTCCTCAGCTACCAAATCATAACACATGTGCACCTCTTCAAGACAGTACCTTTTTCTACAGCGTAAGTCTTGGTATCAGAGATTCCAGTCGTTGAAACAACCAGCAATCTACAAGTTATCCACTACTCAACGGATTTTGTGAATAACCCCTTAAGGTTGGGATTACGTTTTATAATGGGGTTGTCCCATATCAGACATTTATGACATATCCACAGATGAAGGCTTTCAGAAACGCGCATCGGGGCGGATGCACAGGTACTCTGGAGCCCCTCTTTATATTGGCGTTTACCTAAGGTAAAATATTGGTTAATATCCTTCTTGGACAATTGTGTTCCATGTTTATATATGCACCTTGATACTAAACCACTTGTTGGTAACTGCAGGATTAGCTACAGCAATGCACAATATACTTGATTATTACATAAGACTTCTTTAATTGGTTGCTATAAAAATATATATTTATATAGTGCTCCTATGCTGTGCGCTCCGTGCACTTTTGTCTCCTGTTTTCCCCTGCCTGTATTTTATTATCAAATAAAGATTTTGTGATCTATTCTTCAACGTTCTTGGACTCTTGATCGCCTTCTTTCCAGTTCTCTTCCTTGGACGTATCCACAGTTGTAGGTTGTACAACTGGGAAGTGCGTCTATCCTGAAAAACCCCATCTTCCGCCAAGAATGGAGAGCTTGCCTGCGTATGCTTAGCTCTCTCCAACATTGTCCAATCGCCAATATTTCTGAATTTCCATTAATGGAGTGAGCCGCGCATGCGCAGACACTTTTCCATCATCTGCAGCATGAGATGGGACCTAATTCTCTAGAAAGATTCTGAGACCCCATCTAGCAGACAGTTGTTGCATACCCAGTGGAAAGGAGCTGGAAAGACCCCCTTTAAAATTCCAAGCAAGTATGCTTAGCTTTCTCCAACATTGTCCAATCGGCAATATTTCTGAACTTCCATTAATGGAGTGAGCCGCGCATGCGCAGACACTTTTCCATCATCTGCAGCATTAGATGGGACCTAATTCTCTAGAAAGATTCTGAGACCCCATCTAGCAGACAGTTGTTGCATACCCAGTGGAAAGGAGCTGGAAAGACCCCCTTTAAAATTCCAAGCAAACAGGATGGCACAAATTGCTAGCAGTAAACAGCTTTCCCTGACTGCTGGATACCTATCCATACCCTGTGATTAGGGATGAGCGGACTCGTGGAAATTTGGGTTCTGGTTCCCGACCATAACTTTATTCCAAAGTTTGGATCGGGTATCGAAACTGTACTCGAACTTGAACCAGAACCCGAACCCCATTGAAAACAATGAAGGCCCGAACTTTGGGTCTCTCTCTCTGTAACAGACATCCCTCGGAACTGCAAACATTGTAACGGCGTTACGGGAGAAGTCCATGTTCGGCGTTTAGCACAAGACACTAACTGTTCGGTACGAACGCCAAACTTTGAAGATCGGGTTCTCTCATGTCTACCTACAATCAAACAGCCACGATCATTGCGCAGGCGCAACTTTGTGTAGCCCTGGTGTAAGGCACACGCAGTACCCTGGAGAATGTGTGGAGAGATAGCAGTTCAATGCTCAATACCCATTCACTCAACATACACTAGACACACCCTTAGGGTAGTGTAGTCACTTGTCAGGGAGTGGTCAGTGTGTATTCGTTGAGTGATTAGAGTGGTCAGTCTCCTGTCTTCGGACAGAGCAGACGTGTGGAGTCTAGCTGGGACTTGGAGGGAGGAAGCAGTCCAGCCTGGTTCTGCAGCAGTTCAGCAAGTGGAGGCCAGTAAGGGCGAGATATAGATCACCTCAGCCTGGTCAGAGCTGTACCTCACTTGAAGACACTGATTAAGAAAGAAGAGCTTAGTACAGAAATACTTCAGTCACCTGTCCCAAGGACAGTGAAAGGTTCAGAGACGTGCTCCTGCCTAGTGGATAACTGAGAGTCTGGAACTAACTCTAAAGGAAGAGAAGAAGGGAGTGATTATATGACTTTTTGCAAGTGTGAGTGTTTATGCTACCAGCGAGGACAAGGCGAAAGGCACAGTGGAAAGGAATATTTGAAAAGTGCTTTTGGATTGAAGAAGTCCTGCACATTGTAACCGGTCACTGGGGACCGAAGGATCACTATTAGCTTCAAGCATAGTGGTAAGAAAACCAGAGATTTACCGGACCTTAGGTCGCGGCAAACAGCCCCAAATAGTCAGTACGTAACTGGGGTCAGGGGAGTGAGGACCTTGAGTCTCTGCAGGACAAGATAGGAGTTCAGCTCTCTCACAGGAAGGCTCCTACCACAAAACTGACTGGGCAGTACAGCTATGGAATAGCTGGAGTTATAGAGGGAACTACGCTTCAGGCTGGTTGTACTCATCGTGTTGAAAGTAAAGGAGGCCCCTAACTTGTCCAGCTGCTATCTCAAAATACATTCTCCTTGGATCAGCCTCCCTGGGACCTGCCTGAACATCTTACAAGTAAAGGTATGGAAAGACGCTGACCGTGTGAGACTGTGTTATTTATCTGCACCCGACTTCACTAACTTCATAGACTTTGAGGGACCAGTCCCACCTGTAGGGGACCTGACATCTAGCTGCCTCACCATCCCCTCAGAGATCTACAGCAGCGCTGGTACAAATTACCAGAAGACTACAGGTGGCGTCACGAACTGTATATAAATCTATCCCCTGTAAATATTCCCCCAACATACGCCAGACCGCCAGGGCCACAGACCGAGCCACCGCTACCTGTGACAAACCCCATAGACTTCCATGGGCTCGGCTCTGAGTACCCCATTGCCCTGGTAACCCACAATTGTGGTGGCGGGTCGACACAAAACTTTGGCGTCACGAACAGGATGCGAAACTCGCAAAATTGCGAGCCCTGTGTGCCTATGGAGTTGTTTTTGTGAAAAGGACTGTTTGCACTTTTGGCGCCAAAAATCGCCATCTTTGTCGCCATATTCGCGCCCTCAGGCGCTGGAGAAGAAGGTGGGCGTACCTTCGTGGGCGTGTACCCCCCTGTGGCGCGAAGAAAATGCCTGCCCTCTCAAAGTGCTATTACAACATGCGATCCTGCCCTACAGCAAAGGAGGTCCGCCTCCTCTTCAC
Source organism: Oophaga sylvatica (assembly GCA_033576555.1). NCBI lineage: Eukaryota > Metazoa > Chordata > Amphibia > Anura > Dendrobatidae > Oophaga > Oophaga sylvatica. Next base: position 12,324,260 of record JARQOD010000002.1, read on the forward strand.
CTTCCCTGCGAGGAGGAGGAGACGCAAACCCCGCCTCCACGGAAGAGACCGGACGTCTCTGGAGGAAGAAGAAAGAATCTTCTGGAACATCATGGAAGCAGGACGTGTGCAGCCGAGCAGGGAAGCGGAGGAAGGCAGGCCCCGTGCCCCAGCCAAGCTGCCACCAGCACCGGAGTCATCCGTGGTCCTGCACCTGCAGCAGGCGTTGCTAGAAATTAAGGAAGGAAATGCACGCCTGAAGAAGATGGTCCAGCACCAACCTGGATTTGAAGAGATCGAGAGACGCCGGCGTACCCTGGAGCAGCGGCGGCTGTGGGACGCGGTGATCTCTCCCTTCGATGATCCTCTACGTCTGGAGTTACCAAAACTTCTGCTGCCGAAGGCAAAGGAGCAACCGGAGGCTGCCCCCGAAAGTACCAATCCTGATCCCACCGGTGAAGCGGTGGAGGCGAAGGAGGTTGAGGAGGTACCGCCAGTTCCGAACTCCCGCCCGGCCAGGAGGCCGCAGCAGATGATCGAACCCCGGCAGGGACACCGGAGGGGTCCTGTCCGTCGTTACCAGACGTCGACTGGGACGAGATGGCGCGGCCTGGATGACGTCGCCTACACCGCCCAGTGGGAATATGAGTGGCAGCGTCGTGAGGAGAAGCAGAAACGCCAGCAGGAGGAAGAGCGGGAAGCTCAGCGGAATCGTCAGCGGCAACATGCAGAGCTGATCGCGGACAAGGAGAGTGTCCGGAGAGAGAAAGGTACCCTGAGGGAACCGCGGCGGCAGGGGTGTGTGACAGAGTTCCAGCTCCGGAAGGGCTGGGGCTTCATCCGTGAACAGGGCCTCTACCCAGGGGTCTTTGTTAGTCGCAGGGACGTAGAATCCCACCTACCGCAAGGCCATCCCGGGAGGGACTTAGTTAATGGAGACATTGTCACGTATACACGGCACTGGGGAATGAAGGGATGGTATGCCCTTAACGTCACCATTGTCCGTGACCCCGTCCCTGACGCAGGTAACGTCGCCACTACCGCAGCGTCCCCGTCTCCAGCTCAAGCAGTATCCGGCCGTGCCCCAGCATCGCCCCCTGCAGGCTCATCGCAAATGAAAGCAACATCTACATCGCAACATGCGACCCAGTTTCCATCGCAATCCATGACACGATCCATATCGTTAACTGTGACTCAGGTTGAAACGCAATCGGTGTCTCGCAAGGAGAAAGTACCTGTTGCGCCCCTAGAGGTTCGCACAAGAACTGTGGCGACTCAAACCCCAATAGCAGGTCACGACCTGTTAGTCCTGGGATCTAGGGACCATCGCATTGTTCCAGCCCCCGGGGTGGAAAGTGTATTTGAAATAAATGAATAGTTAAACAGTAAAAACCGGTGAGATCCAGATAGGGGTCTACCATAAGTAAAGTTGTAGAAAGTTTAAGAAGTTTGCCAATTTTTGCACTAGTTAAATGAGTATATAATACATTTATATATTGCTAACAGTAGAATGCCCGGCTGGGTAACCAGAAAAAGTTTTGCACTTTATTATTATTATAATGTGATATAATATGTCTTCGTTTTACAATGGACTTTGAGGTTGAGGACTGTGCCAGCCCAGAACTTATTTGTATATAGTTGCGCTTCGGTGCCTTATCTTGGTTTTACATAAAACCAGCACAATTACCTCTGAATACAAAAACCCGTGTGGTGTGGCACTGAGTGAGGTCTGCATTCGGATGTCCTGCAGCCCACCCAGGACCCACGTTGAAGGTTTGGTGCGGGTCCTTCACAAGAATACTGTGTATTTATTGAATGTTTTGATGCCTTAATACTATTTGTATTTTTCTATAATGTTTTGTTTTGCAACGTTCAAGACATCCTTACCTCCCGGATGGGACGAATTAATGTTTAATGTTGATGTTTTCATGCATAAACAAAATGTCTCTTTGTATTTTACAGCCCGGGAGTGCTGTCTTTTACCATGGGGGAATGTGTAGCCCTGGTGTAAGGCACACGCAGTACCCTGGAGAATGTGTGGAGAGATAGCAGTTCAATGCTCAATACCCATTCACTCAACATACACTAGACACACCCTTAGGGTAGTGTAGTCACTTGTCAGGGAGTGGTCAGTGTGTATTCGTTGAGTGATTAGAGTGGTCAGTCTCCTGTCTTCGGACAGAGCAGACGTGTGGAGTCTAGCTGGGACTTGGAGGGAGGAAGCAGTCCAGCCTGGTTCTGCAGCAGTTCAGCAAGTGGAGGCCAGTAAGGGCGAGATATAGATCACCTCAGCCTGGTCAGAGCTGTACCTCACTTGAAGACACTGATTAAGAAAGAAGAGTTAGTACAGAAATACTTCAGTCACCTGTCCCAAGGACAGTGAAAGGTTCAGAGACGTGCTCCTGCCTAGTGGATAACTGAGAGTCTGGAACTAACTCTAAAGGAAGAGAAGAAGGGAGTGATTATATGACTTTTTGCAAGTGTGAGTGTTTATGCTACCAGCGAGGACAAGGCGAAAGGCACAGTGGAAAGGAATATTTGAAAAGTGCTTTTGGATTGAAGAAGTCCTGCACATTGTAACCGGTCACTGGGGACCGAAGGATCACTATTAGCTTCAAGCATAGTGGTAAGAAAACCAGAGATTTACCGGACCTTAGGTCGCGGCAAACAGCCCCAAATAGTCAGTACGTAACTGGGGTCAGGGGAGTGAGGACCTTGAGTCTCTGCAGGACAAGATAGGATTCAGCTCTCTCACAGGAAGGCTCCTACCACAAAACTGACTGGGCAGTACAGCTATGGAATAGCTGGAGTTATAGAGGGAACTACGCTTCAGGCTGGTTGTACTCATCGTGTTGAAAGTAAAGGAGGCCCCTAACTTGTCCAGCTGCTATCTCAAAATACATTCTCCTTGGATCAGCCTCCCTGGGACCTGCCTGAACATCTTACAAGTAAAGGTATGGAAAGACGCTGACCGTGTGAGACTGTGTTATTTATCTGCACCCGACTTCACTAACTTCATAGACTTTGAGGGACCAGTCCCACCTGTAGGGGACCTGACATCTAGCTGCCTCACCATCCCCTCAGAGATCTACAGCAGCGCTGGTACAAATTACCAGAAGACTAAAGGTGGCGTCACGAACTGTATATAAATCTATCCCCTGTAAATATTCCCCCAACATACGCCAGACCGCCAGGGCCACAGACCGAGCCACCGCTACCTGTGACAAACCCCATAGACTTCCATGGGCTCGGCTCTGAGTACCCCATTGCCCTGGTAACCCACAATTGTGGTGGCGGGTCGACACAACTTCTAAGTCGACAGGATTTCAAGGGTGCGCTATATAAAGGTATGTTTATTAAAAGAAATGTATCCTGTGCTGTATCCCATGGAAACATTCTAGAATGTTAGATACTTCCATCACGGATGATAACAATACATCCGCCCTCCGCGGTCGTCTTCTGCATATTCAGCAGAAACTCTGTATCAGGTTTCAGAGATAATCTCTGTATTAAGTTCCTGCTGTGGCCTTTTAAACCAGCCATTGATTGTTTCCAATAAAAGGGGATTTTTTTTGTTTTTTTTTAGAACGAGTTATTAAATTTGCAGCAGGAAAGTGCTGAGTCGCTTTGTAGCGTTTCCGCTCTGCAGCGCTCCGTCGGCTTCAAAAGGCTAATTGTTACTTAAACAAATTAATGCTGACGGGGTTAAACTAATCACAAGTGGATGGGTGAATGTGAGGAGTAAGCGGACGGTCAGTAATGGGGATGCAGCAGAGCTGAGTCTGTGATATGTTAAATCACTGTATTAGTAGATCTGAAACAGCGCCACGATTGCCTACAGGCTGTGTCTGGTATTGCAGCTAAAACTTATTCAAGCAAAAAAAAGCTGCACTGCAATACCAGACACAGCCTAAAAACAAAGGTGGCGCTGTTTTTGGAATGAAATAGCACTGTGTGTTCATTCCACTTGGTCAAAGAGGAAAGTCGGTGCAAAAAATAAAGGAAGTCTGTTGGCCTAAACTGGTTACATAAACTAAGCAAAAAGCCTTGTAAGTGGTATCACCCCTCTACAAATCACACCTCCAGTTCCTCTGTTTTGCAGAGACTGAAGCTTAATCAAGCATGTTGCTAATTAACGTGCTCAGATCAATTTTGGGGAGCTGAGAGACTCCGCTCCTGTATTGGTTTTGCAAGAATCCGCCTCTGTCACTACAGTCCATAGTGATCCATGTAGTATCATGCACAGCCCATAGTCATCCATGTAGTATAATGCACAGCCCATAGTCATTCATGTAGTATAATGCACAGCCCATAGTCATCCATGTAGCATAATGCACAGCCCATAGTCATCCATGTAGTATAATGCACAGCCCATAGTCATCCATGTAGTATAATGCACAGCCCATAGTCATCCATGTAGTATAATGCACGGCCCATAGTCATCCATGTAGTATAATGCACAGCCCATAGTCATCCATGTAGTATAATGCATGGCCCATAGTCATCCATGTAGTATAATGCACAGCCCATAGTCATCCATGTAGTATAATGCACAGCACATAGTCATCCATGTAGTATAATGCACAGCCCATAGTCATCCATATAGTATAATGCACGGCCCATAGTCATCCATGTAGTATAATGCACAGCCCATAGTCATCCATATAGTATAATGCACGGCCCATAGTCATCCATGTAGTATAATGCACGGCCCATAGTCATCCATGTAGTATAATGCACGCCCATAGTCATCCATGTAGTATAATGCACAGCCCATAGTCATCCATGTAGTATAATGCACGGCCCATAGTCATCCATGTAGTATAATGCACGGCCCATAGTCATCCATGTAGTATAATGCACGGCCCATAGTCATCCATGTAGTATAATGCACGGCCCATAGTCATCCATGTAGTATAATGCACGGCCCATAGTCATCCATGTAGTATAATGCACAGCCCATAGTCATCCATGTAGTATAATGCACGGCCCATAGTCATCCATGTAGTATAATGCACAGCCCATAGTCATCCATGTAGTATAATGCACGGCCCATAGTCATCCATGTAGTATAATGCACGGCTCATAGTCATCTATGTAGTATAATGCACGGCCCATAGTCATCCATGTAGTATAATGCATGGCCCATAGTCATCCATGTAGTATAATGCACAGCCCATAGTCATCCATGTAGTATAATGCACGGCCCATAGTCATCCATGTAGTATAATGCACGGCCCATAGTCATCCATGTAGTATAATGCACGGCTCATAGTCATCCATGTAGTATAATGTACAGCCCATAGTCATCCATGTAGTATAATGCACAGCACATAGTCATCCATGTAGTATAATGTACAGCCCATAGTCATCCATGTAGTATAATGCACAGCACATAGTCATCCATGTAGTATAATGCACAGCCCATAGTCATCCATGTAGTATAATGCACAGCCCATAGTCATCCATGTAGTATAATGCACGGCCCATAGTCATCCATGTAGTATAATGCACAGCCCATAGTTGTCCATGTAGTATAATGCACGGCCCCTAGTCATCCGTGTAGTATAATGCACAGCCCATAGTCATCCATGTAGTATAATGCACGGCCCATAGTCATCCATGTAGTATAATGCACAGCCCATAGTTGTCCATGTAGTATAATGCACGGCTCATAGTCATCCATGTAGTATAATGCACAGCCCATAGTCGTCCATGTAGTATAATGCACGGCCCATAGTCATCCATGTAGTATAATGCATGGCCCATAGTCATCCATGTAGTATAATGCATGGCCCATAGTCATCCATGTAGTATAATGCACAGCTCATAGTTATCCATGTAGTATAAAGCACAGCCCATAGTCATCCATGTAGTAAATGCACAGCCCATAGTCATCCATGTAGTATAATGCACAGCCCATAGTCATCCATGTAGTATAATGCACAGCCCATAGTCATCCATGTAGTATAATGTACAGCTGTCACTCTGTCTCTGCATACAGGAGGACCGGGGTCTATGCTGACCCTAAGCTGGGGTCCTGACTAATCCCTCTACCTGGAGGTACTGTTGATGGTACAGAGGTCCAGGCCGCCAGCGTAACCCTATCTCCTGTGAATCCCTGACCACTGTAATCTAGTCCTGAGAAGGACCCTGATTACCACCACAGGGAATGGGAAGGTAACTGCCTACACTCAGTATAAGACGAACGAGACAGTACAAGGGGTAAAACAAAAGACACCTTGCATACAAAACTACCACTACAGAGGGAACACCAACGGGTAAGGAGATAAATAATAAAGCGAGGAGAGGAGAAAACCACAACAGGTACTCTTAGCTTTAGATTTCTCAATATGATCCGCTCTGCTGGTCTGCATGAATGCTTTCACCGACACTTCCCTAGCAGACAGGCAGGTATTTGAAGGAAACCAATTATCGCAACATTAATTGCAGCTGAGCGAGGCTGGTCTTGTCCAGCACAGAGAGAGGGAGAATTAACTCTCTCACTGCCGAAAAACACCCAGCAGCAGAAACTCAGCTGTGAGAAGTCAGGGTGTGCAATCGCGAAGATCTTCGCAGCGACACACCCGTGACAACAGCCCATAGTCATCCATGTAGTATAATGCACAGCCCATAGTCATCCATGTAGTATAATGCACAGCCCATAGTCATCCATGTAGTATAATGCACAGCCCATAGTCATCCATGTAGTATAATGCACAGCCCATAGTCATCCATGTAGTATAATGCACAGCCCATAGTCATCCATGTAGTATAATGTACAGCCCATAGTCATCCATGTAGTATAATGCACAGCCCATAGTCATCCATGTAGTATAATGCACGGCCCATAGTCATCCACGTAGTATAATGCACAGCCCATAGTCATCCACGTAGTATAATGCACAGCCCATAGTCACCCACGTAGTATAATGCACAGCCCATAGTCATCCATGTTGTATAATGCACAGCCCATAGTCATCCATGTAGTATAATGCACAGCCCATAGTCATCCATGTAGTATAATGCACAGCCTATAGTCATTCATGTAGTATAATGCACAGCCCATAGTCATCCATGTAGTATAATGCACAGCCCATAGTCATCCATGTAGTATAATGCACAGCCCATAGTCATCCATGTAGTATAATGTACAGCCCATAGTCATCTATGTAGTATAATGCACAGCCCATAGTCATCCATGTAGTATAATGCACAGCCCATAGTCATCCATGTAGTATAATGCACAGCCCATAGTCATCCATGTAGTATAATGCACGGCCCATAGTCATCCATGTAGTATAATGTACAGCCCATAGTCATCTATGTAGTATAATGCACAGCCCATAGTCATCCATGTAGTATAATGCACAGCCCATAGTCATCCATGCAGTATAATGCACAGCCCATAGTCATCCATGTAGTATAATGCACAGCCCATAGTCATCCATGCAGTATAATGCACAGCCCATAGTCATCCATGTAGTATAATGCACAGCCCATAGTCATCCATGTAGTATAATGCACAGCCCATAGTCATCCATGTAGTATAATGCACAGCCCATAGTCATCCATGTAGTATAATGCACAGCCCATAGTCATCCATGTAGTATAATGCACGGCCCATAGTCATCCATGTAGTATAATGCACAGCCCATAGTCATCCATGTAGTATAATGCACAGCCCATAGTCATCCATGCAGTATAATGCACGGCCCATAGTCATCCATGTAGTGTAATACACAGCCTATAGTCATCCATGTAGTATAATGTACAGCCCATAGTCATCCATGTAGTATAATGTACAGCCCATAGTCATCCATGTAGTATAATGCACAGCCCATAGTCATCCATGTAGTATAATGCACATCCCATAGTCATCCATGTAGTGTAATACACAGCCTATAGTCATCCATGTAGTATAATGTACAGCCATAGTCATCCATGTAGTATAATGTACAGCCCATAGTCATCCATGTAGTATAATGCACAGCCCATAGTCATCCATGTAGTATAATGCACAGCCCATAGTCATCCATGTAGTATAATGCACGGCCCATAGTCATCCATGTAGTATAATGCACGGCCCATAGTCATCCATGTAGTATAATGCACAGCCCATAGTCATCCATGTAGTATAATGCACAGCCCATAGTCATCCATGTAGTATAATGCACAGCCCATAGTCATCCATGTAGTATAAAGTACAGCCCATAGTCATCCATGTAGTATAATGCACAGCCCATAGTCATCCATGTAGTATAATGCACGGCCCATAGTCATCCATGTAGTATAATGCACAGCCCATAGTCATCCATGTAGTATAATGCACAGCCCATAGTCATCCATGCAGTATAATGCACGGCCCATAGTCATCCATGTAGTGTAATACACAGCCTATAGTCATCCATGTAGTATAATGTACACCCCATAGTCATCCATGTAGTATAATGTACAGCCCATAGTCATCCATGTAGTATAATGTACAGCCCATAGTCATCCATGTAGTATAATGTACAGCCCATAGTCATCCATGTAGTATAATGCACAGCCCATAGTCATCCATGTAGTATAATACACAGCCCATAGTCATCCATGTAGTAATATGGACACCGTTTACTCACTGATTTAAAATATAAGAAATACTCCCCTCCCATCTTTTGAAGCCTGTGGCTGACTTCAGTGAGCAAGCTACGGAGTGTATGATGTCACTGCCATGCGCCTCCGGCCACGTGCATGCGGGACATCACCTGCTGACCTCTGAGTGGCCGGCAGCGTGTATTGCTGCTCATGGACCTGATGGGTCGGTGCGACGCAATACACTTCAAATGAATGTGCGTTCAAGCATGCGCATCCAGCTGAAGTATTTGCTGGGGTTGACGGCCCCTCACTCGCCGGGCCAGGTTGTAGCGGCAACTATTGTGACCACGGCAGTTATGCCCCTGCAAATATCCCCTAATAAGTGGGCCCTAGCTGCTGATTTCAGGAGTTTCTCGTTACACCTCTGGACAAAAAGTTCATGTGCTGTAAAAAGTGTTGATATTTGGCCTATTCTTATAGAAAAGCAGGAAAAAGCAAGTAACGAAAAAGACAAGTAAATGTCCCAGGGAGAATTTTAACCTTTTTTTCTCAGGGTTGAGATTGTTGTGAAAACCTCCAGAAAGTTTAGTAAAGATGGAACTTTATGTCTCCATTGCCCCAAGAAACCATTTCCAGGCTTGTGGTCTAAGCTAAGATCATTTGAGTTCAGCCGCCACTTAACGTTGTGTCCTCGGCAGGAGAACAAAATAATGAGAACAATCTCAGGGTAAAACGCCAGGATTTTTAAAATTATTTTTCATGTTTTTTTTCTATTTTGCCACTCGTTGGTGTTCCTGCATCTGTTGTCGAAAGTCAGGTTCTTGCAAAGTTTCCTTCCGATGTCAGTGTGGCCTGTACAGGAGGTCTTCATTCCAAATACACCAGGGAATAACTAGATACTGAGACTCACGGCCGGGAAAGGAGATGATTGTTTGTTGCTTGTGAAAAATAAATTGTCAAAATTCTATTTCGACTCTTAACAGTCAAAAAATCATTCAGAGATCCCTGTGTGGCACCTGTAATGGGAAAATGTCATTATCATAGGCTCTGTACACTGTAAATGCCCTGGTTATACCAGCTGAACATATATAATTATATACAGGAGATGTCCAGGTTATACCAGCTGTACATATATAATTATATACAGGAGATGCCCAGGTTATACCGGCTGTACATATATAATTATATACAGGAGATGCCCAGGTTATACCAGCTGTACATATATAATTATATACAGGAGATGCCCAGGTTATACCAGCTGAACATATATAATTATATACAGGAGATGCCCAGGTTATACCAGCTGTACATATATAATTATATACAGGAGATGCCCAGGTTATACCAGTTGTACATATAGAATTATATACAGGAGATACCCAGGTTATACCAGCTGTACATATATAATTATATACAGGAGATACCCAGGTTATACCGGCTGTACATATATAATTATATACAGGAGATGCCCAGGTTATACCAGCTGTACATATATAATTATATAAGGAGATGCCCAGGTTATACCAGCTGTACATATATAATTATATACAGGAGATGCCCAGGTTATACCAGCTGTACATATATAATTATATACAGGAGATGCCCAGGTTATACCAGCTGTACATATATAATTATATACAGGAGATGCCCAGGTTATACCAGCTGTACATATATAATTATATACAGGAGATGCCCAGGTTATATCAGCTGTACATATATAATTATATACAGGAGATGCCCAGGTTATACCGGCTGTACATATATAATTATATACAGGAGATGCCCAGGTTATACCGGCTGTACATATATAATTATATACAGGAGATGCCCAGGTTATACCAGCTGTACATATATAATTATATACAGGAGATGCCCAGGTTATACCAGCTGTACATATATAATTATATACAGGAGATGCCCAGGTTATACCAGCTGTACATATATAATTATATACAGGAGATACCCAGGTTATACCGGCTGTACATATATAATTATATACAGGAATGCCCAGATTATACCAGCTGTACATATATAATTATATACAGGAGGTGACCTGGTTATACCGGCTGTACATATATAATTATATACAGGAGCTGCCCAGGTTATACCGGCTGTACATATATAATTATATACAGGAGATGCCCAGGTTATACCAGCTGTACATATATAATTATATACAGGAGGTGCCCAGGTTATACCAGCTGTAAATATATAATTATATACAGGAGTGTTGTGAATGGGTTTGAGATGAGTTCTGAGCAGAGACTCCCTCTGGTGGTTACAAGCGGTGCTGGTCTGTTCAGTGAAGATTGTGAGGACTGGGAATCAGGTGTTACTGACTGGTCTTATATAAGGGAGTCACTTTCCCATCAGGGTTGCCGGTGATCAATTGTTCTGGTCTGAATCCTTTATTCCAGTTTCCCTTGTAGCCTGCTGTGTCGTGTCTGCAATCTCATAGATTCCAACTGCTCTGGTGTATTGCCTTTTTTACCTGCACTCCTCAGCTACCGAAACATAACAGTATCACCGGCCAAAAAAATTGAAATTTGTATGGTACTCACAGAAGGGAAAAAATATTGTGAAAGAAAAAAGGTTGTCAGAGTTGTCAGAGATATTTTTCTATTTGTTGCATTTTTTTTTTTTTCCCTCTGTATCTCTGGGTGCTGGGGAGGATCTTTTCTCTCAATGGAGTTTGCACGGTTGTCTGGCCGTGTGGATCAGCTTGCCACTGAGGTTCAGAGTATTGCTGCATATCTTGCTGGGTTGCCTGTTGTGGAACCTAGGATTCCCATGCCAGATTTGTTTTTGGGGTATCGAGCTAAGTTTCAGAATTTCAAAAATAATTGTAAATTGTTTTTTGCCTTAAAATCTAAGTCCTCAGGGAACGCAGCGCAGCAGGTTCAAATTGTCATCTCTCTCCTGCGCGGCGATCCTCAGGATTGGGCTTTTTCCCTGACACCTGGGGATCCTGTTTTGAGTGATGTTGATGCATTTTTTCAGGCTTTGGGGTTATTGTACGATGAGCCTAATGTCACTGATCAAGCTGAAAAAGCCTTGTTAGCATTAAATCAGGGGCTTGATGACGTTGAGTTTATACTGTCAGAGATTCCGTAGGTGGGCAGTCCTGACCAAATGGAATGACGACGCTTTGGCAGCCCTTTTCCGGAAGGGTCTGTCAGATAATGTAAAGGATGTTATGGTGGGATTCCCTGTCCCCTCTGGTCTCAATGATTCTATGTCATTAGCGATTCAAATTGACAGACGTTTGCGTGAGCGGAGAAGTATGCGTGGAATGGTGTTGCCTTGTGAACCAGCTTCTGAACCCATGCAGTGTGATAGAGTGGTGTCTGGGGCACAGCGTCATGAGTTTCGAAAGCGAAATGGTTTATGTTTCTACTGTGGTGATGCCTCTCATGCTATTTCAGTCTGCCCTAAGCGGGGAAGACGTTTTGCACGCTCAGTTGTCTTGGGTAGTGTTCAGACTAAGTTTTTATTAACTGTCACTCTGATATGCTCTCTGTCCTCATTTTCTGCTCAGGCTTTCGTTGATTCTGGAGCAGCTATTAACCTGATGGATTATGATTTTGCTAAACGTTGTGGGTTTCCCTTGATACCCCTACAGAAGTCTATTCCCCTACTGGGGATCGATTCTACCCCTTTGGCTGAGAATAAACCCCAGTTTTCTACTCAGGTGATAATGAGGGTTGAACCTGATCACCAGGAGTGCTGCAAATTTTTGGTTCTGTATAATCTGCATGACATTATCGTGCTGGGTTTCCCTTGGTTACAGTCTCATAATCCTGTTTTGGATTGGAAATCTGTGTCTGTAACCAGTTGGGGCTGCCAATGTGTTAATACCAACACTCCTGTTTTTTCTGCCTCCCCCCAGGCTCAGGATGTTCCTGACTTTTTGATTGATTTTTCTGATGTGTTTAGCGAAAGTAAATCTGCATCCTTGCCTCCCCATAGGAGCTATGACTGCGCTATTGAATTAGTGCCGGGTAGTAAATTCCCTAAAGGTCGCCTTTTTAACTTGTCTGTACCTGAACATGACGCTATGCGGTCTTATATCAAGGAATCATTGGAGAAGGGTCATATCAGACCATCCTCTTCACCCTTAGGTGCCGTTTTTTTCTTTGTGGCCAAAAAGGATGGTTCATTAAGGCCGTGTATTGATTATCGTCTTTTGAACAATATTACTGTGAAATATCAATATCCGTTACCCTTGATTTCTGACCTGTTTTCCAGGGTGAAAAACGCTACTTGGTTTACCAAGCTTGACCTCAGGGGGCGTATAACCTTATTCGCATTAAGCACGGGGATGAATGGAAGACGGCATTCAATACCCCTGAAGGGCATTTTGAGTACCTAGTGATGCCCTTTGGGCTCACTAATGCTCCTTCCGTCTTTCAGTCCTTCATGAATGACATTTTCAGGGATTTTGTGGACAAATTTCTGATTGTTTATTTGGATGATATCTTGATTTTTTCTAATGACTGGGACTCTCATGTGAAACATGTTCGAACTGTATTCCAGATTTTGAGAGAGAATGCTCTGTATGTGAAGGGATCAAAGTGTCTTTTTGGCGTACAGAGGATCTCATTTCTGGGATTCATTTTGTCCCCATCTGTTATTGAAATGGACCCGGTCAAGGTTCAGGCCATCTGTGATTGGGTCCAACCTACTTCATTAAAGGCTCTTCAAAGATTTTTGGGTTTTGCCAATTTTTATCGTAAATTTATTGGTAATTTCTCGGTTATTGTTAAACCATTAACTGATTTGACCAAAAAGGGTTCTGATGTGGTGAATTGGCCTCCTGAGGCAGTCTCTGCATTTCAGGAACTTAAGCAAAGATTCACTTCTGCTCCTGTTCTACGGCAGCCTGATGTTTCTCTGCCATTTCAGGTGGAGGTTGATGCCTCTGAAATTGGGGCAGGTGCCGTTTTGTCCCAAAAAGATCCAGAGACCTCTAAAAGTAACCCTTGTGCCTTTTTCTCTCGAAAATTTTCTCCTACTGAACGTAATTATGACGTGGGTAATCGGGAGTTATTGGCCATGAAGTGGGCTTTTGAAGAGTGGAGACATTGGCTGGAGGGAGCCAAACATCAGGTGGTGGTCCTTACGGACCATAAGAATCTGGTCTATCTGGAATCTGCCAAGCGACTCAATCCTAGACAGGCCAGGTGGGCCTTGTTTTTCACACGTTTTAATTTTGTGGTTTCCTTTCTTCCTGGCACTAAGAATGTTAAGGCGGATGCCCTCTCGAGGAGTTTCCTTGCGGACTCTCCTGAGTTATCTGATCCTTCTGTTATTTTGAAAGAGGGTGTAGTTCTTTCCGCCATCTCGCCCAATTTGAGACTGGCTCTGGAGGGGTGTCAGGAGGATAGGCCCGAGTGCTGCCCTGTTGGAAAATTGTTTGTCCCGGACCAGTGGAAAAAGAGTGTGATGTCTGAGATTCATTGTTCCGCATTGGCTGGGCATCCTGGAATTTTTGGTACCAGAGACTTGGTTAGTCGGTCCTTTTGGTGGCCTACCTTGTCTCGTGATGTCAGGGAATTTGTGCAGTCCTGCGGGACTTGCTCTCGCTCCAAGCCTTGCTCTCGCTCTAGTGGTTTGTTGATGCCATTGCCTGTGCCCAAGAGACCATGGACCCATATCTCTATGGATTTCATTTCCGACCTTCCTGTTTCTCAGAGAATGACCGCCATCTGGGTAATTTGTGATAGGTTTTCCAAAATGATACATCTTGTGCCATTACCTAAGTTGCCTTCCTCCTCTGAATTGGTGCCGTTGTTCCTTCAGCACGTGGTTCGTTTACACGGCATTCCTGAGAACATTGTGTCTGACAGAGGAGTCCAGTTTGTTTCCAGATTTTGGAGGACTTTTTGTTCTAAACTGGGTGTTCAATTGTCTTTCTCCTCGGCATTTCATCCTCAGACCAATGGTCAAACTGAGAGAACAAACCAGACATTGGAGACTTATCTAAGATGCTTTGTGTCTGCTGATCAGGACTGCATAGACCCGTTTTAGCGTAGATGGTGCATTCCCCCCTCCCGCTAGACCCCCCCAATAAAAATAAAAACAAGCCAGGGATGGGTTGAACAGGTCGGTCACAGTTTATTAATTAAATTACACCACGCGGGGAGGGGCAAGTTAATTTCTGCAACCGGCTCGGTCGCCGCAGGCCCAGTCTGTGATAGACATGCGAGCCGGCCAACGAGGGTTACGCCCCCTTGCCCCTCCCGGCATTACCGCTGTGACAAATAACAAAGAAAAGTGTTTTTTTTTTTTTTTTTTTTAAAGGGGGTATATGATTGTACAGGCAAAACCAAAAGATTACGACATATATACATAAGGGAGGGAGGGTGGGACAACAGCTACCAGGGTTCAGCAGAGGAGAAAGAGGAAGCGCTGACCCCTGGTAGCTGGATTTAACCCCCATGGGTGTGGCTGACAGCCCCCTCCTCCTTTCCCTATTGGTCAGTCGGGAGTCCCAGTGTAGCCTCACCTGGGGGGGAATAGTGGGAGGGGGGGAACTCTGGCACCGTAATCTGACCCTCTAGCTAGGTCTATGGGGGCTACGCAGTCAGAGGCACGTTCCTTATTCAGTGCCGTGCCTGCCAGACTGCATAGACCCGTTTTAGCGTAGATGGTGCATTCCCCCCCTCCCGCTAGACCCCCCCAATAAAAACAAAAACAAGCCAGGGATGGGTTGAACAGGTCGGTCACAGTTTATTAATTAAATTACACCACGCGGGGAGGGGCAAGTTAAGTTCTGCAACCGGCTCGGTCGCCGCAGGCCCAGTCTGTGATAGACATGCGAGCCGGCCAACGAGGGTTACGCCCCCTTGCCCCTCCCGGCATTACCGCCACGGAGGATCCTGTGTATGACCTACACAGGACTCCGACCCCCACCCATCGACCTCAGGGCCTGTTCAACCTCATCCTGTAAACCCGACAAAAATATATCAAGGCCGACGTCTGTAAGATGGACTCCATCCGGCCTCAGGAGTCCTGAGCCGTCTCCTTCCAATTGGTAATGTCGTACCAGGACACTGAAACCTCCTTTGACGATCTTAGCCATCCTTGCATCGACCTTTCTCCTTGATCTTTCAACTGCCTTTGGTTTGTTCGCTCCCTTCCATACCGCTCGCGGAACCATCTCCGACCATACCACAACCATGTGTGGGAGAAGATACGTGAAGCGCTCGATGTACGAAGCCATTACCGTGCAAAGTTCAGCGCTCTTTCTTGTGCCCAGGTCATTACCACCGGCGTGCAATACCAGTATTACAGGCCCTTTTTTCTTTATACCAATATCACCGGCCCTTTTGCCTTTATACCAATATCGGCCTTTATAGCGATGCTCGGCACCTCCGGGAACCTTTGTTGCCTTTTTAGGCCTCTGATTCGCCCTTTACCTTTATAGCGATGCTCAGCATCTCCGGAAACATTTGTTGCCTTTTTTGGCCTTTGATTCCTTTCCAAATGACCTTTAGCCCTGGCAAGCCCAGGCTTACACCGCCTGGCCGCAGTTCGGCCCTTTTCCTCGCCCAGAAGACGTACGAGTGTCCTAGTATCCACACCGTGGGTTAAAAGCTCCTGTGAACATAAGATGTGTTAATAGAGCAAGTCCGGTCTTATATACCTGGCGAAGCATGAGGATCTCCAGCGACCCATCCTCTGCACCTCTTCTTCCGATACTCCCGCTCTGGCAGCTTTCTAAACCCTATTAGAGAGGAATGTGTACCGTATTCTGCTGGGTTAGAACCTGCTTTTTGAAGGCACCGTTTAAAAATTGCGCTAAACTGATACTTGGTGAGGGGGGACCCGTCCGAGTGTGCGAGGAAGAATCGGCCTCCCTGTCTTAGGCTCGCGTAGCGCTTGACTACTTTTACCGGGCATACTGGGCCGTCGGATGACTTAACGAGGACCCACGAGCCCCTGCCGGAGGGATCGCATTTGGATTTCTGCACGCGGATGTGCAGAGCGTGGGGGGAGGAAGACATGCTGTTTGAACTTTTTGCCGTAAGCGGGTACTTGGTTAAAATTTTAATGTTCGTGTTTTGCAACTGGGAACCCCAGAGCTCGACTGCAGCCACTAATGCGAAAATCCCCATCAGCGCTCCTGAAAGGGATGAAAACCCGTGTTTAAAACCGTCGCGCAGCTGCAGTGCCGCTTGCTTATTGGGGTACAGGTTTAGCCAGGGCCCCATTGCGGTTACGCTCACTGTTTTTTCTGCCTGATATGGGCTCTGTTTGCCTCATGGAACATCTCGCTGCAGGGTGTCCTCCCCCGCAAGCGGAGCATTCGTGTGTAAATCTACAGGACCCCTGATAGTGGCAGTTTCCCTCATTAAATAACATGCAGGCCCCCGGTCTTCGTACGACCACTGAATTCTGGCCTGCAGCTGCTGAGTGACTAGTGGCCGTTGATGAAAAGGCGTGTTTCTGCGACAGCATGAGTCGCAGCCACACGTCAGTCGCCTTAACCCCCCATCCTAGATCGGGCTCCTGGTCTAGCTGCCTACGAAACTCCTCGTCGTATTGACTCCATGCAGAACCGCCATGGGCCTTGTATGAGTTGTAGACTAGGTCTAGATACAAAAAAAACTCGCAACACCGCTCAGGGTGTTTCTGACCCATAATATACCCGAGTACCGTGAAGGCCTGTAGCCAGTTGTTCATAGTGTGCGCTACCCTTGTCTTACTGCTATCGCGCGACCGTTCCCCGGTCCACCTTTCCTTTTCTATCGTTGGCTGGTCTGCTGATAGAAGCGACCATATATCCACGTACTCGTTGCTCCAGATCTTTTTCTTTGTCTCTAGTCCTACGTGCGTGCCCAGTGGGCTGACTCCACAGTACGATTCGCTTCTGCGTTGGCTAGGTGCTTTCGGTGACGACCTTGTGTCGGGTGACGCATCTGTGCGTGAGAACTGCTGAATCAGCGCCCTGACGGCTGACGCTAGCTCGGTCTCTCCTACGCTGTGTGTGGTGTGGTGCTCACCGATCTGGATAACTCACCGCTGTCTGGTGCGGGCCGTGCGTCTCTCTGGGGTAGAGGAGCTCCGGCTCTCGCTGCAGAGCTGTCTCGCTGGTGACCGGAGGCCCAGGGAGCCGAGGATCGGACTCCCCTGCCGCTGGCTGGTGACGATACCTGTGGCAAGGTGAGAGCGACTTCTGGGAATCCGGCTTCCGTTGTCGGGATGAGATGGAGCGCGGATGGATCTCCGCCGCGGCTGGCAGCCAGGGATGGTGCATGTGACGGCCGATGCCTGTCGGGTGCCTGGAGCTGTTCGGCTCGCTCTGAGGGTGGAAACCTGGAATACTCGTTACTAAAGCACCGGCCGGAGGTGGCTCTGCGCGGTGAGGAACACTCTCTGGCCGGTGAACGGCGTGGACGGCGTCTTCTGGCGGAGGCGTGAGAGCAACTGCTGCGACTCGCGGATGCGTCAGACCATTCTGAAGAGGACGTGGAACGCCATCTGGCGGAGCGGGACCTGCTACATGAGCTGCGTCTGCGGTGGTGGCGGTGGCTTCGGGAATGGCGGTTGGCCTCCGTGGAGGAAGCTGAGGAGGATCTGCGGCGTCTGCGCCTTTGACCGCCGTGGCTATGGGATGCGCTGGGGACGTGTAGCTCCCATACGCTGAGGTGAGCATGCCGGCTGGGGGACGCGAGCGGGGATGCATCATGGGGCGCTGAGGAATGGGGCGATATGAGGAGGGGGGCGCGCTGCGTGCGATTGACCGGTCGCCGTGAGTGGGTGATGGCTGAGTCTGCGTCAGTGGGGGTGTTGGGGGTGTGTAGTGAATGGTTAACCCCTTCGTATTGCCTGCGTTGCTACGTGTTGGTGTGTGACGTGGTGCGTTACACTGTGTCTGGTGCGGAGCGCGCTGCTTCGTATGGTTGGACGGAACAGCGCGCTCTGCAGCAGTGTCCTGTGATCTTGGGCCAACCCCGGGTCTCCCCTAGTGGGCGGCATCCGTGCGCCCACTGGGGAGGCGAGGCCAGCTCCCTGTGAGGATTCCTGCCTCTCTTTTGAATGGGTGGGAGGTACCTGGGGGCCACGCCCCCTATGATGCAATGTGGGGGTGTGGCTTCGTGTGTGGGCAGGGTTTGGCCTGGGGTGGCTCCCGCCTCCAGCGTGACATGGAGGGGCGGGGCTAAGGATATGGCTGGCAATGTCTGGGCGAGGGGCGTGGCTTGGGGCGGGGATGGGTTCCGCCTCCGGCATGACGCGAGGGGGCGGGGCCAAGAAGCCGGCCGACGCTGCCTGGGGAAACCCCCTTGCTGGGGAGGCTGCATGGAACCGTGCAGCATGGACAGAGGAGGCCGCACGGCCTGCAGCCCCCACCCGGGGCCCGACGGCAGGGCCCGACGCTGTGGGCCCGTGAGATCCCACCGATGGACCGCCGACAGACAGGGACGCCGGAGCCCCTCCCACCAACGGCGGGGCAGCAGCGCGGAAAGTAAGCGTGGTACAAGTGGCGCGGCAAGCGGTGGCCGCAGTGGTTCGGCGCAGCGCAGCCCGGCCCAGATGGGGTCGCGCTGCCCGGGGCCCGAGGCAGGCGGGCCATGGACGAGGCCGGGACCCGTCGCATAGCTATGCCACCAACGATGTGCAGGCGCTCTGGGGCTTGGAGGAACGTGCAGAGCGTCTGCCTGAAGGGGCCCCCTCCACGACGACGACCCCGGGACCCGGCGAGGAAGCAGGAGGTTGGTGAGGGGTCTCGGGTCTTGCCAACCCAGGATCCGTCTGGGCAGACGACAGGGAGGACACCCCGGGGACAGAGGTGCCGAGGGGAGGAGAGGGGACGCCCCGGGACGCGAGGAGGAGACCCCGGGGCCAGGGGAGCTGGGGCCTACCATGTCGGGAGGTATGGGGTCCCATGCAGCCTCATGGGGCGCCGGGGGAGCTGCTGGAGGGGCCAGAGAGGGCACAGGGAGGTGAGCTCCGAGGCCGGCTATAAGGGCTTGCACCCATGGCTCACCTTCATGTGCTGCTCTCTGCCGCAGGGCCTCGATCGGGATCCACGTAGGGAGGTTGGTGTCGCACAACAGCTAACAACAGTACAGGTTCAGCAGAGAAAGAGGAACGCTGACCTGGTCTGGTTACCCCATGGTGTGCTGCAGCCCCTCCACCTTCCTATGTCATCGGAGTCCGTGTAGCTACCTGGGAGTGAGGGGGAAATCTGCACGAATCTGACCCTACAGGTTGGGGTACCAGCAGAGGCAGTTCTTAAACATCCGCCTGCCAGATGAAGGGCCTTTTGCCTGCTGAGTTGCTCATATAGGCTGCCTCCACTTGAGTCCGTTTCGTAATTGTTCACCCTCGATTTTCTTCGACAAGAGCTTCGCTGTCCAGTGTTGACTCTGTTGGCAACATTGACAGGTATGAGAGTGTCCTCTCTCGGAGAAGCCCGCGTTGCTAACCGCATAGGACTGATGGTCCTCGGTTTAAAGTAGGGGACTTGGTCTGGTTGTCCTCAAAAAATATTCCTATGAGAGTAGCATCTCCTAAATTTAAGCCTAGGTTCATTGGACCTTATAAGATCATGGAGATTATTAATCCTGTTTCTTTTCGTTTGCTTCTTCCAGGGACATTTAAGATCCATAACGTGTTCCACAAGTCCTTGTTGAAGAGGTTTGTTGAGCCAGTGGTTCCTGCTGCTGTGCCTCCTGACCCTGTTTTGGTTGAGGGCAATCTGGAGTATGTGGTTGAGAAAATATTAGATTCTCGTTTTTCTAGACGGAAACTCCAGTATTTGGTTAAATGGAGAGGTTATGGTCAGGAAGACAATTCTTGGGTGTTTGCTTCGAACATCCATGCTAGGAGACTTATCCGTGCGTATCATAGAACTCATCCTGACCGACCTGGTTGCTCAAATGAGGGTTCGGTGACCCCTCCTCAAGGGGGGGGTACTGTTGTGAATGGGCTTGAGATGAGTTCTGAGCAGAGGCTCCCTCTGGTGGTTACAAGCAGTGCTGGTCTGTCCAGTGAAGATTGTGAGGATTGGGAATCAGGTGTTACTGACTGGTCTTATATAAGGGAGTCACCTCCCCATCAGGGTTGCCGGTGATCAATTGTTCTGGTCTCAATCCTTGAATCCTGTTTCACTTGTAGCCTGCTGTTTCGTGTCTGCATCTCCTGCTATCAGATAAGACATTTTCTTCTTTTTGTTTTTGTGCTAAATTTTTGCATTTTGTCCTGCACTTCTGTGGGGGCCTTCAGGGTCCCTCCGGGGGCTTTTGCCCCCTCAGTTCAGTTCAGCCACTGATGTTTGTACTTTTGCTTTTTCCAGTTTTTTCAGTGGCCGCTGTTTTGATTTTGTTACACCAGAGAACTAATTTAGGTGGTAGAGGTCGTGTGATCTCAGGTGTTTTTGAAATTGGTAGAGTTGGTGCTTTTCAGGGTTTTCTGGGATTGCAGTAAGTACCCTTCCTATCCTTTTCTATTTAGTTAGTTTGGGCCCCAGCGTTTGCTCATACTATTTTCTTTCTGTGTCAGTATTTCTTCTTGTCTAACCGCCATTACATGTTTGGGGGCTTTCTATTATCTTTGGGGTTCTGCTCCGGGGCAGATAGCTTTCCTATTTCTATCTTTAGGTGTAATTAGTTTCTCAGGCTGTGACGAGGCGTCTAGGACCAACGTAGGAACGCTCCACGGCTGCCTCTAGTTGTGGTGGTTAGTCAGGGTACTGCAATCTCATAGATTCCAACTGCTCTGGTGTATTGCCTTTTTACCTGCACTCCTCAGCTACCAAATCATAACACAGGAGATGTCAAGGTTATACCAGCTGTACATATATAATTATATACAGGAGATGCCCAGGTTATACCTGCTGTACATATATTATTATATACCGGAGATGCCCAGGTTATACCAGCTGTACATATATAATTATATACAGGAGATGCCCAGGTTATACCAGCTGTACATACATAATTATATACAGGAGATGTCAAGGTTATACCAGCTGTACATATATAATTATATACAGGAGATGCCCAGGTTATACCAGCTGTACATATATAATTATATACAGGAGATGCCCAGGTTATACCGGCTGTACATATATAATTATATACAGGAGATGCCCAGGTTATACCGGCTGTACATATATAATTATATACAGGAGATGCCCATGTTATACCGGCTGTACATATATAATTATATACAGGAGATACCCAGGTTATACCAGCTGTACATATATAATTATATACAGGAGATGTCCAGGTTATACCAGCTGTACATATATAATTATATACAGGAGATGCCCAGGTTATACCGGCTGTAAATATATAATTATATACAGGAGATGCCCAGGTTATACCCGCTGTACATATATAATTATATACAGGAGATGCCCAGGTTATACCGGCTGTAAATATATAATTGTATACAGGAGATGCCCAGGTTATACCAGCTGTACATATATAATTATATACAGGAGATGCCCAGGTTATACCAGCTGTACATATATAATTATATACAGGAGATGCCCAGGTTATACCAGCTGAACATATATAATTATATACAGGAGATGCCCAGGTTATACCAGCTGTACATATATAATTATATACAGGAGGTGCCCAGGTTATACCAGCTGTACATATATAATTATATACAGGAGATGCCCAGGTTATACCAGCTGTACATATATAATTATATACAGGAGATACCCAGGTTATACCAGCTGAACATATATAATTATATACAGGAGATGCCCAGGTTATACCAGCTGTACATATATAATTATATACAGGAGATGACCAGGTTATACCAGCTGTACACATATAATTATATACAGGCGATGCCCAGGTTATACCAGCTGTACATATATAATTATATACAGGAGATGCCCAGGTTATACCAGCTGTACATATATAATTATATACAGGAGATGACCAGGTTATACCAGCAGTACATGTATAATTATATACAGGAGATGCCCAGGTTATACCGGCTGTATATATATAATTATATACCGGAGATGCCCAGGTTATACCAGCTATACATATATCATTATATACAGGAGATGCCCAGGTTATACCAGCTGTACATATATAATTATATACAGGAGATGTCCAGGTTATACCAGCTGTACATATATAATTATATACAGGAGATGCCCAGGTTATACCGGCTGTATATATATAATTATATACCGGAGATGCCCAGGTTATACCAGCAGTACATGTATAATTATATACAGGAGATGCCCAGGTTATACCAGCTGTACATATACAATTATATACAGGAGATGTCCAGGTTATACCAGCTGTACATATATAATTATATATAGGAGATGACCAGGTTATACCGGCTGTATATATATAATTATATACCGGAGATGCCCAGGTTATACCAGCTGTACATATATAATTATATACAGGAGATGCCCAGGTTATACCAGCTGTACATATATAATTATATACAGAGATGTCCAGGTTATACCAGCTGTACATATATAATTATATACAGGAGATGCCCAGGTTATACCGGCTGTATATATATAATTATATACCGGAGATGCCCAGGTTATACCAGCAGTACATGTATAATTATATACAGGAGATGCCCAGGTTATACCAGCTGTACATATACAATTATATACAGGAGATGTCCAGGTTATACCAGCTGTACATATATAATTATATATAGGAGATGACCAGGTTATACCGGCTGTATATATATAATTATATACCGGAGATGCCCAGGTTATACCAGCTGTACATATATAATTATATGCAGGAGATGCCCAGGTTATACCAGCTGTACATATATAATTATATACAGGAGATGACCAGGTTATACCAGCTGTACACATATAATTATATACAGGAGATGCCCAGGTTATACCAGCAGTACATGTATAATTATATACAGGAGATGCCCAGGTTATACCAGCTGTACATATACAATTATATACAGGAGATGTCCAGGTTATACCAGCTGTACATATATAATTATATATAGGAGATGACCAGGTTATACCGGCTGTATATATATAATTATATACCGGAGATGCCCAGGTTATACCAGCTATACATATATAATTATATACAGGAGATGACCAGGTTATACCAGCTGTACACATATAATTATATACAGGAGATGCCCAGGTTATACCGGCTGTACATATATAATTATATATAGGAGATGCCCAGGTTATACCAGCAGTACATGTATAATTATATACAGGAGATGCCCAGGTTATACCAGCATGCTCCATATCTATCTATATAGGGAAATAATTTAAGAGAGCAATGTTCCTTTAAATGAAGACCCTACATGACCGCATTAGCCTCACTACTTTTTTATACCCCCCATTGTTGCGATAGACTCCTGTTTGCAAACTTTCAGTAACTGAATAAACTTCTTTCACTGCCCTAGACCAACAGTGACAGCGTCATCATCCTCTCTACTACCCCAGACCACCAGGGAGTTTGGGACTCCCATCTCCTGTACTGCATTGTGTTATTGTGTAGCCCTGGTGTTAGGCACACGCAGTACCCTGGAGAGTGTATGGCGAGACAGCAGTTTAATGCTAAATATTCATTCACTCAACATATACTAGACACACCCTTAGGGTAGTGGAGTTTACTCTTGAGGGAGTGGTCAAGGTGGTATGTGTTGGAGTGATTTGAGGAGTCGGTGTTGAGACTTCAGAGAGAGAGGACGTCTGGAGGGAGGAAGCAGTCCAGATTGCTCTATCACCAGCTTTGGAAAGTGGAGTCTAGTATAGGTGCTTTAATTCACCTTAGCCTAGTCAGAGCTGTACTTCATCAGCATACACTGGAAGGAAAGAAGAAGTTTAGTGCAGAAAGTCTTCAGCATCCTGTCTAAAGGACGGTATAAGGTTCAGAGACGTGCTCCTGCCTATTGATAACTGAGCATCTGTAGCTAACTTTGAAGTGAAGGAAAAGAAAGAAGTGACTACTCGACCCTTGGCTAGTGTGAGTGCTTATGTTACCAGCGTGGACAAGGCGAAAGGCACAGTGGTTTTATTGGAATAGTGCTTACGGATTGAAGAAGTCCTGCACATTGCTACCGGTCACTGGGGACCGAAGGATCACTACTGTTTCAAGCATAGTGATAAGAAAACCAGGAATTTACCGGACCTTAGGTCGCGGCAAACAAGCCCCTTATAGTCAGTACGTAACTGGGGTCAGGGAAGTGAAGACTTTGAGTCAGTGCACGACAAGATAAGAATTCAGCTTCTTCGCAGGAAGGCTCCTAACACAAAGCTGACTGGGCGGTACAGCTATAGATTAGCTGGAGATTTTGAGGGAACTACGCTTCAGGCTGGTTGTACTCGTTGTATTGGAAGTAAAGGAGGCCCCTAACTTGTCCAGCTGCTGTCTCAAGATACACTCTCCTTGGATCAGCCTCCCTGGGACCTGCCTGAACATCTTACAAGTAAAGGTATGGAAAGACGCTGACCGTGTGAGACTGTGTTCTTTATCTGCACCCGACTTCACAAATCCCATAGACTTTGAGGGAAGAGTCCCACCTGTAGGGGACCCGACATCTAGCTGCATCACCATCCCCTCAGAGATCTACAGCAGCGCTGGTACTAATTACCAGAAGACTACAGGTGGCGTCACGAACTGTATATAAACCTATCCCCTGTAAATATATCCCCAACATACGCCAGACCGCCAGGGCCACAGACCGAGCCACAGCTACCTGTGACAATCCCCATAGACTTCTACGGGCTCGGCTCTGAGTACCCCATTGCCTGGTAACCCACAATTGTGGTGGCGGGTCGACACAAAAACTTTGGCGTCACGAACAGGATGCGAAACTCGCAGAATTGCGAGCCCTATGTGCCTAAGGAATTGTTTTTGTGAAAGAGGACTGTTTGCACTTTTGGCGCCAAAATCGCCATTTTTGTCACCATATTCGCGCCCTCAGGCGCTGGAGAAGAAGGTGGGCGTCTACCCCCCTGTGGCGCGAAGAAAATGCCTGCCCTCTCAAAGTGCTATTACAACATGCGATCCTGCCCTACAGCAAAGGAGGTCCGCCTCCTCTTCACCTTCCCTGCGAAGAGGAGGAGACGCAAATCCCACCTCCACGGAAGAGACCGGATGTCTCCGCAGAAAGAAGAGAGAATCTTCTGGAACATCATGGAGGCAGGACGTGTGCAGCCGAGCAGGGAAGCGGAGGAAGGCAGGCCCGTGCCCCAGCCAAGCTGCCACCAGCATCGGAGTTATCCGTGATCCTGCACCTGCAACAGGCGTTGCTAGAGATTCGAGAAGAAAATGCACGCCTGAAGAAGATGGTCCAGGACCAACCTGGATTTGAAGAAATCGAGAGACGCCGGCGTACCCTGGAACAGCGGAGGCTGTGGGACACGGTGATCTCTCCCCTCAACGACCCCCCACGATTCCAGATACCGAAGAGTCTGCTGCCCAAGGTGAAGGAGCAACCGGAGGCTGCCCCCGAAAGTACCGATCCCGATCCCACCGGTGAAGCGGTGGAAGCGAAGGAGGTTGAGGAGGTACAGCCAATCCCGGAACGCCCGCCCGGCCAAGAGGCCGCAGCAGATGATCGGTCCCCGGCAGGGACACCGGAGGGGTCCTGTCCGTCACTACCAGATGTGGACTGGGACGAAATGGCGCGCCTGGATGACGTCGCCTATACCGCCCAGTGGGAACAGGAATGGCAGAGTCGTGAGGAGAAGAAGAAACGCCAGCAGGAGGAAGAGCGGGAAACTCAGAGGAACCGTCAGCGACAATATGCCGAGCTGATCGCGGACAAAGAGAGTGTCCGGAGAGATAAAGGTACCCTGAGGGAACCGCGGCGGCAGGGGTGTGTGACTGAGTTCCAGCTCCGGAAGGGCTGGGGCTTTATCCGTGAACCGGGCCTCTACCCAGGGGTCTTCGTCAGCAGGCGTGACGTAGAATCTCACCTGCCGCAAGGCCATCCCGGGAGGGACTTAGCAAATGGAGATATCGTCACATATACGCGGCACTGGGGAATGAAGGGATGGTATGCCCTTAACGTCACCATCGTCCGTGACCCCGTCCCAGACGCAGGTACCGTCACCATTACCGCAGCGTCCCCGTCTCCAGCTCAAGTAGAATCCGGCCGTGCCCCAGCATCGCCCCCTGCAAATTCATCGCAACTAGCGACCCAGAGTTCATCGCAAAAGAAAGTTATATCTTCATCGCAACATGCGACCCAGTCTCAGTCGCAGTCCATGACGCGGTCCATATCGCTAACTGTGATTGAGGCGCAATCGGTGTCACGTGGAGAAGATGTACCCGTTGCGCCCCTAGAGGTTTGCACCAGAACTGTGGCGACCCAGACCCTAATCGCAGCACATGATTTGCTAGTCCTGGGATCTAGGGCCCATTGCATTGTTCCAGCCCCCGGGGTGGAAAGTGTATTTGCAGAGAATGAATAGATAGTGAGGAAAAAGTGGTGAGATCCCTATCGGGTCTACCAAAAGTAAAAAAGTTTGAAATGTTTTATAAAGTTTTGCACAAATTATATAGTGAATATATATATTTCTAACTGTAGAATGCCCGGCTGGGTAAATGATAAACAGTAACCAGAAAAGTTGCACTTTCGTATTATGTGATTTGATATAATATGTCTTTGGTTTTACATTGGACTTGGAGGTTGAGGACTATGCCAACCCAGAACTTACTTGTAAATAGTTGCGCTTCGGTGCCCTATCTTGGTTTTACATAAACCAGTACAACTACCTCTGAAAACAAAACCCGTGTGGTGTGGCACTGAGTGAGGTCTGCAATTGGATGTCCTGCAGCCCACCCAGGACCTACGTTGAAGGTTTGGTGCGGGTCCTTCACAAGTATATTGTATATTTATTGAATGCTATTTGATACTTTTGTATTTCTATATGTAAAATGTTATTGTTCGCAACGTTCAAGATATTCTCACCTCCCGGATGGAAGAAGTTATTGTTTAATGTTTACTGCATAAACAAAATGTCTCTTTTGTATTTTACAGCCCGGGAGTGCTGTCTTTTACCATGGGGGAATGTGTAGCCCTGGTGTTAGGCACACGCAGTACCCTGGAGAGTGTATGGCGAGACAGCAGTTTAATGCTAAATATTCATTCACTCAACATATACTAGACACACCCTTAGGGTAGTGGAGTTTACTCTTGAGGGAGTGGTCAAGGTGGTATGTGTTGGAGTGATTTGAGGAGTCGGTGTTGAGACTTCAGAGAGAGAGGACGTCTGGAGGGAGGAAGCAGTCCAGATTGCTCTATCACCAGCTTTGGAAAGTGGAGTCTAGTATAGGTGCTTTAATTCACCTTAGCCTAGTCAGAGCTGTACTTCATCAGCATACACTGGAAGGAAAGAAGAAGTTTAGTGCAGAAAGTCTTCAGCATCCTGTCTAAAGGACGGTATAAGGTTCAGAGACGTGCTCCTGCCTATTGATAACTGAGCATCTGTAGCTAACTTTGAAGTGAAGGAAAAGAAAGAAGTGACTACTCGACCCTTGGCTAGTGTGAGTGCTTATGTTACCAGCGTGGACAAGGCGAAAGGCACAGTGGTTTTATTGGAATAGTGCTTACGGATTGAAGAAGTCCTGCACATTGCTACCGGTCACTGGGGACCGAAGGATCACTACTGTTTCAAGCATAGTGATAAGAAAACCAGGAATTTACCGGACCTTAGGTCGCGGCAAACAAGCCCCTTATAGTCAGTACGTAACTGGGGTCAGGGGAAGTGAAGACTTTGAGTCAGTGCACGACAAGATAAGAATTCAGCTTCTTCGCAGGAAGGCTCCTAACACAAAGCTGACTGGGCGGTACAGCTATAGATTAGCTGGAGATTTTGAGGGAACTACGCTTCAGGCCGGTTGTACTCGTTGTATTGGAAGTAAAGGAGGCCCCTAACTTGTCCAGCTGCTGTCTCAAGATACACTCTCCTTGGATCAGCCTCCCTGGGACCTGCCTGAACATCTTACAAGTAAAGGTATGGAAAGACGCTGACCGTGTGAGACTGTGTTCTTTATCTGCACCCGACTTCACAAATCCCATAGACTTTGAGGGAAGAGTCCCACCTGTAGGGGACCCGACATCTAGCTGCATCACCATCCCCTCAGAGATCTACAGCAGCGCTGGTACTAATTACCAGAAGACTACAGGTGGCGTCACGAACTGTATATAAACCTATCCCCTGTAAATATATCCCCAACATACGCCAGACCGCCAGGGCCACAGACCGAGCCACAGCTACCTGTGACAATCCCCATAGACTTCTACGGGCTCGGCTCTGAGTACCCCATTGCCCTGGTAACCCACAATTGTGGTGGCGGGTCGACACATTATCAACCCTCCAGGAACGGTGTCATTATTACCTCTTCTACTCAAGCCCAGCAGGGAGAGTGGTGTTATCCTTTCCACCGCTCTAGACCACCAGGATCTCATCCAATTCTTGAGACTATGGCAGGTGGCATTATCTACTCCAGACCAGCAGAGAAGTCCGCAGAAGTCTCCGTCCTATGAATTGCTGCCACTCCTCGTGATCTCTGTCTTCTGGTCACCAGTGTGGATCTCCTTTATTATGTGATGACGGTGACACATGTTAAAAAGTTTTCCGTTTTTTTCCCAACTAACGTTAATTGCTTCAAGTTTTCACAAGAAAACTACAAATGGCTCCCATCGAAGTGTTACAACCCCCCCACCAAGCCGTCACCGTTTATCTAATTCACGATAAAATTACGCAAAAGTAAAATTCTGTAAAAAGAAAAATGCCACCAACAATGAGAGTCTAATAAATATGATTACTCGGATTTTTAGTTTTTTTTTTTGTTTGTTTTTTTTAATTTCTTTCTATCAACACATTTGTATGACAGCACAATTACTGACCTAATTGTTCCCCGGACTCGAGAAAGAGTAGAAGGAGCCTAATCACAGAAGTGTCAGTCTGGTCTGTGCGGACCCCGGCTGCCTTTGAAGTGACACATTAGTATTTAGTTTTCATTTAAAAACCAATATTTGGTATTTCACAGTCCTTTGAAGCCAGATCTTGCGCTACAGAAAATCCTCAAAGCGGACGTGAGTCTCACAAATGTGAGAACTACACTAGGGGTCTAATAACTGTTTTTAAATGTGACATTTTTTTCAGCTTGCCGAATTCTGTCAGTTTCAAATTATTTATTTTATATTTTTTTCTTTGTACTTATTAGTTTATATATCGGAATTCATTTTTTTTATTATTATTATTGTATAGATTTGACTTTATTTT
The DNA here is from genome assembly GCA_033576555.1 of Oophaga sylvatica. NCBI lineage: Eukaryota > Metazoa > Chordata > Amphibia > Anura > Dendrobatidae > Oophaga > Oophaga sylvatica. The sequence continues at coordinate 12,354,057 of JARQOD010000002.1, forward strand.
TTATTATTATGATTCACTTATATATTTTAATTATTTTTATTTATATTATTATTATTAATCATAATACTAGTTATAATGATAATAATTTGTATATTTGAATTCATTTTTTATTATTATTCATTTAGATTTTGAATTAATTTTTATTCATTTATTTTTTTTATTTATTTTATTAATATTCATTTATATATTTGATTTAAAGTGTTCATTTTTGATTATTCATTTATATATTAGAATTAATTTTATTATTATTATTATTGTATATATTTGAATTCATTTTTTATTATTCATTAATATATTTGAATAATTATTTTTATTATTTTTATTGTTTTATTATTTTTTATTATTATTCATTTATATTTTTATTCATTTTTTTATGCATTTGTTTTCTGAATTAATTTTATTATTATTCATTTATATATATTTGAATTCATTTTTTATTATTATTTGAATTTATTATTATTATTAATTTATATATTTGCGTTTTTTAATTATTATTTCATGCTATTAGTTTTTTTTCCGTTTTTATTATTTCTTTATTTTGATTTTCATGATTATTTAACGCTTACCTGTTTGGTTTTTCTTTATACTGACTGCATCCACCGCTATCAGCAGTGACTTGAGATGCTGTTTAACCCCTTAAGTGCCACTAAAAGGGTCCACTTGTCTTACACCCACCCCCACTGTTACAGCGTGCCAATGAGTTTCTAAAGTAACCGAGGCATGCGAAAAGTCCGTGAGGTCTCCAGGTTGACATCTTTCTGAAGTCCAGAGATTGTAGGTTCAAGTTACTTATGGAAGAGAAAAAATGTAAAAAATAAATATAATTAATGAATAAAATCAAAATTAGAAAAATTAGAATCACCCACTCCGCTGCCTCCAATCGTCAGGGCAATTACGCAATTGACTGACGAGTGATGGACGAGGTCACGGCTGCTTCCACTACTAGGCCGGTTGGACGCCCATTACAGGTAGCGTATGGCTTCAGGGGTGCGGTTTACAGAGCAAGAGGAACAGAGCTGTTAAATTATATATATTTAATCCAGAAAGGTAGGCAGTGTTTCTAAGAAATATACAAAGATAGAAAATGGGAATAAAACAATACAATATATATGTAATTACATGACATAAAAAGGAATAATGAAAGAGATATACTAAGCTTAGCGGAGGGAAGCACTCCGATCAGTAAAATGTACCACCCTCACAGCAAACTATGGCTTCCAGAATGAATGATGACCCAAAACCAATGACTGCCTTTTACCAGCTCAAGGTTATTCCCACATAGCTCTCCTTATGAGCCCATGTGAGGACTGATTGTGGGATGTGCTGGGTCTGTCAGAATTTTAATAGATCCCCGATTTACAGGATATCTTCTTACCTGGAGGTTCCAGGCGGTGGATATTGTCATATTTCTAATTGTGATTTTACCTTTACGTAGGGATCTAACATGAGCTGATTAGCATCATCTATTAGATCGTGAAGGCCTTACAGTGATGTGCGTGACTCTGTTCTGCTTGTTCTTTCGCTATGACACCAAAATTGTATCTCCCATAATTATCGGATCGATATAAACCCCAATATTCATATCTGGACACTAGCATCTGCTGGTCTGCAATAGATTCATTGATGAGAGGAAGCTTCTGCCTGGGGAGGCAATTCTCCTCCTCTGCATGAACGAATGTCCATTGTGGTATCTGGTTCTCAGGTTGATCTTCCTGTCTTAATTACCTGGCCATTGCAGAGGGTCTCTGCTTCAAAGGAGGTTGAAAAGTCATCTCTCTCTCTCTATTTCCCCTGCTTTAATAAGTTTTTCTCTAGGAATAATTAGTTACACATGTTCAATGTGTAGTCCTACTTCAAAGAGGCTGAAGTGTCAACTCTTCTCCCGTCTCTGGAGGTGTCTTTATGGATGTTAGTTTTTCTCTACGACACCCACCTTCTCCACTTTTAAAAAAATAATCATATTTGGCATTTCCACAACTCCAAAAGTCTGAGCTATCACAATTATTTAACTTAGCAAGATAAAAAAAGATCCAAATCCATCTCTTGGTGGTGCAAGTTTGCCTTGCATTCCTGTGATCTGTTGATCTATTGCTGCCTTCCCTTGTACCTCATTCTGAGCATCCATTTGCCTAGCCCCTATGCTTTGATCTTCTATCTTACTGGTATTCTGACCTCGGACCATAACCTTTATCTTTCTGCTTTAGTTTACTATACTGTCTCTTGTTATCTGATTCCGGAACATTTGACTACCCCGCCTCAAGGCTTGTCCACGAGTAGCGACAAGCGTCATTAAAAACTACAACTTGTCCTGGAAAAAAAAGCAAAACCCTCATACATCTGTGTAGAAAAAATATATAAAAAAAACTACTGCTCATGAGCGAAGGAAGAAAATGGCAAAAGCACAAAATTGGAAAATTTGCCACGTTGCAAAGGGACTAACTCCAGGTCTACTTTTTCGATAAGCTGCTGTGCGTGTAGAGAAGCTTTCAGCAAACATTCCACGAACTCCGTAGGATTCTGCTACCAAATGATAGAACTCTTATAAACTATAAGAATCTGTTTGTTTTTTTCTGGCACCTTTGCAAATTTCTTCCAGTGATCAGTAAAGAAGATCCCAATGTTGGATAAGTTTATTTACAAATTGCCTAAGGCAAAAGATTCCTAAAGTGAATAATAACTTATTAATTTCAATTATAATGCATAAAGTACACGGACCACATGTTATCACTCTACGTCTGTAAGCTCACACTGTATTGCTTATTTAAAATACAGAACCAGCAGTGTCCCCGACATGTTTCACCACTGCTGGCTTCATCAGGGGTAATGAGGCTAGAATGGACGCTGGGCTGAATCATTGATCTTATAAAGGGTAGGTTTGTGGAGCATGCACACTTATCTTTTCGGTTCTGCATAGTGTGCAGGAGCGAGCCGCGATTTCTGTGCGCAGGTGCAAGATTTCACTTTCACCTGTAAGGCTGCTTTCACACATCAGTTTTTTTGTGTCAGGCATAATCCGTCGAATACCTGATAGGACGGATCCGGCGCTGAAATGAAAAAACTGATGCAACGAATCAGTTTTTTTTGCTGGATCCGACCTGAACTTTTGAACCTGGAAAAAGAAGTTTTGCAGCCGGAAAATGCAGGTACACATGTCCGGACATAGTAGTAATAGTAGTAGTAGTAGTAGTCCTTGGTTTCCAGAATCCGGATCAGTCTTTTGACGGATTGCACAAAAGATTGGTTCGGTTCCATAGACTTCTATTATTTCTGCACGCCTGATGCGCCTCTTCAGTCACTATCAGGCGGGTCCGGGGAAAAAAAAAAAACGTTGCAGTGACCATTTTGTCCGGCCGCCGGAATGTACATTTTCCGGCCAAAAACGGATGCAACGCAACGACATCAGGCGCAATCCGGCGCTAATGAAAGCCAATTACAAAAAAAACGCATCCGGTACTGGATCCGTTTTTTTAAAAACACACCGGATCACGCCTGACGTAAAAAAACTGATGTGTGAAAGCAGCCTAATGTGGATGATGTCAATTAAAGATGGAGGATTGTGAGCAACAGCCGGGGGAAGGGATGGAGAGGCCTGAAACCACAATCATCGGCCCGGACCGACCGGATTACCATACAGTGCAGGAGAACTTAAAAAGGTTCTTAAGGGGTATACCGGGGGAACCAGGGTAGGTTATATAAGCATTTATGGAATGGAGGGCAGGCACTGAATAAGGTGATAGTTATAGTTGTTATATGACAAAACTGGTGACGGGTTCCCTTCCATTTATTTCACTATATCTAGCCATGTATTATTTATAATCTATCTATTATCTATCTATTATCGATTATGGGAATGTCATTATTTCTTTTTTATGATCCCACAGGTAGACGTCCAGAATTAGAAGAGAATAAACCTCCTCTGGTGAATGGGTTACTCATAAATCCTACAAAGAGAAGGTAAAAGCTTTAAAAAATGAATCTGTTTCTGTGAATTATTGAATCTTCGTGTAATACATTGTTCTGATGTAATTTATTAATCCTTCCACACCAGCAATGAAATATGGTAAATCATTTACTGACCGTCTTACATTTGCTCGGACTCTATTATAATATTTAAGCATTTCTCTCAAAACAAATCCCCAACAATGAGGCCTTGAGCCCGAACAGCTGGGGGGATGGGGCTATGATAGGGGGCAACAGAACAGGACTTGTAGGATCTATGGGAATTGCGCTCGTATCATGCAGCCTAAAATGTGACCCCATTGCCTGGATGCTGCGTAACTATTATACAGTGGGTTCGGAAAGTATTCAGACCCCTTTACATTTTTCACTCTTTGTTTCATTGCAGCCATTTGTTAAATGCAAAAAAGTTCATTTTTTTTCTCATTAATGTACAATCTCCATCTTGACTGAAAAAAACAGAAATGTAGACAATTTTGTAAATTTATTAAAAAAGATAAACTGAAATATCACATGGTCATAAGTATTCAGACCCTTTGCTCAGACACTCATATTTACGTCACATGCTGTCCATTTCCTTGTGATCCTCCTTGAGATGGTTCTACTCCTTCATTGGAGTCCAGCTGTGTTTAATTAAACTGATAGGACTTGATTTGTAAAGGCGCACACCTGTCTATATAAGACCTCACAGCTCACAGTGCATGTCAGACCAAATGAGAATCATGAGGTCAAAGGAACTGGCCAAGGAGCTCAGAGACAGAATTGTGGCAAGGCACAGATCTTGCCAAGGTTACAAAAGAATTTCTGCAGTACTCAAGGTTCCTAAGAGCACAGTGGTCTCCATAATCCTTAAATGGAAGAAGTTTGGGACCACCAGAAGTCTTCCTAGACCTGGCCATCCAGCCAAACTGAGTAATCGTGGGAGAAGAGCCTTGGTGAGAGAGGTAAAGAAGAACCCCAAGATCACTGTGGCTGAGCTCCACAGATGCAGTAGGGAGATGGGAGAAAGTTCCACAAAGTCACTTATCACTGCAGCCCTCCACCAGTCGGGCCTTTATGCTAGAGTGGCCCGAAGGAAGCCTCTCCTCAGTGCTAGACATGTGAAAGCCCGCATAGAGTTTGCTACAAAACACATGAAGGACTCCGGGAATATGAGAAATAAGATTCTCTGGTCTGATGAGACGAAGATAGAACATTTTGGTGATAATTCTAAGCGGTATGTGTGGAGAAAACCAGGCACTGCTCATCACCTGCCCAATACAATCCCAACAGTGAAACATGCTGGTGGCAGCATCATGCTATGGGGGTGTTTTTCAGCTGCAGGGACAGGACGACTGGTTGCAATTGAAGGAAACATGAATGCGGCCAAGTACAGAGATATCCTGGATGAAAACCTCTTCCAGAGTGCTCTGGACCTCAGACTTGGCAGAAGGTTCACCTTCCAACAAGACAATGACCCTCAGCACACAGCTAAAATAACAAAGGAGTGGCTTCAGAACAACTCTGTGACCATTCTTGACTGACCCAGCCAGAGCCCTGACCTAAACCCAATTAAGCATCTCTGGTGAGACCTGAAAATGGCTGTCCATCAACGTTCACCATCCAACCTGACGGAACTGGAGAGGATCTGCCAGGAAGAATGGCAGAGGATCCCCAAATCCAGGGGTGAAAAACTTGTTACATCATTCCCAAGAAGACTCATGGCTGTACTAGCTCAAAAGGTGCTTCTACTCAATACTGAGCAAAGGGGCTGAATACTTATGTTAGGGTTGCGGAACACACTGAATAGTATATTTAATAGAGAGCGTTCACAATCCGGGGTCCACTGTGCAGAGATGGGAAACTGCAGCTAATCTGCGCAATGGCGAACTAAGGTAGCGATCCCCTAGTACACACATGGTTAAAAGTCACCATGTGGAGTAAGCACGGGTCACCCTGTTCTGATTACTTCTCAGACAGGGGAGTACCGGCCAGGGACCCAACTCGGCACACTGCTGAGTGGTAGCAAAAACAAACACTAACTAAAGAGCACCACGGGGGTGGCGCAAAACAAGAGCACAAGCTCAACTGACCGCAGAGCGATACCAAAAGGTGTGTGCCAGAGCACGTGGGTTGACAGTGCCCTGTAAACAGCCCGTGCTAAGCAGCACACATGGCTGAGACAGGCGATAGGTCAAGCCGAGGAAAAACCTGCCTCTGTAGGTAACACTAGACGATCATACACGCCGACAGTGCAGCAGGTTCTCGGCCCAAATACACGTGAATACACAGAGTGGCAGCGTATCCACTCGCTCATACATAACACAAATAATCTTAGCGCACCGACGGGAGCGCCAAAGATCCTTTTATATTTTCTGACAATCAGACAGGACCTTGCTCACTGGCCAATCCGGAGCCAGACCAGGACCTGAGCATGGGACAGCTGACCACCAATGAGAAGTCGACACACGAGCATGCTCAGTAGAGCGAAACCTGGACAGTCTCAGGAATGACTGCACGCTGCTGATAATAGTCAGTTACTATAACTGAATCTGGAGAGGCAGCAGAAACCAAGCGTACAGCCCGGCTCTGAGCAAGAAGCTGAGACCGGCGTCTTGAAAGAGTGAAAAATGTAAAGGGGTCTGAATACTTTCCGAACCCACTGTACATCGTTCTGTTCCTGCTGTAATGGAATCATCGCTGCTCAGCTTGTGCTGGGCTGGTAGGTGTGCAAGAACAGCTGCAGTGTAAAGCGTAGGGGAGAAATGTACCAGCCTAGTGAGCTGAGACCGGAGGTAAATACCAGATTAACTGAGACTCTGGTAGACAATGAAATGAGCAGGATTCATAGATGTGAGCACCTGGGCAGCATCGTCTGCACACAGTTTGTATGTTCTCCCCGTGTTTGTGTGGTTTCCTCCGGGTTCTCCGCTTTCCTTCCACACTCCAAAGACTGATAGGGAATTGTGAGCCCCAATGGGGACAGTGATGACAATGTGTGCAAAGCGCTGCGGAATATGATGGTGAGTAAAATAAATAATATGAAAATAAATGAAATAAATGCCAGAATGTACAAAGAAAGTGAAGGAATCAGATCAGGAAGAAGAACAGGTTAACGTTTCACTGGCCCAACATGAGCCGGACAACATGAGAGACGCATCTTATCGTCTGTGTGACTATGTCTTCTTTTTTAAAAAAAATAAAAGAATCTTATTTTCATTATCACTTTATATAAAAATTGTGTGTGTGCCCCCTAGTGGACAGAATAATGATAGATAGATAGATAGATAGATAGATAGATAGATAGATAGATAGATAGATAGATAGATAGATAGATGATAGATAGATAGATAGATAGATAGATAGATAGATAGATAGATAGATAGATAGATAGATAGATAGATAGATAGATAGATAGATAAAAAATGGGAAGCAGCACTCCAGGTTTAGCAAAAAATATAAGAGTGGACTTTATAAGGCCCACATGGCATGGTGCAACTTTTTGGCTTCAAAAGCCTTTTTTCAAACAGCTTTGAATGTATTTGGCAAGTATATGGATTAGTTGCTGGGACGCCTGTGCACCCACTTGATTGTATGTGCTGTTCCATTTTTTTCTAACTAGATAATAGATAAATATATAGATAATAGATAGATAATATAGATAATAGATAGATAGATAGAGAGATAATAGATAGATAGATAGATAGATAGATAGATAGATAGATAGATAGATAGATAGATAGTAATAGATATATGATAGATAGATTGATTTGGGATAGATTGACCCAGTTCTGTAACTTTCTTACCAGAGTCTTGTAGATCAGGGCAGGTCTAAGTGTTGTAGACTCCTCTGGGCCCCGACACAATACAGGGCCCCAAGACTCCGGAGCCAATTACTTGCATGTACATGTTACTTTCATCTCTTGAGGGTCCCCGCACTTCACCCCCATTGTCTTAGTCTCTTGTACACAGTGCGCCCCTCCGCTGACACGCCAGCGCCATTCATAGTCAGAGATGGGGACCGTTGTCCGCTGGAGAATGCGCCGTCACACTTCCCGGCTCAGCCACTCGAGGCCTTGAATAGACCAATGTCTGCGCCGTCTTCCTCCACTGTTTTACTTGTACTTTTATGAGAAGTGTAGACGAGGGCCGATCACTTTTTTTTTTGTACATTTTTTCTTGGTATTTGATTCCCTCATACAAGGCATCTACAGTAAAAGATGGATAATTGCGCATTAATTGGACTGCGCCCGCTGAAAGCCCTGGCTTTTAGTTCCCATGGTCGGAGAGATAAGTTTCTTGCATAATGACAATTAAAAGAAATAAAGAATATGCAAAGCAGATGACAAGCGTGGCTCAATCGGGATCAGCTCTTTGTGAGTAAAACAATGAACTTTCAGTCCTGGCCGCCTCGCGACGCTCATTTCCTCGCTTCGTAATAACATTAGCATAGAAGATTTTTATTCCTTTACTGGTGGCTTCTTTTATTACAAACTTTTCAAAGATTCAAACTTTTTTTTTTCATTCCCTAGTGCTGTAAATTTCTAAACCAAGAATTTTCAAAATGGTAAATTTACATTTTTTTGCTTTTGTTTTGATTTTGTTTGTTTTTTTGTTTTTTTTTTTTTTTTATTCTTTTTTTTAAGGACGGTTCCAGGGGTGTTTTGTTTTATTATTTTCTTTCATTTATGAATTCCCAGAGTAATTAATCAGTCAAAACCTTCTGGCTGTCAAGTTCAACAAAAGGTTTTCCTGGGTCACGCTGCTCCGCACAGACGCTCTTTGTTGGCAGATAATCTACTCAACGAATTTCTATCAATGGAAACTTTTATCGATTCCGGTAAATTACAACAAAAATATATTCATTTCAACAATGGGATTTTTTTTTAATGTATATACATTCCAAAATCATTGAAATTGCAATGCCAAAAAGGAAAAGTCTTTGTAAGGTTCTATGTATATATTCCTGAAACTCAGTTTGTTCGTCAGCCATTTTACTTTCTGTCTTGCTGCAGCTATCTTGCCCTCAGTCAAAATGGAGTTTCCAGCTTGCATGTTCCCGCCCTGATTCTCTCCTTTGCTTCTTAAGCAGCCACAGCTGAGCAATCAGTGCTTCAGAATCTAGCCTGCAGTGAACCTGTGACTTGACTCCTGTAAGCCTTGGACCTTGTACTCCAGCTATTCCTACTGAGGAACTCTGAAGCACTTGTGGACTCTGAACCCTGCTCTTTGAAAGACCCACGTTTGCATGGACTTACGGTAACAGAGAAGAAGATCCTGAATCTGTATTGGAGAGTGATTGCTGAGCTTGGATTACTCTGGCCTGCTGTGTCTCTGTTTCTGTGTCTGCAAACTGTGTGACTATTTCTGCCAACTTGTATGAAGTAATACAGGACTTTTCTATATCAAACCTGTGACTCCTGTGTTTTCATCGCACCCAAGCACAAGACGCTATATGAACTGTACTACATACATTACAAGATTCTGAAGCCAAAACGTTAGTGTCTGCTGGGTCTGGAAGGCTGTGTCTGCTGTACTGTGGATATCAGACGTCCGGTTGTACTTTCTGTGATGACAGTGGTTGTGACTTCTCACAACCATTCCAGGTGAGCAATTCCCTTAAGTTTTTTCTTTTTGCAGTGTTACCACAGGTAAACACTATTGTTTTTTTTTTTTCCTTTCTTTTCTCTTTTTTGTCTGCTGTAACTCTGGATATCAGATGTCTGGTTGAAACTTTCTGTGATGATAGTGGTTGTGACTTCTCACAACCATTCCAGGTGAGCAGTTCCCTTAATTTTTTTTTCTCTCTGCAGTGTTGCCACAGGTGAACAGTATTGTTTTTTTTTTCTCTCCTCTTCTTCCAGTAATCCTGTCTTAAAAGATCTGGAAAATGGAGGCCCGCATAAAGGAACTTTGCGGAGTGACTGATAATATCCTTGCAGATTTGCAGAATATAAAGACCCGTTTTACAAATCTACAGGACCTCAATAATCACAATTTGCAAGTGGTTGGACAGACTACCCAGGATTTGCGAGCCAGGATTGAGGTTCTAGAGGGGCGAGTCCAGGCTCCTGCCGTAGCCCCGAGTGCTGGGATTCCCAAGTTGCCCCCTTTTCGTTTTGGCGGTGAACGTGAGAAATTCAGGGGATTTATTAATCAATGCAATCTTTTTTTTTCTGCACATGCTTCACAATTTCCCACTGAATGATCTAAGGTGCTTACTATAATTATGTTGCTTACCAACAAGGCTTTAATGTGGGCAAACCCTCTGATTGAGACTGAGGATGATTGTTTGAATCACCTTGATGATTTTATTTCAGCCATGGGGCAGGTGTTTGATGACCCCAATCGAGGTGCAACAGCTGAAGCAGCCATGTTAGCTTTGCGCCAAGGTAAGCACTCGGTAGCTGAATATGCCTTGGATTTCAGGAGATTATTATTATTATTATTATTATTATTAATATTTATTTCTATAGCACCATTGATTCCATGGTGCTGTACATGAGAAGGGGTTACATACAAATTACAGGTATCACTTACAGTAAACAAACTAACAATGACAGACTGATACAGAGGGGAGAGGACCCTGCCCTTTCGGGCTTACATTCTACAGGAGATGGGCCCTTGATACCACCTGGGACAGTTCCGCCAAAAAATCTATTTTTCGAAAGGGGTTATCTCCACTGATTAAGGATGAACTTGCTCGTGCCGACCCTCCCACTGCGTTAGGTGACTTTATTAACTACTGCATCCGTATTGATACTCGTCTGACTGAACGCAGTCAAGAGAGATGGTTCGAAAGCAATCGTACTAACCTTTTCCTACCTTCCTCTCCAGCTAAGGAACCTTTGAGTAGGATTACACGGGAACCTGAACCTGAACCCATGCAGGTAGACTCTTTACAACGACGGGTTAGTGATGCACGCAAGGAACATCGTTTTAAGGAGAATCTATGTTTCTATTGTGGTAAGTCAGGGCACTTCATTATAAACTGCCCCAGCCGTTCTCGTAAGACTACTGCAGCACTCATTCATTGTGAGTGTTGCGAGAGGGGATCTGTCAGGTCCGAGCCTCAGGCTCCAGAGAGATCTGCAGCAACAGATCTTGATTTCTCGGACTTAAACTCCGTTACCTCTGAGGACGTTGACTGTGTAAACGCTGCCATTTTTCAAGTTTCCTCAGCGGTGTCCCAGCTGAGTTGTAAGAAAAACAATTCTCATTGCTTTCTTTCCATCAAACTCTGGGTTGACTCAGCTTGGGTGTCTAGCTCTGCTATGATCGACTCAGGGGCAAGTGGAAATTTTATGGATGTCTCCTTTGCTCTGAAACAGGGAATACGTTCAGTGAAGAAGGCTACTCCAGTACAGATGGAAACTGTGGATGGCTCCCTGCTGACCTCTGGACCAGTGGATCAGGAAACAGAGCCTTTGAGGGTTCTTATGGGTAAAGATCATCAAGAGAAACTGTCCTTTATGCTTATCTCTTCTCCCCACTTTCCCATTATTCTAGGGCTACCATGGCTGCAGGCTCAGAATCCTACCATTAACTGGGAGACCAAGGAATTACACTTTCCAGAGAAACAGATGAGTCCAAAAGTTTCAGCTTGCTCTGTTCCTAAAGGAATCATGTCAGTCCCTGAACTACCAGCTGTATACCAGGACTATGTGGATTTATGTGACAAGAAGAACGCTGACCAGCTTCCTCCTCACCGTCCATATGATTGTCCAATTGAATTATTGCCTGGAGCAGAGATACCTTTTGGTAAGATCTACCCCCTGGCGGGGCCCGAGCTAAAGGCTTTAAAGGATTACATAGATGAAAATCTAGCCAAGGGCTTCATACGCCCCTCTTCATCTCCTGCAGGTGCACCCATCTTCTTTGTAAAGAAGAAAGATGGATCTCTGAGACCATGCGTAGACTATAGGGAACTCAATAAGGTTACTATTAGAAACCGTTATCCATTGCCTTTAATCCCTGAGTTATTGGAGAGAGTGCGACATGCCAAAATTTTTTCTAAACTAGATCTTCGTGGGGCCTATAACTTAGTCCGTATTAGACCTGGGGATGAATGGAAGACTGCATTCAGGTCACGCTATGGACACTTTGAATATCTAGTTATGCCTTTTGGTCTGAGTACCACCCCAGCCACTTTCCAACACTTGGTGAATGACATCTTCAGGGATCTCCTAGATACATTCGTGGTAATTTATTTGGATGATATTCTAATTTTTTCTAACTCCACAGAGGAACATCATGGACATGTGAGAATGGTCTTGGAACGTCTAAGACAAAATCATCTTTACATCAAACTTGAAAAGTGTGAATTCCATAGGACCGAAATTCAATTTCTGGGGGATGTACTGTCTACACAAGGAATTAGTATGGATGGAAGCAAAACCCAAGCCATCAAGGATTGGCCAAGTCCTAGAAATGTGAAGGAGGTACAGCGCTTCATCGGGTTTGCCAACTTCTATAGACGTTTCATTAGAAATTTCTCTGAGGTAGTGTCACCTATCACTCAACTTACCCGGAAAGAGTCTAGGTTTTCCTGGACTCCCCAAGCCCAGGAAGCATTTTCCCGTCTAAAAGATAAATTTACCACTGCACCTATCCTAGTACATCCCAACCCCGAGCTTGCCTTCATAATAGAGGTGGATGCTTCAGACTGTGCCGTTGGAGCTATACTCTCTCAGAGAACAGGTGAGAAGAATGTCTTGCATCCCTGTGCCTTCTTTTCCCAGCAGTTGTCTTCGGCTGAGAGGAACTACGATGTGGGCAATAGAGAGTTGTTGGCCATTATTGCCGCCTTCAAAGAATGGAGACACCTTCTTCAGGGAGCTGCACAGCAAATAGTCGTCCTGACAGACCATCGTAACCTTGAGTTTATCAGGTCGGCTAAGTGCCTGACTCCTCGCCAGGCTCGCTGGAATCTTTTCTTAAACCAATTTAATTTTATCATCTCTTATAGACCAGGATCGCGCAATGGAAAGGCTGATGCACTCTCTAGGATTTACTCAGCAGAGACACGTCCAATTACTCCTCCTAAGACTATTCTTCCTGACTCTAGATTCCTAGGAGTAATTCATAATCAAGACCTACTTAAGGACATCAAGGAAGCATACCATGCGGATTCCTTTTTGGTACAACCCCCAAGGGACGTAAGTCTTGTCTTTAAGAATGGTGTGTGGATTCAGGGACAACGTCTGTATATTCCTGAAACAGTCAGATTAAGAGTATTGCAACTCATTCACGATTCCAAGATAGCTGGGCATAGAGGAATTCTAAAGACACAGGAATTTCTTTCTCGTTTCTTTTGGTGGCCCACTTGCAGGAAGGATGTTTTGAATTATGTCACTTCATGTGAGGTCTGTGCAAGATGCAAAACACCTCGCTCCTCACCAACTGGTCTGTTACAGCCTCTTCCCACCCCGTCCCGCCCGTGGGGATCCATTTCTATGGACTTCATTGTGGAGTTACCAACCTCTCAGGGGAAGAACACCATTCTAGTGGTGGTTGACCGTCTAACAAAGGCAGCTCATTTTATCCCTTGTGTCGGCTTACCCACTGCAAAACAGACATCAGATTTGATGATTAAAGATGTGTTTCGCTTACATGGAGTACCGGATGAGGTTATTTCGGATCGAGGGGTGCAATTCACTTCTAGGTTTTGGCAAAATTTCTGTGCAGCATTGGACATTAAAGTAAACCTTTCTTCTGCTTTTCATCCCCAGACTAATGGACAGACCGAACGAACCAATCAAACCCTGGAGCAGTATCTCCGCTGCTTTATCTGCCACCTACAGGATGATTGGGTGGATCTACTTCCATTAGCTGAGTTCTCGTATAACAACTCTCAGAGTGCCTCCACTAAACAGTCTCCTTTTTACTCTAATCTAGGTTATCATCCTAACATTCTACCACGATTTCCCATAGAAACGCCTTTACCAGCAGTGGCTGAAAGAATCACGTCTTTACAGAAGAATATGGATCTTCTAAAGGAAAATCTGGAATCGGCTCAAGAAAGGTACAAGAAAGCAGCAGATAAATTTCGTAAACCTGCACCAGCTTTCAAGGTAGGAGACTTGGTCTGGCTGTCAACCAGAAATCTTAAGTTAAGGATTCCATCATCTAAGTTGGGACATAAGTACATTGGACCCTATAAAATCAGTAAAATTATAAGTGCCGTTGCTTGTCGTCTTCAACTGCCCAGAACTATGAGAATCCACCCTGTCTTTCATGTATCCCTACTAAAGGCTGCGACACCCAATACGTTTCCTGGACGTTCCTCTCCTTGCCCTGACCCAGTGCTAGTCGATGGTCAGGAAGAATTTGTGGTGGAAAGGATTTTAGATTCCAGGTTGTATAGAAATCAGTTACAATATCTGATTAAATGGCAGGGCTACCCAGTGGAGGACAACTCATGGGAACCGGTCAATAACGTTAATGCTCCTCGCTTGCTCCGTCAGTTTCATCAGAGGTACCCACACAAGCCTGGTCTGAGGTCATCCGGAGGTTGTCCTTAAGGGGGGAGTAATGTAAGGTTCTATGTATATATTCCTGAAACTCAGTTTGTTCGTCAGCCATTTTACTTTCTGTCTTGCTGCAGCTATCTTGCCCTCAGTCAAAATGGAGTTTCCAGCTTGCATGTTCCCGCCCTGATTCTCTCCTTTGCTTCTTAAGCAGCCACAGCTGAGCAATCAGTGCTTCAGAATCTAGCCTGCAGTGAACCTGTGACTTGACTCCTGTAAGCCTTGGACCTTGTACTCCAGCTATTCCTACTGAGGAACTCTGAAGCACTTGTGGACTCTGAACCCTGCTCTTTGAAAGACCCACGTTTGCATGGACTTACGGTAACAGAGAAGAAGATCCTGAATCTGTATTGGAGAGTGATTGCTGAGCTTGGATTACTCTGGCCTGCTGTGTCTCCTGTTTCTGTGTCTGCAAACTGTGTGACTATTTCTGCCAACTTGTATGAAGTAATACAGGACTTTTCTATATCAAACCTGTGACTCCTGTGTTTTCATCGCACCCAAGCACAAGACGCTATATGAACTGTACTACATACATTACAGTCTTAGAATGATGGAAACCATAGGATAGAGACATGTTACTGGTCTAGAAATGGTGAAATACTGCAAATAATATTTTCAAAACATCTCAATTTATGAGCACCATGTGCAGAAATCCCCTTACTTATAGGGAGGTTATTAATTGTCGACTGAGGAAGGTTCTGCTGCTGAATGCACTTGGGCTAATCATCAAGATCCTCTGCTGGCAGCTCCTGTGTATTCACCAACCATTGACATGCAGATGTGCTTGATGGTGAAAAAAGCTCATAGATGGTACAGCCATTGGAGCACATTTAGCCCATGCAGGCTGCTCACAGTAGCATCAGCAACATGCTCCTCGGCCGTTGTCGTGTTGAAAAATAGCTCCTAGGACACTTTGGAGAAATGTCCTCACCATTGGTTCCACAAATGATGCAAATAAAATTAGACATGACTTTCCAAGCCTAAGGCGTCAGACATTATCTACACAATCCATGTGAAGGCATTTGCATATTATTATGTGTAACGGATATAGTTGTGGAACCACTGCGCCATGGTCCAAGGAGAGCCTGGAGGGGCATAACTAGGTGAACACCTGACTCTTCGCTAGAGGCCCTGATGGTGGGGTTAGACTTGGCTCCAAATAGACTCCAGGCGCTACTCCAGGACGGACCTCGGACGCATGGCAGCTGACCCTCAAGGACAGGGAGTTGGAACGGTCTAGAAACGGAAAGCTCAGCTGGTACAGGAAGGCACAACACGAATACAGGAACAGCAGGTGCTGGCGGGAACTGCGGGTACTGGCAGGTGCAGACAGGAACGACTGGTATACAGATGGTCATGATAGGTGCAGACTGATACGGCTGGAATACAGGCAGGCACTGGCAGGTCCAGGCAGGTATGGCTTATATACAGGTGAGCACAGCAAGTGCAGGCTGGCTCGGCGGGTATACAGGTGGATACGGCTGGTGCAGGCAGTTATGGCAAGCACACTGGTTTACAGGCAAGTAGAGGCAGGCACAGGC
Organism: Oophaga sylvatica; assembly: GCA_033576555.1. Lineage (NCBI taxonomy): Eukaryota > Metazoa > Chordata > Amphibia > Anura > Dendrobatidae > Oophaga > Oophaga sylvatica. The sequence continues at coordinate 12,370,066 of JARQOD010000002.1, forward strand.
AAAATACTGAAAGGCAAACTAGAAAAGGGAACCTGAGAACTATCAAGAATATAACAAGCAGAGTATACACATTGCTCAGACATCTCCCAACAGGTGGAGGTGCCTTAAATAATATGTGTCTTCCAGCCATTGGCTGCGGACACTTGAGGATAACGCACGCTTTTCCTTGAAGAGAGTGGGAGCGCGTGTGCCCTAAGCACAGTGCCTTGGGGAACTGCGAGCCATGTGCAGACCCCAGTCTGCAGCAGGAAGAGGAGGAAAGGGGTTGCGGCCGTGAGTGAGTCAGCGTCCCTGCCGGGAGAGGGACGCTGGCGCTACATTGTTCTATGAACCAGACATCCAGCTAAAGTTGTCCCATTGACATCATGCCACCAATAAAAATATAACATAGTTTGAATTGTTATATTATGGACTTAAAGGTTTATTCACAGATTTGCATTATATTTCAGATTTTTCAGTGCATACATTATTATTGTTAACATACAGACTAAACCCAACATAACGTTTATTTATTGTACCTCTGTGATCTTTTTTAAAGTCTATCTGTCCCTCAATGCATCCAGCTTCACATAGTCCTTTTTTTTTATAAATTCACATTTTCCAGCAGCACACTGCTTCTCCTTAGTGCTGCAGACCTCTCCCTCCCTCTCCTTAGCGCTCTTGATAAGCCTGCATAATGTAATGGTAAAATAAAGACCAATCTATAGAGCTATCTCTTGAGAAGGGACATGTCACCCTCATATTGAGGATTGAATCACTGACCACTGTTCAGATAAGAAACACTTGCTGTGAGCATGTAATTTAAATAGGTTATTTGATGAAGAGCAGACACAAAGTCTGTACAAGAGACTGGGAGGTGAAACGTTCTCACACTTGTGTGGATAACTTTTCCTGTCTTCAAAAACAACATTTGGCCAAATGATGGCAAACTCACCGGCACCGGATTCCAGTTATAAATCTTGAAGGTTTTGTGACCGGCGTAAGTCCTATAGTTATGGGAGACATATTTTCAGGGTTGTGACAAAATGGCGAAGATAACGCATTTACTTACATCACTGTGTAGTCTGCTCATCAGCGCTGAGTTAATATCGGCCAGATGGACAAAGTTATATATGCCATGTATCCTATCTAAAGAAAGCTAAAATCACGATGGGAAACATATCTCCCACCTGGGTCCTCCAAGGGGGCAGTTATCCTGAAGTCTGAGGATCTCTTAAATTTTTGACCATTGACCTACTTCCAGTTGAAGTCACCAAGGAGATATATGTCGGAATGAATCCAAAAAAAGCAGATTCTGAATTATTGTCATTGTTTAGTGCTGGGAGATACAACTCGCTGTAGGTCTATGCCATTTTCCAATCCGAGCGCTCCCCTCCACTAAGATTTGAGCCATTTCTGTAATATCAGATCTAGTAATTTTTTTGTATCCCTATTATTTTGATGTGATTGTATATACTGTATTGTTTTGTCCCCTTTACTAATATCTTGTGTATTTTTGTACACAATGCCTATTTTTCATATTAAAATATAAAATTTAATAACTTTGTTACTTTTGCTCTACAAACCACATCCCTAAAGCATCATGAGATCATACGTTACCAGTTACAGCTGTCCAATTGGTCTGTATAAATAATTGGTCTGTATAAATGATTGGTGGTGGCAGCTAGTTTTTTGGAGTTTTTGCGGAGCTTGGCGGTGACAGTACCGAAGTATATACATATATATATTCCATGAGTTGGATGTGTACCTGCCTAGTAGTGAAAGCAGCCGTGGCCTTGTCAATTGCATGATTATCCTGATCATTGGAGGCAGCGGAATGTTGTTCGCGACGAAAATTGGTGGCAGCAGTGGGATCTGCATGATCTTCCTGTTTTTTCCCCTGGTGGCAGCAGTGGGATCTGCATGATCTTCCTGTTTGTTCCTGTGGTGGCAGCAGTGGGATCTGCATGATCTTCCTGTTTTTTCCCCTGGTGGCAGCAGTGGGATCTGCATGATCTTCCTGTTTGTTCCCCTGGTGGCAGCAGTGGGATCTGCATGATCTTCCTGTTTGTTCCCCTGGTGGCAGCAGTGGGATCTGCATGATCTTCCTGTTTGTTCCTCTGGTGGTAGCAGTGGGATATGCATGATCTTCCTGTTTGTTCCCCTGGTGGCAGCAGTGGGATCTGCATGATCTTCGTGTTTGTTCCTCTGGTGGCAGCAGTGATATATGCATGATCTTCCTGTTTGTTCCCCCGACAAATTGGTGGAAGTGGTAGTATTTGCATGATCTCCAAGCTGTTCCCTGATAAATTAGTGGCAGCAGTGGGATATCTGAGTGATTCCCCAGCTGTTCCCTGACTAGCACCACCTCTTTGAGTATCCTGCCTGGCTGATATATCTTCTGCAATCTACATTAGTAGAGCTGCCTGTGGGGTTTTACATCATTAGCTAGTTCTAGTATAGCTCAACTCCTTTGAACTTCTTCACAAAGCAGATGTAGAGCTGTGCTCACAGACCAGTGATGTGAAACTGCATATCCTGCTCTATTGATGCATATGGTAGAAGATAAAACTACAAAGATCACATGGACATGGTGATCAACGCATCAACTTAGGATGAAGATTGGAGAAACCACCCGATTAGTGGTGGTTGATCCACAGTGAACATCCAAGGTGAGTATAAATTAAGTTATTTTGTGTTCACATTTTCTCTTGAGCCTCTGCTAAACAACCCCCTTGAACCCAAAGGGCACTCACTAAAGGTCTATGATACATGTCTTCTTGACATCAAGCTACGGTAACACCTACTTTGGTATTTGACAGCTTGATTTCTTCTTAGCTGTAAATCTCAATGACATTGAAGGGCTCTTAAGAGTCTCGGGATGTTGTTATTACCACTCGTATTTGTATTTTCATGTATTGTCATTGAAGCACGTCTGGAGATATTTCCACTTGACACGGCTTCGTAGGCCTTCTCATGTGAAATTATGATTAGTTGATATCATCCACAGATCTTTTCTTTCGCTGATATTGGGGTTGTAATGATTTACATCTAAAGTCAAATCCGACAGAGGGAGATTAATTATCGCCGTCACAGCCATTGCAGACATACAAAAAAAAAAAGAAAATTGAAAGACCGGGAAGCCCTTGAATTTGGCTTCTTAATTTGTCCATCAATTGGAAAGTGCCAAGAAAAAAAAAAACAGCGGGATTAAAGACTCAGTCATTACAGATCTGGCTGCAGGACAAAACATGTTTCTGCGGCACTCGGGGAAGCTTTCAAAGTCTTCCAATGTCTGAGGAGAGTGGCAGCGAGTAGAATGGGATGGCAATCTTGTCCATCGGATGAAGATGTAATCACGAGCTGGCTTGACACGTTCCTGGACCGATCAGCCAAGTTCAGTAGAGTGTCACCACTTGGTCTGAGCAAGGGCGAGCATTGATCAAAGGAATTGATGGGATCCAACACTTAGGGAACAGACAAAGGGAACTTTCTGTGACTCCGACTATTCAGTTGCAAGGTTTGGCAGCAATTTCGGATGGACTTGTTCTTGGCTGTTTATGCTTTCGGATATTTGACTACAAAATACCAGAATTGTGTCGTGTGTGGTTATAAATGTGGTTATGTGTCGTAGCGACCATCTTTAATTTGAGAGCCTGGCTTCAAATAAAGACTGTAGATAAAAAGGGCGATGATGGCTTAGTTTATCGGGGAATGTTTGAGTTGGGTCCCATTGTTTTTATACTTTTGGGGTTAACCGGAGGCGTGAAAACGTCTGGGGTCCTTGAAATAATTTCAACTATCTTGATTAATTTTAAAGGGAATCTTTCATCTGATTCATGCTGTCCAAACTGCGGGGAGAGTAAATGAGAACCTGGTTGCACAATTTGAAAGTATACTTTAAAGATCCAGTCGGAGACCAAATAGGATCAGCATCGCCCTCGGCCGGTTATACCCAGCACTGCTGCAGGTGATTGACAATTCTCTCCCTCTTGTGTTCTTCTAAGTATATTTTCTATGAATCATGGGAGCATTTATCAGATGACAGATTCCCTTTAAATACTAGTCAATAAAACACTGAAAAAACAATACAGACAGTGTGCATGACAGCAAAGCAGTAAAGAAAATTAGTGTGTGATGAAAAGAGAGAGAGATAGGAGAGGCACTGTGCTACTCGTTGCCATCCGTATACTGATAGCCATATATGTTGAGGTTACTTGGATATTACTTAGGCTTGGTGTTGTGAACGTGTAGGAGACGACTTCGGAGCTGAGGCTCCCTCTGGTGGTTGATGAGGGTATTGAACCTATGTTAAACAAAGTCCACCACCTGCAATGGATGAATGGTTATCAGGGGGGACGGACTGGCCTGATATAAGTGAGCTGACCTCCCATGATCCTTGCCGGTGATCAATTGTTACTTCCTGGTCTAGGTTGAAATTCAGCTTGCTTTTCTGCTATCTCCTGCTATCATTCAGATAAATTACTTTCTGTTTTTTTTTCTGTGGTTTGATTTTCCTTGTTTTTTGCTGCCTTGCTTTTGAGTTCAGCCGGGTCCCCTTTGGGGGCTTGTGCTGGTCTCTGTTATCGTTTTGTATTTGTTCATTTGCTCTGTTCCTGTGATTTTTTTACTGCTGGGTAGCTGCGTGTTCACACCAGAGATCTGATATAGGTGGTCGAGACCATGTGGTCTCAGCATTTTTGGAATCAGAAGTGTTGGAGTTTTTCCTAGGGTTTTGCTGGGTTGCAGACAGTATTCTCTCCTGTACTGTCCTATCTAGACAGTTTTGGCCCCAACGTTTGCTCAATCTATTTTCTGTCTGCGTTCGTGTTTTCATCTTGTCTAACCACCATTATATGTTTGGTGGGCTTCCTATTCCATTGGGGCTCTACTCAGGGCCAGTTAGCTTTCCACTTTCCATCTTCAGGGGTAGCTAATCTCTCCGGCTGTGACGAGGCGTCTAGGGCACCGTAGGAACGTCCCACGGCTGCTTCTAGTTGTGCGGTTAGTTTAGGGGTCTGCAACCTATTAGATCCCAACCTCTCTGGTGTTTGGCTGCCTTTGCGGTTTTTGCTCCTGCCCTCCTCAGCTACCAAATCATAACAGCTGGGTTTGCGTTAAAGATTGAAAGGGTTGGATGCCCTTGTAGGAGACCTTAGAGAGTCAAATATGGCTTTTTAAGGCAATTAGAGACTTTGGTGTACTTTTGATTTGCAACAAATCAAGCTTCGACGAAGCCGGTAAATTTGATTTTCAAAAGATTCACTTATTTCTATTAATGATGTATCCTGAGAACAGGTCGTCAATATGGCAGTCTTGGAAAATCCCTTTAATGACGTAGTTTAAATGAGAACCTGTCACCATGGTATGAGTTATACCAGTGTGCCAATGTCAATTAACATTGAACAGTGAGTCAGAATCAGCATGTTAGCAATGTTAAGAATTGGGTAATAACTGAGTATTTGGATTCTTAACGAGAAAGCTCTTACTGCCCCTCTTCCAGCAGAAAGTCCAAGCATGATCTCAAACCCCCAATTAACTAGACAGAAGTTTTAAAAAGGGTGTCCACTACTTTTTCATTGATAACCTATCCATAGGCTTAGTTGATATTGGTGGCGACCGCAGGCCGGAAGTACTCGCTTGCAGAGTAGCCCTGTCTTCTGACAGTGACCGCTGCAGGGTCAAGCAGGATCTCAAACCCCCAATTAACTAGACAGGAGTTTTAAAGAGGTTGTCCACTACTTTTTCATTGATAACCTATCCATAGGCTTAGCCGTTAATGGTGGCGACCGCAGGCCGGAAGTACTCGCTTGTAGAGTAGCCCTGTCTTCTGACAGTGACCGCCGCAGGGTCAAGCAGGATCTCAAACCCCCAATTAACTAGACAGGAGTTTTAAAGAGGTTGTCCACTACTTTTTCATTGATAACCTATCCATAGGCTCAGCTGTCATTGGTGGCAGCCATAGGCCGGAATTACTCGCTTGCGGAGTAGCCCTGTCTTCTGACAGTGACCGCCGCAGGGTACTACAAATCCACCTATTGATTTGAATAGGAGGCGGATGTGTAGCACCCTTTGGTGGTCACTATCAGAAGACGGCCTGCTCCGCAAGTGAGTATTTCTGGCTGGCAGCCACCGAAGCCAATGACAACTGATCGGCAGGGGTGTCAGGTGTTGGACCCTGGCCGATCAGACATTGAAGACCTATCCTAGGGAGAAGTCATCAATGAAAAGGTAGTGGACAACCTCTTTTATATCGAGTCAATGTCCATTTGCCCAGACATCACTTCTCTGCTATCCAGAATCCCGGAGTGTCTATCAGCCATATCCTCCTTCTTCTCCTCCCGCTTCCTCAAACTCAATGTGGACAAATCTGAACTCATAATCTTTCCCCCATCCCACAGATCTTCCTTACCTGACCTATCTACCACAATTAACGACATCACGCTTTCCCCCGTACCAGAAGTCCGCTGCCTCGGAGTAACCCTTGACTCTGCCCTGTCCTTCAAACCGCACATCCAAGCTCTTTCTACCTCCTGTCGCCTTCAGCTCAAAAATATTTCAAGAATCCGTCCTTTCCTCAACCCTCAATCTACTAAAATGATTGTGCACGCCCTCATCATCTCCCGCCTCGACTACTGCAACACCCTTTTCTCTGGCCTCCCTGCTAACACCCTCGCACCTCTCCAGTCCATCCTTAACTCTGCTGCACGACTAATTCACCTCTCTCCTCGCTACTCCTCCGCTTCTCCCCTCTGCAAATCTCTTCACTGGCTCCCATTCCCTCAGCGTATCCAGTTCAAATTACTAATACTGACCTACAAGGCCATCTATAATCTGTCTCCTCCATATATCTCTGAACTAATCTCCCGATATCTTCCCTCACGTAATCTCCGATCCTCCCAAGACATCCTTCTCTCCTCCACACTTATTCGCTCCTCACCCAACCGCCTCCAAGACTTCTCCCGAATATCCCCCATCCTCTGGAATTCTTTGCCCCAACACATCCGACTATCAAACTCATTCAGATCCTTCAGACGGAACCTGAAAACCCATCTCTTCAGGAAAGCCTACAGCCTGCAATGACCCTGCTGCCTCCTCACCACTACCGGAGTTATTGCCTCAACCAACACCGGAACTGCTGCAACCCCCCGACCTACTGTCTCCTGCCTCACAATCCTGTAGAATGTAAGCCCGAAAGGGCAGGGTCCTCTCCCCTCTGTATCAGTCTGTCATTGTTAGTTTGTTTACTGTAAGTGATACCTGTAATTTGTATGTAACCCCTTCTCATGTACAGCACCATGGAATCAATGGTGCTATAGAAATAAATATTAATAATTTCCCCCTCCATTCTCCCCAGCCATCTCACCTTTCCCACAGAACTGTTCCTCCACATACAATCCTTTTCACCAAGACACACACGGCCACACCATGGTTTATCCTGCTCTCACCTTCTAACGCTCTGTCTGCTACTCCTCATCGCTGGCGATGTATCCCCAAATCCTGGCCCTCCTCATCACATCCCCACACTCATTTCTAACACCCTGCCACGATCTTCCACACGTTTTTGCAACCCTGTCAACCTCATACCTATCCATCCACACCCCCCTCCCCCAGTCCCCCTACCCGGAGCACTATGGAACGCACGCTCCGTCTGCAATAAACTGTCATTTGTCCACGACCTCTTTATCACCAACAAACTCTCCTTCCTTGCCATCACTGAAACCTGGCTCACCCCCTCTGACACAGCCTCTCCAGCTGCGCTCTCCTATGGCGGATTTCATCTTTCTCACACCCCTCGCCCCAGCAACAAACGTGGTGGAGGAGTTGGCTTACTCCTGTCTGATACCTGCTCCTTTACCCCTATTCAAATTCCACCCTCCGCTGCTATTCCCTCGTTCGAAGTGCACTCCGTCCGCATCTATTCCCCCTCCAACCTCCAACTGGCTGTCATTTACCGCCCCCCGGAACTAGCCATCTCCACCTTTCTCGACCACTTCACCACCTGGCTACTCCATTTCCTCTCTGCTGACATCCCACCATCATCATGGGCGATTTCAACATCCCCATTGACACTTCCACCCCGGCTACCTCTAAACTTCTTTCGCTCACAGCTTCCCTTGGCCTCACTCAATGGTCCTCTGTGGCCACTCACAAAGGCGGTCACACGCTGGACCTTATCTTCACCCGTCTCTGTTCCCTCACTAATCTCACTAACTCCCCCTGTCTGACCACAACCTACTGACATTCTCTTCCCTCTCCTCTGTTAGTACGCATCCCCCACTCCACAAACTCACCCACCCTCGCAGAAATCTCAAACACCTCAATTTACAATCGCTCTCTGAGTCCCTCCTCCCTCTCACAGACATAGCCTCACTTAATGACACAGATGCTGCTGCCACATTTATAACACCACAATAGCAAAACAGAGCAAAACTCGTACAATCAACAGGCAGCCCTGGCTGACCGGCCTGACCAAAGAACTGAGACAGGCTTCCAGGGTTACCGAGCGGAGATGGAAGAGAACCCACTCCATCGAGCACTTCAACGCATACAAGCAGTCCCTTGCCAGCTTCAAGTCCACGCTCTCTGCCGCAAAACAAACTTACTTTGCATCTCTCATATCCTCCCTGTCTCACAACCCTAAACAGCTCTTCAACACTTTCAATTCTCTACTCCATCCCACAGCACCTCCTCCCTCTCCTCTCATTTCTGCCGAAGACTTTGCCTCCTTCTTTAAGCAAAAGATTGATACTATCAGAGAAGGCTTTGGCCCGCAGCCCCCAATGCACCTCTTAGCCACTCAGCCCTGTTCTTCCAAAACCAGCTTCACCACCATGACAGAAGATCAGCTCTCCACTCTCCTGTCAAGATCACACCTCACCACTTGCGCGCTTGACCCACTCCCGTCCCACCTCATCCCTAACCTTGCCACAGTCTTCATCCCTACTCTCACACACCTCTTCAACCTTTCACTTACAAATGGTGTCTTTCCTTCATCCTTCAAACATGCCTCAATCACCCCGATCCTCAAAAAGCCCTCCCTCGACCCATCCTCAGCGTCTAGCTATCGCCCGATATCTCTTCTCCCCTTCGCCTCAAAACTACTGGAACAGCATGTATATCTTGAACTGTCCTCCCACCTTTCCTCCTGCTCCCTCTTTGACCGGTTACAATCAGGCTTTCGACCGCATCACTCAACTGAAACTGCCCTAACTAAAGTCACCAACGACCTACTAACCGCCAAGAGCAAGCGACACTACTCTGTCCTCCTTCTCCTGGACCTGTCTTCTGCCTTTGACACCGTAGACCATTCCCTCCTCCTACAGATTCTCTCATCTCTTGGCATCACAGACTTGGCCCTATCCTGGATCTCATCATACCTAACAGACCGAACTTTTAGTGTCTCCCTCTCACACACCACCTCCTCACCTCGCCCCCTGTCTGTCGGTGTTCCCCAAGGCTCAGTCCTAGGACCCCTACTCTTCTCCATCTACACCTTCGGCCGGGGACAGCTCATAGAATCCCATGGCTTGCAGTATCACCTCTACGCCGATGACACGCAGATCTACCTATCTGGACCTGACCTCACCTCCCTACTGACCAAAATCCCACAGTGTCTGTCTGCTATCTCAGCCTTCTTTTCTGCTCGCTTTCTCAAACTGAACATGGACAAAACAGAATTCATCATCTTTCCACCACCTCATTCTACCCCTCCACCAGGCCTATCCATCAATGTCAATGGCTGCTCGCTTTCCCCAGTCCCACATGCTCGGTGCCTTGGGGTGATCATCGACTCTGCCCTCTCTTTCAAACCACATATCCAAGCCCTCGCCACCTCCTGCCGCCTCAAACTCAAAAATATTTCCCGGATCCGCTCATTCCTCAACCATGAAACCACAAAAACACTAGTGCACGCCCTTATCATCTCCCCCTCGACTACTGCAACCTCCTACTGTCTGGCCTCCCCTCTAGCACTCTGGCACCACTCCAGTCCATCCTACACTCTGCTGCACGACTAATCCACCTGTCTTCCCGCTATTCCCCAGCCTCCCCACTATGCCAGGCCCTTCACTGGCTTCCTATTGCCCAGAGGCTCCAGTTCAAAACCTTAACCATGACATACAAAGCCATCCACAACCTTTCTCCTCCATACATCTGTGACATGGTCTCCCGCTACCTACCTACACGCAACCTTCGATCCTCTCAAGATCTCCTTCTCGACTCCCCCCTCATCTCTTCTTCCCACAACCGCATACAAGACTTCTCCCGGGCTTCCCCCATACTCTGGAACTCCCTGCCGCAAAACATCAGACTTTCACCAACAACGGAGACCTTCAAGAAAAACCTGAAGACCCACCTGTTCCGACAAGCCTACAACCTGCAATGATCCTCAGTCTACTGAACCATCGCACGACCAGCTCTACCCTCTCCTAGTGTATTCTCACCCATCCCTGTAGACTGTGAGCCCTCGCGGGCAGGGTCCTCTCTCCTTCTGTACTTGTGTGTCCCTTGTCTAGCACATGTTTATTGTATCTGTCTATATTTTTCCCTTTTCATATGTAAAGCGCCATGGAATAAATGGCGCTATATAAATGTATAATAATAATAATAATAATAATAATAATAATTTCGCATGGTGTTGAATCTATAGCCATACTTCTATTCGTGCCTTGTCACAAATCTTACTCCAGCCCCTTTGTCGGAGCTGTAGCGAAAATGGAATGAACACACCAAACATTGAATTTTTTGGTTCCACCTCACTTTTATACCAAAAAAAAGAGACTTTTCACAGCTTTTTTCACTAGAAATCTGGCGAAAAAACTTTGATGAATCGTCCCCACGGGTCCAATTCATCACAGCATTTCCTACAGTTCTTGGCATGACCTCCTCTCAATTGGTGACTTTTCGATTTGCGACAGATTGGTTCCATTTTTCAAGTTTTATTTTCTGGTTTAGTTAATTTTCTGATTTTTGAATCAATGTTTCTTTTCCAGATGTTTTAGACATATTCATCAAATGTGACATTTAAAAAAAAAAGTTGCAAAATTTGGTAAAATGTTTTTCCAGCCCTTAATCGAATGATATTATATTCATCATTTTTTTTGCACTTTTTGCAAGAATTTGAGAAACGTGCAGCTTGTCCTGCTTAAAAAGAGCAAAAACAGTAAAAGACAGGAAAAAAAGACAATGTGGGGGCGTTGCACAAAAATTCATGAATGACTTGTCACATTTTGATGAATTTGGTGCAAAGAAAGTCAGTGAAAACCACAAGTCAAAAAAGGAAAGTGACGTAAAAAAAAAGTGAATGATAAATTGGGCCCATAGTGTGCCGGAAAAATTTCTGCTTGATATTAGAGGTGAGTTTTTCTGAGAGGTTCACTGTATGTACAGTCATGGACAAAAGTTTTGAGAATGACACAAAATATAATTTTTACAAAGTCTACTGCTTCACTTTTTCTAATGGCAATTTGCATATACTCCAGAATGTTATAAAGAGTGATCAGCTTAACAGCAATTACTTGTAAAGTCAATATTTGGCTACAAAATGAACTTTATCCCCCAAAACACATTTCAACATCATTGCAGCCCTGCCTTAAAAGGACCAGCTAACCTCTTTTCAGTGATTGCTCCATTAACACAGATGTGGGTGTTGATGAGGACATGGCTGGAGATCAATCTGTCATGATTAAGTAAGAATGACACCACTGGACACTTTAAAAGGAGGCTGGTGCTTGGCATCATTGTTTCTCTTCTGTTAACCATGGTTATCTCTAAAGAAACACGTGCAGTCATCATTGCAATGCACAAAAATGGCCTAACAGGGAAGAGTATCGCAGCTAGAAAGATTGCACCTCAGTCAACAATCTATCGCATCATCAAGAACTTCAAGGAGAGAGGTTCCATTGTTGCCAAAAAGGCTTCAGGGCGCCCAAGAAAGACCAACAAGCACCAGGACCGTCTCTTAAAAGTGTTTCAGCTGCGGGATCGGGCTACCAGCAGTGCAGAGCTTGCTCAGGAATGGCAGCAGGCAGGTGTGAGTGCATCTGCACGCACTGTGAGGCGGAGACTCTTGGAGCAAGGCCTGGTCTCAAGGAGGGCAGCAAAGAAGCCACTTCTCTCCAGAAAAAAACATCATGGACAGACTGATATTCTGCAAAAGGTACAGGCAGTGGACTGCTGAGGACTGGGGTAAAGTTATTTTCTCTGATGAATCCCCTTTTCGATTGTTTGGGACATCAGGAAAACGCCTCATTCGGAGAAGACAAGGTGAGCGCTACCACCAGTCTTGTCTCATGCCAACTGTTAAGCATCCTGAAACCATTCATGTGTGGGGTTGCTTCTCAGCCAAGGGAATCGGTTCTCTCACAGTCTTGCCTAAAAACACATCCATGAATAAAGAATGGTACCAGAATGTCCTCCAACAGCAACTTCTCCCAACCCTCCAAGAGCAGTTTGGCGATCAACAATGCCTTTTCCAGCATGATGGAGCACCTTGCCATAAAGCAAAGGTGATAACTAAATGGCTCAGGGAACAAAACATAGAGATTTTGGGTCCATGGCCTGGAAACTCCCGAGATCTTAATCCCATTGAGAACTTGTGGTCAATCATCAAGAGACGGGTGGACAAACAAAAACCTAAAAATTCTGACAAAATGAAAGCATTGATTGTGCAAGAATGGACTGCTATCAGTCAGGATTTGGTCCAGAAGTTGATTGAGAGCATGCCAGGGAGAATTGCAGAGGTCCTGAAGAAGAAGGGTCAACACTGCAAATATTGACTTGCTGCATTAACTCATTCTAACTGTCAATATAAGCTTTTGTTACTCATATGTTTGCAATTATATTTCTGTCTGTGATAAAAACATCTGTCAAACACACATAAAAACCAGAGGGCAGTAGATCATGTGAAAATATAATATTTGTGTCATTCTCAAAACTTTTGGCCATGACTGTACATGTGTATATACCATCTAGACCTGGAAGAACTCAATGTCTGTAGCACACGTTAATGTCATTCTCATTACATTTCATATATCCTTTCCTGGGGAAAGTTCTCCACCACCTCATTGTCTACTTCCACCTTTAAGGAGAAGACGTCATGTCCCGATAAAGCCTTTTCTTGCAGATATAATTTCTGTCTTGTGCACTCCAATAATGAAGTCACTAATAGGGTAGGTTCCTGCTGCGAATGTGTTTCTGAAGATGCTGAGTATCCCACAGGGGTTCTTCCTGGCTCCTTTTCCAAGCTAAGGAAAATTCCTTATTAACCAATGTAATAGACATTTTATGTCATGAACCAACCAGACCTCACATGCTGCAGAACAGGCATCACCGCATGGGAGAAAAAAAATTAACCCTTTACATCTAGACCTAAAATTACTAACACATGTCAGCTGTCACATTGCTTGCAACACAATACTAGCTGTGGATGTATCTAAGAAGTATAAAAAAAATAAATTACCCAATCCTAGAAAACACAATATCACCAAAAAAGTGGCTAAAAATTAACAAAATGATCCTTCATATGAAAGCATAATATAACAATACAATAACCATATCATCCAAGGGACCAGATTAATGGTAAAAAAATGGTACCGCTCACTAGCTTTTATATACTAGTTCAGCTTAAGGCTGGTTTCACACCTCCGGCGGGCGCCGCATCAGAAAACCTGATTCGCCGCATGCGGCTTTTTTCGCATTGACATGCATTAGCGCCGGATGGCGCCGCATGTCAATGCGTTGCATGCGGTTTTGTCCGGATGCGGCGCAAATGTACATTGCGGCGGCCGGACAGAACGCTGCATGTAACGTTTTTTGTTTTTGCAGGATGGTTTCTGATGTCTCCATAAAGAGGGTCTTTTATCAGATAAAAAGTGGACTGTTTTTGCCCTTATTTTATTCCCTGAGTATTCTGCTTTTTTCTTTTTGAAAATCTGCCATGCTGTTCCAGAGATATTGGCCTTAAAATGTAGTGCTGATTTTTACAACAGGGTGTGGCTTATGCAGAACAGCCGAAACACACGCCCCAGAGGATCCTGTCAGCTATATCTCCTTAAAGACTATGAAAATTAGCACTAAATAAAAAGATCTATTTCTCTGGGATTATATGGTGGACTTGAAATAAAAAAAACCCTTAGGGGAGCAGTGGGAATAAAACAGGAGCAGAATCTAGATACTTTTGACCTTTTACAACCACTGATACAGGCAGTATGACTTCTCTCCTCCTCTCTGAAGAGTGTGCTGTTGGTGCTCTTGTGTAGCCCTGGTGTTAGGCACACGCAGTACCCTGGAGAATGTGTGGAGAGATAGCAGTTCAATGCTCAATACCCATTCACTCAACATACACTAGACACACCCTTAGGGTAGTGTAGTCACTTGTGAGGGAGTGGTCAGGGTGTATTCGTTGAGTGATTAGAGTAGTCAGTTTCCTGTCCTCGGACAGAGCAGACGTGTGGAGTCTAGCTGGGACTTGGAGGGAGGAAGCAGTCCAGCCTGGTTCTATCAGCAGTTCAGCAAGTGGAGGCCAGTAAGGGCGAGATATAGATCACCTCAGCCTGGTCAGAGCTGTACCTCACTTGAAGACACTGATAAAGAAAGAAGAGCTTAGTACAGAAATACTTCAGTCTCCTGTCCCAAGGACAGTGAAAGGTTCAGAGACGTGCTCCTGCCTAGTGGATTACTGAGAGTCTGGTAACTAACTCTGAAGGAAGAGAATAAGGGAGTGATTATATGACTTTTTGCAAGTGTGAGTGTTTATGCTACAAGCGCGGACAAGGCGAAAGGCACAGTGGAAAGGAATATTTGAAAAGTGCTTTTGGATTGAAGAAGTCCTGCACATTGTTACCGGTCACTGGGACCGAAGGATCACTAAAGCTTCACGCTTAGTGGTAAGAAAACCAGAGGCTTATCGGACCTTAGGTCGCGGCAAGCAGCCCCTAAATAGTCGGTACGTAACTGGGGTCAGGGGAGTGAAGACTTTGAGCCTGATCAGCAAGATTGGAATTCAGCTCTCTCACAGGAAGGCTCCGACCACAAAACTGACTGGGCAGTACAGCTATGGAATAGCTGGAGTTATAGAGGGAACTACGCTTCATGCTGGTTGTACTCATCGTTGTGAAAGTAAAGGAGGCCCCTAACTTGTCCAGCTGCTATCTCGAAATACATTCTCCTTGGATCAGCCTCCCTGGTACCTGCCTTACCATCTTACAAGTAAAGGTATGGAAAGACGCTGACCGTGTGAGACTGAGTTATTTACTTGCATGCCTGCACAACCCTGCCTTAACCATCGACCTGAGGGAAGAGTCCTACCTGTAGGGGACCCGACATCTAGCTGCCTCACCATCCCCTCAGAGCTCTACAGCAGCGCTGGTATAAATTACCAGAAGACTACAGGTGGCGTCACGAACTGTAAATATATCTATCCCCTGTAAATATTTCCCCAACATACGCCAGACCGCCAGGGCCACAGACCGAGCCACCGCTACCTGTGACAAACCCCATAGACTTCCATGGGCTCGGCTCTGAGTACCCCATTGCCCTGGTAATCCACAATTGTGGTGGCGGGTCGACACAAAACTTTGGCGTCACGAACAGGATGCGAAACTCGCAAAATTGCGAGCCCTGTGTGCCTATGGAATTGTTTTTGTGAAAAGAACTGTTTGCACTTTTGGCGCCAAAAATCGCCATCTTTGTCGCCATATTCGCGCCCTCAGGCGCTGGAGAAGAAGGTGGGCGTACCTTCGTGGGCGTGTACCCCCCAGTGGCGCGAAGAAAATGCCTGCCCTCTCAAAGTGCTATTACAATGTGCGATCCTGCCCTACAGCAAAGGAGGTCCGCCTCCTCTTCACCTTCCCTGCGAGGAGGAGGAGACGCAAACCCCGCCTCCACGGAAGAGACCGGACGTCTCTGGAGGAAGATGTAAGAACGCTCTGGAACATCATGGAAGCAGGACGTGTGCAGCCGAGCAGGGAAGCGGAGGGAGGCAGGCCCCGCTCCCCAGCCAAGCTGCCACCAGCACCGGAACCATCCGTGGTCCTGCACCTGCAGCAAGCGTTGCTAGAAATTCAGGAGGAGAATGCACGCCTGAAAAAGATGGTCCAGCACCAATCTGGATTTGAAGAGATCGAGAGACGCCGGCGTACCCAGGAGCAGCGGAGGCTGTGGGACGCGGTGTTCTCTCCCTTCGACGACCCCCTACGTCTGGAGTTACCAAAACTTCTGCTGCCCAAGGCAAAGGAGCAACCGGAGGCTATCCCCAAAAGTACCGATCCTGATCCCGCCGGTGAAGCGGTGGAGGCGAAGGAGGTTGAGGAGGTACCGCCAGTTCCGGAACGCCCGCCCGGCCAGGAGGCCGCAGCAGAAGATCGATCCCCGGCAGGGACACCGGAGGGGTCCTGTCCGTCGTTACCAGACGTCGACTGGGACGAGATGGCGCGCCTGGATGACGTCGCCTACACCGCCCAGTGGGAATATGAGTGGCAGCGTCGTGAGGAGAAGCAGAAACGCCAGCAGGAGGAAGAGCGGGAAGCTCAGCGGAATCGACAGCGGCAACATGCAGAGCTGATCGCGGACAAGGAGAGTGTCCGGAGAGAGAAAGGTACCCTGAGGGAACCGCGGCGGCAGGGGTGTGTGACTGAGTTCCAGCTCCGGAAGGGCTGGGGCTTCATCCGTGAACCGGGCCTCTACCCAGGGGTCTTTGTCAGCAGGCGTGACGTAGAATTCCACCTACCGCAAGGCCATCCCGGGAGGGACTTAGTTAATGGAGACATTGTTACATACACACGGCACTGGGGAATGAAGGGATGGTATGCCCTTAACGTCACCATCGTCCGTGACCCCGTCCCAGACGCAGGTAACGTCACCACTACCGCAGCGTCCCCGTCTCCAGCTCAAGCAGTATCCGGCCGTGCCCCAGCATCGCCCCCTGCAGGTACTTCGCAAGTGGAAGCGACACCTGTATACCGTTATCCTTCTACATCGCAACATGCGACCCAGTTTCCATCGCAATCCATGACACGATCCATATCGTTAACTGTGACTCAGATTGAAACGCAATCGGTGTCTCGCAAGGAGAAAGTACCCGTTGCGCCCCTAGAGGTTCGCACAAGAACTGTGGCAACTCAAACCCCAATAGCAGGTCACGACTTGTTAGTCCTGGGATCTAGGGATCACCGCATTGTTCCAGCCCCCGGGGTGGAAAATGTATTTGAAATAAATGAATAGTAAAAATAACCGGTGAGATCCATATAGGGGTCTACCATAAGTAAAGTTGTAAAAAGTTTAAGAATGTTTGCCAATTTTTGCACAAGTTAAATGAGTATATAATATATTTATATATTGCCAACAGTAGAATGCCCGGCTGGGTAAACAGATAAAAAGTTTTGCACTTTATTATTATTATAATGTGATATAATATGTCTTCGTTTTACAATGGACTCAGAGGTTGAGGACTGTGCCAGCCCAGAACTTATTTGTATATAGTTGCGCTTCGGTGCTTTATCTTGGTTTTACATAAAACCAGCACAACTACCTCTGAATACAAAACCCGTGTGGTGTGGCACTGAGTGAGGTCTGCATCCAGATGTCCTGCAGCCCACCCAGGACCCACGTTGAAGGTTTGGTGCGGGTCCTTCACAAGAATACTGTGTATTTATTGAATGTTTTGATGCCTTAATACTTTTGTATTTCTCTATATTCAATGTTTTTGTTTTGCAACGTTCAAGACATCCTTACCTCCCGGATGGGACGAATTAATGTTTAATGTTGATGTTTTAATGCATAAACAAAACTGTCTCTTTGTATTTTACAGCCCGGGAGTGCTGTCTTTTACCATGGGGAATGTGTAGCCCTGGTGTTAGGCACACGCAGTACCCTGGAGAATGTGTGGAGAGATAGCAGTTCAATGCTCAATACCCATTCACTCAACATACACTAGACACACCCTTAGGGTAGTGTAGTCACTTGTGAGGGAGTGGTCAGGGTGTATTCGTTGAGTGATTAGAGTAGTCAGTTTCCTGTCCTCGGACAGAGCAGACGTGTGGAGTCTAGCTGGGACTTGGAGGGAGGAAGCAGTCCAGCCTGGTTCTATCAGCAGTTCAGCAAGTGGAGGCCAGTAAGGGCGAGATATAGATCACCTCAGCCTGGTCAGAGCTGTACCTCACTTGAAGACACTGATAAAGAAAGAAGAGCTTAGTACAGAAATACTTCAGTCTCCTGTCCCAAGGACAGTGAAAGGTTCAGAGACGTGCTCCTGCCTAGTGGATTACTGAGAGTCTGGTAACTAACTCTGAAGGAAGAGAAGAAGGGAGTGATTATATGACTTTTTGCAAGTGTGAGTGTTTATGCTACAAGCTCGGACAAGGCGAAAGGCACAGTGGAAAGGAATATTTTGAAAAGTGCTTTTGGATTGAAGAAGTCCTGCACATTGTTACCGGTCACTGGGGACCGAAGGATCACTAAAGCTTCACGCTTAGTGGTAAGAAAACCAGAGGCTTATCGGACCTTAGGTCGCGGCAAGCAGCCCCTAAATAGTCGGTACGTAACTGGGGTCAGGGGAGTGAAGACTTTGAGCCTGATCAGCAAGATAGGAATTCAGCTCTCTCACAGGAAGGCTCCGACCACAAAACTGACTGGGCAGTACAGCTATGGAATAGCTGGAGTTATAGAGGGAACTACGCTTCATGCTGGTTGTACTCATCGTTGTGAAAGTAAAGGAGGCCCCTAACTTGTCCAGCTGCTATCTCGAAATACATTCTCCTTGGATCAGCCTCCCTGGGACCTGCCTTACCATCTTACAAGTAAAGGTATGGAAAGACGCTGACCGTGTGAGACTGAGTTATTTACTTGCATGCCTGCACAACCCTGCCTTAACCATCGACCTGAGGGAAGAGTCCTACCTGTAGGGGACCCGACATCTAGCTGCCTCACCATCCCCTCAGAGCTCTACAGCAGCGCTGGTATAAATTACCAGAAGACTACAGGTGGCGTCACGAACTGTAAATATATCTATCCCCTGTAAATATTTCCCCAACATACGCCAGACCGCCAGGGCCACAGACCGAGCCACCGCTACCTGTGACAAACCCCATAGACTTCCATGGGCTCGGCTCTGAGTACCCCATTGCCCTGGTAATCCACAATTGTGGTGGCGGGTCGACACACTCTCCTTCTCTATGCTTTTTTCACTCTTTTTGATTGCTCATCCCCGAAGACTTTATTATGCATGCTTTCCTCCCTCTTTATACTTTGTGTGATCTCTCACCCCCACTGAAGACTCCCTCTATAAGTGCTCTCCTCCCTCTCTACATTCTGATTCAGCCTGTTTGATCTCTCACCCCCACTGGAGACTCTGCTATAAGTGCTCTCCTCTCTCTCTACATTATGATTCAGCCTGTTTGATCTTTGACCCCACATGAAGACTCCCTCTATAAGTGCTCTCCTCCCTCACTGCATTCTGATTCAGCCTGTGTGATCTCTCACCCCCACTGGAGACTCTGCTATAAGTGCTCTCCTCCCTCTCTACACTATGATTCAGCTGTTTGATCTCTCACCCCCACTGGAGACTCTGCTATAAGTGCTCTCCTCTCTCTCTACATTATGATTCAGCCTGTTTGATCTTTGACCCCCACTGAAGACTCCCTCTATAAGTGCTCTCCTCCCTCACTGCATTCTGATTCAGCCTGTTTGATCTCTCACCCCCACTGAATACTCTACTATAAGTGCTCTCCTCCCTCTCTACATTATGATTCAGCCTGTTTGATCTTTGAAACCCACTGAAAACTCCCTCTATAAGTGCTCTCCTTCCTCTCTGCATTCTGATTCAGCCTGTTTGATCTCTCACCCCCACTGAAGACTCTGCTATAAGTGCTCTCCTCCCTCTCTGCATTCTGATTCAGCCTGTTTGATCTCTCACCCCCACTGAAGACTCTGCTGTAAGTGCTCTCCTCCCTCTCTGCATTCTGATTCAGCGTGTTTGATCTCTTACCCCCACTGAAGACTCTGCTATAAGTGCTCTCCTCCCTCTCTGCATTCTGATTCAGCCTGTTTGATCTCTCACCCCACTGAAGACTCTGCTGTAAGTGCTCTCCTCCCTCTCTGCATTCTGATTCAGCGTGTTTGATCTCTTACCCCCACTGAAGACTCTGCTATAAGTGCTCTCCTCCCTCTCTACACTATGATTCAGCCTGTTTGATCTCTCACCCCCACTGAAGACTCTGCTGTAAGTGCTCTCCTCCCTCTCTGCATTCTGATTCAGCGTGTTTGATCTCTTACCCCCACTGAAGACTCTGCTATAAGTGCTCTCCTCCCTCTCTACACTATGATTCAGCCTGTTTGATCTCTCACCCCCACTGAAGACTCTGCTATAAGTGCCCTCCTCCCTCTCTACACTATGATTCAGCCTGTTTGACCTCTCACCCCCACTGAAGACTCTGCTGTAAGTGCTCTCCTCCCTCTCTGCATTCTGATTCAGCCTGTTTGATCTCTCACCCCCACTGACTACTCTGCTATAAGTGCTCTCCTCCCTCTCTAAATTCTGATTCAGCCTGTTTGATCTCTCATCCCCACTGAAGACTCTGCTGTAAGTGCTCTCCTCCCTCTCTGCATTCTGATTCAGCCTGTTTGATCTCTCACCCCCACTGACTACTCTGCTATAAGTGCTCTCCTCCCTCTCTACACTATGATTCAGCCTGTTTGATCTCTCACCCCCACTGAAGACTCTGCTATCAATGCTCTCCTTCCTCTCTACACTATGATTCAGCCTATTTGAGCTCTCACCCCCACTGAAGACTCTGCTATAAGTGCTCTCCTCCCTCTCTACACTATGATTCAGCCTATTGAGCTCTCACCCCCACTGAAGACTCTGCTATCAATGCTCTCCTCCCTCTCTACACTATGATTCAGCCTATTTGATCTCTCATCCCCTGCAGACTCTGTTGTGGTTGCTTTACAATTTACATTATGCAATCTGTGTTTGTGCATATAGGCTAGCATTGTTCTCTTCTCGGCAGCACAGGTCCTGTTTACACAGGATGATGTGCTGCTGAAAATGATTACTTTTGTGCAACAAAAGATCATCTTCACTGGATAAACGAGCATCAGATACAGCCTGTGTGATCTTTCACACCCTGTTGTGGGTGCTCCTGCACTCTGACATAAACTTATCTGTTGTGTACAATCTCCTGCCTGCACTCCATGCTGGTATCTCCCACTTAAGGTACTGCCACACTAAACAATCCCGCTAGCGATCTCGTTAGCGTTGCATACTAATGAGATCGCTAGCGGGATTGTTTCTATATCGCTAATGCTGCCGCATTTAGCGATATAGTTAACGACGCTATCGCCGTTAGCGATCTTCTTAACGACTTTAGCGGTACAAAAGTACCGCTAAATCGCTAAGAAAAGGTGCCACACAGCGATTAGATACTTACCCAGCGGGAGCGCCAGCGATGAAATAGGGTCCGGAGCGATTCCAGCGACGAGCGAGATCACAGCAGGAAGCTCGTCGCTGGAAGCTGCCGCACTGAACAATATCGCTAACGGGATCGCTAAATAGTGACGTTTTTTAGCGATCCCGTTAGCGATATTGTTTAGTGTGGCATACCCTTTACCTTCACTAGGCTACTTTGAAAGAAGTGAGGGATAGAGCAAGGATAACATGCTCACAAAAAAGTATATAGATGTCATTCCTGGGGGGGGGTAAAGCAGAAAATTTGGACTTTGAGCTTTCGGCAACTATTTCAGAAGCAGCAGCAGCACAGCCACCCATATGGAGGGGTTACACACACTTTACAGCAACAGTTAAAGTATTATGAAGTAAAGTGTTAAAACTGTCATCATTTCACTCCAACATGGTAACCATTTTATACTTTTCAGGATACTACTCTTTTAATTCAATGTTATGTATGGGGCTTGAAAAGGGAACCTAAGATAAGCTTCCATTACCAAGTCCATCCCTGTAAATACAAAAATCACTAACAGAGGTTTTTTTCACCCAACATATAAAACTTGTAGAATCTACCACCACCACATATTGCGATATGATGAGTTTATAGAAGTATATTGATGGTAATCTGGATTTTTGTTAGACCCACTCATCTTGAAATCCCTTCTCAGCAAATAGGCTAGCATTCAGTGCTGCCATATCTCACCTTGCATGTAATAGTTTTTCATCAATCCCTTGAGTGGCGAATTGAGATGAAATGACTTGAACAAGTCAGCGCTGCTTTAAATCTTCCTAGGGCTATATTTTTTTTTTCCATGAGGTCAAGATGTCTAGTTAAAGAGGATTTGAGGGTGGCGGATTCCTGAGCCTCCAGGCTTTACATTTTTATCTATACTCCCAGTATTAAAGGTGAAGTGACCGAAGTGTATATGAAGTAATCCCCCGATACATTGTCATTGGTATAATGTATTTATTTTATCTCTTTGATTTCTGGTTTGAAGAAATTGTGACTGTTGACCGTTGAAAGTTTCTGCCAGTTCACTCATGGAAAGTAGCTTATTCCTTGGGGCTGCCACCCAACTCGGTCTCTAATTCAAGTCCCTAACTTTGTCGTAAAACTCTACTCAGAAATATGAACTTCTAGGCATCGCTCTTACTCCTCTCACGATCCTTAGGAAGCTGAGATCTTGGTTGTTTGATGCAAATCAAATCATAGAAATGTGTTGTGAGTGGTCCTGTACTTGCAGAATTGAAAGGGTCCATCTTGTGGAGAAAAAGTCTTTCTAAAAAGAAGTGGCATCATGCTCAACTGATGGTCATGGGTCAATCTTTAACCAATTGATATTGATGCGTGAAGGAAACCATGAGCTGACCAACATTCCCCCTGAAATGAATGGATTCACCCAGCCCCGCAAAACAGGAGTTGCTCTTACAAATAGAGAGATGCCTCATACAATATAACCACCCAACCATGATGTCCATATGTCCCAAGAGATGTTGTCTAGACCATAAGTGGTTGTCCCAAGAGATGTTGTCTAGACCATAAGTGGTTGTCCCAAGAGATGTTGTCTAGACCATAAGTAGTTGTTTTGGTGCGCCGAACTCCTGATCAATATTGATTTACAGTTGGAGCAGATGGAGCGCCAGGTTTCCCAATTTTAGCAATTGGTTGGGTTCCTCAAAAATCTTCAAGACACTCAGACATTCATCAATGCACAATCTCACGTCTCTTCAAATTAGAGAAACATAGAAGGGACATCTTTACATGCCAACAAAATATACGGTACATATCTACCACTGACAACTGAATATTACAAACATCCAACTCGATGCAAAAAATAAAGTTAAAAATGTGTTGGATGCAAAAATTTGAAAAATGTAGACTTTAAAAACATTTATTAGTTTCACCAAAATACAACTACCGCTAGTGGAAATCACTCTTCATGTGGTGTCCGTGGACTTACTCGAATGCGGGAAGTGACAGCAGAATAATAAAATCCACCGGCAAAGTGACTACCAGACAATGGACAAATGGATATTTTTTTTAATATATTTTTCTACATATGGTTCCCTCTGTTTAGGTTTCGTGTCAACATCTGCCGCTGACTTTAATGTTCTGACTTTCCTTCCCGCCGCCACCGCACGTATCTAGAAAATTTAAATTCCATCCAGAGTCTACAAAGGCACCAGCTGCGTATCTCAAAAGACTCATAGACCCAGCAACAAACCTAACACTTGGCGAGGAACCTTTCTCAGATCGACTTTTCCCAAAAAAAAAAAACTGCAGCTGAGTTGTGTCAAGTTTTTTGTTTTCTTTTGTGCGTTGATTTGATTCTCGTCGAGGAAATAAGGCAACAACACCTTTCTCGCCAAAAGTGCTAACGAGTCCTCCCCGTCTGCTCATTAATTACTAATTGAAAGGTTGCATGGGTTATTGAACTCCGAGATTACAAAAAGAAAACAAAAAGTTTTGCAAGAAAGCATTTGACAGCCAAAAGCGGCGGAGAAACTTTCTATTCAGCGGTGGTTGGCCGAAATAAAAAAAAAAATATTGCAAAGCTTCAAGTTGAATGGATATTTCACGGAGTTATTCAAAGCTTTTTTTTTTTTGCTTCCCTTTCTGAATGACTCCTGATACTGTCAAAATGTCTAGTCCGGCATTGTTAAGTGAGGTGACATTACGGCACAGCAGGACCAGGATAAATAGGAAGCCATGGTTTCTTCAAAAATAAATGGCACATTTTTACAGAAGGTTTGAAAAGTGTAAAAAAGCATGTTTTTTTTCTCTTTTTTTCTTCTAAAGGACAAAGCTATGACTTTGCATTTATTAACCACCTTCTTAACCTCTTTTTTAATGCCTGGGTGATACACCGTGACCTGGCATTTCCACCTGGTATATTTCGTGTCATGCGATTATTTGGTTGACATTTTATGCACTTGTACGGGGAAAATAACAGCTATTGTAAAGGTTTTGTTTTGTGTGTTTTTCCTTATTTTTTTATTTTCTTCCGCTGGTTTAGGTTGTTTGTTCAGTCAATAATGTAACGATAAAGAGTATTGTAGAGGATTATCGGCGATGATAAAATGTTTTTTTTTTCTTCTAAAGGGTTAATCGACCTACTGGAGTTTAGAAGATCTTATCTTCACTCCTCAACATTGAAATTGTAGCACCAAGAAAAAAAATTTGTGGGATGATACAAATCAAAGGATGGATAGACATGTAAAAAATATGCAAATGATGAAAGGGAGACAAGTCTGGAGATCCTGCAGCCATGGTAGCACGTTTAGGCCAAACAGGCTGCTCAGAGTAGCACGAGCAATGTGTCTTACCGGGGTTGTTGTGTTGAAAAACGGCTCCTGGGATACTTTGGAGAAATGGCCGTACCACTGGGTCCACGACCAAATCAATGTAACGCCAAGCTGTTCATGAACCTGGAATGAGGCATATAGAGGTCCGGCCACCATATATTATGCCACCTCTCACCATAATACAAGGAAATTTATGTGTTGTTCTCTCATGAAGTCCTCTTCACGACATTGCTCACTTGGTCTTGTCAGCTTCAAAGAATGGTACAAAACGATCTATTCTATACTGTAAGTGAAATCAGACGTCACACACCGTGTCCAAGGCGTCACAGAACATCTGGACAAACCATCACAAGGCAGCCGCCTGAAGTTGGGCTACGAGCCAGATGTCCATCTACAGGTGGTTCACAGACCTCACGCCACCACTCTCAAAGGTTATCATGGTGCAGAGCTAGATGGCGATGAAGGCTGGAATTGAGGTCTGTCCCCTTCAGTGATGAGTCCCGCTGTTGTCTTGGATGTAATGACAGCCAGACATTGATTTGGAGACCAAGTAGGCAACACATGATGAGGCTTTCGTGGTGGAGCGTGAAAGTGTCCCAGGAGCCGTTTTTCAACATGTCAATGCCAAGCTGCATTTTGCTTGTGCTACTATCAGCAGCCTGCGTGGTCTAAAGATGCTACCATGATCTGCAACATCTCCGGACTTGTCTCACATCGTGCACATCTGGTCATCATTGATCGACAATTGCAAACGAAGCTGCCAACAGCTGATACTGATGATTTCCATGATCAAGTACATTCAACGCTGGAGAACCTTCCTCAGACAACCATTAATAACCTCATCGATACCAGCCGAGGCTGGAAGTGCCGAGATTTCTGCACGTGCTGCTCACACTCCAGACTGAATAAATCGAGATGTTTTTTCCATCTTTTGATCATTTGCAGATCAGCAACATGTCTGTCCATCCTATGATTTCCATAATGCCACCACTTTTCCTTTTTGGTGTTGCAATTTCAATGTTCAGAAGTTTATAACTGGAGTCGGTGAATGTCCCACCCTCGTCACTGTCAGTGTATATTATACTATTCAAAGGAGTTGTCTAATAAACAAGACCTATGTCCATAAGTCCTATTAGTGCATATCGATATTGTGAAAAGGGTTTTACTTAGGGACCACCACTGATGAACGAGAATGGAGAGCTGTCCTGTATGACTTGCTTCCAGTATTGTAAACTGGCGCCATCCATCCACTACAAGAATATAAAGCAGCTGGTGGTGATGGGGTCATTCTGAAAGGGTCAGCTCTGATGAGGACCATTTCTGGCACACTTTACTATGCTTAATGATAAGTCCATTAGGTCCCAGTGATGTGAAAAAAACCTGGGCCTTTAGACCTTACACCATGGTCTACCCTATGTCAAACTCCATAGTAGTCCACTATATTCACCGTCTATCTGGTGGCCTCTGTCACACTTTTAGTTGAGTAAAATGAAGTGAATTGGGACTTTTAAACAAAATTAGCATTTTTTTGGTTTAGACATCCAAACGTCCACCAAGCCATCTTGTACTATGTAACCAAGATATGTCATGTATAATAGAATTTACGAAAAACTAAAAATTAAACAATATTTTTGAAGTTCCGTCAAAAAAAGGTAGACAAAAAATTATTAAATAAAATTATCCTCTGTGATCTATTGAAAAAACGCAATCATCGTATACAATGAGCTTCAGGGTAAATGAGACTGTGAGAACCTAACGGGAACCATAAATGGAGTCTATCAGTACAAAATGACTGTTCAAACCAAGAACAGCTGCTTTGTGCACCCTTGGAGTAGCCGAGCAGCTCTGTAAACCCTACCACCTAGCTGTTTTCCATCAATCTCCAGCCTTCTCAGGCTCCTTTAAAGCCAAAGAGATGAAGAGGTGGCAAAAGTTTCCCTTTAAATGGAGAAGTTAGAAAGTTTGTACATTGAGTTCTCAGTTATCAATAAAGTTCTAAACATTAAAATAGTATTTTGGTTCAACCAAGTTTTGTGGAAAATTTAGTTGTCAATTGTTGTTTTCAAAGAAAATCCAAACTGATGAAGATTTTGGTGAAATGGTCGCCCATTTCCTAGAACTCGACAATCTCTTGTATAATGGATGATCTTGAGTCGCCCGTAGCCAGGGCCTGTGGGGTACTCGGCACCGAGCCCGTTCACTTCAATGGGGGATGTCACGGGTAGCGCAGCTCGGTCCGTTGCCCTGGGGGCTCACCTCAATAAAAGGGGGATATTTACAGGGGATTATAGGTTTGTAGAAATGTTCGTGACGCCACCTGTGGTTCCTGGTCAGGGTGACCAGCGCTGCAGGGTAGATCCTCTGAGGGGTTGTTACTGGGCAGCAAGGTGTTAGTCTTCCACAGGCAAGACTGATCCCTCAGGTTATATGGCGGTGTAGGGGTGCAGGAGCAATAAGGCAGACACACACACGAAAGTCTCTTTCTGTACCTTTACTGATGGTATAGATGCAGGCACGTCCCAGGAAGCTGTCAGGGTGGAGGATGCACATCCAGTATTCCCACTGAGTAGGTGTAGGGCCTCCGTACTCCTGTATGTGTGTGAGTTTCTGACCTGTATGAAACGAAGTCTAACTCTGTCTTCTCATATATGCCCGGCTGACTTTGTGGTGAAGCCTTCTCATGGATAGAACAGTGTCTCTGTATGCAGCGTCCTGCTAGACCCCCGTCTTCCTGACCTCGGTTACGTATCAGCACTGCTGGGCCCCTGCGACATGAAGTCCCACAGGGTCTCCGGTTTCTCCTACTAGTCGTGTAGATGCTAGCAAGTTCGGACCCGGTGTCCGTTGTGCAGAGTAGAGGTAAGCGATCAATGCTGTTTCAACCTCTGTCACTCTCTTCTTCCTTCCACTCGCCTTTCGTCCTACTCTCACCTTTAACATAAGCACACACTAGCAGTAGATGGCAGTTTCTCCTTCTCTTCACCGCTCTCATAGCGTCGGCACGCTTGCTCACTAACAATACCTCAGTTGACTCAGTTTTGACCAGGCTAAGTGGCAAGCTTTCCCACCATTACTGGACTCCACAAAATAAACTAAGTTCAAGCTGTAAACTTCAGTCTTACAAACACTGCAGTTCCCTTTCCTTCGCTTTTCGCTTCTCTGAGGCTCTGTCCGAAGTAGCTATCAGGACCTTCCGTCAGACTGATCTACGCTCACTTCAAGAGCTACTTTCCACTTTTCTAGGGAACTATCAGCTTGTCACGTTCTAAGATAACTTTCCTCTCTGCTCGTCTGAGGTACAACCAACAGCTAGCTAACTCTCAGCTAGACTGCCTTCATCTCACTGACTGCTGTCTCTCCACGACCCTTATATATATGCATACTCTCCAAGGGCTCCCTCTGGTGGCTCCAGGAATGAAGGTGTGAATGAATATCGGGTATATTTGTGGGTTTACCTTCTGTGCATCCTCCAGGGTAACATGTGGCACCAAGCGCAGCTGGGCTACACAATCTCAGATGGTAGTTTTTTCACGGTGCAGTGTGACCATATAAATATGTACCAGGGTCATGTCACTTTGACTCTTACTGAAACTAGTCCATTAGATATCAAGAAAATCTCTCAAGGGTTTGGAGAGTTGCTATGTCCAAAATATTACTTAACTATATAGCCAATTTAACAAATTTGTTTTCCAGACAATATTTCCAATTTTTTTGGCAACATCTGTAAAAAAAAGAATTAGTTCAGTTTTTTTGGCCTCTCAAAGATAAAGTCTATGGGTCTTCTCAGATTACCAAGTGGAAATAATAATACTATATGGATAAACTCTTTTGGTCAACGTCATTCGTGTTTTTTTATTATTCTTGTACATGGGGCAGTATTTATTGTACATAGGAGCAGTGTTATAGTAGTTATATTCTTGTACATAGGAGCAGTATTATTGTACATAGACAGTGTTGGAGCATAGTATATAGGAGCAGTATTATAGTAGTTATATTCTGTACATAGGGGCAGTATTATAGTAGTTATATTCTTGTACATAGGAGCAGTATTATAGTAGTTATATTCTTGTATATAGGAGCAGTATTATAGTAGTTATATTCTTGTACATAGAGGCAGTATTATACTAGTTATATTCTTGTACATAGGAGCAGTATTATAGTAGCTATAATCTTGTACATAGGGGCAGTATTATAGTAGTTATATTCTTATACATAGGGGCAGTATTATAGTAGTTATATTCTTGTAAATAAGGGCAGTATTACAGCAGTCAGAGACATGTGTTGTAGTTGCTGCAGTAACCAGAAAGCCGCCTGCTGTCCAGAATGTAAGAGACAAACATTCATGATTTGTGGTTCAAACAAGAAAGAAGCTTGCAATTCGTTACTGAAGCCATGCAATTAAGAAAGCCACTTTAAGTAGATGTGATCCCACAGGACTCCTTTCAGTCCTTGTCCATTGCCTTTGCTGTAATAATTGGCCTTAATTAAGCATGCATCTGTTTGGTAAGTTTGTGCAATATTGTCTTGAAGGAATCTATTAAACATTGATAATCTCACATCCTCCGCCTCTGAATGAGAAGGAGCGGCCTTTTATTTGCAAAATAGTCTTAGAATTGATCTCGCCACCTTCACAATACAGATTATGATGCTCCTTGGGTCGGCCACTTTTGGATGTACTCAAACAGACGCAAAGTTGTTTTTTTAATAATGGAAAAAGCTGTAGGAATAGAAGATAGTGGAGCTTTATTGGAATTTTTTTTCGAGATAGAGAGGAAAAAAATTTGGAGATTTTTGCAGAGACATGCAAAGAGATGGATGGAACAAGGGGCCGGAAAAATCCATCCTTTGTCATTTAGAAGGATGGACTGGCAAGAACAATTCAGCACTTAAAAGCGCAGGATCATGAACTTTAGCTGCAGAGACCCAGAGGCTGAATTCATGATGAAGGATACTGTTCTGGTCTCCTTGTGGGTCCCTCTGCTTTCCTCTAATAAATGAGGCGGGTTTCTATGGCTATGACATCGTGGTCTCCACGATGGGGCTTGTGCTGGTGTCTAATCATAGCTTTGAGGGGTGGTCCAGGTCCATGCTAGAGTCTGGTGGAAAAAAATTGTATTTTTATGTTAACTTTTGAGAGAATTTTATGGCTGGGACAATCCTTTCTTTATAATAATGGGAGGCCATGATGAGCAGATGTGACCTCCAGCGATCATCTATAATCAGTAAAGTGTGTGTGTCAATTTTCCGTGCAGCACCTCCAGTGGAAGAATGAGGTATTACATTCTTCTTATTGAAATCATGAACTGGTCTATATTCTGTTTAGCTGTCCTGGTCCTACAGAGAGAGGGAAGGTTCCTTTTACAGGGTTCTTTCAGCTCTACACTTTGAGGAACTATGCACCCCCTATTGAGAATCTAAATAAGTCAACCCACTGTGCAAATCCTAATATTAATGGACATTACTAGGTTCGAAAAAACAACTTCTTGGATCAAAATGACCTCTCTGAGCTTCTGGACTAGTGACATCACCACACCAGTGACATCGATGCTGACATCATCGCACCAGTGACATCAATGCCGACATCACCGCACCACTAACATCAATGCTGACATCACCACAACACCAGTGACCTCAATGCCGCCATCACCACACCAGTGACCTCAATGCCGCCATCACCACACCAGTGACCTCAATGCCGACATCACCACACCAGTGACCTCAATGCCGCCATCACCACACCAGTGACCTCAATGCCGACATCACCACACCAGTGACCTCAATACCGACATCACCACACCAGTGACCTCAATACCCACATCACCACACCAGTGACATCAATGCTGCACATCACCACACCAGTGACCTCAATACCGACATCACCACACCAGTGACATCAATGCTGACATCACCACACCAGTGACATCAATGCACCCATCATCAAGCACATCACACACCAGTGACATCAATGCCGCATCACCACACCAGTGACCTCAATGCCGCCATCACCACACCAGTGACTCATGCGACATCACACACCCGTGACTCAATCGACATCACCACACCAGTGACCTCAATCCGACATCACCACACCAGTGACATCAATGCCGCACATCACCACACCAGTGACCTCAATGCCGACATCACCACACCAGTGACTCAATCCGCCATCACCACACCAGTGACCTCAATGCCGACATCACCACACCAGTGACCTCAATGCCGACATCACCCACCAGTGACATCAATCCGACATCACCACACACAGTGACATCAATGCGACATCACCACACCAGTGACATCAATGCTGCATCACCACACCAGTGACCTCAATACCGACATCACCACACCAGTGACCTCAATACCGACATCACCACACCAGTGACATCAATCTGACATCACCCACCATGACTCATCCGCTCACCACACCAGTGACCTCAATCCGACATCACCACACCAGTGACATCAATCGCATCATCACACAGTGACCTCAATACCGACATCACCACACCAGTGACATCAATCCGACATCACACACCAGTGACATCAATGCGACATCACCACACCAGTGACATCAATGCCGACATCACCACACCAGTGACATCAATGCTGACATCACCACACCAGTGACTCATGCTGACATCACCACACCAGTGACTCAATGCGACATACCACACCAGTGACATCAATGCTGACATCACCACACCAGTGACCTCAATGCCGACATCACCACACCAGTGACATCAATGCTGACATCACCACACCAGTGACATCAATGCTGACATCACCACACCAGTGACATCAATGCCGACATCACCACACCAGTGACATCAATGCCGCCATCACCACACCAGTGACCTCAATCCGACATCACCACACCAGTGACCTCAATGCCGACATCACCACACCAGTGACCTCAATGCGCACATCACCACACCAGTGACATCAATGCTGACATCATCCACACCAGTGACCTCAATCCGACATCACCACACCAGTGACATCAATGCGACATCACCACACCAGTGACATCAATGCCGACATCACCACACACATGACCTCAATGCCGCATCACCACACCAGTGACATCAATGCTGACATCACCACACCAGTGACTCAATGCGCACATCACCACACCAGTGACATCAATGCTGACATCACCACACCAGTGACATCAATGCCGACATCACCACACCAGTGACCTCAATGCCGCCATCACCACACCAGTGACCTCAATGCCGACATCACCACACCAGTGACCTCAATGCTGACATCACCACACCAGTGACATCAATGCGACATCACCACACCAGTGACATCAATGCCGACATCACCACACCAGTGACATCAATGCTGACATCACCACACCAGTGACTCAATGCCGACATCACCACACCAGTGACTCAATGCCGACATCACCACACCAGTGACATCAATACCGACATCACCACACCAGTGACATCAATGCCGACATCACCACACCAGTGACATCAATGCATCACCACACAGTGACTCATCCACATCACCACACGTGACATCAATGCTGACATCACACACCAGTGACATCAATGCCGACATCACCACACCAGTGACACATCAATGGACCATCATCCACACCAGTGACATCAATGCTGACATCACCACACCAGTGACTCAATGCCGACATCACCACACCAGTGACATCAATGCTGACATCACCACACCAGTGACTCAATGCCGCCATCACCAAACCAGTGACTCAATGCTGACATCACCACACCAGTGACATCAATGCTGACATCACCACACCAGTGACATCAATGCCGACATCACCACACCAGTGACCTCAATGCCGCATCACCACACCAGTGACATCAATGCGACATCACCACACCAGTGACTCAATGCCGACATCACCACACCAGTGACATCAATGCCGCCATCACCACACCAGTGACATCAATGCCGCCATCACCACACCAGTGACATCAACTGACATCACGCACATACACCAGTGACATCAATGCCGACATCACCACACCAGTGACATCAATGCTGACATACCACACCAGTGACATCAATGCCGCATCACCACACCAGTGACCTCAATGCCGCCATCACCACACCAGTGACATCAATGCTGACATCACCACCAGTGACACCGATGACGAATCAATGCTGACATCACCACACCAGTGACATCAATGCTGACATCACCACACCAGTGACATCAATGCTGACATCACCACACCAGTGACATCAATGCGACATCACCACACCAGTGACATCAATGCTGACATCACCACACCAGTGACATCAATGCTGACATCACCACACCAGTGACATCAATGCCGACATCACCACACCAGTGACATCAATGCGCCATCACCACACCAGTGACTCAATGCCGCCATCACACACCAGTGACATCAATGCCGACATCAACACACACCAGTGACATCAATGCCTGACATCACCACACCAGTGACATCAATGCTGACATCACCACACCAGTGACATCAATGCCGACATCACCACACCAGTGACCTCAATGCCGCCATCACCACACCAGTGACATCAATGCCGCCATCACCACACCAGTGACATCAATGCCACATCACACACACCAGTGACATCAATGCGACATCACCACACCAGTGACATCAATGCGACATCACCACACCAGTGACATCAATGCGACATCACACCAACACATGTGACATCATACAATGACATGGACATCACCACACCAGTGACATCAATGCGACATCATCACACAGTAACATCATGCTGACATCACACACACCAGTGACCTCAATGCCACATCAACACACCAGTGACCTCAATGCTGACATCACCACACCAGTGACATTAATGCCGCCATCACCACACCAGTGACATCAATGCGACATCACCACACCAGTGCCCTCAATGCGCCATCACCAAACCAGTGACCTCAATGCTGACATCACCACACCAGTGACCTCAATGCTGACATCACCACACCAGTGACTCAATGCCGACATCACCACACCAGTGACCTCAATGCCGCCATCACCACACCAGTGACATCAATGCTGACATCACCACA
Organism: Oophaga sylvatica; assembly: GCA_033576555.1. Taxonomy (NCBI): domain Eukaryota; kingdom Metazoa; phylum Chordata; class Amphibia; order Anura; family Dendrobatidae; genus Oophaga; species Oophaga sylvatica. Next base: position 12,403,863 of record JARQOD010000002.1, read on the forward strand.
CCAGTGACATCAATGCGACATCATCACACCAGTGACATCAATGCCGACATCATAACACCAGTGACATCAATGCTGACATCACCACACCAGTGACATCAATGCTGACATCATCACACCAGTGACATCAATGCTGACATCATAACACCAGTAACATCAATGCCGACATCACCACACCAGTGACCTCAATGCCGACATCATCACACCAGTGACCTCAATGCTGACATCACAACACCAGTGACATCAATGCTGACATCACAACACCAGTGACATCAATGCTGACATCACCACACCAGTGACATCAATGCTGACATCACCACACCAGTGACATCAATGCTGACATCACAACACCAGTGATATCGATGCTGACATCACCACACCAGTGACATCAATGCTGACATCACAACACCAGTGACATCAATGCTGACATCACCACACCAGTGACATCAATGCTGACATCACACCACCAGTGACATCGATGCTGACATCACCACACCAGTGACATCAATGCTGACATCACCGCACCAGTGACATCAATGCCGACATCACCACACCAGTGACAATGCTGATGTCATTTAAAGGGGTGGTCTCATCAAACACATCTTGTTTTAGAATGCAGGCGCAGCAGAGATTAGTTGATTTTCTAGGGGTCTCAGTACAGCATCTCAGATAAACTGTTGATTTTGGAAAGTCAAAGCCAGAAAGACTTTTCTCCAAAGGGGACCACCCTCTGTGATGCACATATGCCTCAGTTAGGAATCTGAACAGGGATTATCTTCTTAAATCAACTCTATTAAAGGGTTTGTCCAAGACTACAGTATTGATTACCTCTCCTTATGATCTGTGATGGCATCAGTTTGACACCCTGGATCCCCACCAATCAACTGATTGCAGGTTCTAAGGCCAAAGGAAGTACAGTACTTACATGAGGAGATGAAAGACTACAGCGCCATATACTGTGTAGTGGCCATTCTCAGGTACTGCATGAGGTAATTGGGGGTGCCTGGTGATGAATCACCCCAATTTGATATTGCTGACTTATCCTAAGGATAGCAAGTAGAAAATAACAATATATTCTAAAAGGAACAACAATCTGCATTTGTATTTATTCTGCTTTTGTTCCTTGTTTTTAGTGATTCCAGGATTTAGAGGTCTGTAGTGTTCTTTAAAGTCGTAGCATTTACTTATTTGTTGTTCATCTTAGAATCCCGTCTTATAACGAAACTGTATATTTATAGACTACCAGTCATTTAAAGGAGTAGACCCATCTCAGATATTTCTAGCATGTCTACAGAATATGCCATACATTTTAGATAAAAGCAAGTCCCACTTCTGGGCCCCCTTTTAATTAAAAAACGGAGTTCTAAATTCCCCATCTTGCAGCTGATGTGATTGGACAGATAATGCAGGTGCGGTTCTTTGCCTCCATTTATATGGGAGTCAAGAAAGCTTGCGGATCTGTTTTTGGAATTCCTGAAGAAGCGAATGGAGGAAGTTTGGGACTAAAAAGTGAGACCCACATCTATAGGACTTTTATGGAGTATGCTATTGCAATGCTAGAAATGCATGAGATGGGAATATCCCATGGGCGGCACAGGTGGCTCAGTGGTTAGCACTGTAACACTGGGGTCCTGGGTTCAAATCCCACCAAGGATAACACTTGCAAGGAGTTTGTATGTTCTCCCCGTGTTTGCGTGGGTTTCCTCCCACACTCCAAAGACATCCTGATAGGGAATCTAGATTGTGAGCCCCGATGTGGACAGTGATGATGATGCCTGTAACGCGCTGTGGAGTATGGTGGCGCTATGTAAGTGAGTATAATAATAAATAATCTATTTGCTTCCACATGAATTAGTTTAGCCTTCATACCCAACTTCTTTCCATTTGGACTTTGCATCAGATCTCTCACTGCAGGGCCTAAGAGCTGCTGCAAATACAGAGAAGCTTTACAAGGTTTCTCTTACATTATGACAGATCTGCGGATTCATTTTGCTGATGAGTAAAATGACTGAAAGGTGAACCACTAGTGATGAGAGAACGTGCTGGGATCAGGTGCTATCCACCATGCTCGGGTGTTAGCCGATTGAGTCCCCTCGCCTGCATGTCTCCCGGCTGTTCGACAGTCGCAGTACATGCAGGGATTGTCTGTTAGTTAGATAATCCCTTCTGTGAGGTAGGGGCAGCCACCATCTTGTATAGGGCCTATACCAGCCTCCATTTTGTCTGTGCACAGAGCCACAGGCTGCTAACTGCACAGGGCCTGTTAGCATATTCAATACGACAGGGTTTGATGTCCACTGTGAATCAAAAGGGCTTTAGTATGCTAAGTGATTCAGGCCCATGTTTGAATGGCAAGGTCTTTAGTATGGTAACGGGTTAAGACCCAAAACAGAGCCAAGCCAGCATGGTGAATAGTAAGGTTTGTTAGCATGGTAATGAGATGCCTGGGGGCTTCAATTAGACTATACCATTCAGCCAGACCATGAAAACACATCTATTTATATCTCAGACACGAAGGCTCCGTTCTAGGATTATGAATTATGAGCACATCTTTGTAGGTACATTCTCATAAAAATATCTGTGTGACCCTGCGGACCTCGGGCATTTGATGGTGCAACTCCCGAGTCGGTGATGGCTTGGGGGGCTGAGATATAGAGATTGGCCATCCACAATGACCTAATCAGGCCAGGTTTGATATCCATGCGACAGGCAAAACATACTGCATCCGCTGGTACCTCTCGTGTCCTGATCTGATCGTCCTGGAAAAAGTTAACCCTTTATTAGGTATTGGGAATAAATTCTGCAGGGGGCTAAGGGTGGAGATTGTCAGCCCACCCTCGGACACCGAGGGGAGGGACCTAGCAGGTTTAAGAAATGTGAGCTAAGGGCAGACCAGGCCATTCTCACAGCAGCAAGACCATGGAAAACTAAGGACCAAAGGGACAGATCTGACAAGGGAGCAGCGGTACACGTTTTGGGGGACTGTCCAGCAACTAAGACTTTCACCTGGGGATCGCAGAGCTCCCTGCCTCCACATGTCCCTACAACCTGGTAATATTGACCTCTAGCTAATACCTCTAAGCTTTGTACCATTATTGTTGTATTTTACTCTGACTGCAAATCCATTGTAATTCAGTTGTATAGCTTACTGTATATTTCTGTAATTATCTAGTGCGCCCTTAAGGCAATTAAACCATAAAATTAATCTTGGGCTGATGCTTTTACTCTGATCACGAATCTTAGAATACCCAATGGGTAACAGGACACCCTCCCCGGCGGCCATTTGCTCTAGGTGCAGTTCCCTTACTGACCTGAGAGACAAAGGGGGCGCATGAGAGCTGTGCCTGTGGAGTTACGTCACATTGGTGACGTGGAAGGACGAGGGCCGTCCTTCACACCTTCATGTGATGCGGATGTCAAACAGCCACAAGACATGGAGCTGCGGGGACTCGAACATAGAATTCGAGAACACCGAGGTCACTTGGTGAGCACCCGAGCATGGTAACCCCTTATAGCACGCTCGCTCATCACTATAAACCACAGTTTTCGATCCATTCATACAGCGTCTTAACTATTGAGATAATATGTGGCACTTTTGCACGGTAACCTTACAAATAAGTGGGATAGGCGAGACACTAAACCAGGAACATAACATAGAACTCCACCAAGAGAAGAATACAAAGCTCTCTGGTCGCCACTGTTGAAAAGTAAAAGCAGATACTTTTTATGGAGTTTGATCCTGACTGGTGAAATGATTTTTGATAACCATCGTTCTCGGCAGCACAACATCCTGTGTAATCAGGACATATGCTGCCGAGAACGATGACATTCCATTGCACACAGGACGATTGTATTAACGATTGTTGTATTCTAGAGGTGAGCGGATACATTTGCAGGATCCTGGTGCCAGTATCTTGTGGATGGGCCCTGCAAACATCCTCCTATTTGCCGGCATCTGCAGGTCCACTTTTGAGTAGTTGACCTGGTGAAAAGTTCTATGTGTGTGTCACACTGCAACGATAATCGGGCGAGGAGAAACGACTGGCGGCGGGTTTGAGGTAGTTCTGAGGGTTCCCGCTCAGTGGTCACAAAGTACTGATCAGTCCGCTAGACCAGGATCCTGGTCGATCAATTTACTCCTCTCCATTCTGGGCACATCGATCTGCGTAGACAGAATATTAAGCAAGCTACGATCGGCAAACATGTTTCCAATTGACGGTCGTTTCCTGGGCGGTGGTCAGGCGAAGAAAATATACAATAATAATTGCATCAAAATCGGCCATATCGGGATTGGCTCAAGAAAAAAAAAATGGGGCAGGTTGGATTTTAACATGCCTCATCATTAGTTCTAAAGAAAAAAGATATTCCCTCCAAAAAAAAACACTGATGGACCACTCATGGTTACTTCACCACAAACCAAAACCTCCATGACAAGGACCGCTGACTCCCAACCCTGATGACTAGTAGTCAATCCGATAACTTACATTTCTGACCAACCATTGCCAAGCCAAGTCAGCATTACAGGAGACATGATTGAAGTTCGGTGGCTTTACTTCTTCATGTTATGAGTCATCTCGTCCTGTGCGCACCAGATACCCAAAAATGACTCAGGTTGCCTTCACTTGCTTCCTTGCATTCACGACGGATGTTCTTTTCACGCTTTCTGCCAGACTCTTATATCATTACAGGGAAAAGTAGAACGTGAAAACTTTTCATATTAAAGAGTTTGTCAAAGTTGAGGCACCTTACGTTACAGACGCTTGTTAGTATACTCGGATATAAAAGAGAAAATGTGTCTCAGCACGACACCTTTTTACAGTGCGAGCAAAGATGTATTGTGACAATCGCCGCTCATCATGGGTGAATGTGCTCCCTAGGATGCGAGATCTGCCATATACCGTGAATAACTCCGAAACAGCCAGAGCGGCGCAGAGAGTAAAGCGCAGAGGCAGAACCTTGTCATTCATTTATTCGTAGTATTAGGACATTGTGGCCTGGTCTTTATCGTCTTCATATCTGTATCATAGCGACAGACAAATATCTGCGCCCATGAATCCGCCATTACTGGCAAATGTAATGAGACTGGAGTATATAATAGAAGAGAGTGACTTCCACTCCAGCTGTCGTCTCATCTGTTCTTACAGGGCAGTGGATGTAGAAAATCTTTGTTTTTTTTTCATCAGTTCTGCGCTTGTCTTGGTTCCTAATCTGTGTATTACTAGTAAGTGCTACATATAAGTAAGCAAAATATAATTAATGGACATCTGTTAATTATGAACAAAAATGGAGCAACCTAGAAGACAATAATATGATACATTTGTATACCTGATGAAAATACCTTAAAGCGAACCTGCCAGCAGAATAGTGAGTGCAGCTCTGGGGTATAATACAGGATGTAACTCAGGATCAGTAATGTAATGTATGTACACAGTGACTGCACCAGCAGAATAGTGAGTGCAGCTCTGGAGTATAATACAGATGTATCTCAGGATCAGTAATGTAATGTAGTACACAGTGACTGCACCAGCAGAATAGTGAGTGCAGCTCTGGGGTATAATACAGGATGTAACTCAGGATCAGTAATGTAATGTATGTGTACAGTGACTGCACCAGCAAATAGTGAGTGCAGCTCTGAGTAAATACAGGATGTAACTCAGGATCAGTAATGTAATGTATGTACACATGACTGCACCAGCAGAATAGTGAGTGCAGCTCTGGAGTATAATACAGGATGTAACTCAGGATCAGTAATGTAATGTATGTACACAGTGACTGCACCAGCAGAATAGTGAGTGCAGCTCTGGGGTATAATACAGGATGTAACTCAGGATCAGTAATGTAATGTATGTACACAGTGACTGCACCAGCAGAATAGTGACTGCAGCTCTGGGGTATAATACAGGATGTATCTCAGGATCAGTAATGTATGTACACAGTGACTGCACCAGCAGAATAGTGAGTGCAGCTCTGGGGTATAATACAGGATGTAACTCAGGATCAGTAATGTAATGTATGTACACAGTGACTGCACCAGCAGAATAGTGAGTGCAGCTCTGGGGTATAATACAGGATGTATCTCAGGATCAGTAATGTATGTACACAGTGACTGCACCAGCAGAATAGTGAGTGCAGCTCTGGGGTATAATACAGGATGTAACTCAGGATCAGTAATCTAAAATGAACATGGCACTCAGAGAATCGAAAAAAGGATATCGGTGCCAAAGTAGGGTCTCCAGCCCAAATATAGCAAATGAAAATAACTTGGCACTCAGAAAAGAATAAAAATTGAAAAAGTATAAATTGCTTGTGACTTTTTCCTTTTATTAATATCCACAACTAATAAAGGTGATGTACACAATGAACGTTTTCGGCCATAAAACAATAGCCTTCCTCAGACAGTGTACAGAAATGAACTGAAATGTATAAAATAAGACAAATGCACAAAATTAATCATACATCAACGTTTGTAAGGAAAAGAAACAACAAATTTAACATAAAGTTATTGTAATAACCGTAATCTAATAGTAAATGTCATTCAGAGATGTGAGATATGAGTCTTCAAACGAACTGTTATCCAGAAGTGCTTAGTGAACGTTTAGACAAATCTGCAAGCTACAGAATAATGGTGAACATGAGCCAAGTGCCAGAAGGTACAAAGGTATAGCCTAATAGTGAAAATAGCGGAATAGTCAGCCATATGGATAGAATATTGGAAGCAACACCTGCAATGAGATAATATAATTTTAATACAATTTGAAGGTGCCCAAGCAGTGACCCCAAAAGAAAAAGGAACACGAACAATAGAAATATAAAGAGAAATATATACAACAAGTATAACAAGTATAAGGCAAAGAGGAAAAAAAAGGGGAAAAAAAAGGGAAGGAAAAGGGAAAGAAAAGAAAAAAAAGGGAAAAAAAACAAAGGGGCTACCTCTGGTGGATGTATAGAAGGGAACCACATAGAATATGCCGCTGCAAACATAAGAAAAAATGAAGACAAGAAAAAGAAAAGGGAGGACAAATTGAGTAAAAACATTTTTTATAAAAAAGTAAAAAAGGGAGAAAAGGAAGAATGTGCAACAATACCTGAAATGTGGCCAAAGGTATATATAGTCAAGCGCTGGAAACTAACTATAGTTGAGAAATGCGCTAAAGAGAAAAATATAATATAAATCATAAATCAATATGACTAGTAAGGTAGGCAATAAAAAAATTGCAAAAAGAAAATTGCAAACGAAAGAAAGAGAAATAACTGGTACCTGAAGTGTGGCATGAGAAAAGTGCAGTGAAAAAATGCAGTGAAAAAAAAGAAGAAGTTACCTGTAATAAGGCGCATAAAACTGTTACCACAGAAATGGACCTTGCTGAAAGAACTAAAAGAAAAGAAAAAATCCAAGGGGTATGTACATAATGAAAAGAAGAGAATTTGTCTCGACCACGCACCACAATTGTGGGTTTCCAGGGCAATGGGGTACTCAGAGCCGAGCCCATGGAAGTCTATGGGGATGTCACAGGTAGCGGTGGCTCGGTCTGTGGCCCTGGCGGTCTGGCGTATGTTGGGGGAATATTTACAGGGGATATATATATACAGTTCGTGACGCCACCTGTAGTCTCTGGTAATTTATACCAGCGCTGCTGTAGAGCTCTGAGGGGATGGTGAGGCAGCTAGATGTCGGGTCCCCTACAGGTGGGACTCTTCCCTCAGGTCGGTAGTTAAAGCAGGGTTGTGCAGGCATGCAAGTAAATAACTCAGTCTCACACGGTCAGCGTCTTTCCATACCTTTACTTGTAAGATGTTCAGGCAGGTCCCAGGGAGGCTGATCCAAGGAGAATGTATTTTGAGATAGCAGCTGGACAAGTTAGGGCCTCCTTTACTTTCACAACAATGAGTACAACCAGCCTGAAGCGTAGTTCCCTCTATAACTCCAGCTATTCCATAGCTGTACCGCCCAGTCAGTTTTGTGGTAGGAGCCTTCCTGTGAGAGAGCTGAATTCCTATCTTGTCCTGCAGAGACTCAAGGTCCTCACTCCCCCTGACCCCAGTTACGTACTGACTATTCGGGGCTGCTTGCCGCGACCTAAGGTCCGGTAAGTCTCTGGTTTTCTTACCACTATGCTTGAAGCTAATAGTGATCCTTCGGTCCCCAGTGACCGGTTACAATGTGCAGGACTTCTTCAATCCAAAAGCACTTTTCAAATATTCCTTTCCACTGTGCCTTTCGCCTTGTCCTCGCTTGTAGCATAAACACTCACACTTGCAAAAAGTCATATAATCACTCCCTTCTTCTCTTCCTTTAGAGTTAGTTACCAGACTCTCAGTTATCCACTAGGCAGGAGCACGTCTCTGAACCTTTCACTGTCCTTGGACAGGTGACTGAAGTATATCTGTACTAAGCTCTTCTTTCTTTGTCAATGTCTTCAAGTGAGGTACAGCTCTGACCAGGCTGAGGTGATCTATATCTCGCCCTTACTGGCCTCCACTTGCTGAACTGCTGATAGAACCAGGCTGGACTGCTTCCTCCCTCCAAGTTCCAGCTAGACTCCACACGTCTGCTCTGTCCGAAGACAGGAAACTGACTACACTAATCACTCAACCAATACACACCGACCACTCCCTCACAAGTGACTACACTACCCTAAGGGTGTGTCTAGTGTATGTTGAGTGAATGGGTATTGAGCATTAAACTGCTATCTCTCCACACATTCTCCAGGGTACTGCGTGTGCCTAACACCAGGGCTACACATTCCCCCATGCTAAAAGACAGCACTCCCGGGCTGTAAAATACAAAGAGACATTTTTGTTTATGCATGAAAACATCAACATTAAACAGTAATTCGTCCCATCCGGGAGGTAAGGATGTCTTAAACGTTGCAAAACAAAAACATTGAACATAGAAAAATACAAAAGTATTAAGGCATCAAAACATTCAATAAATACACAGTATTCTTGTGAAGGACCCGCACCAAACCTTCAACGTGGGTCCTGGGTGGGCTGCAGGACATCCGAATGCAGACCTCACTCAGTGCCACACCACACGGGTTTTTGTATTCAGAGGTAGTTGTGATGGTTTTATGTAAAACCAAGATAAAGCACCGAAGCGCAACTATATACAAATAAGTTCTGGGCTGGCACAGTCCTCAACCTCAAAGTCCATTGTAAGCAAAACGACACATATTATATCACATTATAATAATAATAAAGTGCAAAACTCTTTCTCTGTTTACCCAGCCGGGCATTCTACTGTTAGCAATATATAAATGTATTATATACTCGTTTAACTTGTGCAAAAATTGGCAAACATTCTTAAACTTTTTACAACTTTACTTATGGTAGACCCCTATCTGGATCTCACCGATTCTTACTGTTTAACTATTCAAATACATTTTCCACCCCGGGGGCTGGAACAATGCGGTGATCCCTAGATCCCAGGACTAACAAGTCATGCGCTGCTATTAGGGTCTGGGTCGCCACAGTTCTCGTGCGAACCTCTAGGGGCGCAACGGGTACATTCTCCTTGCGAGACACCGATTGCGTTTCAATCTGAGTCACAGTTAACGATATGGACCGTGTCATGGATTGCGATGGAAACTGGGTCGCATGTTGCGATGTAGATGTTGCTTTCATTTGCGATGAACCTGCAGGGGGCGATGCTGGGGCACGGCCGGATACTGCTTGAGCTGGAGACGGGGACGCTGCGGTAGTGGTGACGTTACCTGCGTCTGGGACGGGGTCACGGACGATGGTGACGTTAAGGGCATACCATCCCTTCATTCCCCAGTGCCGTGTGTATGTGACAATGTCTCCATTTACTAAGTCCCTCCCGGGATGGCCTTGCGGTAGGTGGGATTCTACGTCCCTGCGACTAACAAAGACCCCTGGGTAGAGGCCCGGTTCACGGATGAAGCCCCAGCCCTTCCGGAGCTGGAACTCTGTCACACACCCCTGCCGCCGCGGTTCCCTCAGGGTACCTTTCTCTCTCCGGACACTCTCCTTGTCCGCGATCAGCTCTGCATGTTGTCGCTGACGGTTCCGCTGAGCTTCCCGCTCTTCCTCCTGCTGGCGTTTCTGCTTCTCCTCACGACGCTGCCACTCATGTTCCCACTGGGCGGTGTAGGCGACGTCATCCAGGCGCGCCATCTCGTCCCAGTCGACGTCTGGTAACGACGGACAGGACCCCTCCGGTGTCCCTGCCGGGGACCGATCATCTGCTGCGGCCTCTTGGCCGGGCGGGCGTTCCGGAACTGGCGGTACCTCCTCAACCTCCTTCGCCTCCACCGCTTCACCGGTGGGATCAGGATTGGTACTTTCGGGGGCAGCCTCCGGTTGCTCCTTTGCCTTGGGCAGCAGAATTTTCGGTAACTCGAATCGTGGGGGGTCGTTGAGGGGAGAGATCACCGCGTCCCACAGCCTCCGCTGCTCCAGGGTACGCCGGCGTCTCTCGATCTCTTCAAATCCAGGTTGGTGCTGGACCATCTTCTTCAGGCGTGCATTTTCTTCCTGAATTTCTAGCAACGCCTGCTGCAGGTGCAGGACCACGGATGACTCCGGTGCTGGTGGCAGCTTGGCTGGGGCACGGGGCCTGCCTTCCTCCGCTTCCCTGCTCGGCTGCACACGTCCTGCTTCCATGATGTTCCAGAAGATTCTTTCATCTTCCTCCAGAGACGTCCGGTCTCTTCGTGGAGGCGGGGTTTGCGTCTCCTCCTCCTCGCAGGGAAGGTGAAGAGGAGGCGGACCTCCTTTGCTGTAGGGCAGGATCGCATGTTGTAATAGCACTTTGAGAGGGCAGGCATTTTCTTCGCGCCACAGGGGGGGTACACGCCCACGAAGGTACGCCCACCTTCTTCTCCAGCGCCTGAGGGCGCGAATATGGCGACAAAGATGGCGATTTTTGGCGCCAAAAGTGCAAACAGTCCTTTTCACAAAAACAACTCCATAGGCACACAGGGCTCGCAATTTTGCGAGTTTCGCATCCTGTTCGTGACGCCAAGTTGTATCGACCCGCCACCACAATTGTGGGTTACCAGGGCAATGGGGTACTCAGAGCCGAGCCCATGGAAGTCTATGGGGATGTCACAGGTAGCGGTGGCTCGGTCTGTGGCCCTGGCGGTCTGGCGTATGTTGGGGGAATATTTACAGGGGATATATATATACAGTTCGTGACGCCACCTGTAGTCTCTGGTAATTTATACCAGCGCTGCTGTAGAGCTCTGAGGGGATGGTGAGGCAGCTAGATGTCGGGTCCCCTACAGGTGGGACTCTTCCCTCAGGTCGGTAGTTAAAGCAGGGTTGTGCAGGCATGCAAGTAAATAACTCAGTCTCACACGGTCAGCGTCTTTCCATACCTTTACTTGTAAGATGTTCAGGCAGGTCCCAGGGAGGCTGATCCAAGGAGAATGTATTTTGAGATAGCAGCTGGACAAGTTAGGGGCCTCCTTTACTTTCACAACAATGAGTACAACCAGCCTGAAGCGTAGTTCCCTCTATAACTCCAGCTATTCCATAGCTGTACCGCCCAGTCAGTTTTGTGGTAGGAGCCTTCCTGTGAGAGAGCTGAATTCCTATCTTGTCCTGCAGAGACTCAAGGTCCTCACTCCCCTGACCCCAGTTACGTACTGACTATTCGGGGCTGCTTGCCGCGACCTAAGGTCCGGTAAGTCTCTGGTTTTCTTACCACTATGCTTGAAGCTAATAGTGATCCTTCGGTCCCCAGTGACCGGTTACAATGTGCAGGACTTCTTCAATCCAAAAGCACTTTTCAAATATTCCTTTCCACTGTGCCTTTCGCCTTGTCCTCGCTTGTAGCATAAACACTCACACTTGCAAAAAGTCATATAATCACTCCCTTCTTCTCTTCCTTTAGAGTTAGTTACCAGACTCTCAGTTATCCACTAGGCAGGAGCACGTCTCTGAACCTTTCACTGTCCTTGGGACAGGTGACTGAAGTATATCTGTACTAAGCTCTTCTTTCTTTGTCAATGTCTTCAAGTGAGGTACAGCTCTGACCAGGCTGAGGTGATCTATATCTCGCCCTTACTGGCCTCCACTTGCTGAACTGCTGATAGAACCAGGCTGGACTGCTTCCTCCCTCCAAGTTCCAGCTAGACTCCACACGTCTGCTCTGTCCGAAGACAGGAAACTGACTACACTAATCACTCAACCAATACACACCGACCACTCCCTCACAAGTGACTACACTACCCTAAGGGTGTGTCTAGTGTATGTTGAGTGAATGGGTATTGAGCATTAAACTGCTATCTCTCCACACATTCTCCAGGGTACTGCGTGTGCCTAACACCAGGGCTACACAAATGTATAAAAACTATAATGGAAGGTAAATTACCTAGGACTAGGCCTCCCTGGTATGAGGAGAGCAGCGTTGTAGGCTAACAGTGTAGCAATGGGGGAACGCTGAAAAAGGAACAGGGTTTACAAGCGATGTCATATAAAGAAAGGGAAGCAAAAATAACTACTGAAGAGAAGCGCCAGGGTAACAGATACCTTATGGAAGCCAGAAGCGAAGAACGTGGACCAAGGCAGGGTGCAGGACGCTAATGGTGCCGCACTTCCGGGTTTAAAAAGCCCCCTGACACGGCGTCATGATGCGGTTTAGCCTATGTGGGAGAGACCACACAACCTATCCGTGACAGAATCTCCCAGCATAAATCGAATATACGTTGCCAGAAAACACATCTCCCACTCCCCTATCACTTTAAGGAATCTAACCATAGTTATAGTTTTTATACATTCTCTTCTTTTCATTATGTACATACCCCTTGGATTTTTTCTTTTCTTTTAGTTCTTTCAGCAAGGTCCATTTCTGTGGTAACAGTTTTATGCGCCTTATTACAGGTAACTTCTTCTTTTTTTTCACTGCATTTTTTCACTGCACTTTTCTCATGCCACACTTCAGGTACCAGTTATTTCTCTTTCTTTCGTTTGCAATTTTCTTTTTGCAATTTTTTTATTGCCTACCTTACTAGTCATATTGATTTATGATTTATATTATATTTTTCTCTTTAGCGCATTTCTCAACTATAGTTAGTTTCCAGCGCTTGACTATATATACCTTTGGCCACATTTCAGGTATTGTTGCACATTCTTCCTTTTCTCCCTTTTTTACTTTTTTATAAAAAATGTTTTTACTCAATTTGTCCTCCCTTTTCTTTTTCTTGTCTTCATTTTTTCTTATGTTTGCAGCGGCATATTCTATGTGGTTCCCTTCTATACATCCACCAGAGGTAGCCCCTTTGTTTTTTTTCCCTTTTTTTTCTTTTCTTTCCCTTTTCCTTCCCTCTTTTTTTCCCCTTTTTTTTCCTCTTTGCCTTATACTTGTTATACTTGTTGTATATATTTCTCTTTATATTTCTATTGTTCGTGTTCCTTTTTCTTTTGGGGTCACTGCTTGGGCACCTTCAAATTGTATTAAAATTATATTATCTCATTGCAGGTGTTGCTTCCAATATTCTATCCATATGGCTGACTATTCCGCTATTTTCACTATTAGGCTATACCTTTGTACCTTCTGGCACTTGGCTCATGTTCACCATTATTCTGTAGCTTGCAGATTTGTCTAAACGTTCTGTAGCCTTTCAGGGGGTTTTAGCTCTGAGATCGCTGTCTGGGTAGACAGAATGGCACGGAAACAGTTCATTCAGACAGCAATTATGGTAAAAACTGGCCGCAACCAGTTTTATTAAAGTCCACAGCAAACAGATAAAACAAAGCATAAACAAAAGACCTAGGCTTGTCTAGCCACTAATTACACTTATGTAATGTCCCTTTCTATCAGGAACCCAGACTCTATCAGTCTGTGCCCAAAACAACACATATGATATATGTTACCAGTATGGAGTCTCCCAGATACTCCTCCTTATGTCTGGAGGTCCACCCGACGTCCAGACTTGAGAAAGATCCACTCCTATTCAGTAGTCATTATCCTGGAGGTTCACAGAGACACTCCTGTGTCCGGGGTACCTCTAACCCAGACTGAGACGGCTCCCCTCCTCTTCAGTAATCATCAGCATGGAGGTTCACAGAGACACTCCTGTGTCCGGGGTACCTCTAACCCAGACTGAGACGGCTCCCCTCCTCTTCAGTAAACATCAGCATGGAGGTTCACAGAGACACTCCTGTTTCCGGGGTACATCTAACCCAGACTGAGACGGCTCCCCTCCTCTTCAGTAATCATCAGCATGCATTCTCACAGAGACTGCTTCCTTGTGCCAGGACACCTCTCTGTGTCCAGGCTGAAGACAGCTCTAACACTCTTGGAGACTGTTTCTTGTGCCAGGACACCTCCCTGTGTCCAGGCTAAACTAGCTCTCTGACTGTGTCCGCAGACACCTATTTCTGGCTTCTTAATTAACAGCTGAGTGGTTACAGGTTTGAGCTGCAAGTATGCACTGAGTGGAAGGTGTAATGACCTTTCTCTACCACCAGGTCTACAAAGCCATACACCTCCCTTATACCAGTCAGCAAAGCACCCAGGTGAAATATACACCCCATCTAACCCACATATTCTCACTGCCTCACAGTTCACTAAGCACTTCTGGATAACAGTTCTTTGAAGACTCATATCTCACATCTCTGAATGACATTTACTATTAGATTACGGTTATTACAATAACTTTATGTTAAATTTGTTGTTTCTTTTCCTTACAAACGTTGATGTATGATTAATTTTGTGCATTTGTCTTATTTTATACATTTCAGTTCATTTCTGTACACTGTCTGAGGAAGGCTATTGTTTTATGGCCGAAAACGTTCATTGTGTACATCACCTTTATTAGTTGTGGATATTAATAAAAGGAAAAAGCCACAAGCAATTTATACTTTTTCAATTTTTATTCTTTTCTGAGTGCCAAGTTATTTTCATTCAGGATCAGTAATGTAATGTATGTACACAGTGACTGCACCAGCAGAATGTGAGTGCAGCTCTGGGTATAATACAGGATGTAACTCAGGATCAGTAATGTAATGTATGTACACAGTGACTGCACCAGCAGAATGGTGAGTGCAGCTCTGGAGTATAATACAGGATGTAACTCAGGATCAGTAATGTATGTATGTACACAGTGACTGCACCAGCGAATAGTGAGTGCAGCTCTGGGTATAATACAGGATGTAACTCAGGATCAGTAATGTAATGTATGTACACAGTGACTGCACCAGCAGAATGGTGAGTGCAGCTCTGGAGTATAATACAGGATGTAACTCAGGATCAGTAATGTATGTATGACACAGTGACTGCACCAGCAGAATGTGAGTGCAGCTTGGGTATAATACAGGATGTAACTCAGGATCGTATGTAATGTATGTACACAGTGACTGCACCATGCAGAATAGTGAGTGTAGCTCTGGAGTTATACAGGATTAACTCAGGATCAGTATGTATGTAGTCACAGTGACTTGCACCAGCAGAATAGTGAGTGCAGCTCTGGGGTATAATACAGGATGTAATCGGATCGTATATTAATGTATGTACACAGTGACTGCACCAGCAGAATAGTGAGTGTAGCTCTGGAGTATATACAGGATTAACTCAGGATCAGTAATGTAATGTATGTGCACAGTGACTGCACCAGCAGAATAGTGAGTGCAGCTCTGGGGATAATACAGGATGTAACTCAGGATCAGTAATGTAATGTATGTACACAGTGACTGCACCAGCAGAATAGTGAGTGCAGCTCTGGAGTATAATACAGGATGTAACTCAGGATCAGTAATGTAATGTATGTGCACAGTGACTGCACCAGCAGAATAGTGAGTGCAGCTCTGGGTATTCAGGATGAAATTAGATCAGTAATGTAATGTATGTACACAGTGACTGCACCAGCAGAATAGTGAGTGCAGCTCTGGAGTATAATACAGGATGTAACTCAGGATCAGTAATGTAATGTATGTCACAGTGACTGCACCAGCAGAATAGTGAGTGCAGCTCTGGGTATAATACAGGATGTAACTCAGGATCAGTAATGTAATGTATGTACACAGTGACTGCACCAGCAGAATAGTGAGTGCAGCTCTGGGTATAATACAGGATGTAACTCAGGATCAGTAATGTAATGTATGTACACAGTGACTGCACCAGCAGAATAGTGAGTGCAGCTCTGGAGTATAATACAGGATGTAACTCAGGATCAGTAATGTAATGTATGTACACAGTGACTGCACCAGCAGAATAGTGAGTGCAGCTCTGGAGTATAATACAGGATGTAACTCAGGATCAGTAATGTAATGTATTACACAGTGACTGCACCAGCAGATGTGAGTGCAGCTCTGGAGTTAATACAGGATGTATCTCAGGACGTTGATGTACACAGGACTCCAGGATGAGTGCAGCTCTCTGGGTAATAGATGTACTCAGGACATAGTTGTTCACAGTGACTGCACCAGCAGATGTGTGCAGCTCTGGAGTTATATACAGGATGTAATCAGGATCAGTAATGTATTGGTGCACAGTGGACTTCACCAGCAGAATAGTGATGTACAGCCTGGGTATATACAGGATGTAACGCAGGATCAGTAATGTAACTTACCACAGTGACTGCACCAGCAGAAATAGTGGTGTAGCTCTGGAGTATAATACAGGATAACTCTGGATCAGTAATGTAATGTTGTGCACAGTGACTTCACCAGCAGAATTGTAGGGGTTCTGGGTTTAATACAGGATGTATCTCAGGATCAGTAATTAATGTATGTACACAGTGACTGCACCAGCAGAATAGTGAGTGCAGCTCTGAGTATATACAGGATGTAACTCAGGATCAGTAATGTAATGTATGTGCACAGTGACTGCACCAGCGAATAGTGAGTGCAGCTCTGGAATATACAGGATGTAACTTAGGATCAGTAATGTAATGTATGTCACAGTGACTGCACCAGCAGAATAGTGAGTGCAGCTCTGGAGTATAATACAGGATGTACTCAGGATCAGTAATGTATGTACACAGTGACTGCACAGCAGAATAGTGAGTGCAGCTTGGGTATAATCAGGATGTAACTCAGGATCAGTAATGTAATGTATGTACACAGTGACTGCACCAGCAGAATAGTGAGTGAGCTCTGGGGTATAATAAGGATGTAACTCAGGATCAGTAATGTAATGTATGTACACAGTGACTGCACCAGCAGAATAGTGAGTGCAGCTCTGGAGTATAATACAGGATGTAACTCAGGATCAGTAATGTAATGTATGTACACAGTGACTGCACAGCAGAATAGTGAGTGCAGCTCTGGGTATAATACAGGATGTAACTCAGGATCAGTAATGTAATGTATGTACACAGTGACTGCACCAGCAGAATAGTGAGTGCAGCTCTGGAGTATAATACAGGATGTACTCAGGATCAGTAATGTAATGTATGTCACGTGACTGCACCAGCAGAATAGTGAGTGAGCTTGGGTATAATAGGATGTAACTCAGGATCAGTAATGTAATGTATGTACACAGTGACTGCACCAGCAGAATGTGAGTGAGCTCTGGAGTATAATACAGGATTAACTCAGGATCAGTAATGTAATGTATGTACACAGTGACTCACCAGCAGAATAGTGAGTGCAGCTCTGGGTATAATACAGGATGTAACTCAGGATCAGTATGTAATGTATGTACACAGTGACTGCACCAGCAGAATAGTGAGTGAGCTCTGGAGTATAATACAGGATGTAACTCAGGATCAGTAATGTATGTCACAGTGACTGCACAGCAGAATAGTGAGTGAGCTCTGGTATAACAGATGTACTCAGGATCAGTAATGTAAGATGTCACAGTGACTGCACAGCAAATAGTGAGTGCAGCTCTGGAGTATAATACAGGATGTAACTCAGGATCAGTAATGTAATGTATGTCACAGTGACTGCACCAGCAGAATAGTGAGTGCAGCTCTGGAGTATAATACAGGATGTAACTCAGGATCAGTAATGTAATGTATGTACACAGTGACTGCACCAGCAGAATAGTGAGTGCAGCTCTGGAGTATAATACAGGATGTAACTCAGGATCAGTAATGTAATGTATGTCACAGTGACTGCACCAGCAGAATAGTGAGTGCAGCTCTGGGTATAATACAGGATGTAACTCAGGATCAGTAATGTAATGTATGTACACAGTGACTGCACCAGCAGAATAGTGAGTGCAGCTCTGGAGTATAATACAGGATGTAACTCAGGTCAGTAATGTAATGTATGTCACAGTGACTGCACCAGCAGAATAGTGAGTGCAGCTCTGGAGTATAATACAGATGTAACTCAGGATCAGTATGTAATGTACACAGTGACTGCACCGCAGAATAGTGAGTGCAGCTCTGGTATATACAGGATGTAACTCAGGATCAGTAATGTAATGTTGAACAGTGACTGCACCAGCGAATGTGAGTGAGCTCTGTAAACGAGTACTCAGGATCAGTAATGTTATGACACAGTGACTCACCAGCAGAATAGTGAGTGAGCTCGGTATAATACAGGATTAACTCAGGATCATAATGTATGTTCACAGTGACTGCACCAGCAGAATAGGAGTGAGCTCTGGAGTATAATACAGGATTAACTCAGATCAGTAATGTAATGTATGTACAGTGACTGCACCAGCAAATGTGAGTGAGCTCTGGGGTATAATACAGGATGTAACCAGGATCAGTAATGTATTTGTACACAGTGACTGCACCAGCAGAATAGTGAGTGAGCTCTGGGTAAATACAGGATGTAACTCAGGATCAGTAATGTAATGTATGTCACAGTGACTGCACCAGCAGAATAGTGAGTGCAGCTTGGGTATATACAGGATGTAACTCAGGATCAGTAATGTAATGTATGTACACAGTGACTGCACAGCAGAATGTGAGTGCAGCTCTGGGAATACAGGATATAGACAGTATGATTTTCACAGACACCAGAATGGTGCAGTCGGTATAACAGGATGTACTAGTCAGTATGAATGTATGACACAGTGACTGCACCAGCAGAATAGTGAGTGCAGCTCTGGGTAATACAGGATGTAACTCAGGATCAAGTAATGTATGACACAGTGACTGCACCAGCAGAATAGTGAGTGCAGCTCTGGGGTATAATACAGGTGTAACTCAGGATCAGTAATGTAATGTATGAACACAGTGACTGCACCAGCAGAATAGTGAGTGACTCTGGAGTATAATAAGGATGTAACTCAGATCAGTAATGTATGTAGACACAGTGACTGCACAGCAGAATAGTGAGTGCAGCTCTGGGTATAATACAGGATGTAACTCAGGACATAATGTAATGTATACACAGTGACTGCACAGCAGAATAGTGAGTGAGCTCGGGTATAATAAGGATGTAACTCAGGATCAGTATAATGTTGACACAGTGACTGACCCAAATAGTGAGTGAGCTCTGGTATAATACGATGTACTCAGGATCAGTAATGTATGTACACAGTGACTGCACCAGCAATAGTGGTGCAGCTCTGGTATAATAAGGATTAACTCAGGATCAGTAATGTAATGTATGACACAGTGACTGCACCAGCAGAATAGTGAGTGAGCTCTGGAGTATAATACAGGATTAACTCAGGATCAGTAATGTAATGTTGTCACAGTGACTCACCACAGAATAGTGAGTGACTCTGGGTATAATACAGGATGTAACCAGGATCAGTAATGTATGTACACGTGACTGCACCAGCAGAAAGTGAGTGAGCTCTGGAGTATAATACAGGATTAACTCAGGATCAGTATGTAATGGTGTGCACAGTGACTGCACCAGCAGAATAGTGAGTGCAGCTCTGGGGTATAATACAGGATGTACTCAGGATCAGTAATGTAAGTATGTACACAGTGACTGCACCGCAGAATAGTGAGTGCAGCTCTGGAGATATACAGGATGTAACTCAGGATCAGTAATGTAATGTATGCACAGTGACTGCACCAGCAGAAAGTGAGTGCAGCTCTGGATATAACAGGATGTAACTAGGATCAGTATGTAATGTATGTCACAGTGACTGCACCACAGAATAGTGAGTGCAGCCTGGGTATAATACAGGATGTAACTCAGGATCAGTAATGTATGTTACACAGTGAACTGGGCACCAGCAGATAGATGAGTGCAGATTGGGGTGTATAAGGATGTAACTCAGGATCAGTAATGTAATGTATGAACACAGTGACTGCACCAGCAGAATAGTGAGTGTAGCTCTGGGGTATAATATAGGATGTAACTCAGGATCAGTAATGTAATGTATGAACACAGTGACTGCACCAGCAGAATAGTGAGTGTAGCTCTGGAGTATAATACAGGATGTAACTCAGGATCAGTAATGTAATGTATGTACACAGTGACTGCACCAGCAGAATAGTGAGTGCAGCTCTGGAGTATAATATGGATGTAACTCAGGATCAGTAATGTAATGTATATACACAGTGACTGTACCAGCAGAATAGTGAGTGCAGCTCTGGAGTATAATACAGGATGTAACTCAGGATCAGTAATGTAATCTATGTACACAGTGACTGCACCAGCAGAATAGTGAGTGTAGCTCTGGGGTATAATATAGGATGTAACTCAGGATCAGTAATGTAATGTATGTACACAGTGACTGCACCAGCAGAATAGTAAGTGCAGCTCTGGAGTATAATACAGGATGTAGCTCAGGATCAGTAATGTAATGTATGTACACAGTGACTGCACCAGCAGAATAGTGAGTGCAGCTCTGGAGTATAATACAGGATGTAACTCAGGATCAGTAATGTAATGTATGTACACAGTGACTGCACCAGCAGAATAGCGAATGCAGCTCTGGGGTATAATATAGGATGTAACTCAGGATCAGTAATGTACTGTATGTACACAGTGACTGCACCAGCAGAATAGTGAGTGCAGCTCTGGGGTATAATACAGGATGTAACTCAGGATCAGTAATGTAATGTATGCACACAGTGACTGCACCAGCAGAATAGTGAGTGCAGCTCTGGGGTATAATACAGGATGTAACTCAGGATCAGTAATGTAATGTATGTACACAGTGACTGCACCAGCAGAATAGTGAGTGCAGCTCTGGGGTATAATATAGGATGTAACTCAGGATCAGGGAGTTGGAATCTTTACCTAGTGCACTATGTGACGGATAATACTTGGACATCTGCCCATTTCACCTATCCTAAAACTACTTGACGCTGTGGGAGTTTGGCCTCTATGGAGTTCGGCCTCTGTGGGAGTTTGGTCACTGTAGGAGTTCGGCCTCTGTGGAGTTTGGCCTCTGTGGGAGTTTGGCCTCTGGGGAGTTCGGCCTCTGTGGAGTTCGGCCTCTGAGGGAGTTTAGCCTCTGTGGGAGTTTGGCCTCTGGGGAGTTCAGCCTCTGTGGGAGTTTGGTCACTGTAGGAGTTCGGCCTGTGTGAAGTTCGGCCTCTGAGGGAGATCAGCCTCTGTGGAGTTTGGCCTCTGGGGAGTTCGGCCTCTGAGGGAGTTCAGCCTCTGTGGGAGTTTGGCCTCTGGGATTTCGGCCTCTGTGGGAGTTCGGCCTCTGGGGAGTTCGACCTCTGAGGAGTTCGGCCTCTGTGGGTATTTGGTCACTGTAGGAGTTCGGCCTGTGTGGAGTTCGGCCTCTGAGGGAGTTTGGCCTCTGTGGGAGTTTGGCCTCTGGGGAGTTCGGCCTCTGTGGGAGTTCAGCCTCTGGGGAGTTCGCCTCTGGGGAGTTCGGCCTCTGAGGGAGTTTGGCCTCTGTGGGAGTTTGGCCTCTGGGAGTTAGGCCTCTGTGGAGTTTGGTCACTGTAGGAGTTTGGCCTCTGTGGAGTTCGGCCTCTCTGGAGTTTGGCCTCTCTGGAGTTCGGCATCTGTGGGAGTTCGGCCTCTTTGGTAGTTCGGCCTATGTGGGAGTTCGGCCTCTGGGGAGTTCGGCCTCTGGGAGTTCGGCCTCTGTGGAGTTTGGCCTCTGTGGAGTTGGCCTCTGTGGAGTTCGGCCTCTGTGGAGTTCGGCCTCTGTGGAGTTCGGCCTCCGTGGAGTTTGACCTCTGTGGAGTTTGACTTCTGAGTTTGGCCTCTGGGGAGTTTGGTCACTGTAGGAGTTCGGCCTCTGGGGAGTTTCGGCCTCTGGGGAGTTTGGCCTCTGTGGAGTTCGGCTCTGGGAGTTTGGCCTCTGTGGAGTTCGGCCTCTCTGGAGTTTGGCCTCTCTGGAGTTCGGCATCTGTGGGAGTTCGGCCTCTGTGGAGTTCGGCCTCTGGGGAGTTCGGCCTCTGGGGAGTTCGGCCTCTGTGGAGTTTGGCCTCTGTGGGAGTTCGGCCTCTGGGGAGTTCGGCCTCTGTGGAGTTCGGCCTCTGTGGAGTTCGGCCTCTGTGGAGTTCGGCCTCCGTGGAGTTTGACCTCTGTGGAGTTTGACTTCTGAGTTTGGCCTCTGTGGGAGTTTGGTCACTGTAGGAGTTCGGCCTCTGGGGAGTTCGGCCTCTGGGGAGTTCGGCCTCTGGGGAGTTTGGCCTCTGTGGAGTTCGGCCTCTGGGGAGTTTGGCCTCTGTGGAGTTCGGCCTCTCTGGAGTTTGGCCTCTCTGGAGTTCGGCATCTGTGGGAGTTCGGCCTCTTTGGTAGTTCGGCCTATGTGGGAGTTCGGCCTCTGGGGAGTTCGGCCTCTGGGGAGTTCGGCCTCTGTGGAGTTTGGCCTCTGTGGGAGTTCGGCCTCTGGGGAGTTCGGCCTCTGTGGAGTTCGGCCTCTGTGGAGTTCGGCCTCTGTGGAGTTCGGCCTCCGTGGAGTTTGACCTCTGTGGAGTTTGACTTCTGAGTTTGGCCTCTGTGGGAGTTTGGTCACTGTAGGAGTTCGGCCTCTGGGGAGTTCGGCCTCTGGGGAGTTTGGCCTCTGTGGAGTTCGGCCTCTGGGGAGTTTGACCTCTGTGGGAGTTCGGCCTCTGTGGAGTTCGGCCTCTGGGGAGTTTCGCCTCTGGGGAGTTCGGCCACTCTTGCACACCTCCACTCCCCACATTTCCTTGTATTTATACCATACAGTTAGCGCGGTCGCGTCACTGACAGACTTGTCCTAGTTTTTCTCTCTTCCTACAAGTTATAGGAATGATATTTTTCCTTATACTTCGTTACTTGATACATTGGACGTCTCACAGTATTTGATGTCTCGCTGCCTCTTAGACTTTTGTAACCCCGTCTAACCTTTCACCAAAACCCATCTAGATCCAGCAGTTTGATAATGTATTCCGGGGGGGCACTTACTTACTGCGGGCATTTCTACCTCCCGTGTTTATTACCATTTGCATTATGCAATAAAACAAAATATCAAACATCATTAAAAGTTAATTGTAGCTGTAATAATTGTTTTTTAACGACTGTCTTTATGGATGGAGCATTACGCCTGAACAGTTGCCTGAGCGCCCGTTCTACTATCGATTTTGTGATATACCTTCCAGATAGGCAGGAACTGACTAAGACCATAATGTTTACGACTTCTGGTCATCTTATTCCCCAGAGTTTAGGACAATCTTCTTAGCCCGAAGATCAAATCTTTCAGCAGAAAAGTACAAGAAAAGACGTTCTTTTCCCTTAAAGGAAAACTTGCACTCAGCAGAAACGACATATTGTTAGAACTCTCCTAGATCCTTCTGACCATCTGATAATCCAGAATGTTCTAGAATGTGGATAAAATATCGGAAATTGGATGAACCCTTATTTTTGCTTTTTTTTTTTCTCCCCGTCTTCCAAGAGTTACATTTTTCCATATCCATAGCTCGTTTTTTTGCGGGACGAGTTGTAATTTGAAATGACAGAACTTATTTTCCCATACAATATACTGAAAAACGAGGAAAACAGTGAAAAAAGTGGTAAAAAAAAAACAATTCTGCCACAGTTTTTCTGTTTTTATTTTTGTGGCGTTCATTCTGCGGTAAAAATGACCTGGAATCTTGTTTTTCCAGGTCAGTACAATTACAGTGACACAAAACTTTAATAGATTTTTTTTAAAATTTTAAATGGTGAAAATTTTTTTTTTAAAGTTTGTAAAAAAAATGTTCTTTTTTGTCGCCATTTTCGGTGACTTATAATGTCTTAATTTTTCTTTCAATGGAGCTATGTGAGAGCTTATTTGTTTTTCTGAGCAATTTTGAGGTAGGTACATTTTGATCACTTGTTTCTGCATTTTTTTTGACAAGTATGGCTCCTAAAAAACAGGAATTCTGATGTTTAGATTTTTTTATCTTTTCGTTGTGTGTTTTTGTGGCTTAATTCATTTTATATTTTGATAGATTGGACTTTTTTTAACTCTACGATACCAAATAGGTCTATTTTTTAAATTATAAAATGTCTTTATTTTTAATGGGGAATGGGGAGGTGATTCGAGCTTCTATATATTTTTTCTATATATTTTTTTTAAACTTTTTTAACAAAATTTTTACTGACATTTTTGAGCCCATTTCGATGACTTGGACCTGCTAACTTCTGATTGCTTACACTGTACACTGCAATAGCACAGTATTGCGGTATGTAGTGAAAATCACTGTCTCCTTTGAAGAATATAGCTGAGCTTCAAGGAAGGAACAAGATCCCAGCGGCGGAGCTTTCAGGAGGTAACCCATCAGGTACCTGCAATAGCAATGCGGGGAGCCAATGGAAGATGGAACACACAAGCATCGGCACATGTTCATTTAAATGCTTTGACAAAAATACCTGCTATTTAGTTTAGCCACACTCTGCCACAGGTGAAGAGGATTAGCCACGCTCTGCCACTGGTGAAGAGGTTTAGCCACACTCTGCCACGGGTGAAGAGGTTTAGCCACACTCTGCCACTGGTGAAGAGGTTTAGCCACACTCTGCCATGGGTGAAGAGGTTTAGCCACTCTCTGCCACGGGTGAAGAGGTTTAGCCACTCTCTGCCACGGGTGAAGAGGTTTAGCCACACTCTGCCATGGGTGAAAAGGTTTAGCCACACTCTGCCATGGGTGAAGAGGTTTAGCCACACTCTGCCATGGGTGAAGAGGTTTAGCCACACTCTGCCACGGGTGAAGAGGTTTAGCCACTCTCTGCCACGGGTGAAGAGGTTTAGCCACACTCTGCCATGGGTGAAAAGGTTTAGCCACACTGTGCCATGGGTGAAGAGGTTTAGCCACACTCTGCCACAGGTGAAGAGGTTTAGCCACTCTCTGCCACGGGTGAAGAGGTTTAGCCACACTCTGCCACGGGTGAAGAGGTTTAGCCACTCTCTGCCATGGGTGAAGAGGTTTAGCCACTCTCTGCCACGGGTGAAGAGGTTTAGCCACTCTCTGCCACGGGTGAAGAGGTTTAGCCACACTCTGCCACGGGTGAAAAGGTTTAGCCACACCCTGCCATGGGTGGTGTGATGAACGGGCACACAGTCCGCCACACGGTAGCCCGGGGGTCACGGCTTGTGATCCCACCGCTGCCACCAATATGTGATGAACGGGCACACAGTCCGCCACAACGGTAGCCCGGGGGTCACGGCTTGTGATCCCACCGCTGCCACCACATGTGATGGAACGTGCACACACACGACGGCTGCTGCCGTCCGACCCAGTAAACTGCAGGGATTTATAACTATCCCACTTCCACTTAGGAACTTGCAGCTCTCTGGCGCCCCCTTACCCTCAGGTCAGTCAGGGAACTGCACCTAGGATAATTAGTCGCCAGACGGGTCACTTGGATGTGTGCTGGCTATTGGGCACGCTGCAGTGAGGGAATTATAATTACTCCTGGCTGCCGCCAGGCAGTACCCTTATAAACCCCGCTGCGTCACTGCCAGCGTCACCCAATAGATTAACACTTTACACCCCTTTCTTTTAGCTGCCACCAGCTACGGCTTTTGATGAACAATTTATCAAGAGGGTCCGTAGCAACCCCAAAACAGTAGCGTAGTGCTTCAGGCACGTGCAAATTCGTTTATAGAGCAGGAGAAACAAACTAATAAATTTATAGGTTTATTCCTTAAAAAAATCAGGCAGTGCTTATATAATATAAAAAGATGTAACAAACTGAGACAATATAGTTATGTACAGATGCAGTTATAAAATAAAATGGGATTAAGAATGAAAGATAACTCTCATGATAGTTAGATCATATACAGGCAAGCCAGGCTGGGGGAAGGAGCCACACGTCATAGTTCATTGGGAGATCTCTTACTCAGCACATCCCAGCAGAAAGACAACCTAAGGAACTTCACTGTAAGACTTATGCATGTCAGCTTCTGACCTCACAAAAGGGGCTGGTTTTCTGGCCACCTCCCCTGGCTGCAAGCTATGGTTTGAGCTCTGCAATATCATAAGGTCCATAACTCGTTCTGTGAACCTAGCAGAATAACGGCAGACCTATCAATGGTCTTATTCTAAACTGACGGTTCCAATGAGCCCACACTTGGGTGGGCTAGTTCATGGGGCACCCGAGAATTCCATTTCTCGGGTTCTGTTGGAGTTACGGGTTTACCAGTACCACGGGAACGATGCCCGTCGGCGCATGGTTCAACACAGTAACTTTCGTGTTTCTAGCGAATGTTCCCACCGTGTTATTCCAAAAAAGAATGAATTCTCCAAAATGGCTGCTATAGGACTTTTGCAGGGTTTGCTAAGACAAAGGAAAATTCCTGAGGTGGGAGGGATGAGAGATCGAGTGCGCTGCAGAGAGAAGGAGGGAGGGGCAACTTTGCCCTGTGCTTGCAAACAGTGGGGGGTTGTAGTTCTAGCAACAGCACAAGACATGAAGCTTGCAATATCATCACAGGTGGAGGGGGCCGAGCTTCACCAAACCCACTCCATGACAGATATATGCATCTTCAGGCATTAAGGAGTTGTTGTCACGTCTTCATGTTATTTTTCTGATATTCTAAATTGATACTTCATATTTATATATTATACTTTTTCTTCATTTCCCCTCCTTCTTTTTCATTTTTCTATTACCACCTGAATGGGTTCCCTCACACGTATAAGAGATGGAGAGTTTTTTTCTTTTTACTTTTATAAACTAAGACTGGGAGCTTTTGTGCCTTACCCTTGCAATCATCAATCATGGCTGCCGCGGGGATGCGCGGGCGGCTTCTGCAGTCCGCGTTGCCAAAGGCCTCCTAAAGATTGCGGTGCCGGTCCCTGACGTCACAGGAAGTTTTTCCTTGACCTGCACCGTCATCAGATGGCCGGAAGTGACATGGTTTCTGCGGAAATACCTGCTCTCGCGTGCGCCGCTATACCGCAGCTAATTTAATACACCTGAGCGCTGCACTATTTATAAGTGAACGGCATGCTAATCCACACTTCCCCCGAAGAAGCCTGATGAGCGAAACGTGCGTCGGGGCACGCGCCTAGCATTGCACACCGACCCAGATGGGTAAGCACTAATAGCACTTTATCCTGCACCTTTTTGGCACTTTATAGGAGGATCCAATATGGTTCATACAAATGTTTATCCTCTTGACATCTCTATTGCTGTTTTTTTTGGGATCTTATATGAGGCTCTTGTTTTCCCATAATTTAACCAATTGGTTTTGCTACATGTCCCCTTAAGGCAGTTTTTTAGGGATCTATGTGCTCGATCTGTGCGTTTTTTTGTGTGTTATTCTTGTTTCATTTTTGCACTCATCTATTATTATTGCTGTTTTTGTGTTGTTTTTTAAAAAAATTCTTATAAATTGTTTTTTTATTATGATTGAGGCTATGTGCACACGTTGCTGATTTTTTGCTTTTTTTTTGCGTTTTTTGCGGCAAAAACGCTTAAAAAATGCGTGAATGAAGCATCCTATTATTTAGAATGAATTCTGCAATTTTTGTGCACATGGTGCGTTTTTTTCCGTGAAAAAAACGCATCATGGAAAAAAAAGCAGCATGTTCATTAATTTCGCGGAAAATTTGCGGAATTCCCGCTATATTAATGACCCTGGGATGTTCAGGAAAAAAACGCGAAAATCCACACAAAAAATGCACAAAATCCGCACAATAAACGCGTAGAAACCACAAAAAAAACGCATGCGGATTTCCTGGCAAAAAGTCCGGTTTTGCTCAGGAAATTTCTGCAAACATTCCGCAACGTGTGCACAGCCTTACAGTTTCAGATTATTTTTGGGCTAGGTGCTATTCTTGTACATAGGGGCAGTATTATAGTAGTTATATTCTTGTACACATGGGGCAGTATTATAGTAGTTATATTCTTGTACATAGGAGCAGTATTATAGTAGTTATATTCTTGTACATAGGGGCAGTATTATAGTAGTTATATTCTTGTACATAGGGGGCAGTATTATAGTAGTTATATTCTTGTACATAGGGGCAGTATTATAGTAGTTATATTCTTGTACATAGGGGCAGTATTATAGTAGTTATATTCTTGTACATAGGGGCAGTATTATAGTAGTTATATTCTTGTACATAAGGGGGTATTATAGTAGTTATATTCTTGTACATAAAGGGCAGTATTATAGTAGTTATATTCTTGTACATAAAGGGCAGTATTATAGTAGTTATATTCTTGTACATAGGAGCAGTATTATAGTAGTTATATTCTTGTACATAGGGGCAGTATTATAGTAGTTATATTCTTGTATATAGGAGCAGAATTATAGTAGTTATATTCTTGTACGTAGGAGCAGTATTATAGTAGTTATATTCTTGTACATAAGGGGCAGTATTATAGTAGTTATATTCTTGTACATAGGCGCAGCATTATAGTAGTTATTTTCTTGTACATAGGAGCAGTATTATAGTAGTTATATTCTTGTACATAAGGGGCAGTATTATAGTAGTTATATTCTTGTACATAAGGGGCAGTATTATAGTAGTTACATTCTTGTACATGGGGCAGTATTATAGTAGTTATATTCTTGTACATAAAGGGCAGTATTATAGTAGTTATATTCTTGTACATAGGAGCAGTAATATAGTAGTTATATTCTTGTACATTAGGGGCAGTATTATAGTAGTTATATTCTTGTACATAGGGGGCAGTATTATAGTAGTTATATTCTTGTACATAAAGGGCAGTATTATAGTAGTTATAGTCTTGTACAGAGGAGCAGTATTATAGCATTTATATTCTTGTACATAGAGGGCAGTATTATAGTAGTCCCAAGTGGGGTACCACAGGGCTCTGTCCTGGGCCCTGTATTGTTCAACATCTTTATCAATGATTTAGATCAGGGGTCTCAAACTCAATTTATCCGGGGGCCGCTGGAGGTAGAATCTGGGTGAGGCTGGGCCGCATCAGGTTTTCCACAAGAAAAGCTCTTACAAAAACATTCCAATGTTATCAAATGTCCCAATGGGGACAGTGTTGATGATGTATGTATAGTGCTGTGGAGTTAATAGCGCAATATCAATGAATAAATATTATCCTTAACCCCTTCACCCCCAAGGGTGGTTTGCACGTTAATGACCGGGCCAATTTTTACAATTCTGACCACTGTCTCTTTATGAGGTTATTACTCTGGAACGCTTCAACGGATCTTCGCGATTCTTCTCGTGACATATTGTACTTCACGTTAGAAGTAAAATTTCTTCGATATAATTTGCGGTTATTTTTGAAAAAAAAACGCAAATATGGCGAAAATTTTTAAAATTTTGCAATTTTCAAACTTTGAATTTTTATTCCCTTAAAACAGAGAAATATGTCACATAAAATAGTTAAGAAATAACATTTCCCACATGTCTACTTTACATCAGCACAATTTTGGAACCAACATTTTTTTTGTTAGGAAGTTATAAGGGTTAAAAGTTGACCAGCGATTTCTCATTTTTACAACAAAATTTACAAAGCCATTTTTTTTAGGGACCACCTCTCATTTGAAGTCACTTTGAGGGGTCTATATGGCAGAAAATACCCAAAAGTGACACCATTCTAAAAACTGCACCCCTCAAGGTACTCAAAACCACATTCAAGAAGATTATTAACCCTTCAGGTGCTTCACAGGAACTAAAGCAACGTGGAAGGAAAAAAATGAATATTTAACTTTTTAGCCACAAAAATGATCTTTTACAAACTTTTTTTTTATTTTGACAAGGGTAAAAGGAGAAAATGGACAGATAAGGTTGTTATGCAATTTCTCCTGAGTACGCCAATACCCAATATGTGGGGGAAAACCACTGTTTGGGCACACGGCAGAGCTCGTAAGGGAAGGAGCGCCGTTTGACTTTTTCAAACTAAATTGGCTGGAATTGAGATTGGACGCCATGTCGTGTTTGGAGAGCCCCTGATGCGCCTAAAACAGTGGAAACCCCACAAGTGACACCATTTTGGAAACTAGACCCCCTAAGGTACTTATCTAGATCTGTTGTGAGCACTTTAAACCCCCAAGTGTTTCACAAAAGCTTATAATGCCTGGGTGTGAAAAAAAAAAAAACAATTTTCCACAAAAATGATTTTTTAGTCCCAAATTTTTGAATTTTCCCAAGGAAATTGGACCCCAAAAGTTGTTGTCCAATTTGTCCTGAGTACGCTGATACCCCATATGTGGGGGGGGGAAACTGTTTGGGTGCACGGCAGGGCTTGGAAAGGAAGTAGTAACGTTTTGGAATGCAGACATTGATGGGGGTCATGTTCCGTTTGCAGTGCCCCAGATGAGCCTAAATAGTGGAAACCCCCCACAAGTGACCCCATTTTGGAAACTAGACCCCCTAAGGAACTTATCTAGATCTTTGGTGAGCACTTTGAACCCCCAAGTGCTTCACACAAGTTTATAATGCCCGGGCATGAAAATAAAAAATCCTATTTTTTTCCCACAAAAATTATCTTTTAGTCACTAATTTTTTATTTTCCCAAGGGTAACAGGAGAAATTGGACCACGTAAGTTGTTGTCCAATTTGTCCTGAGTACGCTGATACCCCATATGTGGGGGGGAACCACTGTTTGGGCTCACGGCAGAGCTCGGAATGGAAGGAGCACCATTTGACTTTTTCCAACCAAAATTGGCTGGAATTGAGATTGGATGCCATGTTGCATTTGGAGAGCCCCTGATGTGCCTAAACAGTGGAAACCCCCCACAAATGACCCCATTTGGGAAACTAGACCCCCTAAGGAACTTTTCTAGGTCTTTGGTGAGCAATTTGAACCCCCAAGTGCTTCACACAAGTTTATAATGTAGAGCCGTAAAATTTAAAAATCATATTTTTTCCACAAAAATGATCTTTTCACCCCAATTTTTATTTTTCCAAGGGTAACAAGACTCCAAAAGTTATTGTGCAATTTGTCCTGAGTGCGCTGATACCCCATATGTGGGGGTAAACCACTGTTTGGGTGCATGGCAGAGTTTGGAAGGGAAGGAGCGCCGTCTGACTTTTTCAACGCAGAATTGGCTGGAGCCCATGTCGTGTTTGGAGAGCTCCTGATCTGCCTAAACAGTGGAAACCCCCATAAATGACACCATTTTGGAAACTAGACCCCTCAAGGAACTTATCTAGATGTGTGGTGAGAACTTTTAACCCCCAGGTGTTTCACTAAAGTTTATAACGTACAGCCGTAAAATAAAAAATCCTTTTTTTTTTTTACAAAAATGATTTTTTCGCCCCTAATATTTTATTTTCACAAGGGTAACAGAAGAAATTGGAACCCAAAAGTTGTTGTCCAATTTGTCCTGAGTACGCTGATACTCAATATGTGGGAGAAAACTACTGTATGGCGCACGTCAGGGCTCGGAAGGGAAGTAGTGACGTTTTGGATTGCAGACTTTGATGGAATGGTCTGGGGGCGTCATGTCACATTTGGAGAGCCCCTGATGCACCTATACAGTGGAAACCCCCCACAAGTGACCCAATTTTGGCAAATAGACCCCACAAGGAACTTATCTAGATGTGTGGTGAGCACTTTGAACCCCGAAGTGCTTCACAGAAGTTTATAACGTACAGCCGTAAAAATAAAAAATCTTTTTTTTTTTTACAAAAATGATTTTTTCGCCCCAATATTTTATTTTCACAAGGGTAACAGGAGAAATTGGACCCCAAAAGTTGTTGTCCAATTTGTCCTGAGTACGCTGATATCCAATATGTGGGAGAAAACTACTGTATGGGCGCACGTCAGGGCTCGGAAGGGAAGTAGTGACGTTTTGGATTGCAGACTTTGATGGAATGGTCTGGGGGCGTCATGTCGCATTTGGAGAGCCCCTGATGCGCCTAAACAGTGGAAACCCCCCACAAGTGACCCATTTTGGAAAATAGACCCCACAAGGAACTTGTCTAGATGTGTGGTGAGCACTTTGAACCCCGAAGTGCTTCACAGAAGTTTATAACGCACAGCCGTAAAAATAAAAAATCTTTTTTTTTTTTTTGCAAAAATGATTTTTTTGCCCCAATATTTTATTTTTACAAGGGTAACAGGAGAAATTGGACCCCAAAAGTTGTTGTCCAATTTGTCCTGAGTACGCTGATATCCAATATGTGGGAGAAAACTACTGTATGGGTACACGTTGGGGCTCGGAAGGGAAGTAGTGACGTTTTGGATTGCAGACTTTGATGGAATGGTCTGGGGGCGTCATGTCGCATTTGGAGAGCCCCTGATGCGCCTAAACAGTGGAAATCCCCAACAAGTGACCCCATTTTGGAAAATAGACCCCACAAGGAACTTATCTAGATGTGTGGTGAGCACTATGAAGCCCCAAGTGGTTCACAGAAGTTTATAATGTACAGCCGTAAAAACAAAAAAATATTTTTTTTTGTACAAAAATGATATTTTCGCCCCAGTTTTTTATTTTCCCAAGGGTAACAGAAGAAATAGGACAAATTGCACAATAACTCTTGGGGTCCAGAGTACGCTGATACCCCATATGTGGGGATAAACTACTGTTTGGACGCATGGCAGAGCTGAGAAGTGAAGGAGCACCGTTTGACTTTTTCAACGCAGAATTGGCTGGAATTGAGATCAGACGCCATGTCACATTTGGAGACCCCCTGATGTGCCTAAACAGCGGAAACCCCCCAATTCTAACTCCAACCCTAACCCCAACACACCCCTAACCCTAGTCCCAACCCTAACCACAAACCTAACCCTAACACACCCTAATCACCCAACCCTAATCCTAACTTTAGCGCCAACCCTAACCCTAACTTTAGCCGCAACCCTAACCCTAACCCTAATGGGAAAATGGAAATAAATACTTTTTTTTAATTTTATTATTTTTCCCTTACTAAGGGGATGATAAAGGGGGGTTTGATTTACTATTTATAGCGGGTTTTTATGATTGGCAGCTGTCACGCTAAAAGACGCTTTTTATTGCAAAAATAGTTTTTGCATCATCACATTTTGAGAGCTATAATTTTTGCATATTTTGGCCCACAGAGTCATGTGAGGTCTTATTTTTTGCGGGACGAGTTGACGTTTTTATTGGTACCATTTTTGAGCACGTGACGTTTTTTGATCGCTTTTTATTTCGATTTTTGGGAGGTTAGAATGAACAAAAATCAGCAATTCATGAATTTCTTTTGGGGGAGGCGTTTATACCGTTCCGCGTGTGGTAAAATTGATAAAGCAGTTTTATTCTTTGGGTCAGTACGATTATGGCGATACCTCATTTATATCATTTTTTCATGTTTTGGCGCTTTTATAGAATAAAAACAATTTTATATAAAAAAATATTATTTTGCATCGCTTTATTCTGCGAGCTATAACTTTTTTATTTTTTCGCTGATGATGCTTTATGACGGCTCGTTTTTTGCGGGACAAGATGACGTTTTCAGCGGTACCATGTTTTTTTATATCGGTCTTTTTGATCGCGTGTTATTCCACTTTTTGTTCGGCGGTATGATGATAAAGCATTGATTTTTTGCTTCGTTTTTTTTTTTTTTTTAAGGGGTTCACTAAAGGGGTTAACTAGTGGGACAATTTTATAGGGGGGGTCGTTACGGACGCGGCGATACCAAATATGTGTACTTTTATTGCTTTGTTTATTTTATTTACAGGAAGAAGTGAATTTATTGGGGAATATTTTTTTTTTTTTTTATTTATTTTCGATTTTTTTTTTAAACATGTTTATTTTTATTTTTTAACTTTTTTTACTTTGTCCCAGGGTGGGACATCACTGTATTTTGTCAGATCGCTGGTGTGACAGTGTGCACAGCACTCTGTCACACCAGCGATCTCACAGGCAGCGCAGCAGGCTTCTCAGTGCCTGCTCTCGGCAGGCACTGAGGAAGCCGCCTCCCTCCAGGACCCCGGCGCCATCTTGGATCCGGGTCCTGGGAGGGAGGAAGCCCTCAGAACAGCGCGATCACATCGCGCTGCTCTGAGGGTCTCAGGGGGGCGCGCAGGGAGCCCCCACCCTGCGCGATCCTCCCTGTGCCCCCAGTACACCCGATCATGTTTGATCGCGGTGTGCAAGGGGTTAATGTGCCGGGAGCGGTCCGTGACCGCTCCTGACACACAGTCATGGGTGTCAGCTGTGATAATCAGCTGACACCCTGGCCGCGATCGGCTGCGCTCCCCCCGGGAGCGCGTCCGATCGCACGAGACGTACTATCCCGTCCATGGTCATACGGGCCCAGGTACCATGGACGGGATAGTACGTCCGATGGCAGTAAGGGGTTAATATTATGTTACAATACCAGGATCTGAGGATTTTCTGTTTCGAGGTCAAGAGCTCTCTGATGTGATGTTACTGCCTGTCTCGCTGTCTTCCTCTTTTGACACTGCAGTGTGGTGGACAAGTAAACATTAACTGGTTAACAGCAAGAAGTCATTCCCCCCAGCGCTCATTCTCCCCAGCGCTCATCCTCCCCAGCGCTCATCCTCCCCCAGCGCTCATCCTCCCCCAGCGCTCATCCTCCCCAGCGCTCATCCTCCCCAGCACTCATCCTCCCAGTGCTCATCCTCCCCAGCGCTCATTCTCCCCAGCGCTCATTCTCCCCCAGAGCTCATTCTCCCCAGCGCTCATCCTCCCCCAGCGCTCATCCTCCCAGCGTTCATCCTCCCCAGCGCTCATTCCCCCCATTGCTTTTTCCCCATCACTCCCATCATTGCTTTTCCCTCATCACTCCCATCATTACTTTTCCCCATCACTCACATCATTGCTTTTGCCCATTGCTTTTCCCCATTACTCCCATCATTGCTTTTCCCATCACTGTTTTCCCCATTGCTTTTCCCCATTACTGCCATCATTGCTTTTCCCCATTACTGACATCACTGCTTTTCCCCATTGCTTTTCCCCATTACTCCCAACATTGCTTTTCTCCATTGCTTTTCCCCTTTACTGCCATCATTGCTTTTCCCCTTTACTGCCATCATTGCTTTTCCCCATTACTCCCATCATTGCTTTTCCCCATTACTGCCATCATTGCTTTTCCCCATTACTGCCATCATTGCTTTTCCCATTACTCCCATCATTGCTTTTCCCATCACTGTTTTCCCCATTGCTTTTCCCCATTACTGCCATCATTGCTTTTCCCCATTACTCCCATCATTGCTTTTCCCCATTACTGCCATCATTGCTTTTCCCCATTACTGCCATCATTGCTTTTCCCCATTACTCCCATCATTGCTTTTCCCATCACTGTTTTCCCCATTGCTTTTCCCCATTACTGCCATCATTGCTTTTCCCCATCGCTCTCCTACACACACACACACACATACACCACCTCTCACCTGTCCACACACACACACACACACACCACACACACACAAACACACACCTCTCACCTGTCCACACACACACACACCACCTCTCACCTGTCCACACACACACACACACCACCTCTCACCTGTCCGCAGCATCACCGCCGGTGCCTGCGCTTCCTCGCTCTGACAGAGCAGGCCGCTGAATGATGACGTCATTCAGTGGCGCTGCTCTCTGTGTCAGAGACAGGAAGCGTGGGCAGCAGCAGGAGATGAGGTGAGTATGCCCGGCGCCGCCATCTTTCTGTAGTACCGCTCATTAAGCTTATGAATATGGGCGGCACGCCTATGAGAGGAGTGGCGTCCATATTCATGACCTTAATGACCGGTACTACGAGTGACTGGGATTTCACATGCTGTGTTTCTCGCATGTGAGATCCCAGCCGAGGGCCGCAAAGTATATACCGAGGGCCCATGAGGTGGGGGCCGCAAACTCGTGTCCCGAGGGCCGCAGTTGGCCCGCAAACTCGTGTCCCGAGGGCCGCAGTTGGCCCGCAGGCCGCGAGTTTGAGACCCTGATTTAGATGAAGGAATTGAGGGTAAACTGATCAAATTTGCTGATGACACAAAGCTAGGAGGGTTAGCTAATACTAGAGAAGAGAGAAAGAGAGGATTCAAAAAGATATAAATAAACTGGAGCAGTGGGCAGCAACTAACAGAATGGTTTTTAACAGGGAAAAATGCAAAGTACTACATCTGGGCAATAAAAATGAAAAAAAGCATATACATGAGTCAACAGTGTGATGCAGCAGCAGAAAAGGCAAATACAATTCTGGGATGCATTAACAGAAGCATACAGTCTAGATCACGTGAGGTCATTATTGCCCTCTACTCCTCTTTGGTCAGATCTGATCTGGAATACTGTGTCCAGTTTTGGGCACCACATTTTAAAAAAGACATCAGCAAACTGGAGCAAGTTCAGAGAAGAGCGACCAGAATGGTGTCCGGTCTGCAAACCATGTCCTATGAGGAACGGTTACAGGATTAGGGAATGTTTAGCTTGCAAAAAAGAAGACTGAGAGGTGACTTAATAGCTGTCTACAAATATCTCAAGGGCTGTCACATTGTAGAAGGATCATCTTTATTCTCATTTACACAAGGAAAGACTAGAAGCAATGGGATGAAACTGAATGGGAGGATGTTGTGAATGTGCTAGAAATGAATTCTGAGCAGAAGCTCCCTCTGGTGGTTACAAACAGTACTGAACTATCCAATGAAGATTGTGAAGATTGGCGATCAGGTGTTACTGACTGGTCTTATATAAGGGAGGTTCCCTCCCATCAGGGTTGCCGGTGATCAATTGTTCTGGTCTCATCTTTGATTCCTGTTCACTTTGTAGCTTGCTGTTTCGTGCCTGCATCTTCTGCTAACAGATAAGACATTTTCTTCTTTTAGTTTTTTGTGCTTGCTTTTTGCATTTTGTCCTGCACTTCTGTGGGGGTCTGCCGGGTCCCCTCCGGGGGCTTGTGCTCCTCTCAGTTTAGTTCAGCCACTGTTGTTTGTTCATTTGCCTTTTCCAGTTTTTTCAGTGGCTGCTGTTTAGTTTTGTTACACCAGAGAACTAATTTAGGTGGTAGAGGTCGTGTGATCTCAGGTGTTTTTGTAATTAGTAGAGTTGGTACTTTTCAGGGTTTTTTGGGATTGCAGTAAGTGTCCTTCCTATCCTTTTCTATTTAGGAAGTTTGGGCCCCAACTTTTGCTCATACTATTTTCTGTCTGTGTCTGTATTTTCTCTTGTCTAACCGCCATTACATGTTTGGGGGCTTTCTATGTTCTTTGGGGATCTGCTCTGGGGCAGATAGTTTTCCTCTTTCTGTCTTTAGGTGTAGTTAGCTTCTCAGGCTGTGACGAGGCGTCTAGGACCAACGTAGGTACGCTCCACGGCTGCCTTTAGTTGTGGTGGTTAGTCAGGGTAGTGCAATCCCATAGATTCCAACCTCTCTGGTGTATTTCCTTTTTTGCCTGCTCTCCTCAGCTACCAAATCATAACAGTATCACCGGCCCAAAAACTGATATTTGTATGATACTCACAGAAGGGAAAAATAGTGTTAAAGAAAGAAGATTGTCAGAGTTGTCAGAGATTTTTTATTTTTTTTCCCTCTGTTTCTCTGAATGCTGAGGAGGATTTTTTTTTCTCTCAATGGAGTTTGCACAGTTGTCTGGCCGTGTGGATCAGCTTGCCACTGAAGTTAGGAGTATTGCTACCTATCTTGCAGGGTTGCCTGTTGTGGAACCTAGGATTCCCATGGCAGATTTGTTTTTAGGGGATCGAGCTAAATTTCTGAATTTCAAAAATAACTGTAAGTTGTTTTTTGCCTTGAAATCTAAGTCCTCAGGGAACGCAGCACAGCAGGTTCAAATTGTCATCTCTCTCCTGCGCGGCGATCCTCAGGATTGGGCTTTTTCCCTGACACCTGGGGATCCTGTTTTGAGTAATGTTGATGCATTTTTTCAGGCTCTGGGGTTATTATACGATGAGCCTAATGTCACTGATCAAGCTGAAAAAGCCTTGTTGGCATTAAATCAGGGGCTTGAGGACGCTGAGTTATACTGTCAGAGATTCCGAAGGTGGGCAGTCCTGACCAAATGGAATGACGATGCTTTGGCAGCCCTTTTTCGGAAGGGTCTGTCAGAGAATGTAAAGGATGTTATGGTGGGATTCCCTGTCCCCTCTGGTCTCAATGATTCTATGTCATTAGCGATTCAAATTGACAGACGTTTGCGTGAGCGTAGAGGTATGCGTGGAATAGTGTTGCCTTGTGAACCAGCTTCTGAACCCATGCAGTGTGATGGAGTGACTTCTGGGGCACAGCGTCATGAGTTTCGAAAACGCAATGGGTTATGTTTCTACTGTGGTGATGCCTCTCATGCTATTTCAGTCTGCCCCAAGCGGGGAAGACGTTTTGCACGCTCAGTTGTCTTGGGTAGTGTTCAGACTAAATTTTTGTTGACTGTTACCCTGATTTGCTCCCTGTCCACATTTTCTGCTCAGTCTTTCGTTGATTCGGGAGCAGCTATTAACCTGATGGATTTTGATTTTGCTAAACGTTGTGGGTTTCCCTTGATACCCCTACGGAAGTCTATTCCCCTACTGGGGATCGATTCTACCCCTTTGGCTGAGAATAAACCTCAGTTCTCTACTCAGGTGATAATGAGGGTTGAACCTGATCATCAGGAGAGTTGCAAATTTTTGGTGCTGTATAATCTGCATGACATAATCGTACTGGGTTTCCCTTGGTTACAGTCTCATAATCCTGTTTTGGATTGGAAATCTGTGTCTGTAACCAGTTGGGGCTGCCAATGTGTTAATACCAACACTCCTGTTTTTTCTGCCTCCCCCAGGCTCAGGATGTTCCTGACTTTTTGACTGATTTTTCTGATGTGTTTAGCGAAAGTAAATCTGCATCCTTGCCCCCCCATAGGAGCTATGACTGCGCTATTGAATTAGTGCCTGGTAGTAAATTCCCTAAAGGTCGCCTTTTTAACTTGTCTGTACCTGAACATGACGCTATGCGGTCTTATATCAAGGAGTCATTGGAGAAGGGTCATATCAGACCATCCTCTTCACCCTTAGGTGCCGGTTTTTTCTTTGTGGCCAAAAAGGATGGTTCATTAAGGCCGTGTATTGATTATCGTCTCTTGAACAATATCACTGTGAAATATCAATATCCGTTACCCTTGATTTCTGACCTGTTTTCCAGGGTGAAAAGTGCTACTTGGTTTACCAAGCTTGACCTCAGGGTGGCATATAACCTTATTCGCATTAAGCACGGGGATGAATGGAAGACGGCATTTAATACCCCAGAGGGGCATTTTGAGTACCTAGTGATGCCCTTTGGGCTCACTAATGCTCCTTCTGTCTTCCAGTCCTTCATGAATGACATTTTCAGGGATTTTGTGGATAAATTTCTGATTGTTTATTTGGATGATATCTTGATTTTTTCCAATGACTGGGACTCTCATGTGAAACATGTTCGGACTGTGTTCCAGA
Organism: Oophaga sylvatica; assembly: GCA_033576555.1. Classification (NCBI taxonomy): domain Eukaryota; kingdom Metazoa; phylum Chordata; class Amphibia; order Anura; family Dendrobatidae; genus Oophaga; species Oophaga sylvatica. The sequence continues at coordinate 12,443,395 of JARQOD010000002.1, forward strand.
TTTTGAGAGAGAATGCTCTGCATGTGAAGGGATCAAAGTGTCTTTTTGGCGTACAGAGGATCTCATTTCTGGGATTCATTTTGTCCCCATCTGTTATTGAAATGGACCCGGTCAAGGTTCAGGCCATCTGTGATTGGGTCCAACCTACTTCATTAAAGGCTCTTCAAAGATTCTTGGGTTTTGCCAATTTTTATCGTAAATTTATTGGTAATTTCTCTGTTATTGTTAAACCATTGACTGATTTGACCAAAAAGGGTTCTGATGTGGTGAATTGGCCTCCTGAGGCAGTCTCTGCATTTCAGGAACTTAAGCAGAGATTCACTTCTGCTCCTGTTCTACGGCAGCCTGATGTTTCTCTGCCATTTCAGGTGGAGGTTGATGCCTCTGAAATTGGGGCAGGTGCCGTTTTGTCCCAAAGAGATCCAGAGACCTCTAAAAGTAACCCTTGTGCCTTTTTCTCTCAAAAATTTTCTCCAACTGAACGTAATTATGACGTGGGTAATCGGGAGTTATTGGCCATGAAGTGGGCTTTTGAAGAGTGGAGACATTGGCTGGAGGGAGCCAAACATCAGGTGGTGGTCCTCACGGACCATAAGAATCTGGTTTATCTGGAATCAGCCAAGAGACTTAATCCTAGACAGGCTAGGTGGGCCTTGTTTTTCACACGTTTTAATTTTGTGGTTTCATTTCTTCCTGGCACTAAGAATGTTAAGGCGGATGCCCTCTCGAGGAGTTTCCTTGCGGACTCTCCTGAGTTATCTGATCCTGCTGTTATTTTGAAAGAGGGTGTAGTTCTTTCCGCCATCTCGCCCAATTTGAGACTGGCTCTGGAAGGGTGTCAGGAGGATAAACCCGAGCGCTGCCCTATTGGTAAATTGTTTGTCCCAGACCGGTGGAAAAAGAGTGTAATGTCTGAGATTCATTGTTCCGCGTTGGCCGGTCATCCCGGAATATTTGGTACCAGAGACTTGGGTAGTCAGTCCTTTTGGTGGCCTACTTTGTCTCGTGACGTCAGGGAATTTGTGCAGTCCTGCGGGACTTGCTCTCGCTCCAAGCCTTGCTCTCGCTCTAGTGGTTTGTTGATGCCATTGCCTGTGCCCAAGAGAAGATGGACCCATATCTCTATGGATTTCATTTCCGACCTCCCTGTTTCTCAGAGAATGACCGTTATCTGGGTGATTTGTGATAGGTTTTCCAAAATGATACATCTTGTGCCATTACCTAAGTTGCCTTCCTCCTCTGAATTGGTGCCTTTGTTCCTTTAGCACGTGGTTCGGTTACACGGCATTCCTGAGAACATTGTGTCTGACAGAGGAGTCCAGTTTGTTTCCAGATTTTGGAGGACTTTTTGTTCTAAACTTGGTGTTCAATTGTCTTTCTCCTCGGCTTTTCATCCTCAGACCAATGGACAAACTGAGAGAACAAACCAGACATTGGAGACTTATCTGAGATGCTTTGTGTCTGCTGATCAGGATGACTGGGTCTCTTTTTTTCCTTTGGCTGAGTTTGCTCTTAATAATAGGGCTAGCTCTGCCACTTTGATGTCTCCATTTTTCTGCAATTTTGGGTTTCACCCTCGATTTTCTTCAGGACAGACGGAGGCTTCTGTCTGTCCAGGTGTTGACTCTGTTGTGGAGCGCATGCAGCAGATTTGGGACCAGGTAGTGGAGAGGTTGTCCCTCTCTCAGGAGAGGGCCCAGCGGTTTGCCAACCGGCATAGGACTGATGGTCCTCGGTTTGAAGTGGGGGACTTGGCCTGGTTGTCCTCAAGAAATATCCCTATGAGAGTTGCATCTCCTAAGTTTAAGCCTAGGTTCATTGGACCTTATAAGATCATGGAGATTCTTAATCCTGTTTCCTTTCGTTTACTTCTTCCAGGGACATTTAAGATCCATAACGTGTTCCACAAGTCCTTATTGAAGAGGTTTGTCGAGCCAGTGGTTCCTATGGCTGTGCCTCCTGACCCTGTTTTGGTTGAGGGCAATCTGGAGAATGTGGTTGAGAAAATATTGAATTCTCGTTTTTCTAGACGGAAACTCCAGTATTTGGTTAAGTGAAGAGGTTATGGTCAGGAGGACAATTCTTGGGTGTTTGCTTCGGACATCCATGCTAGGAGACTCATCCGTGCGTATCACAGAGCTCATCCTGACCGACCTGGTTGCTCAAATGAGGGTTCGGTGACCCCTCCTCAAGGGGGGGGTACTGTTGTGAATGTGCTAGAAATGAATTCTGAGCAGAAGCTCCCTCTGGTGGTTACAAACAGTACTGAACTATCCAATGAAGATTGTGAAGATTGGCGATCAGGTGTTACTGACTGGTCTTATATAAGGGAGGTTCCCTCCCATCAGGGTTGCCGGTGATCAATTGTTCTGGTCTCATCTTTGATTCCTGTTCACTTTGTAGCTTGCTGTTTCGTGCCTGCATCTTCTGCTAACAGATAAGACATTTTCTTCTTTTAGTTTTTTGTGCTTGCTTTTTGCATTTTGTCCTGCACTTCTGTGGGGGTCTGCCGGGTCCCCTCCGGGGGCTTGTGCTCCTCTCAGTTTAGTTCAGCCACTGTTGTTTGTTCATTTGCCTTTTCCAGTTTTTTCAGTGGCTGCTGTTTAGTTTTGTTACACCAGAGAACTAATTTAGGTGGTAGAGGTCGTGTGATCTCAGGTGTTTTTGTAATTAGTAGAGTTGGTACTTTTCAGGGTTTTTTGGGATTGCAGTAAGTACCCTTCCTATCCTTTTCTATTTAGGAAGTTTGGGCCCCAACGTTTGCTCATACTATTTTCTGTCTGTGTCTGTATTTTCTCTTGTCTAACCGCCATTACATGTTTGGGGGCTTTCTATGTTCTTTGGGGATCTGCTCCGGGGCAGATAGTTTTCCTCTTTCTGTCTTTAGGTGTAGTTAGCTTCTCAGGCTGTGACGAGGCGTCTAGGACCAACGTAGGTACGCTCCACGGCTGCCTTTAGTTGTGGTGGTTAGTCAGGGTACTGCAATCCCATAGATTCCAACCTCTCTGGTGTATTTCCTTTTTTGCCTGCTCTCCTCAGCTGCCAAATCATAACAGGAGGAGACACAGATTAGATATTAGAAAAACTTTTTGATAGTTAGAGTGATCAGTGAGTGCAACAGGCTGCCACGAGAGGTGGTGAGTTCTCCTTCAATAGAAGTCTTCAAACAGAGGCTGGACAGACATCTGTCTGGGATGATTTAGTGAATCCTGCTTTAAGCAGGTGTTGAACCAGATGACCCAGGAGGTCCCTTCCAACTCTACCATTCTATGATTCTATGATTCTAGTTATATTCTTGTACATAGGAGCAGTATTATAGTAGTTATATTCTTGTACATAGGAGCAGTATTATGGTAGTTATATTCTTGTACATAGGAGTAGTATTATAGTAGTTATATTCTTGTACATAGGAGCAGTATTATAGTAGTTATATTCTTGTACATAGGGGGCAGTATTATAGTAGTTATATTCTTGTATATAGGGGCAGTATTATAGTAGTTATATTTTTGTACATAGGGGCAGTATTATAGTAGTTATATTCTTGTACATAGGAGCAGTATTATAATAGTTATATTCTTGTACATAGGAGCAGTATTATAGTAGTTATATTCTTGTACATAGGGGCAGTATTATAGTAGTTATATTCTTGTACATAGGGCAGTATTATAGTAGTTATATTCTTGAACAGAGGAGCAGTATTATAGTAGTTATATTCTTGTACATGGGCAGTATTATAGTAGTTATATTCTTGTACATAGAGGGCGGTATTATAGCAGTTATATTTTTGTACATAGAAGGCAGTATTATAGTAGTCTCAAGTGGGGTACCACAGGGCTCTTTCCTGGGCCCTGTATTGTTCAACATCTTTATCAATGATTTAGATGAAGGAATTGAGGGTAAACTGATCAAATTTCCTGATGACACAAAGCTAGGAGGGGTAGCTAATACTAGAGAAGAGAGAGAGAGGATTCAAAAATATATAAATAAGCTGGAGCAGTGGGCAGCAACTAACAGAATGGTTTTTAACAGGGAAAAATGCAAAGTACTACATCTGGGCAATAAAAATGGAAAAAGCATATACAGAATGGGAGGAATAGTGCTAAGCAACAGCACAAGTGAAAAAGACTTGGGTATACTAATAGATCACAGACTGTACATGAGTCAACAGTGTGATGCCGCAGCAGAAAAGGCAAATACAATTCTGGGATGCATTAACAGAAGCATACAGTCCAGATCACGTGAGGTCATTATTGCCCTCTACTCCTCTTTGGTCAGACCTCATCTGGAATACTGTGTCCAGTTTTGGGCACCACATTTTAAAAAAGACATCAACAAACTGGAGCAAGTTCAGAGAAGAGCGACCAGAATGGTGTCCGGTCTGCAAACCATGTCCTATGAGGAACGGTTGCAGGATTTGGGAATGTTTAGTTTGCAAAAAAGAAGACTGAGAGGAGACTTAATAGCTGTCTACAAATATCTCAAGGGCTGTCACATTGTAGAAGGATCATCTTTATTCTCATTTACACAAGGAAAGACTAGAAGCAATGGGATGAAACTGAATGGGAGGAGACACAGATTAGATATTAGAAAAAACTTTTTGATAGTTAAGAGTGATCAGTGAGTGGAACAGGCAGCCACGAGAGGCGGTGAGTTCTCCTTCAATAGAAGTCTTCAAACAGAGGCTGGACAGACATCTGTCTGGGATGATTTAGTGAATCCTGCTTTAAGCAGGGGTTGGACCAGATGACCCAGGAGGTCCCTTCCAACTCTACCATTCTATGATTCTATGATTCTAGTTATATACTTGTACATAGGAGCAGTATTATAGTTGATATATTCTTGTGTATATAGGAGCAGTATTATAGTAGTTATATTCTTGTACATAGGAGCAGTATTATAGTAGTTATATTCTTGTGTATATAGGAGCAGTATTATAGTAGTTATATTATTGTACATAGGAGCAGTATTATAGTAGTAATGTTGTACATGGGGCAGTATTATAGTAGTTATATTCTTGTACATAAGGGGCAATATTATAGTAGTTATATTCTTGTACATAGAGGGCAGTATCATAATAGTTATATTCTTGTACACAGGAGCAGTATTATAGCCGTTATATTCTTGGACATATGAGTAGTATTATAGTAGTAATGTACATGGGGCAGTATTATAGTAGTTATATTCTTGTACATAAGGGGCAATATTATAGTAGTTATATTCTTGTACATAGGGGCAGTATTATAGTAGTTATATTCTTGTACATAGGAGCAGTATTATACTGGTTATATTCTTGTACATACGGGCAGTATTATAGTAGTTGTATTCTGGTATATAGGGGCAGTATTATAGTAGTTATATTCTTGTACATAGGGGGCAGTATTATAGTAGTTATATTCTTGTACATAGGGGACAGTATTATAGTAGTTATAGTCTTGTACATAGGGGCAGTATTATAGTAGTTATATTCTTGTACATAGGGGCAGTATTATAGTAGTTATATTCTTGTACATAGGGCAGTATTATAGTAGTTATATTCTTGTACATAGGGGCAGTATTATAGTAGTTATATTCTTGTACATTACGGCAGTATTATAGTAGTTATATTCTTGTACATAGGAGCAGTATTATATTAGTTATATTCTTGTACATAGGGGCAGTATTATAATAGTTATATTCTTGTACATTGAGGCAGTATTATAGTAGTTATATTCTTGTACATTACGGCAGTATTATAGTAGTTATATTCTTGTACATTACGGCAGTATTATAGTAGTTATATTCTTGTACATAGGAGCAGTATTATATTTGTTATATTCTTGTACATAGGGGCAGTATTATAATAGTTATATTCTTGTACATTGAGGCAGTATTATAGTAGTTATATTCTTGTACATTACGGCAGTATTATAGTAGTTATATTCTTGTACATTACGGCAGTATTATAGTAGTTATATTCTTGTACATAGGAGCAGTATTATACTGGTTATATTCTTGTACATACGGGCAGTATTATAGTAGTTGTATTCTGGTATATAGGGGCAGTATTATAGTAGTTATATTCTTGTACATAGGGGGCAGTATTATAGTAGTTATATTCTTGTACATAGGGGACAGTATTATAGTAGTTATAGTCTTGTACATAGGGGCAGTATTATAGTAGTTATATTCTTGTACATAGGGCAGTATTATAGTAGTTATATTCTTGTACATAGGGGCAGTATTATAGTAGTTATATTCTTGTACATTACGGCAGTATTATAGTATTTATATTCTTGTACATAGGAGCAGTATTATATTAGTTATATTCTTGTACATAGGGGCAGTATTATAGTAGTTATATTCTTGTACATTGGGGCAGTATTATAGTAGTTATATTCTTGTACATTACGGCAGTATTATAGTAGTTATATTCTTGTACATTACGGCAGTATTATAGTAGTTATATTCTTGTACATAGGAGCAGTATTATACTGGTTATATTCTTGTACATACGGGCAGTATTATAGTAGTTGTATTCTGGTATATAGGGGCAGTATTATAGTAGTTATATTCTTGTACATAGGGGGCAGTATTATAGTAGTTATATTCTTGTACATAGGGGACAGTATTATAGTAGTTATAGTCTTGTACATAGGGGCAGTATTATAGTAGTTATATTCTTGTACATAGGGGCAGTATTATAGTAGTTATATTCTTGTACATAGGGCAGTATTATAGTAGTTATATTCTTGTACATAGGGGCAGTATTATAGTAGTTATATTCTTGTACATTACGGCAGTATTATAGTATTTATATTCTTGTACATAGGAGCAGTATTATATTAGTTATATTCTTGTACATAGGGGCAGTATTATAGTAGTTATATTCTTGTACATTGGGGCAGTATTATAGTAGTTATATTCTTGTACATTACGGCAGTATTATAGTAGTTATATTCTTGTACATTACGGCAGTATTATAGTAGTTATATTCTTGTACATTACGGCAATATTATAGTAGTTATATTCTTGCACATAGGAGCAGTATTATAGTAGTTATATTCTTGTACATAGGGGCAGTATTATAGTAGTTATATTCTTGTACATACGGGCAGTATTATAGTAGTTATATTCTTGTACATAGGGGGAAGTATTATAGTAGTAAGATTTTTTTTTGTAAAGGCAGTATTATCGTAGGCATAGGAGCTCTGTAACCTGCTGTACAGAGTGCACTGGAGTTTTTCTGCTTCTGTGCACTGAAGTTGTTTTCAACTTTCCGGAAGACTACCTTACGTATTACTGTGTAAATAACTTTATAGAGTTTTTATCTTTTTTTCACGTTCCTATTATTTTCACATTGTATTAAAGGCAGTCAGAAGATTAAAATGCTTTACGAACACTTCCCGTAACTGCGAGCTGCGGCATTGTTTGATTTTGGTCATCTTAGCGGAGTGAATGAAATACCGCCGAGCGCGACTTCGTCCACCCCTGCAGATCACGCAGCACCAAGTTAAAAATAAATGATGTTTTGCTAAGAATAAAACATGAGTCAGTTTTTGAGCAATATGTCTAAACACCCGGCAGGAGAACTATTTGTACAGGTGCTTTGTTTAGTTTGGGAGGAAGAAAATACATTTTTTGTAGGGAGAAATAATAGCTATTTACTATTCGCCCAGGATCCTTGCTGTGCTATTTATTTTGATATCTTTATTCGCAGTTATCTTGGGAGTTGTTAATGTTTTGGCGCCCTTGGCAGCTCCATACACTGCATAGTGGCTATTTTCTGGAACTGCAGCTCAGCTTCCATTTTAGTCGAAAATGTGAAAAGAACAGAGAAAGCTGCAAAAAAGCAACTTTCTGTATCGTCTATATGACTTGGCCTGTGTTGCACTAATCTTAAAGGGTTATATCCCATTTTTTAAAAGGGTATTTTTTAGTAGGGCTTGCAAATATGAGCGATTTTGCAATTTACTGCTTATTTAAGTTTGCAGCCGTTCTTGAGATAACTTTCTTTTGTTCATAGCTCGTTGTCTTGGAGCCTGACCACCACTGCGAAACAGCAAAACATGTGCAGTGCTTACAAGTTCTTTTCCATAAAGCTTGTATATGCTGTTTTGAAGCTCACCAGGATTGCCGGAACCATTAAATCCTGGCCAGATTGTGTGCAGTGCTTTGAAGCTATACAGCAGCGGTGGTCGGTCTCCTAAGCAACGCGCTGTAAATGAAAGAAAAGGGTTTATTTCTCAAAAAACGGCTGCAAATTTAAATAAGCAATAAATTAGAAAACTGCTTGTTTTTACAGACTCTATCCGCTAATATCATCTATGAAGATGGGAAATAATCCTATAGGCCGGGGTCACACTTGTGAGTGTGATGCAAGAAACTCGCTTGAGTCTCTCGCCTCAATTCCCAACACTACCACCGGTACTCGGGACCGGAGTGTGCAGCTGCATGTATTTCTATGCAGCTGAATGCTCTGGTCCGAGTGCTGGCTGCAGTGCCGAGTATTGATGCGAGAGACTCCCGCGAGTTTCTCGCATCACACTCGCAAGTGTGACCCTGGCCTTAAGGCCAGTCTCACACATCCAGATATTTCTGGTACCGGAAAAATTGGTACCGGAGATATCAGTGTCCGTGTGTCCATGTAAATATGTGGTATATCCGCGTGGCACACGTGTGCCGCATCAGGACCACACGGACGGCCGCAGGAGAAGAAGCGCTACAGTAAGCGCTGTCCCCTGCCTGTGGTGCTGAAGCTCCCTGTCATTATTCTCCCTGCTCTGCTGGCAACAGCGAGCAGGGAGAATCAATGAAAAACCAAACGTGGGGTCCCCTTAGGTTTTCAACCAACCCAGCAAAACTATACAGCTGGGGGCTGCTATTCTCAGGCTGGTAAGGGCCATGAATATGGCCCCCCCAGCCTAAAAACAGCAGCCCGCAGCTGCCCATAATAGGCGCATCTATTAAATGAGCCTATTCTGGAGCTTTGTCTGGTTCTTCCCACTTGCCCTGTAGTGGTGGCAAGTGGGGTTAATAAGGGGTTAATGTCACCTTTCTATTGTAAGGTGACATTAAGCCAGGCTTAGTAATGATGAGGTGTCAGTAAGACACCTCTTCATTACTAACTCTAGAGTTATTCAAGGGTTAAATAAACACACACACACAATAAGAATAAAGCATTTTAATGAAAGAATACACTACACAGTTTTTAAATCTTTATTACACTCCCATTCCATTATCGAAGCCCTCAATCTCCTGTAAAAATATAAAATAAAAAAGCAACAATATCCCATACCTGTCCGCCGTACGGTCAAGTGCCATGGCGTAAATCCATCTCGGGTTAATCAGTTTACAGCTAGAGCGCTGCTAATGCAGCCGCTCTGGCTGTAAACTACTGTAGAATGAATGGGAGCAGCGCTCAGAGGCTCAGTGAGTGGAGATGATGTCACTGAGCCTGTGCTAGCTGACAGCTGAACTCCTGTAACCTCAGCACCGTCATTTTCCCACAGTGCTGAGGTTATAGGAGTTCAGCTGTCAGCGAGCACAGGCTCAGTGACGTCACCCCGAGTCACTGAGCCTGTGTGCGCTGCTCCTATTCGTTCCCCAGTAGTTTACAGCCGGAGTGGCTGCATTAGCAGCGCTCCGGCTGTAAACTAATTAACCTCCCGAGATGGATTTACGCCGTGGGACTTGACTGTACGGCGGACAGGTATGGGATATTGTTGCTTTTTTTTTTATATTTTTTACAGGAGATTGAGGGCTTCGATAATGGAATGGGAGTTTAATAAAGATTTAAAAACTGTAGCGTATTCTTTCATTAAAATACTTTATTCTTATTGTGCGTGTGCTTATTTAACCCTTTATTTACTATAGGATTAGTAATGAAGAGGTGTCTAATTGACACCTCTTCATTAGTAAGCCTGGCTTAATGTCACCTTGCAATAGAAAGGTGACATTAACCTCTTATTAACCCCACTTGCCATCACTACAGGGCAAGTGGGAAGAACCCTACAAAGCTCCAGAATAGGCGCATCTAATAGATGCGCCTTTTCTGGGCAGCTGCGGGCTGCTGTTTTTAGGCTGGGGGGACCATATTCATGGCCCATTACCAGCCTGAGAATAGCAGCCCCCAGCTGTATAGTTTTGCCAGGTTGGTTCAAAAACAAAGGGGGGACTCCACATTGAGTTTTTCATTTATTGTCACTGCTCGCTGTTGCTGGCAGAGCAGGGAGAATAATGACGGGGAGCTTCAGCACAACAGGTATGGGACGGCGCTTACTGTAGCCGTCCGTGCGCACGGATGATTGTGTGAACTGTTCTATGTGTGCACATGTACAGCATGTTTTGCAGTAGCCAATCAGAGATAATCTTTCATATCTTAAACTGCTGTGTTAAAATGAAAGCTGTACTGTGATTGGTTGCTATGGGCAACAAAAACATTTTTCTTTTAACGTGCTTTATAAACGTGCACATCTATGTCCATGTATACAAATGTAAACACAGACGCCGCCATTCCCCACAGTATTTGTCAAGCACTCCTTCACATCTCCCGCCATATGTGAGGAGAAATTTTTTTTCCTTCCCCCTCCATGTCACCATCTATTTAAAGAGTGGATTGTCACCTTTCCGGCTATTCCTGTAGTAATAAGCAGAGGTGGCGCAGACACTCAGCACAGAGGGCCGGCAATGTCGTCACCGCTGCCTAGACACCTGACGTCCCCCATTTAATTTCACCCTACAGCTCCGAGAAATCCGGCCATGCCATAAATCTTCTATTAATTACCCTGCGTGAAGCAACGGGAACAAGAAATAGAAATATGCCGCCATTCTATGACACAAATAGTGCTGGGAACTATGGGCGACAACCAATATTTTGGGAAAGTTAGGCGACATCTTGCATAGGTGTCAGAGATGGGGGGCGCGGTGGGGTGCGATGGGGCCACTCGGGCACTAATTATAAGGCCAGCAGTTCGCATTCTAAAGATCTTTGTTACAAAACCATCTTTCGCTTTCGACGTGTTAACGTTATGGCGTCTAGATCCATTGTGTCCGATCCTGCCAAGGGCACCAAGTCGTAAGAGGAAAGCTCACGGCATTCATGTGACTGCGCCCTCTGTCGTGTGTGCCGAGCGTACAATGGCTCCCTGACGAGGAACCATATGATAGAGTTCAATGGGGCTAGATTTATAGAGCTCCAATATGGAGAAACTTTTACCGTCTCTGGTCCCTCTACTTTCGGGTGCGCCTGAGCTTGCGTCACCGCCATGCAGTCCCCCGCACGCTCGCGTCACATAAACAAGCTTTGTCAATAGCTCTCGCTGACAATCTCACAGTCTATGGTCCTAATACTCCGGGCCACTTCTCCGTTTCGTCCGTGCCGCTCAGTCTCACACCGTTACTTTACTGCATCTCTTCTCGTCGCTCCTTCCTTTACTGCCTCCTTCACCCTCAGCGTGCCCACCTGTCACTTCAGAACAACAGCTGACTGTCTCCCACCCCATCGTGTATGGCCTTTCATGACAAACCTGTAATCTGTCACGTTGTCACAGCTTCCTCCACTCTCTGGGCTCGTGCACATGACCGTAGTTTTTGGAACAAGTGCGATCCGACAAAACATCGCATCTCACTTGGACCAATGGGGTCATGCACATGTCCAATTTTTTTCTTTAAACCTAGTCAGTACGAGGAAGAAAAAAAATCACAGGATTCCCAAGTTGCATCCGATCAGATCACACTCGGCCATGCCAAGTCAATGGGTCCATCAAAAAGTCTTGCCGGACACGGATGATATCACGGACTAACACAATGGAGAAGATGGAGAATTTTTTCCACCTTCTCATCTGAGAAAATTGTATCACACTCTGATTTTCTCGGATGATAGAAAATATGATAGTGTGACCCAAGCCTTAGAGAAATGCGCTGCTTCTTGACCTGCACAGTCACAATTATGTCAAATTCTCATATGGTATCTAAAGTCAAAAGCATCAACACTTCTCTCTGTCCTATAGCCACCCCACAAATCTGTTTCCCCTAAGTAACCTCAACAATTGCAACCCAACTTGGGTATACTAATAGATCACAGACTGAACATGAGTCAACAGTGTGATGCAGCAGCAAAAAAGGCAAATACAATTCTGGGATGTATTAACAGATGCATACAGTCTAGATCACGTGAAGTCATTATTGCCCTCTACTCCTTTTTGGTCAGACCTCATCTGGAATACTGTGTCCAGTTTTGGGCACCACATTTTAAAAAAGACATCAAGAAACTGGAGCAAGTTCAGAGAAGAGCCACCAGAATGGTGACCGGTCTGCAAACCATGTCCTATGAGGAACAGTTGCAGGATTTGGGAATGTTTAGCTTAAAAGAGAAGACTGAGAGGAGACTTAATAGCTGTCTACAAATATCTCAAGGGCTGTCACATTGTAGAAGGATCATCTTTATTCTCATTTGCACAAGGAAAGACTAGAAGCAATGGGATGAAACTGAATGGGAGGAGACACAGATTAGATATTAGAAAAAACTTTTTGACAGTTAGATTGATCAGTGAGTGGAACAGGCTGCCACAAGAGGTGGTGAGTTCTCCTTCAATGGAAGTCTTCAAACAGGCTGGACAGACATCTGTCTGGGATGATTTAGTGAATCCTGCTTTGAGCAGGGGGTTGGACCAGATGGCCCAGGAGGTCCCTTCCAACTCTACCAATCTATGATTCTATGAACTCACTGGGTCTCTGGACTGCCGAATCCTGGCTACTTTCCCAAACCAGACTTCTGACTTGCTTCTCTTCCTGGTTTTGCACTGCTTATCATTCTCTCTCGCATGCAGATGACTAGCGGTCACGTAACATTCCCTATGATATATATTTCAGGTAGCATGACTTTATCCTCCATTTTCATCTATTATCTCCTCCCAGGAGGAAATCTCTGCACTGAGCGGCCTCTTTTCTTATACAGGTGGCCGGTCTTCTATGCTTTAGACCAGTGGTCTCAAACTGCATTCCTCAAGGGCGGCAAACAGGTCATGTTTTCAGGATTTCCTTGTATTGCACAGGTGATAATTTAATCACCTGCACAGATAATGATTCCAGCACCTAGTGCAATGCTAAGGAAATCATGAAAATACGCACGGTTTGCGGCCCTCGAGGAATGCAGTTTGAGACCCCTGCTTTAGACCAACGTTGCACAACCTATGGTGTGGAGGCCACATGCAGTCCATGATGCAATTCTTTGTGGCCCTCTACCTTGTTTGTCTGTCTGGTTGCTCCTAATATGTATATTATTTGTCAGAGAAAATAACTGCAGGTCAAGGATTGATAGTTCTCTATATGTCCTGTATTGAACCTCCAAATATTAGCAAAATGGACGTCTCCTGACCCCTTTTTAGCGTTCAGGAAAAGCAGTAGATGTCATAGTGAGGTGGTCATACATGAATGAGGCTCTCAAAATGAAATGTACTTTCATGTGATTAGTGAAACACATTTAGCATAGTAAGTACAGGAGAGGGAGCGGCGGCATTCATGGTTTCCTCACTTCTAAAATGCAAAAGGGATGAGAAGATCACTACTCATTTTTTCTGATAGGTGGGAGTTCATATAAAATGCATATATCAGACATTTTACATTTAATTTCAGCATTTCATAAAGTCCCAGATTATAATAGTGCTTTAGGTTTTATTACGGCCCATGAATTGGTTCAGTGCGGTGCCCTTGGACCAGAAAGGGTTGTGCACCCCTGACAGTCACAGAGGCAATATCCCCTCAGTAACCTGGTGCAGCACGCAATTCAATTAATTCTCCTGTAATTCTGCCTTTCTTATGTGCGGTACGGAGCCATCACTCAGCTTTACTTGAGTCCTGAGTGGGAAAAATCTATTTAGATTTTTAATTTTTCAAAGAGGAGACAAGAAGAGAGCGCGTTCCTGGAAAGGTCTGTGACTTCCATGATGGGAGTAGTAATGGTGGTGTGATAGGCACTCAACTCCGACAAAGCCGGAAGATACTTAGTGTTTGTTACTCAGGGTTCCCAAACACAGAAATGGCTGAATTTTGTTTGTTTTTTTCTGACTAATAACTTTCCCAGGATCCTGAATGACACGATTCGATTATCCTCTGGGTTGCAGAAGTGGATCCTCTATGATCCAGGATTTCCTTGAACCCAGCTTGACAAAAAAAAAAAAAAAAATCAAAAGCGACAAGGACTCGAAACGAGAGAGACATTTTTTTAACCCTTCGCAGGGCAGAGGATTTCTATTTTTCCTGCACGGAAGGACCGGTTCTTTAGTCTCCATCCCCGCTAGATGTTGTCGGCTTTCTCGCTCTCCCTGAATTTCTTTTGAGGTAGCAGAATCAATTGGCAAGAAACGTGATAGCCCTGCGGTCGAATATAACAAACTCATAGAGAGAGCGCGAGTCGAAGCGAGAGTCATCCGACAGGAGTAAGCGAGACGGTTTGTAAGAATAGTGCCAAGACGGATCGCGTGACACCGCTAGATAATTTTACTAATTGCCTCCCTGTTTGTTCCCATTAATAATGCAGCAGATGAGATTCCTGACGTTCTCGGAGCTGCACCTTGAAGTGGAGGCGCACGGAGGGGGCTGCCATGTAGTCTGCGCAATTTCGCATCCCGGGTCGCCTGTCCTCTGAAGCTTCTTATACAGATCCAGAATTTATACAGAATTTCTCTCTTTTTTTTTTTTTTTCTTTTTTTGCTCACGACACAAATTTTTTTCCCCTTCTTCTAAGAGCCATAACTTTTTTACTTCTCCCTCGACGCAGCCATATGAAATCTTGTTTTTTTGCAGGACGAGTTGTGGTTTTGAATGAAACAAGTTATTTCATCATAAATTGTACGGAAAAAAGCAGGTGAAATGGTGGGAAAAAAAAAACTACAGTATTTCACAATTTTTCTTGTAGGTTTTGTCTTTTGGTGTTTTATTGTGCATTAATGATGACCTGAAAATATGAGACCAGCATTGATGCCAAATATGTAGAGTTCATAAATATATAATATATATATATATATATAATACACATTTAAAAACTGAGGAGTGTACGGTCTTTCAATTTTTTCCGGCGATAGGACTGCCTAAGTATATATATATATATATATATTATTTTAAAGTTCCTTTCCTTTTGTTTTTAGTCTCCCTACTGGTATCTGCAGGTAAACATAATTTATCTCTATGTGGGGCGACTTGGACCTTGTTTAAGGACTCGTGCACACGAACGTATTTTCAGTCTGAGTGTGATCAAACAAAGCATCGGCTCGCGCTCGGACCAATGCACAAGTCCGATTTTCTCGAGAACTAGGATCAAAATGGTCAGATGAAAAAAATCACAGCATGCCTGAGTTGGATCTGATATTTGGGCCGCACACGGCCATGCATGTCAATCAGTACGTGGACAAAAATATCAGACTGCACTCAGATGACATCTGAGTGCAGTCCGATTTCAACACAGAGACACAAAAGAGAAGATGGAGACATTTTTTTCCATCTCTTCTTCATCCTAGAAAATTTGATCACACTCCCTCACCCTGACGCGCATTTCGCCTCCTTCTTCCGGGGACGCCGAGCAGCCACACCATCTTTTATAGGTAAATATAATTTGATTGTGGAAGCATGGTTGTTCTATGTATCACTATCTATATTTGAGGATTTTGCATATATCCTGGTATTCTATTGGCATGCTCTGTTTAATTAGGGTTATTTGACCACATCACTATTATCCTATTTTAGCATAGGTGATGTTAAGAGGCTTACTATTCAAAACTATTTATGTTGGAGTTACTTATTGAGTGTTTCCCCTATATTTTTGATATATTGTAGGCAGATTTATCTTTCTGCTTTATTCCATTTGTTGTTTTCCTCATTCATATATTTGCATTGCTTGAACTACCTGATATGATTATACTATAGTTCTGCTCGGTGTCCTTTACAACAATATTTTTGCTTTTTTATTATATGTTTTATATTTATTTCTCAATAAAAATATTTGTTTTTAACATATTGGGATCTCTTCTCATTTCCCTTTGATATTTATTGCATGTATGGGAATTGTGTATATAGGTTTGTTACAATGTGTATAAATCAAGCAATCTACACAATCTAGATGTCAGCTGCTTTTACTGATACATTGTAACAAACCCACAGTGTGATCATCTCAGAGAATCCCATTTAAGCCGTTGTCTTGAGTTGTAGTGTGTAGAAGCGACCTTACACTTTACTCCTTATAAAACCCTCTTTGTTCCAATAATGGCGGGATATTTAACTTTATAGTGTGGTTTATTGCCGAGGTTACCGACCACCCAGCAGTTTCCAAGTGTCCGGTTACCTTGGTACGGAGCGTGTGCTGCTAGCAAGGAGCCTGTAGTGCTGCACGGGCGCAGGCCGGATCAGCATGGAGGTGCGCTCAGATCAGATCAGTGGCGCCACCATGCCAATACAGGTCAGAACTGAGAGTGCATTATCTGTCTGATTCTATATTTGTGTCTGAAGCTTCTGGATTATGTAACTGCAGCATTTAGCGTCTGAATAAACATAACTCTTGGCTCTGCTGCACCGTCTGTCAGTGTAATAATGGCAGCTGTCATCTCCAGAGCACAAGATATAAAGTCAGAGGCCGGAGAATGGTACCCTGACAATGGGGAGTCAGTTTCTGGGGTGTAATTATAGTAAGGGGGTGAATGGTCAACATTCAGAACCGACAGATGGAGCATAAAGGTAATGCAGGACCATGACACTGTCATGTTGGTTACTACTGTAGATGATGACACTTACACTCGGGGTACAGGACAATGACACTGACACTCGGGGTACAGGATGATGACACTGACACTTGGGGTACAGGATGATGGCACTGACACTTGGGATACAGGATAATGACACTGACACTTGTGGTACAGGATAATGACACTGACACTTGGGGTACAGGATAATGACACTGACACTTGGGGTACAGGATAATGACACTGACACTCGGGGTACAGGATAATGAGACTGACACTTGGGGTACAGGATAATGACACTGACACTCGGAGTACAGGATAATGACACTGACACTCGGAGTACAGGATAATGACACTGACACTCGGGGTACAGGATAATGACACTCAGGATACAGGAATGATACGCACTGGGTACAGGATAATGAAAGACACTTGGGATACAGGATGATGCACTGACACTCGGGTACAGGATAATGACACTCGGATACAGGATATGACACGACACTTGGGATACAGGATGATGGCACTACACTTGGGGTACAGGATAATGACACTGACATCGGGTACAGGATGATGCATGACACTCGGGTACAGGACAATGACACTGACACTTGGGGTACAGGATAATGCACTGACACTTGGGGTACAGGATAATGACACTGACACTGGGGTACAGGATAATGACACTCAGGATACAGGATAATGATACCGACACTTGGGATACAGGATGATGCACTGACACTCGGGGTACAGGACGATGACACTGACACTCGGGGTACAGATGATGACACTGACACTCGGGGTACAGGATAATGACACTGACACTTGGGGTACAGGATGATGACACTGACACTCAGGGTACAGGATAATTACACTGACACTTGGGGTACAGGATATGACACTGACACTCGGGAGTACAGGAGATGACACTGACACTCGGGGTACAGGATAATGACACTGACACTCGGGTACAGGATAATGACACTGACACTTCGGGGTACAGGATAATGACACTGACACTCGGGGTACAGGATAATGACACTGACACTGGGGTACAGGATAATGACACTGACATGGATACAGGTATAATGACACTCGGGGTACAGGATATGACACTGACACTTGGGGTACAGGATAATGACACTGACACTCGGGGTACAGGATGATGACACTGACACTTGGGGTACAGGATATGACACTGACACTCGGGTACAGGATGATGGCAACTGACACTCGGGGTACAGGATGATGACACTGACACTTGGGGTACAGGATAATGACACTGACACTCGGGGTACAGGATATGGACACTGACACTGGGGTACAGGATAATGACACTGACACTCGGGTACAGGATAATACACTGACACTCGGGGTACAGGAGATGGACACTGACACTCGGGGTACAGGATAATGACACTGACACTCGGGGTACAGGATAATGACACTGACACTTGGGGTACAGGATAATGACACTGACACTCGGAGTACAGGATATGACACTGACACTTGGGGTACAGGACGATGACACTGACACTCGGAGTACAGGATGATGCACTGACACTCGGGGTACAGGATAATGACACTGACACTTGGGGTACAGGATAATGACACTGACACTCGGGGTACAGGATAATGACACTGACACTGGGGTACAGGATAATGACACTGACACTCTGGTACAGGATAATTACACTGACACTCGGGGTACAGGACATGACACTGACACTCGGGGTACAGGATGATGACACTGACACTCGGGGTACAGGATAATAACACTGACACTCGGGTACAGGATAATGACACTGACACTCAGGGTACAGGATAATTACACTGACACTTGGGGTACAGGATAATGACACTGACACTCCTGGTACAGGATAATTACACTGACACTTGGGTACAGGATAATGACACTGACACTTGGGGTACAGGATAATGGCACTGACACTCGGGGTACAGGATAATGACACTGACACTTGGGTACAGGATGATGACACTGACACTTGGGGTACAGGATGATGACACTGACACTCAGGATAATTACACTGACAATTGGGGTACAGGATAATGACACTGACACTGGGGGTACAGGATAATGAAACTGACGCTTGGGTACAGGATAATTACACTGACACTCGGGGTACAGGATAATTACACTGACACTCGGGATACAGGATAATGACACTGACACTCGGGGTACAGGATAATGACACTGACACTCAGGGTACAGGATAATTACCTGACACTCGGGGTACAGGATAATTACCCTGACACTCGGGGTACGGGATAATGACACTGACACTTGAGGTACAGGATAATGACACTGACACTCGGATACAGGATGATGTCACTGACACGCGGGGTACAGGATAATGACACTGATACTCGGGGTACAGAATGATGACACTGACACTCGGGGTACGGATAATGACACTGACACTTGAGGTACAGGATAATGACACTGACACTCGGGGTACAGGATGATGTCACTGACACTCGGGTACAGGATAATACACTGATACTCGGGGTACAGGATGATGACACTGACACTCGGGGTACGGGATAATGACACTGACACTTGAGGTACAGGATAATGACACTGACACTCGGGGTACAGGATGATGTCACTGACACTCGGGGTACAGGATAATGACACTGATACTCGGGGTACAGGATGATGACACTGACACTCGGGGTACGGGATAATGACAGTTTTTGTAAGTCTAATATGACTTGGGGTCATTCTGGTTGTGTATTTGGGGCGCTCTCTTCTACGGCCAGTAACCCTCTTTGCTCTGGTTTCCCGGTTCCCTCTATGGATCAGTGGCCGCTGCTCACTTTGTGCCTAATCATTAATCTTATTAACACAGATGTGAGAAATTAGTGAGATTTACGAGCTCTGAGCTGGAAAATCATATTTTGTGTGAGCGTTCTGGATCTGATCAGTAGGAATCGTTGATGTGCAATTTACCAGTGAGACCCATCTGCAAAACCAGGACAGAACGCAGCATTAAGCTAATCAGTCAAGAAAATCCTATTAGTTTAGGCAAGAAGGGATTTGTTGGGTAATGGAGTTTTGGATTTGCAGACGTGATGTGGTTGATGGTGACATTATAATAGGACAGGTCTTACCTGTGTGCAGAATATCTGTATGTGTAACATTGTAAAGAAAACAGCAAACAAGCAGAACGTGCAAGACATACTATTAGATTCAGATTTATGTTAATTTAAAAAAACAGTTCTGAAAATGAGGAGGAGGAGGTGAGCTGTGACATCACCTATTGTGAATGGTGGATCCTGTGTTATCTACTGTATATAGAGGTGTTATCGGTCATTATACAGGAGGAGGAGGTGAGCTGTGACATCACCTATTGTGAATGGTGGATCCTGTGTTATCTACTGTATATGAGAGTGTTATCAGTCACTGTAGTGGAGGAGGAGGTGAGCTGTGACATCACCTATTGTGAATGGTGGATCCTGTGTTATCTACTGTATATAGAGGTGTTATCAGTCATTGTATAGGAGGAGGTGAGCTGTGACATCACCTATTGTGAATGGTGGATCCTGTGTTATCTACTGTATATAGAGTGTTATCAGTCATTGTACAGGAGGAGGAGGTGAGCTGTGACATCACCTATTGTGAATGGTGGATCCTGTGTTATCTACTGTATATAGAGGTGTTATCAGTCATTGTGCAGGAGGAGGAGGTGAGCTGTGATATCATCTATTGTGAATGGTGGATCCTGTGTTATCTACTGTATATAGAGGTGTTATCAGCCATTGTACAGGAGGAGGAGGAGGTGAGCTGTGACATCACCTATTGTGAATGGAGGATCCTGTGTTATCTACTGTATATAGAGGTGTTATCAGTCATTGTACAGGAGGAGGAGGTGAGCTGTGATATAATCTATTGTGAATGGTGGATCCTGTGTTATCTACTGTATATAGAGATGTTATCAGTCATTGTACAGGAGGAAGAGGTGAGCTGTGACATCACCTATTGTGAATGGTGGATCCTGTGTTATCTACTGTATATAGAGGTGTTATCAGTCATTATACAGGAGGAGGAGGTGAGCTGTGACATCACCTATTGTGAATGGTGGATCCTGTGTTATCTACTGTATATAGAGGTGTTATCAGTCATTGTACAGGAGGAGGAGGAGGTGAGCTGTGACATCACCTATTGTGATTTGTGCAGAAAAAAATAGGGCTGAAATGAGGCGCTGCTAAACAGGATAAAAAGGCCAAATCAAAATTAAATGGTATCAAACACAATAAAATCTAAAATTAAAAATATGTTATTACTATTTTATCACTATTGTGCTGTGTACATTCATTACATTACTGATCCTGAGTTACATCCTGTATTATACTCCAGAGCTGCACTCACTATTCTGCTGGTGCAGTCACTGTGTACATACATTACATTACTGATCCTGAGTTACATCCTGTATTATACTCCAGAGCTGCACTCACTATTCTGCTGGTGCAGTCACTGTGTACATACATTACATTACTGATCCTGAGTTACATCCTGTATTATACTCCAGAGCTGCACTCACTATTCTGCTGGTGCAGTCACTGTGTACATACATTACATTACTGATCCTGAGTTACATCCTGTATTATACTCCAGAGCTGCACTCACTATTCTGCTGGTGCAGTCACTGTGTACATACATTACATTACTGATCCTGAGTTACATCCTGTATTATACTCCAGAGCTGCACTCACTATTTTGCTGGTGCAGTCACTGTGTACATACATTACATTACTGATCCTGAGTTACATCCTGTATTATACTCCAGAGCTGCACTCACTATTCTGCTGGTGCAGTCACTGTGTACATACATTACATTACTGATCCTGAGTTACATCCTGTATTATACTCCAGAGCTGCACTCACTATTCTGCTGGTGCAGTCACTGTGTACATACATTACATTACTGATCCTGAGTTACATCCTGTATTATACTCCAGAGCTGCACTCACTATTCTGCTGGTGCAGTCACTGTGTACATACATTACATTACTGATTCTGAGTTACATCCTGTATTATACTCCAGAGCTGCTGTTTTGACCGCACCACAATTGTGGTTTACCAGAGCAATGGGGTACTCAGAGCCGAGCATGGAAGTCTATGGGGTTGTACAGGTACGGTGGCTCGGTCTGTGGCCCTGGCGGTCAGGCGTATGTTGCGGGGGTATATTTACAGGGGATAGGTGTAAACATTCGTGACGCCACCTGTAGTTCTCTGATCACTAAGACCAGCGCTGCTGTAGATCTGAGGGGATGGTGTGCAGCTAGATGTCGGGTCCCTACAGGTGGGACTGGTCCCTCAAAGTCTATGGAATTAATGATGTCGGGTGCAGGTAAATAAATCAGTCTCACACCATCCAGCGTCTTTCCATACCTTTTACTTGTCAGATGATAAGGCAGGTCCCAGGGAGGCTGGTCGGGTGGAGGATGTGCTTTGAGATAACAGCTGAACAGGTTGGGGGCCTCCTTTACTTTCCAATATGATGAATCCAACTAGCATAAAGCTTAGTTCACTCCGAATACTCCAGCTTCTCCAAAGCTGTACTGCCCGGTCAGTTTTGTGGTCGGAGCCTTCCTTTGAGAGAGCTGGGTTTCTACTATTGTCCTGCAGTGACTCCAGGTTCCCACTCTCCCTGACCCCAGTTACGTACCGACACTCCAAGGGCTGCTTTCTGCGACCTAAGGTCCAGTAAGACTCTGGTTTTTCTACCACTACGCTGAAGCTGTAATGGCACTTCGGTCCCCAGTGACCGGTAACAATGTGCAGGATAGTCCAATCCTTAATGCACTGCTATATCTTCTTCCACTGCGCCCTTCGCCCTGTTCGCGCTTGTAGCATAAGCACTCCACACTTCCTAGGGTAAAATACAAGCTAATCCCTTCTTTCTTCTTCCCAGAGCTCGCTAACAGAGGCTCAGTAATCTTCTAGTTCAGGAGCACGTCGACTGAACTCCACTGTCCTTGGGACAGGCGACTGAAGGTTCTGCTGCTGACTCCTCTTTCTTCCTGCACAGACTGCACACAGGTGGGATGACTCACTCAGGAGCCACCCGGGCTAGACTGACTGACAGGCTAGATCTCACTAGCTCTTATAACCTATGGGTGTGTCTAAGTGTGTGATGGAGTGAATGTTTATTGAGCATTAAACTGTTACCTCTCCGCACATCCTCCAGGGTACTGTGTGTGCCTTCACACCAGGGCTACACACTGCACTCACTATTCTGCTGGTGCAGTCACTGTGTACATACATTACATTACTGATCCTGAGTTACACCCTGTATTATACTCCAGAGCTGCACTCACTATTCTACTGGTGCAGTCACTGTGTACATACATTACATTACTGATCCTGAGTTACATCCTGTATTATACCCCAGAGCTGCACTCACTATTCTGCTGGTGCAGTCACTGTTTACATACATTACATTACTGATCCTGAGTTACCTCCTGTATTATACTCCAGAGCTGCACTCACTATTCTGCTGGTGCAGTCACTGTGTACATACATTACATTACTGATCCTGAGTTACATCCTGTATTATACTCCAGAGCTGCACTCACTATTCTGCTGGTGCAGTCACTGTGTACATACATTACATTACTGATCCTGAGTTACATCCTGTATTATACTCCAGAGCTGCACTTGACGCGCACCACATTGGTGTGGTACCAGGGCTATGGGGTACTCGGAACCGAGCCCATGGAAGTCTATGGGGAATGTCACTGGCAGCAGAGCTCGGTCCGTGGCCCTGGCGGTCATGCAATAGGGGGTATTTACAGGGGATTTTAGAATAGTTCGTGACGCCACCTGTGGTTTCTGATCTGATTGACCAGCGCTGCAGGGTAGATCTCTGAGGGGATGTTATGGCAGCTAGGTGTTAAGTCCCCACTGGTGGGACTGGTCCCTCAAAGTCTATGGTGGTGATGCAGGGTGCAGATAAGAAGTCAGTCACACACAATGCAGTCTCTTTCCATACCTTTACTTGTAGATGTTGCAGGTATGTCCCGGGAAGCTGGTCAGGTTGGAGAATGCACATTCAGGAAAACTGTTGAGCAGGTTAGAGGCCTCCTTTCTCCTTGTAAAATGTGTGAGTACAAACTTGCATAAAGTCAAGTGCAACTCTTTCAATAGCAACTACGCCGGCCAACATTGTGGTGGAGTCTTCTATGTCTCTGATTATCAGATGTTGAGAGAACTAAGTCCTTACTTTTGCAGGGTCCTGCTCAAAGTCCCCGTTCTCCCTGACTCCGGTTACGTATCAGCGCTTAGGGCTACCTTCTGCGACTTGAAGTCCAAAAGGCCTCCGGTTTTCTTATCACTAGACGTGAAGTACTAGCAATGCTTCGGACCCCGGTGTCCGGTTTAACTGAGTGAGGGTGATTTGTCCCTTAGTCACTCTTACTTCTCCACTCGCCCTTCGCCCTGCTCTCGCCCTTAACATAAGCACATGTAGCAATGGTGTCAAGGTCAGCTTTCCTTCAGTGCTCACTGACCTGTTCTCAGTTGGCTCGTTGGTATAACTGCTGTAATCCCTTTCCTTCTTTCCTTCACAGAACTCTGTCCAGAGCAGCTCACAGGACGCTTCGTCAGACTGTATTTACGCTGTAGCTCTGAGAGTCATGACTCGCACCACGTTGGTGTGGTTACCAGGGCTATGGGGTACTCGGAGCCGAGCCCATTGATTTCCATGGGAGTTGTCACTGGCAGCGGGACTCGTTCCGTGGCCCTGGCAGTCAAGCGATGGGGGATATTTACAGGGGATTAATAGGATAGGTAGTTCGTGACGCCACCTGCGGTGTCTGATCAGATTGACCAGCGCTGCTATTAGGATCTTCACAGGGTGTAAGGTTCTGTGTACATGTTCCTGAAACTCAGTTTTTCCGTCAGCCATTTTACTTTCTGTCTTGCTGCAGCTGTCTTGCCCTCAGTCAATATGGAGTTTCCAGCTTGCATGTTCCCGCCCTGATTCTCTCCCTCTTGCTTCTTAAGCAGCCACAGCTGAACAATCAGTGCTTCAGAATCAAGCCTGCAGTGAACCTGTGACCTGACTCCTGGAAGCCTTGGACCTTGTACTCCAGTTATTTCCTATTGTGGAACTTTGGAACACTCGTGGACTTTGGAACCTTGCTATTTGATAAATCCACGTTTGCATGGACTTATGGTAACAGAGAAGAGATCCTGAACCTGTTGTGAGAGTGATTGCTGAGCTTAAGTTACTCTGGCCTGCTGTGTCTCCTGCTTTTGTATCTGCAAACTGTGTGACTATTATTGCCACTTGTATGAAGTAATACAAGACCTTCTATATCAAACCTGTGACTCCTGTGTTTTCATCGCACCCAAGCACAAGACACTATATGAACTGTACTCCTTACATTACACAGGGGATGTTATGGGGCAGCTGGGTGGTAAGTCTCCCACAGGTGAGACGGTCCCTGGAAGTCTATGGTGGTGATGCAGGGTGTAGATAAGAATTTAGTCACACACAATGCAGCTTCTTTTCATACCTTTACTGGTAGATGGTTCAGCAGATCCCGGGGAGCTGGTCGGGGTGGAGAATGCACATTCAGGCAACCGCTGAGCAGGTTAGAGGCCTCCTTAACTTCAATATGTATGTGAGCCCAACTTGCCTGAAGCGAAGTTAACTCTGAACTCTCCAGCTTTCTCTGTAGCTGTAATGCCCGGCCAACATTGTGGTGGAGCCTTCTAAGTGGTGAGAACTAAGTCCTTACTTTTGTCTGCGCTTGACTCAAAGTCCCCGTTCTCCCTGACTCCGTTACGTATTGACGCTTTGGGCTGCACTCTGCGACCTGTAGTCCAGATGCCTCCGGTTTTCTTGTTACTATGCTTGAAACAGTAGCAACGCTTCGGACCCCGGTGTCCGGCAATTTAGTGCAGGTATCAATACCTGTAGCACTTCTCTGTCTTCTCCACTGTGCCCTTCGCCCTGCTTCCCGCTCTTAACATAAGCACCTGTAGCTTCAATGTGAAAAGTCAGCTTTCTCCTAGAGCTCACTGACTAGCTCTCAGTATCCTCCAAGTTCAGACTGGACTGAGACTGAACTGCACTGTCCTCTGACAGGAAACAGACTCCTTTCTCTCCTCTTCTTCGGACTAATCTCCCTCTGCTACGTGTCACTCCCCCCTTATATCTCAGATGGGTGTGTCTGAAAGAGTGAGTGGCAGTGAATGCATATCAAGCGTTGCGGTTACCTTCCTGTGCACTCTCCTGGATTTTATGTGTGCCTGCATAGCTGGGCCACACATCCCCCTTGGTTAAACACAGCACTCCCGGGCTGTAAAAGAGAAAAAGAAAAACATTTTTGTTTTGCATTAAACAACAACATTTTAACACTTCCCATCCGGGAGGTAAGACCTCTTGAACGTTGCAATTTGTACATTAGGAAAAATACAAAAGTATCAAAAGTATCAAACATTCTCATAAATACAAGACAAATTCTTGTGGAGGACCCGCACCAAAAACCTCCCACGTGGGTCCTGGGTGGGCTGCAGGACTTCTGACTGCAGACCTCACTCTAGGCCCACCATACGGGTTTTTCTTCAGAGGTAGATAGCAATGGTTTTGTGTAAAACCAAGATAGTGCACCGTGGTGCAAACTATTTACATTAAAGTTTTTGGGCTGGCACAGTCCACAGCCACGCAGTCCATGAATAATAACAGACATTTCTAGTAATCAGAAGAAACCACATTTCAATTTACAATACTGCAATACTATTAACCCTTTAAACTCATTAACCTGGTACCCAGCCGGGTATTCTAAGCATACTATGCACATTATGTAAACACTTCTATACATATCAATAAAGTGCAATTTTCAAAATTCTCAAACTTTTTACAATTCTTGGATGCGGTAAACCCCTGTCTGGGTCCTACCGGTCTTCATGCTTCTTACAGACTTCGATTACGTCTTCCACTCCTGGGGCTGGAATGACGCGATGTTCCTTAGAACGCATTACAAATATGTCGTGACCTGCTATCTGCGTCTGAGTGGCCACTGTTCTCATTCTAACTAAGGTCCCATCGGGTACCTCTGTCATGTATGATGCAAGCGGCGTTGCTGATGGTGTCGCAGAATAAGACCTAAATTGCGATGCAGTCTGGGTCACCGATTGCGATGTAGATTGCAATGCAGGTTGCATTGCTGAGTTAGCCGCAGGGGGCGTTGTAAAGTGGGTCGCAGGTTGCGATGCCAAGTAGGTCGCCGATTGCGATGAAGGGGGCGATGGAGGTCGCGATGAGTACTCAGGGGGCGATGCCGGGGCACGGCTTGGTGCGGAATGAGCTCGAGACTGGGACGCTTTGGTACCGGCGTCGGGGACGGGGTCACTGACGATGGAGACGTTCAGGGCATACCACCCCTTTAAACCCCAGTGGTGGGTGTAGCTCACTATGTCCCCATTTATCAGGTCCCTCCCAGGATGACCGATGGGCAGGTGGGACTCCACGTCCCGGCGGCTCACAAAGACCCCCTGATAGAGGCCCGGCTCGCGGATAAAGCCCCAGCCCTTGCGGAGCTGAAACTCAGTAAAGCACCCCTGCCGCCGCGGTTCCCGTCGGGTACCTTTATCGTTGCGGACGGTTTCCTTCTCAGCGAAGAACCTTTCATGCGACTCCTGTCGGTCTCGCTGCGTCTTTCTATCTTCCTCCTGCTGTCGTCTCACTTTTTCGCAGTGCTGCCAAGCATTTCCGGTCTGGAGGTCGTAAGTCACGTCGTCCAGACGCTCCATCCCAGTCGATTTCCGGCAACGATGGCTGGGACCCCTCCGGTGATCTTACCGGGGAACCATACTCTGCTGTGGCCTCCTGGCCTGGCTGGCACTCTGGACCGGGCAGGACCTCCTCAGCCTCCTTCTCCTCCACCTCCGCATCGGTGGGATCAGGTACAGCACTTTTGGGGGCAGCCTCCGATCTCTCTTTAGCCTTCTTCAGCAGGGAACTTGGGAAATCAGGAGACGGCGTTATGCTTGTGGGAGAGAGCACTGCGTCCCACAGCAGCCGCTGTGTCTGGGCACGCCAGCGTCTCTCCGTCTCCTGCAAATCTGCATGACGCTGGATTAGTCTTTTTAGTGCTGCATTTTCTTGCTGCAGCTCCAGCATTGTGGGGTTAGTGTCCCGATCTGGGGACAGCTCCGGCACAGGCAGTAAATCCTCCGGTAAGCAGGGTTTGTATGCCTCCGGTCCTCTGCACAGATCCTCCTGTCCTTCCGCCATCTCTTCCCAGGCCAGACTGTAGTTTTCAACAGGAACAGTCCGGTCTCTTCCGTGGAGGCGGGATTTGCGTCTCCTCCTCTTCGGATAGAGGATGAAGAGGAGGCGGATTTCTTTAGCAGTGGGGCAGGATCGCACATTATAGTAGCATTTTGAGAGGGCGGCCATATCTTTCGCGCCACAGGGGGGTACACGCCCACGAATGCACGCCCACCTTCTTCACCAGCGTCTCAGGGCGCCAACTTGGCGGTAAAATGGCGGTATTTGGCGCCAACTGCAGCAACAGTCTTTTCTGCACAAACAGTCAATATAGGCACACAGGACTCACAATTGCAAGTTTCGGATCCTGTTCGTGACGCCAAAAAGCTGACTCGCACCACGTTGGTGTGTTTACCAGGGCTATGGGGTACTCGGAGCCGAGCCCATTGATTTCCATGGGAGTTGTCACTGGCAGCGGGACTCGTTCCGTGGCCCTGGCAGTCAAGCGATGGGGGATATTTACAGGGGATTAATAGGATAGGTAGTTCGTGACGCCACCTGCGGTGTCTGATCAGATTGACCAGCGCTGCTATTAGGATCTTCACAGGGGATGTTATGGGGCAGCTGGGTGGTAAGTCTCCCACAGGTGAGACGGTCCCTGGAAGTCTATGGTGGTGATGCAGGGTGTAGATAAGAATTTAGTCACACACAATGCAGCTTCTTTTCATACCTTTACTGGTAGATGGTTCAGCAGATCCCGGGGAGCTGGTCGGGGTGGAGAATGCACATTCAGGCAACCGCTGAGCAGGTTAGAGGCCTCCTTAACTTCAATATGTATGTGAGCCCAACTTGCCTGAAGCGAAGTTAACTCTGAACTCTCCAGCTTTCTCTGTAGCTGTAATGCCCGGCCAACATTGTGGTGGAGCCTTCTAAGTGGTGAGAACTAAGTCCTTACTTTTGTCTGCGCTTGACTCAAAGTCCCCGTTCTCCCTGACTCCGGTTACGTATTGACGCTTTGGGCTGCACTCTGCGACCTGTAGTCCAGATGCCTCCGGTTTTCTTGTTACTATGCTTGAAACAGTAGCAACGCTTCGGACCCCGGTGTCCGGCAATTTAGTGCAGGTATCCAATACCTGTAGCACTTCTCTGTCTTCTCCACTGTGCCCTTCGCCCTGCTTCCCGCTCTTAACATAAGCACCTGTAGCTTCAATGTGAAAAGTCAGCTTTCTCCTAGAGCTCACTGACTAGCTCTCAGTATCCTCCAAGTCCAGACTGGACTGAGACTGAACTGCACTATCCTCTGACAGGAAACAGACTCCTTTCTCTCCTCTTCTTCGGACTAATCTCCCTCTGCTACGTGTCACTCCCCCCTTATATCTCAGATGGGTGTGTCTGAAAGAGTGAGTGGCAGTGAATGCATATCAAGCGTTGCGGTTACCTTCCTGTGCACTCTCCTGGATTTTATGTGTGCCTGCATAGCTGGGCCACACAGTCACCTTCCACTTTCTTAAGGAACACAGGCAGCTTGTTCTGAGTAGCAGGTTAAGGGGTAGCTCTGACTAGGCTAGGATGATTCACTTCACCCGTACTAGCCTCCACTTCCGTATAAGATGAGCTACACAAGCTCTGTCAGGATTCAGTCTTCTCTCCTCTCCCTCCGTCTGTCTCTGACTGAAACAGAAACTAAACTGATCTGAACTTGGATGGGATGACTCACTCCTGAGCCACCCTAGGCTTGACTGAACTAACTTTGCTATGTCACACTACTTAAATAGTCTAATATGCCTCTAGTGGCAATGCTGAGAAGTGTGCGTAAATGAATATCAGGCTTTACAGTTACCTTCTTGTGCATTTTCCAGGAGACATGTGTGCCTTGCGTAGCTGGGCCACACACACTCACTATTCTGCTGGTGCAGTCACTGTGTACATACATTACTGATCCTGAGTTACATCCTGTAGCTCTTTTTATTATAAAAAATATAAACAATACATACCATAATAAATTTCTAACTGTACATAAATGAACATTGCTAAGATAAATAACAGAAACAAAAGAAACCAGCTTCAAAACAAAATTAAACCAAAAAGTCCAGAGTCCTTAGTCCTTTCTCTCCTTCAGAACTATTGCAGCTCCAGAGGACCCCCAGCAGGGACATTATCATTAAACAAAATTAAATATAAGACATAAAAGAAACATGCACACACACTCACACTGACACACAATCACGCACCTCCCCAAAAAAAAAAGAAAAAAGGCCTCACCTGGCCATACATACAACACAACCTATATATAAACGCTACTATATACACTACTATATACACTAAGATATGGAAATTTTTTTTTTTTTTTAATTAATTTTTTTTTTTCTTTTTTTAAAATTTTTTTTTCTTTTTTTTTTCCCTCACCACACCACAGGTCCATGAGTTCATGCCCTTTTCACAGCAAACTTGATGGGTCCATGAAAGTTTATGCCCTTAGAAAATTTTTCGGGTCCATGGCAGGTTCCATGCCCTCCCCCCACACAAACACCCCCACCCAACCTAAACTATACCCCCCCAAACATATAACTATTTACACTTATATACAAAACATTACATTAACAGACCTACCACACAAAACACTACATTACATTACTTTACCCACATTACATTACATTAACCACACTTTGCTTAAACCACAACATTATAAACATTTACACTGTACACTGACCACATAACTTGCAAGGCCCAAGTTCAGCGCCTGCAAGCCCAATATCCATTATTTCCTGAATTTACAAAACAAAAAGCTAAATGTGCCACACACCAGCCCACCACCGAGAAACTGGAGTCCTAAGAGGCCCCGTCCCTAACCACCAACACACGCACCCTGTCCCTCACCAACTAAATCTGCCCCTAAAAGAAAAGAAACTGACCCTAACTATCCCTACCTGCCCCTACCTATCCCTACTCTACCTAGCTTATCAAAACGAACTATCTAGCTATCCCTAAACTGGCCCTCCCTGTCCCTATCTGACCCTACTTTTCTCTCCCTCAACACCCACACCACCTTATCTTACCCTACCAACAATCTCACACAGACCAGCTCTCCCTAAGGCACGTTAAAGGAGAAACCCCTCCAAAGCCAAGAGGCCCTCCTCGCGCCCAGCCTCTCGAACTCCAAAGAGCGCACCTTCCCCAGGTCACCCAAGATGTTTCTAACCACCTCATCCTGGGGGAGGAATTTCCGCTGCGTGGAAACTAAACACCGTGCACTCCAAGTGTGGAACCTAATGACTACACTAACCAGGAATAAAGTGCTCCGTTCTCGGCCACCCAGGGATCTGAATGCCCCATAAGCCCACTCCGGATAAGAAAGGGACGCCAGCCTAGGTCCAGCCTATGGAAGCACCCACCCTGTTGTAGACCCCTGTATTAAAGGGACACTGAAGGAGGAAGTGCTCCATGCTTTCCAACATGTCGCCACACTCCTCACGGGGACAACCCCGATCATCGGAGCTCCTGCACTTCAGGTTGTCCCTTACATACAGCCTCCCATGGAAGCAGCGCCAGGCCAAGTCCCAAAACTTCAAGGGGATCCGCTTGGAATTTAATAACCCAAGCCCAACCTCCAGATCCCGGCCTGGGCAATCCTTGAGCACCAGGGGCTTCTGGAAATGGGTCAACAGAACCCTGCTGTCAAGGAATTTCCTCGACATGGTCCTGATTTCCACATTCCCAGACCCCACCGGCGGATCACCTTCAGAACCGGGGTAGCATAAGCCGGGAGATGTCCGTGTGGTGTGCGCAGGTCCTTCACCTGCCCTCCTGTCTCCCATTCCTGGAAGAAAGGCCGAAACCAACCCCTGCAGGAGAATACCCACGGAGGAGCCCTCTCTAAATAGAGGTTGGCAACATTGATCTTAAGAAAGGTGTTTATCAGAAACACCACCGGGTTGACCATACCCAACCCACCTAGTCTCCTCGTGCGGTACGTGACCTCTCTCTTAATTAGGTTAAGCCTGTTCCCCCATAACAGCTGGAAGAAAAGGCTATAGACCCGTGTCCAGAGAGGCTCTGGCAAGACGCAGACACTGCCCAGGTATATTAACAAGGGAAGCAGAAAGCCTTTGGCCAAGTTGACCCTTTCCCTCAGGGTTAAAGACCAACCCTTCCACTGGTCCACCTTTTGGGCGGCGATCTTAAGTCTGCCCTCCCAATTTTGCTGGGGGTAGTCCCCGGGGCCAAATTCGATGCCTAGGATTTTGGCGGAGGTCTGGGGCCCTGGAAGGGTGTCCAGGAGATCAAAACTAGGATCTCCCCCTCCCAGCCAGAGACTTTCGCACTTTTCCCGGTTGATCATGGACCCGGACGCCTCCGAGTAGCGTTCGACCTCAGACATGACCCAATCCGCCTCCTCTCTCGAGGACACAAAGAGGGAGACGTCGTCAGCGTACGCTACCACCCTCAGAGTGGCCCCCGGCTCCGCCCGGTCCATCCCGACTCCCACCAACGGTCCACGATCTACCCTCCTCAAGAAGGGATCGATCGCGAACACGTATAAAAGTGGGCTCAGAGGACAACCCTGGCGGACCCCGGAACTCACCTCAAAAGGGTGACCAACCCAACCGTTCACGAGTGGAAAAGTCTCAGCCCCCTGGTATAAGGTCTCTAACCAATTTACAAACCTCCCAGGCAGACCGTACCTCAAAAGGACAGACCAGAGGTACTCGTGATTCACCCGGTCAAAGGCCTTTGCTTGATCTAAGGACAGCAAGTACCCCTTCCAGTGACCCGCCCTGCCCTGCTCCACTGCCTCTCGGACACCGAGCACAGCACTAAAAGTACTGCGGCCTGGAACAGAGCAGTGCTGAGCCCCCAAAAGGAGCTGGGGTGCAAACTTCACCAGCCGATTAAACAGCACCTTTGCCAGAACCTTCCGGTCCACATTGAGAAGCGCTATGGGACGCCAGTTCTCAATACGGGACGAGTCCTTACCCTTTGATAGGATAATCAGGGCTGACCTCCTCATTGAGCTGGGAAGAGCACCCGAGGAAAGGCACTCATTAAACACCTCAGTCAAGAGGGGGGACCAAGGAGTCCCTAAAGGCCTTGTAAAACTCGGATGTTAAGCCATCCGGACCTGGCGATTTTTTGGGCCGAAGCCCATCAATGGCCAGTCTCACTTCCTCTTCCCTGATTGCCTCTACCAAAACATCAAGAGAGGGGTCATCTCCTGGCTCAGGAATGGTCTCAGCCAGGAAAGCCAACATCCCGTCTCGATCCAGATCCCTCTTTTCCAAGAGGTGCGAGTAGAAGGATCTGACCACCTCCAGGATCCCTGATTTCGATCGGTTCAGGGAACCCGTACTGTCGATCAGTCCTGTCACCATCTTACAATTCACTGACATCTTACAGTTTCTGTAAGGGTCGGGCGAGCGGTACCTCCCGAAATCCCTCTCAAAAACCAAAGATGTGTGCCTATCATACTGACACCTCTTGAGCAAAGACTTCACCCTGGAGATCTCCTCACGGTCACCCCCAGTCGAGACGAGCTGCTCGAGTTTCCTCCTCAAAGCCTGATACAAGCGGTGCCTGTTTAGACTCCTGAGGCTCGAGAGCTGACGGAAGAACCCCGCCACCCTCTCTTTGAAGATCTCCCACCACTCAGACTTACTGCTACAGAGATCCAAAAGCGGTACCTGGCTCTGAAGAAATTCCTCAAAGGACTGTCTCACTTCCGCTTCTTCCAACAGGGATGAATTCAGCTTCCACAGCCCTCTTCCCATCCGGGGCGTCTCTGTAACATTCAGAGAAAAGAAAATTAAACAGTGATCGAGAATTCCACCTCAACGGCGGACACTGCAGAAAAGATGGCATCCTCCTTCAAAAAAAACCTATCTATCCTAGACCTACAGCTACCTCTATGAAAGGTGAAACCCCCGTGACCTGGGGTGTGCCGGATGTGGACATCCACCAGGCGAGCTTCGCTAGCTATACTATTTAATGCTGTACTATCGTAAGCCAGGTGGCCTCCGGGGCCCCCCTATCACGGGATCTCGTAATGGTGTTAAAATCCCCACCGAAGACCACCTGCCGGCTCGTAAAAAGAAAGGGCTTGATCTTCATGAAGAGACATTTGCGGTCCCACTTGGATTGTGGACCATAGATGTTTATGAGCCGAAGCTCCTGTCCCCTCATGAAAACGTCTAAGACCAGGCACCTCCCCATTTCTATCTCAATAACCCGTCGGCATTCCACCTCAGCGGTCTTAAAAAGGACCGCCACCCCGCTATACGGCTCGGCCGCAAGAGACCAGTATGAGGGCCCACACCTCCACTCCCTCCTGGCTTTATGGATGGCCCCCATGTCTGTTAGTCGGGTCTCTTGCAAAAACAAAATTTCAGCCTCAAATCGGGTGAAAAAATCAAAGGCCGCAAATCTGGCCGCATCTGACTTAATACTGGCAACATTAATGGACGCCAGAGTCAACGGGGTGAGTTCCGCCATCATGGGTGATTGGGTTAGATGGCCTTCTTCTTCCCCACCCCGTCTTTCCCATCTTTCCCCTCCGAAGAGGGGTCTGATCCCTTCCGTTTTAGGGAAGACGAGGTATCCATCCCCATGGTCTCCTTGCCTCCGGGCTCCAGGTCTGTCCCCCCCCAGAGGAAACAGCGTCCCCTGGGGGACAGACTCCGCCATCCCATGAAAGCCCCCCAGATGGCGCCCCCGGCCCCTCGCCCCCGACCTCCGTCCCAGCAGGGTCGTCGAGGGCTTGGTACCGGTTGGAGAGGGCGATCAGAGGGGAGCCGGTGAGCCCTTCCGTTGGCATACTTACGGTCGGGGGAGGAGGTTTGGAAGGCTTAACCACCTTCTTCTTCCTCCTTCCGGTACGCTTTTTATCACCCTTCTCTACTGTAGGCTGATCCGTGACTCCTCATCCACACTTTCATACTGGGAAGAGTTGTCGGAGTCAGCCAGGTTTTCCTCCCTCTCCAACCTCCTGATCTCCTCGCATACCTCTTCCTCCCCCGGGGCCTCAGAGACACCGGCCACCGGCCTAGAGGGGAGGGCAGGCATCACCCCAGTTGCCTGAGGCTCTCCCCGCCCCTCCCCCCCGTGGCGATTTTCCTGTCTCCTCTGGTAAGAGGGACCTCTATTGGCCTTGTCCTTCCTCACTGGCCCCTTAGCCCCTCTCCCGCCACCACCACCTGCCACAGCAGAGGTCGCGCCGCCAGGGGTTGCCCCCTCACGTCTCGGCCTGCAGCGGCATTGGTAAAGGAGCGAGGGCAGCGGCTATACGGGTGACCTAGGTCACCACACAGGTGGCACCGAATGTCCTTGCAAGATGCGGCGAGATGACCTACCCCACCACACAAGGCACATTTCTGCACCTTGCAGCTTGCGCTGAAGTGGCGGGGTCACCGCACTTGTGGCAGACCTTCGGCTGCCCCTGGTAGAAGACCAGGATCCTGTCCCTCCCTAGGAACGCCGAGGAAGGGATGTGGGTGACGGTACCCCTGAGACCTTCAACTTTCATCATGAAGGTCCAGCCCCCCGACCAGATACCGAACTCGTCCCATTTTTTTTGGGGACGTCCGTGACTTCCCCATAACGGGAAAGCCACGTCATGATGTCAACGCCGGAGAGTGACTCGTTACAAGTCACCACGGTCACTCTCTTAACGGGATTTTGGCGAGACAACGCCTGTACGGCGAAGTCTCGCCATCCGGGCTCCCCCTTCACCAGCTCGTAATTAGACCAGAAGAGCTCTAGCCCCTCCGGCCGAACGAAACTGATGTCGAAGAATAGGGTGGCCGAGGGATGGATCAGGGCAAAGATGTCCGTCGCCCTGAAGCCCATCTTCAGGAGGAGCTCCACCACCCTACTCCTGGGTGGCAAGCTTCACCGCCCCTCCAGCGAAGACGGACCACATTCCTCCTGGCCGGCCCTTGCCCGGCTGTCGGGAGGGACCAAATGGTTTCCCCTCCCTTCTATCTTGGAAGGCGGCCAGGCCATGTCTCTCCAACCAGAAAGACAAGTCCACCTCTCTTCCCTCTACATTGACCGACCGCTCTCCTTTTTTAAGGGCCTCCAGAAAACGGCGGTGCAAAATGTCGTCCCCAGAGTCGGAGGCAAGGAGACCCGCCGAGAACCCCCCGGAGCCCAGCCACAACCCCCGCAAAAGAACGGGGTCTCACTGCTGGGGGGCCAGATGGGCCAGCCCCTCCCTCACCACCCGTGCTCCCACTTACACCAACACTCACTCCCTCCGCATTCACTCCCACATCCACATCCACGTCACTCATGTCACTCACCTCACTCATACCATTCACCTCAGCCAATTCATCAGAATTTTCAATATTATTTTCCTTGCAGTTTAGTTTTTTACCTGCTGGGGGCCCTGGCTGATCGGTACTCTGCCCCGTATTGTTTTTTCCCAGGAGTACTGCCGCCCCTTTACGAGCCGCAGAACAGAGCCCACCTAGTAAGCTCTGCCTGGGCTCAGGAGCAGCAGCACTTCCTGGGCTCTCTGGCTCCATTTTTTTTCTTGTTACATTTGGGGCAGGGACCGGCTCTGCCTCTGCACCCTGCCCCCCACTGGAAACCTGTGCTGGCTTCTCTTGGGGCACCGGAGCCCCCGCACCACCAGATGGAGGTAAGCGGGCCGGGGACCCCGGCAACCCCTTGCCAGCTCTCTCGGGCATTGTTTTGGGTGGGACAGAAGGCAGCGGGCCCGCCGAGGCCACCCCCCCCGCTGGTCACGGCAATGGCGGGTAGAGCGAAGGCCCGAAAGGCCACGCTCCCCCCGCCAGCCGTGAGCACAGCGAGCGGAGCTGCGGCCGCCGAGGCCACGCCCCCACCGCCAGCCGCAGTCATAGCGGGTGAGGCAGCAGCCCGCAAGGCTACGCCCCCCCGCCAGACGCGACAATAGCGGGTGGGACAGCGGCTGAGGAGGACACGCCCCCCTCACAGGCCACCACCGCCTTCTTGTACCCACCACTCGCTTTTGGCAAGGTCGGCCACTCCCCCTCGGCGCCCAGTGGCGGCGGGGCCCCCGGCGCGGACCCCTTATTGGATTGACGCGCAGAGGACCCCGACCCTGCCGCGGACACCGCCAGGGGAGCGACCAACAGCTTGCACTTTTTAACTTGCTGCCTTACGGCAGACTCCGCGCCCTTTCTTGGTCTCTGGACCCCAAAAATGATCCAGTCTGAGCGGATCCGCGTGTGGGGGGCCCAGAGACCCCAGCTCTCGCCGCCGGAGATGCGGCCCCGGCTGTACCGACTCCAGGTGCCGGGCCAGCCCCCGCTGCCGCAGAGGACTGGGCCCGAGCACCACCACCATCAACAACACCGGCACCAACACTCTCCATATCGCTGCCTGAGTCCGAGCTGCCACCACCAGACATGGCACCCAGACCCAGGCAGACTCTTCTCTCCCCGCTCCCTTGCTGCGGACCCACCACAGGGCCCGAGCCGGGGTGGGTAGCGGGTTCCACACAACGGGACAGGGGGGCCCCAGGAAGGGGAGCATAGACGAATTTGTCTATGGTGGTGACTCTGGCTTTTTTTTTTCTTTTCTTCCCCTTCCCGGTTGCCCCATCCTCGCAGATCTCATCCCCAAACAACAGCTCGCCAAACCGTGCTGGGGACTCGATCTGCCGCACTTGTTGCAGGATGAGGCAGCCCCCCTCACTGCTGATACCACTCCCGCCATCCTCCCCCTCGCTCCCACTTTCCTCCGAATTACTGGAGTCCGGTGGGAGGACCACTTGCTCGGGGGCTATCCCGCTGCATGATACCTGGGCGTTTACACTCACCAGGTCTTCAGGTGGGACTGGCGCAGATACCTCACAGCCGCCATTTTCCTCCTTCTCCTCCTCCACCTGGCTGGCGCCTCCTGACCCCCCAGGAGACCCACCGGTCAGGGCCCTGAACCGGTCGCCGTTTTTGAGCTTCTCCTCGAAAGGGCCGCTCCCAGCCAGGATCTCTGCCCTCCGTTTTTCCAGATCTGTAATTGACCCCTTCAGCCTCTGCACCGTGGCGGTGACCTCTGCTCTCCTTGAGGCAGGGAGCTTGTTCTTCGCCATGATGCGTGCTCCCTTCAACTCCTCCCGGAGTCTCCTTAGCTGTTTGGCGGCCTCCTCGTATTCGCAGAGGTGCGCGTGGATGCGGGAGCCATGGGTGGTGACAGGCTCCCCCGCTGCCTTGGAGCCCCAGATGTTGGGGGGCTCCACCACCGCACCTCCGCTGGCCGCCTCTCCTCCTCCTCCTCCGGAAGGAGTAACCGCCACAGTCCCAGCCTCGGGGGTCTTGGTTCCTGGGGTCTTGCGGCCCCCCGAGGGCTTTTTCCTCGCCATCTCCCCTGGGACCGGCTAGATG
Organism: Oophaga sylvatica; assembly: GCA_033576555.1. NCBI lineage: Eukaryota > Metazoa > Chordata > Amphibia > Anura > Dendrobatidae > Oophaga > Oophaga sylvatica. The sequence goes on from JARQOD010000002.1 coordinate 12,481,711, forward strand.
GTATGGCCTCCTGCTGGTATGTGAGGCCTCCCACCCCCAGCCGCCTTGCTGGAGGGTGGGAGCCGGCGCACGGTCCCAGGGATAAGTGTCTCTCTGTGGGAAGGCAGGCAGGTGGACCAGGGAAAAAAAAATCCTTCCTTTGCAGAGATCTTTCCAAGCAGCTGCAGACACCGAGCACACGTCAAGCTCCGCCCCTTCCTGTGGGATGGTCCAGAGCTGCACTCACTATTCTGCTGGTGCAGTCACTGTTTACATACATTACATTACTGATCCTGAGTTACCTCCTGTATTATACTCCAGAGCTGCACTCACTATTCTGCTGGTGCAGTCACTGTGTACATACATTACATTACTGATCCTGAGTTACATCCTGTATTATACTCCAGAGCTGCACTCACTATTCTGCTGGTGCAGTCACTGTGAACATACATTACATTACTGATCCTGAGTTACATCCTGTATTATACTCCAGAGCTGCACTCACTATTCTGCTGGTGCAGTCACTGTATACATACATTACATTACTGATCCTGAGTTACCTCCTGTATTATACTCCAGAGCTGCACTCACTATTCTGCTGGTGGTGTCACTGTGTACATACATTACATTACTGATCCTGAGTTACATCCTGTATTATACTCCAGAGCTGCACTCACTATTCTGCTGGTGCAGTCACTGTGTACATACATTACATTACTGATCCTGAGTTACATCCTGTATTATCCTCCAGAGCTGCACTCACTATTCTGCTGGTGTAGTCATTATGTCCTTCCCTTAGAGAAGTAGTAAGCTTGTGTTATGTTCCTAAGGACACTGTGAAGCTCTGAGCTTGATTGCGCCGGTTTTCTTTTTGCTCCCTTAGAAGTAACTGTTCTTTCTCGTGGCTGTGGCCGCTCCCTGACTGCAGGAATATGCCGTCCTCCCATAAAGCGGCCTTGTGGCTGGAGGCCAGCTGTGGGTTCAGTTTATGTGACGCGTTTCGTCCCATCCATCTTTTCGTCGGCATCAGACGTGTAACCCCACAGAAGTGAAATGATGTGTGATACGGCCGGAATGACTGTATATTATTAGCGCCGTCTACTTAACAAGGATTCAATTGGCTTTTCAAGTGTGTTTAGGAAGTCAGGAGGTGTTTTATTATGTGCTGCCGCAGATTGAAGGGACACTTTTTCGTGTGCGTGTTTGCCCTTTTAACAAGTAATAAGAGTCTGTCATTAAAGCTCTGTTTGTTCTCGTCTAATATGTGGCCGTTCACACTTGGTTAATATTTATACTCGCACTTTTTCATTTTTTCATTTTTACAAATTGCCTTTTCATTTATTTTTGCTATTCGGCCTTCAGTATTTTTTATTTACATGGTGCTTGTGATGGAAGGTATTTTCTTATTAATTTCCTTCCCTGAAAGAAACTGAATCCAGGAGCTCGACCGTAACTAAATGACTATTTAACGGGAGAGGATCGTGTATCGCCAATGTGTGAATTGATGCTGTTGGCTGCTTTATGTAGAATAATAGCCCAGATCCTAAGGGGGGAAATTATTGTATTTAGGATTTAAAAGAGAACATATCATTAGAAAACAATCTACTGTTTAAATCAGATTTTTTATGCTTTTTTTTATTTATTTTTTCACATTGTCTTAATTAAGAATAAAGGTTAGTATTTTTTTGCAATTTTCCTACCAGCCACTAGGGTTTTTTTTTTTTTTTAGAATCATACTTTCTGTTAATTCAAGAAATACACATGAACATTAGCAGCAATGAACAGATTCTGGACCTATCTTTTGTACTGAAGCATCTAATGAGCGTGTGCAAAGGCAAATATGAAGCAAGGAGGAGTAGGTGAGCTGTGACATCACTTATTGTGATTGAAGAATAGAGGTGTTATCGATCATTATAATCCTGCCCCTGATGATAACGAGCCTGATGAATATTCTGCCTTGAAAACACGGTAGCTCCTTTACGACTTTTGCAAGTTTACTTTTTTTTTGTCTTTTAATAAACACCATGGTATAAATAAAAATGAATAAATAAATAAACAACCTCTTCATAAAATGCAGATTTTCCATTTTTTTGTTTTCGTTTCTTCCTCCCCCTTCTTCCAAGAGCCATAACTTTTTTATTTTTCCGTTAATATGGCCATATGAGGGCTTGTTTTTTTTTGTGTTTTTTGCGGAATGAGTTGTACTTTTGAATACCTCAATTGCTTTTATCATGCGATACGCTGGAAATTGAGAAAAAAAATTCCAAGTGCGTTGAAGTTGCAAAAAAAGTGCAATTTCACAATTTTAATTTTTTTCTATTTACCATGTTCATTAAGAAAATTTTTTTTTAGTTTTTAAATTGTTTTATTTTTATTGGGGCCAATGAGTGATTTGAACTTTTGTGGTTTTTTTTTTTACTATTTTCAGATTTTTAAAACTTTTTTTTTTTAACTTTTTACTGTTTTGAATAGTCCCCTTCGCAGACTTGAAGCTGCGAACGTCTCATCACTTCTACTACACATAGTAGTGCTTTAGCTTTCGATATTTATTTTTATATTTATATGTTTTTTGGATGTGCGGGGCTAGTAACAGTGATTTGGATTGGCTTCTGCATTTTTGAGGGGTCAAGTATTTCTTTTCCTACTGTTTATTTCTTTATTGTTTCATTCATTTCATACATTGTGGACCCCCTCATAAAATCATAAAATATCTTTTAGGATCATTTTAAACAATTTAATATTTGCGTTTTTTTTACCTGATTTTTTTTATCTGGTAAGTTTAGCTTTTCAGCTGCATAGCAGAGCCGACTGGGTCCAGAATCTTGATGAGGTAGCGCAATTAGCCCTTCCTACTACTTTATGCAGAGCACTTTTTCTGTGTATACAGCAATTTAGAGGGCATAGAGGGTAAAAAAAATTCTCAGCCTTCTCTATGGGGAGTCTGGCTGTGTCTGACAGTCGGCTCTCATCTCCCACAGCTGCAATATGGCATGTAGTTGCTCTACAATGCATGACTCTGTACCCCCCGATAAGGTGATGAGAGATATCTGGAGGGCATTTCAACATAAATACTTTCATTTCATCTGATTTACCCTGTAACTAGAGCTAGTAAATTAGCCCCAGTTACAGTGAAAATTCAGCTTCTTGGCTGCAAAGCAGAGCTGATGGAGTCTCCTAGGAACCAGCAGCTCCCTCCCTATACCCACCTCCCTGTCGGCGCTTCCTTGTCTTTATATAGAGCACTTGTTTAGCACTGTGTATACATTGATCAAGAAGGCAAAGACGGTAACAAACCGTCTCTGCCTTCTCTATGAAGAGTCTGACAGCTGGATCCCAATGCAAAGTCACAGCTGCTCTACCTTACAGTAACATTGTTCAAAACAATAAAGAAAAAATGGAGTTTCATACACAAGAAAAACTAATAAAAAAGTAATTTTTATTACATCAAAAAATTACATGAATGTAGCTAAAAAGACCACACAGTGGTACAACACATATAACCCTAGCAGCATTTACATGGATCCGGGGCAAAAGGTTAAAAAAAACACATAAAGCAAATAAAGTCATATATCCAACATCATATAAACTTTTATCCCTCATACCAAAAATCATAGATATGACCATAAAATGACATAGTTTTAATGGTGTTTTGTGTCAAGGGACCAGCCCTAAATTGCAACCATTAAGGACGCCATATACACTACTGAGGAAAAGGATTCAATACCATGAAAAAGTACTTTAGTGCTTACCCATAAGTATGGTGCCAACGTGCCCAGGAGCCACGTACCACGCCTCGACGCGCGTTTCGTGTTAGCTTTATCAAAAAGTTGTGTAACATCACTGCAGAGCAGAACGTGGACCGCCTAGACATTCATTGTCCATGGGCGATCCAAAAGTAGTTTACATGGACATCAAGGTTCCAAAATCCAGGATACCCTACCTTATGGCTCACTATTTGTCCCTTTGCCCTTTGTAGATCTCCTAATCTTCAAACCCCAAATTATTCATGTTCTGTACCTTAGTGACAATAAATGTTCATGCTAAGACCCTGAAAGACTAAAACATTTAAAAAAAAAAACATTTTAATAAAAAAACAAACATTCGGCATCTGAATTTCTCGAATGCAATAGTTCGTAAGATCTTAGTTCTGGAAACATTTTGCCAATCATTAATTATCTTGAAAATTCGATGAACAGTACTCAAGGACCAATGATATATGGGAATGTGTACCAGAGAGAGAACTACTACTAAAGACTTTGAAGGTGAATGTCCAGTGGCTCCGTACTGTTCACTCGTGATGAGCGAGCAGTAAACTGCTCGGGTGGTCGGTGCTCGAATCGAGCAGTTTCGGTAGGTGTCTAACAAGAAGAGGCACCCAAATCCTCGATCATCCCAATCATCAATACTGTTCACCCATCATTGGTGTGATCCCTTATTCACAAACGATGCGATACTAGCCAACAGAGATTATGCCAAATGTCCATTCTTTTCCAGTCTTCAACTTGATGGCCAAACCGGTGGCCACCAGGTCTTTTTTAGGACTTGCTGTCTTGTAATGAGTATGTGTGCTTGTATATTGGTCTATGCATGATTTTTTTATAAAAGAACCCATGCTCCAGGTTGGTCTTGAGAAAAATAGATCTATGAGGCAATTTGCATATGAAAAAAAATCTAAACATGGTTAGCGGTTGCTTTATGGGAAAAACTATGAGAACAATTCAAGTTCAAATATTTTGCGTGAAAAGTAAGACGCACCCATTCGCCATGTGTTCTTCATCAGCTGGCCCGGCTTCATTGCCATTAATCTTAATGAAATAGCAGCAATGTACAACATACCGAAATGTCAGCACTTTTTTCATCATGTATAATTATTATTAATGGTGCTAGATCATATGGAACGGCACATATGTTTCTGAGATGTATATGATTATGGATGGAAACTAATATCATTATGGACATTAGCATGTTGTGTGCGTGTTCCGGTAGGATTCAATATTGGTAGGGGAGAATCACAGGCTTGTAAGATAATAACATATTTCCATATGGAGGCCATGCAGGGGCGCTTTTCTAAATTACATGACCCCATAGTAAACTGTACCTCGCTGCCCCGAGCATTTACCAGCTCCACAAATTTTATTTTATTTATTTACCGACCTTCAGTTCAGTCTTGAGCGATGGCGACTTGATGGATGAATGCTCCTGTAGAAAGAGTGATCTTGTGCAAGCCTAGGTCCACCAATGTCTTCTGTGCCGTTATCTTGATAGTGTCAGGCCATCGGGTTGTTGGTCTTCTTCTTCACCTTGTTCTTTAAATTCGTCCGACCATGATGTCCTCCTCCACTGATCGCTCTCTTCATACGATGTGTCCAAAGTAGGCAAATCGAAGCTTGGCGATCCTTGCTTCCGGTGACATGTCTGGCTTGATTTGTTTGTTCTTCTTACCATCCATGCTATTGATAACATCCTTCTCCAGCACCAGATTTCAAAAAGCATTGATTCTTCTTCTGTCTTGTTTCTCTGTCCTCCAGGTTTTGGATCTGTATGTTAATCCAAAGGTCATCCAGACTCCAAAATTAATTCAGATGCATAAATAAATTTGGACACCAGAACAAATGACAAAATTAATGGAGACCCAAGATGGGTAAATCAAAAATAAAAAAAAAACCTAGATCAGACCCCTCTAATTTTTCCCACTACTTCCTCCAGAATCCTCTTAACATAGGGTTCTGAAGTTGACCAGAATCAGGGAAATGCGTGGACCATCATTACAGCCCCCTGGTATAAGAGAACTGTAAAGCAAGGAACAATGAATTACCTATTGGCAAATAAATATTATCTGATGCCATGCCCCCTAGGTCTATGAGGCCAAAAGATTGGCACCATGACACAAGGTCCTTAGCAGACGCCAATCTAAATCCATAATGATATCACACTGGTGGTGGTTGGACTGGTCATGTTCCAGGCAAATCGGTTGAGTAGTCTTGACCTCTTTTTTCGTGCTCGGGTTTGTCTTGCGTAGACTTGGGGGAGGTCAATGAATTTTATTCAACTTGTGGATATGTTTTTGTCTTGTTCACAGTGACACCTCCGGTTCCTCTCTCCCTTCCCCGAGAACAATTCTGTTCAATGTTGAGGAGAAGCATCGTGCCATGGATGTGAAAGAGAGGAAACCTTACCGATCCCTGACCAGACGGCGCGACACAGAGCGTCGATATACCAGCTCCTCGGCTGACAGTGATGACAGCAAATTACAACCCAAGTCATATAGCTCTAGTGAGACCTTGAAAGCCTACGACCAAGACTCAAGGCTGTCCTACAGCAATCGAGTGAAGGACATGGTCCATCAGGAGGTCGATGAGTTCTGCCGATCTGGTGAGTGCCATTAGTAAGCTGGAATTTTTGGTCTGCCATTTTTTCATTCTGTGTACTAAATTAGACTGGATTTATTAATTGTAGTACCTAATCATAGACAGGGTAAGGAGGCTTAATCGCCGTGCAATGCTCCTCTGGGAAATATAATATGCCAATTGCCTCTATAGCGCCACCTGTTGGAAGCAGCGATCCTACAAGTCACTATCGACCCTTTAACGAGTCTTGCAATAAGACTTGGGATAAAAGCGAAATCAGAATCTCAATTTGCAGATATGGTGTTTCGGGCTATTGGCCCTCGTCAGTGCAAAGTATGAGATCTGATTTGGCTAGATGAGAGGCTCTGGACTCCAGTCTAAGAGGTAACATTTTGCCTTATAAAGAGTGACATGTCAGAGTCAGTATGTCACTCTCCACAAGGAGAAACGTTGCTGAGTAACAGTGCCATAAATAATAGTACTTCATAATACTGAGTAACAGTGCCATAAATAATAGTGCTACATAATGCTGAATAACAGTTCCATAAATAATAGTGCTACATAATGCTGAATAACAGTTCCATAAATAATAGTGCTACATAATGCTGAATAACAGTTCCATAAATAATAGTACTACATAATGCTGAATAACAGTACTATAAAATAATAGTACTACATAATGCTGAATAACAGTTCCATAAATAATAGTACTACATAATGCTGAATAACAGTACTATAAATAATAGTACTACATAATGCTGAATAACAGTTCCATAAATAATTGTACTACATAATGCCATATAACAGTTCCATAAATAATAGTGCTACATAATGCTGAATATCAGTTCCATAAATAATAGTACTACATAATGCCATATAACAGTTCCATAAGTAATTGTACTACATAATGCTGAATAACAGTGCCATAAATAATAGTACTACATAGTGCAGTGCCATATACATATAATACAGTGCCATAAATACTAGTATTTCATAGTGCTAAATAATAGTGCCATAACTACTAATATTAGACATACTAAATAATAGCACATAATGCTGAATAACAACACCATATATAATACTACTGCATAGTATTGAGAAACAGCACTATATATAACAGCAGTACATAATCCTGAAGAACAGTGCCATCAATAATTGTCCTATATAGTGAGGAATAACAGTGCTATAAATAATAACACTAGATAGTGCTGAAGAACAGTGCCATCAATAATTGTCCTACATAGTAAGGAATAGCAGTGCCATAAATAATAGCGCTACATAATGCTGAATACCAGTGCAAGACAGTTCTCATAATAGCACTGCCATATAGCACCCAAATAACAGTCCCTTATAATCCCCTACTAATATGACGACATCATCTTACTTACTGCTGCTGAATAAATCCAGTGTAAGAAAGCAGCGCTCTTATAAATGGTGAGGGATGAGACCGGAGAGCTTTTTCCTGTTTCCGATCGCGTATACTGGGGGCCCCCACTGTGGTTTTCCTATGGCTCTAATTCCCTTTAAAGAGGTTGTTCACATTTTTTTTTTTGGGGGGGGGGGAATCGAAAAAAGGTGAATATTGATTTGTTTGTTTATATTTTATTTGCTGCTTTTTTATTTATTTTTTTTTATTTTATTTTGATAAACTTTTTTGATTTTTTTTTATATCTATGGCATTTTTGGATAAAGTTATTATGATTAAATGTCGTCCCAGATTTAAAGTGACAGTGGAAACAGTTCTACATTACAGAGAAGGGGATCCTGCGATTTTAGGGGAACAGACAGAACCGTGTGATATTTGTTAAAGCTTCGGAATAAATTAAACAAATAAATCTAAATAGTACCGTATTGTGCGTGAACTTGCTTTTTCGGAAAGCGACGCTCCTAGGATCTTCAGGGACCGAGGCGGCGGCACACATCTCGTAATGTAATTGCAGATGTCTAATTTAGCAGTAAACGGCTAATGAATTGCATTTTCTTGAACCTTATTAAGCGCAGTTATTGATAAAACAGATGGGATCGTGCACACAGCAGCTTCGCTGGAGGTAACAAAGCAAGTCAGGAAAAGTCGTGTTAACCTCTTCCCAGCCATTACGAGCCTGTCCACAAGTGGCCCACAGAATAAAAAAAAATGACCTATTGTTTAAATTAGGCTTTTTAGGGTTAAATTTTTTTTTTTATTATTTTGTTATTTTTTTTTTATTTTTTAACATCAAAGTCTTTATTAAAAATAAAAATTAGAAACATTACAATTTTCACACCGGCCACTAGGGATTTTTTTTTTAGACTCTAAATTCCTACCGTTTGAAGAAATTCACATGCGCATTAGCTGCAAGGAACAGTTTCTGAACCTATCCTTTATATTGAAGCATCTAATATGCGTGTGCAAAGGTCATTGTGAAGGGAGCAGGGACAGGTGTGATTTCACCTATTGTGATTGGTGGATCCTGTGTTATCAGCTGCTATTGTTATCCTGTCTGTGATGATGAAGAGCATGGTGAAAAAATAGCCCCATTGGCCAGTGTGACAATTGCAAGGTTACTCATTTTTATTTTTAATAAAGATCATGATATAAAAAAAAATTGTCCAAGTTTTTTTTTTTTTTTTGTCTTTTCATCAATTTTTGAGGGACGTCCAGTTCTAGGTAATGTCACATTGTGCAAAATTTAAGCTACTTCTTGATAATGTCTTCACATGTTTTATATATCTAATCCCTTGGAATCTTTTGTTCCCTTCTCCTGACTGATCACTATCAACAATGAGATCCCTTCGCTGTGTTGTCAGCTGTTTACGAACCATGGATTTTACTGTAAAATAGAACTAAGGAAATGTCAGTAAAATCCTCCTAGAACAGCGAAACTTTCTATGGGGTTAATCAGAATCACTGTAAATAACAGCGGATCTGTACTGACCACATGGAGGGGAAATTTGATTGGCTAATTCTGAACACAACCACATCCCCAATTATAACAGGGTGTTCACACTTTTGCAACCATATTATTGTAATTTTGTTATCCCTATTTCCCCCCTCTAAATAATTTCAGTTTGCTTCTCAATCGATTATTAGTATTACTGATTATGGAGGCCATTAAAGGTGGAAAAATGTCTAAATTGATTTTTCTAGCATTTTAACGGGGGGTGCAGACTTTTTATATCCAATGTAGTAATGGGTTTCAAATGTCTGCAGATATCTCAAAAAAGTAGGTCGCCAGGTCAAAAGTTCCCAGTTTTTGCTCGTATTTTATTCCCATTGCTCCTGAGAATGCTGATCATTCTGTTTTTTAGATTTTTTTTTTCAATCTGCCATATGGTCCCAGAGAGGTCCCAGAGTGCGTCTTTTTGTCTATTATTAATGTTTATGGTTTTTACACGGGGGAGTGGCTCACAGGATCCTCTGGGGCGTGTCGTTAGGCTGCACTGCAATATTACCCTATGTGCATCTCCTTCTCAGTAAAGACCATAAAAATGAGCCCTAAATAAAAAGGCCCATATCTCTGGGACTATATGGTGGATTAATAAAAGAAAAATCAAAAACGTGAAATTCAGGGGAGCAGCAGGAATAACAGTCCCCCCTTAAGGACACAGCCATTTTTCATTTTTGCCTTTTTATTTTTTCAGGTTTTTTTTATAGTATTTTAGTGGTTTAAAAAAAAAACTTTGGAGAAAAAAAATTGACTTGTGACCCGTATATTTTATTTTATCCGTCGATGTAGCTGTGTGAAGGCTTGTTTTTTACATTGCAAGCTGTAATTTTTAATGGTGCCATTTCGGAGCGTATACAGTATAACATTTTGATCGCTTTTTATTGCATTTTTTATAGTAGGTGTGGTGACCAAAAAAATTACATTTTCACGTTGTTTTTTTTTTTCTCTATGATGTTTACTGGATGGGTTAAACAATTTTAGATCTTGATAAGTCGGACTTTTACGGTCACGGTGCTACTTAACATTTTTTTACTTTTTTTTAACATTTTTTATTTTTAAATTTTTTTATTGTTCATTTGTGAAAAAGGCATTGATTCAAATTTTTAGGTTTTTTTATAACTTGAACCTGCAATTGTTTGATTGCTTGTTCTACATGCCTCAGTATTGCATAAAAATCATGGTCTTCTGTGAAGCTTCACGGGAGTGCTAGCATTGCATTGAAAGTGATCTTCAGAAAGCACCAGGTTGCAATGGCAACCCTCGGCACCCCATGATGGATTTGCAAGGGAGCGATGGCTGCCCAGAAAGAATGGTGGGAGAGATCGCATGGCATAAATGCTGCTGTCAGTGCTGGACAGTGGCATAAGGGGTTAGCAGCAGTTTTTGCTGATAGCTCTAACTGCAGCTGTTAGAGGAAGATGTCGTCTATGTAACACCTGAACCTGCTCCACACACACTGACCCGCAACATGACATCAATATCCCTCATGGAGAATGATTTCTGGAGTTTCAATATTGGGACCCCCTTTGATCCAGAAAATGAGGGTCTCAAAGTCCCCCCTGTGAATGAGAGGAGTGCTGGTCGAGTATGCGCATCACAATTCCATTCACACTGGGACTTTGTAACCCTTTTTCTCAGGATCGTGGGGATCCCAGCAATCAGACCCCACAATCATACAGTCACTACTGTGGATAGATGAAAAATGCATCTTGTCGACAAACCTCTGTGGTTAGACTTGTTCTTATAGCGGGTGCAGAGATAATAGTCGCCCCCCAGCCCGGGTACTTGAAGGGGGCAAAAAAATCTCTTTCCACACGAGAAGGCAGTAGACATCAATGCTAATAGATGCAAAATCTCCCACAAAGGTGCCCAAGTATTATGGGTTTTTAAAGGGGTATTCCCATCTCCAAGAGCCTATTCCAATATTTAGTAGGTGTAATAATAATAATTTTACCAAATACCTCCATTTAGAAATGTATAGTTATTCTGATTAGCAATGTCTCTTTCCTCATGTGCAGGCATTGAAGAACCTTAGGTATCCATGGTTACGACCACTGATATAGTGACAGTTAGCTAGTTGCTAATGGTCGTGAACATAGATACCTAAGGTCCTGCAATGCACGCACATAAGGAAAGAGACATAGCTAATCAGAAAAACTACACTACATTTCTAAATGGAGGTATTTGCTAATATTATTAATATTACACTTACTACATATTGGGATAGGAACTTGGAGATGGGAATACCCCTTTAATGTCGTCATTGTGGAATAACTTATGACTACACCAATACACACAGGGGCTTGCATAGGAGCTGTATACATAAAATGGTAGATTTTTAAACTACTTGCAAAGTTTTAATTTTTTTTTTTGCTTAGATACATTGGAGAAAATTAAAAGCAAAAAAGTTGCAATTTCTGAAATTTCCTATCCCTGGCTAGTATTCTTCTTGCAAGAACGAGAAAGCGAAATGCTCATGGGGCAGCGTTTATCAAGCCTGTTTACCGCTGTCTAAATCCATTTCCCAAATAAGTAAGTCTGGATTGGTTTCTTGTGGGAGAAAGCAAGAAAAGTAAAAGAGAGAGAGCGCGGGACTAATATTCTTCAATATTTATCATCTTCCACTTATTGACGTCCCGCACTTTAAAAGGCTACATATCGCCTGAGATATGAAAATCAATGTGTGTCACGCTGCCTTCTGCAAATACATTTGATTTTTAGTTAATTGTAGCAACGTGCTTCTTCATTATTTATGAGCTGCCGCTCCGGAGGAGATCACTTTAGCCCAAGGACTGAGAAATGTATTTTGACACACACAGGCTACTGTTGTGTTAACCCTCAGCTGACGGATCAGCTCTGTTCCCGTATCCTTGCACTAATTGGACAAGACATGGATATTTCTGCTTTCTACACTTGAAGGTGTTCTACAATTTGACGTCTTGTAACATGGAGGGGGTCAATTTCTTAAGGGTTTTAGGTGAATTTTGAAAATACTGGAAAGCATTGATCAGTGTGTTATCGTAATAAGAAAGAATATTCTCCAGGAATTTTAGACTTTTTACCATTGTTTTGTCCCTCAGCCTACATGCTGACCCAGTATACCTCCTCTGTCCTATAGTCTACTAGCACCACTTCCTCTGTCTGTAGATCCTACCCAGTACCACTCCTCTGCTGTAGAGTGCCTACCCACTCCCAGGTCCACCCACCTTCCCTGTCTGTAGAGTGCCTACCAGCACACTTCCTTTCTGTAGAGTGCTACCACACACTTCCTCTGTCTGTAAGTGTACCACCTTCTCGTTAGTGCCACCCACACATTCCTCTGTCTGTAGAGTGCCTACCCAGCACACTTCCTCTGTCTGTAGAGTGCCTACCCAGCACACTTCCACTGTCTGTAGAGTGCCTACCTATCACACTTCCTCTGTCTGTAGAGTACCACCCAGCACACTTCCTCTGTCTGTAGAGTGCCTACCAGCACACTTCCTGTCTGTAGAGTGACCCACCACTATCCTCTGTTGTAGTCACCACTCACTCCACTGTCTGTAGAGTGCCTACCTATCACACTTCTGTCTGTAAGTACCACCCAGCACACTTCCTCTGTCTGTGAGTGCCTACCCAGCACACTTCCTCTGTCTGTAGAGTCCTCACCTTTCTGTCTGAGCTACATTCCCTGTCTGTAGAGTGCCTATCCAGCACTTCTCTGTCTGTTGAGTAATCCACACGCACACCTTCCACTGTCTGTAGAGTGCCTACCTATCACACTTCCTCTGTCTGTAAGTGTACCTACCCAGCCACTTCCTCTGTCTGTAGAATGACATACCTCAGCACTCCTCTGTCTGTAGAGAATACCCCTTCTGCTAAGTGCCCACCACACACTCGCTAGTGCCTCCAGCCCTCTTCTGTAGTACCACCACACTCCACTGCGTATGCCTACTAACCTTCTCTCTGTAGGACTACACCATTCGTGTTGAGGCACCTACAGTCTCGTAAACCTCTTATTGTTGATGTTTAATCCTTCGTAGAGTGATCGCTCTGTTGATGCTATCATCACTCTTGTGAATGCCTATCATCCTCTTCGGAGCTATCCATCACCTTCTGTGAATGCTCCCACCTCTCTGTTGGTTCTTTTTGTCCTTCAGCTACAGAGAGAGCAAACTTGTTTAAAATTCCAATCTCAAATTGGCACGAATATAGCACATTCGAATTCCTGTTCAGATTCCCAAGCATTTTTCCTAAAAATCAGCAGAATTCAGCCAAAGTTCAGAAAATGATCGAGTTCACTAAGGGCTCTTTCAGACGTCAGTGTTTCCAGTAGCAGTATGGGCCGCAAAATGTCCTGCACACATTGATGACATACGGATAACATCACTGCTCAGTGTCTCTGCTGGATGGCAAGCTATTTTAACCATAAAATGTAAATTTATTCAAAAAATCAATTAAAAATTTCATACAGAAATATTTAAAAAGGAGGAAACCAAGTGCAAAAGAGGCAAACACTGGAGGGGAAATACTATACAAATTCAAATAATAACATGAAGATGATAACAACGAAAAAACAAATATCAAAAGAAATAAACATGAATATATATATATATGTCTAATGACCATAAAGTGCAAAAAATAGTGCAAAGATAAAGGAGCTGGAAACCAACTTCCAATTTAAAGGTTGAAAGGTTGAATATGGCTAAGTGCCCTCTTAGCCACAAAAATAAATATGCTGCTAGGAAAGTGCAAAAATATACAGAAAAATGGAACAAAACTAAACCATATTTAGCTCAACATATATCTGAAAGAATAATATATATCATTGCAAATGAACACATAAGTGTGGAGAGATACTAGACAGATAATGCAAGCATGATTACCTTCCAGTGTGCTGCGGCACCCCGACGCGCGTTTCGCTTTATGCTTTTTCTTAGGGAGCGTGCGTGTACTGTTGCTCCTAACACATGGGTTTTTATAGGGTCCAAGGGTCATTGATGACAGCGGCATAGCGGCGCTTCCGCCCACATGATCCATCTGACGTCGGCGTGAACCTGCGTCACGTGACACATCCCTCCTCCCCTGCCTGACGCGTCAAGGCTGTGGGGAAGCGGACGCATCACTACAGACGCGTCGTCATAACGACGGCAGGAAGGGAAAGTGGGCGGGAGCGCACACCACACAGAGTTATATTATAAGGGCTGGAGGCGCTGCTAATAGAGTCCGAAGGGCTGCAAAAATATAAGAGAAACGAAATGTATCGCAGTGGGTACGTCGTCATAATGACGGCACAAAAAGAAGGAAAAAATGAGAACCTACACCACATAAAACTGACTCCAATAGTGTTAAAAAACGTAAACATAACAGGTGAAAAAAATATTTTTAAAGTGAAAAAATGCTCACTATGAGAAAGTAAATCTAGCAACTAAAATAGTGGGAAAAGGGGATTGCTCCTAAAGGTTAATGACTATAAGAATAAGTGAAAAAAGAGAAAATAAATAAAAAAGTGTGGAATAAATATATATATATATATATATATAATAGAGATTATGATCCTAAATGAAGTGCCTCATAAAAGGTGTATGTGCAAACAAATAATAAAAATAATAGGCGTTGCTACAAATATAAGGAAAAATAAATAACAAAAAATAAAAAATAAAAATAAAAAATAAAAATAAAAAAGGAGGAATAAAACTAAATAATAAAATGAAAAATAGTATATTTTTTAATAATATATGTGAAGTCCCGACGAAATGCTCTTGTTTTGTCAGACAGTCCAAATGGTCCTCAAAAGATCAGCACCCATCTTCCAAAGGTAAGTATTCTTGGTGGCATAAGACGATCCTGTGGTCCATAACGAGGTAGGACATCTTCGGGAATCTTCGGGATCAGCTAGTTCATAGCTGTTACTCTGGCCCTCAAGCGAATGAAACTTTTTCCTCCGTTAAGCCCAAATGGGGTTTTTACCCTTGCGGAGACTGTGTAGCTTGCCCTAACATGTCAAGAGCCAGTACATTTTGGTCAAGTAACGGTAAGCAAGAATTCACAATTACACAACGGATTACCTGCGATAGTCTCGGCGTGGTGTATTATGCAGTATGCCCCTGTCCTAAAATCTATGTAGGGCTTACATCTAGACCCCTTAAGGTTAGAGTCAGAGAGCATTGCCGAGATATTTCCAAGGCAAAAGATGTAAATGATTGTACTACTTTGAAACCCATACCTAGACATTTTAAAGCCTGCCATAATTGCGATGCTTCTATTCTTAGAGTTATTGGTATTGACAAAGTACACGTAGATTTACGTGGCGGAGATTGGAGAAAAACTCTTGCACAGTTAGAATCTCGGTGGATTCATAAAATTAAATCAGTTCAACCATTGGGACTCAATGAAGTACTTAGTTTTGCCCCTTTTCTTTAGAATCGTCTTTTTTGTTTGTATTTTTATTCTCCTGTTTTATGAGTTTTGAAATGTTTTTTATCTTCAGTCTTTTCTAGTCTGCTTAACCATATGGGTCCCTCATTCTCTTTCCTTGGAGCCGTCTGGTTCTTTTCCTGTACTGATGTCCTACCTCGTTATGGACCACAGGATCGTCTTATGCCACCAAGAATACTTACCTTTGGAAGATGGGCGCTGATCTTTTGAGGACCGTTTGGACTGTCTGACAAAACAAGAGCATTTCGTCGGAAGTTCACATATATAATTAAAAAATATACTATACTATATAATATTTTTATTATTTGTTTGCACATACACCTTTTATGAGGCACTTCATTTAGGATCATAATCTCTATTATATATATATATATTTATTCCACACTTTTTTATTTATTTTCTCTTTTTTCACTTATTCTTATAGTCATTAACCTTTAGGAGCAATCCCCTTTTCCCACTATTTTAGTTGCTAGATTTACTTTCTCATAGTGAGCATTTTTTCACTTTAAAAATATTTTTTTCACCTGTTATGTTTACGTTTTTTAACACTATTGGAGTCAGTTTTATGTGGTGTAGGTTCTCATTTTTTCCTTCTTTTTGTGCCGTCATTATGACGACGTACCCACTGCGATACATTTCGTTTCTCTTATATTTTTGCAGCCCTTCGGACTCTATTAGCAGCGCCTCCAGCCCTTATAATATAACTCTGTGCGGTGTGCGCTCCCGCCCACTTTCCCTTCCTGCCGTCGTTATGACGACGCGTCTGTAGTGATGCGTCCGCTTCCCCACAGCCTTGACGCGTCAGGCAGGGGAGGAGGGATGTGTCACGTGACGCAGGTTCATGCCGACGTCAGACGGATCATGTGGGCGGAAGCGCCGCTATGCTGCTGTCATCAATGACCCTTGGACCCGATAAAAACCCATGTGTTAGGAGCAACAGTACACGCACGCTCCCTAAGAAAAAGCATAAAGCGAAACGCGCGTCGGGGTGCCGCAGCACACTGGAGGTAATCATGCTTGCATTATCTGTCTAGTATCTCTCCACACTTATGTGTTCATTTGCAATGATATATATTATTCTTTCAGATATATGTTGAGCTAAATATGGTTTAGTTTTGTTCCTTTTTTCTGCATATTTTTGCACTTTCCTAGCAGCATATTTATTTTTGTGGATAAGAGGGCACTTAGCCATATTCAACCTTTAAATTGGAAGTTGGTTTCCAGCTCCTTTATCTTTGCACTATTTTTTGCACTTTATGGTCACTAGACATATATATAATATATATATTCATGTTTATTTCTTTTGATATTTGTTTTTTCGTTGTTATCATCTTCATGTTATTATTTGAATTTGTATAGTATTTCCCCTCCAGTGTTTGCCTCTTTTGCACTTGGTTTCCTCCTTTTTAAATATTTCTGTATGAAATTTTTAATTGATTTTTTTAATAAATTTACATTTTATGGTTAAAATAGCTTCCTTTTTCAGTTTTTGATGTATCATGCTTTAGAGTAGCTATCATAGGCAAGTTTTCTTGTTTTGAACCTTTGGATGGCAAGCTGTATAGTCGCATCATGCAACAATGCAGCCTGCCATTTACATGTAGCAGAGCTAGACGCATTGCAGGAGAAATGGACTATTATCTTCTTGGTAAACAGGTGAGAAATATTGTTTTTTGTTATTTTAATTCTGTTACAGGAGATATTGGCTTCTGTGGACTGGGCGATGACTTGGATATGGTTTAATTTAGATTCATTAAAGGAGTCTGTGTAATTCTCTTAATTAAAGGACTTTATTCTGGCTGTGTGTTTATTTACAATATAACTGTAAGATTAGTAATAGATAGGCGTCTTATAGATGCCTCTCCATTACTAACCCGTGGGCTTGATGTCACTGTACAATACAAAGGTGACATCAACTCCACAAGTATGAACCACACTTGCCACTGCCACAGGGCAAGTGGGATGAGCCAGGCAAAGCGCCAAAATTGACGCATCTAATAGATTTGCCATTTCTGGGAGGCTACTATTTTTTAGGCTTGGGGGGTCAATATCCATGGCCCCTTACCAGCCTGACAATACCAGCTCCCATCTTTCTTCTTTGGCTTGGCTAGTTGTCAAAAATGGGGGGGACCCCATGCGTTTTTTTTAAATTATTTGTTTAAATAATTTAAAAAACATTCTTGATAACCAGCTTTGCTAACGCTGACAGCTGAAGGTTGCAGCCGCAGCTGTCAGTTTTGCCTGGCTGGTTATCAAAAATACAGAGGAACCCACATCAATTTTTTTTATTATTTATTTATAACGTAATTGCTGGTTCAATTCATGACACTTCTCCTGGTGTCTGCCCCTAATTTAAGCTGTTTAGGCAGCTTTTGGGTCCCCCCAAAGGTGTTGGCTATTCGTTTGGTTTTGCCTCCCATCGAATTGAATGGTGTTTGGCTATGTTCGGAAAATATTGGGAAGTTCAGCAAACATAGCTGAACCAAACCTTAAAAGGTTTGCTCATCTCTATCCAGTCCACCTTCTCTGTCTGTTGGGAGCCGAGTTTTTCTGTAAATCCAGTACACATCCCCTGTCTGCAGAGGGCATCTTCTGGTTGTTAAGTTCCTACCAAATACACCCCTTCTGTCTGGTGAGTGCCTATCCAGTATACCTCCTCTGCTTGTTGAGCTCGTACCCAATATAGCTCCCCTGTCTGTTTAGTGCATCTTCTGTTTAATGAGTTCCACTTCCTACCCAATACACCTCATCTGTTTGTTGATCCTCCTCTTTCTATTGAGTATCTATCCAGTGCACCTCCCTTGTTTGTTCAGTGCCTTCCCAGTACACCAACTCTTACTGTTAAATACTTTCCCAACACACCTCCTCTGCCAGTTGAGAGCCTCCTTTTTCTGCTGAGTGCTTATCCAGTATACCTCTTCTGTCTGTTGAGTGTATCTATTTTCTGTTATATGCCGCCTACCCAAAGCACCTTCTCTGTTTGTTGAGTGCCTACCAGTACACCTCTTCTGTTGAGTGCCTACCCAGTACACCTCTTCTGTTGAGTGCCTACCCAATAGACCTCTTCTGTTGAGTGCCTACCCAGTACACCTCTTCTGTTGAGTGCCTACCCAATAGACCTCTTCTGTTGAGTGCCTACCCAGTACACCTCTTCTGTTGAGTGATTACCCAGTACACCTCTTCTGTTGAATGATTACCCAGTACACCTCTTCTGTTGAGTGCCTACCCAGGACACCTCTTCTGTTGAATGATTACCCAGTACACCTCTTCTGTTGAGTGCCTACCCAGTACACCTCTTTTGTTGAGTGATTACTCAGTATACCACTTCTGCTGAGTGCCTACACAGTACACCTCTTCTGTTGAGTGATTACCCAGTACACCTCTTCTGTTGAGTGCCTACCCAGTACACCTCTTCTGTTGAACGGCTACCCAGTACTGTTGTGAATGTGCTAGAAATGAATTCTGAGCAGAAGCTCCCTCTGGTGGTTACAAACAGTACTGAACTATCCAATGAAGATTGTGAAGATTGGCGATCAGGTGTTACTGACTGGTCTTATATAAGGGAGGTTCTGGTCTCATCTTTGATTCCTGTTCACTTTGTAGCTTGCTGTTTCGTGCCTGCATCTTCTGCTAACAGATAAGACATTTTCTTCTTTTAGTTTTTTGTGCTTGCTTTTTGCATTTTGTCCTGCACTTCTATGGGGGTCTGCCGGGTCCCCTCCGGGGGCTTGTGCTTCTCTCAGTTTAGTTCAGCCACTGTTGTTTGTTCATTTGCCTTTTCCAGTTTTTTCAGTGGCTGCTGTTTAGTTTTGTTACACTAGAGAACTAATTTAGGTGGTAGAGGTCGTGTGATCTCAGGTGTTTTTGTAATTAGTAGTTTTGGTACTTTTCAGGGTTTTTTGGGATTGCAGTAAGTGTCCTTCCTATCCTCTTCTATTTAGGAAGTTTGGGCCCCAACGTTTGCTCATACTATTTTCTGTCTGTGTCTGTATTTCTTCTTGTCTAACCGCCATTACATGTTTGGGGGCTTTCTATGTTCTTTGGGGATCTGCTCCGGGGCAGATAGTTTTCCTCTTTCTGTCTTTAGGTGTAGTTAGCTTCTCAGGCTGTGACGAGGCGTCTAGGACCAACGTAGGTACGCTCCACGGCTGCCTTTAGTTGTGGTGGTTAGTCAGGGTACTGCAATCCCATAGATTCCAACCTCTCTGGTGTATTTCCTTTTTTGCCTGCTCTCCTCAGCTACCAAATCGTAACAGTATCACCGGCCCAAAAAAATGATATTTGTATGGTACTCACAGAAGGGAAAAATAGTGTTAAAGAAAGAAGATTGTCAGAGTTGTCAGAGATTTTTTTTTTTTTCCCTCTGTTTTTCTGAATGCTGAGGAGGATTTTTTTTTTTTTCTCTCAATGGAGTTTGCGCAGTTGTCTGGCCGTGTGGATCAGCTTGCCACTGAAGTTCGGAGTATTGCTACCTATCTTGCAGGGTTGCCTGTTGTGGAACCTAGGATTCCCATGCCAGATTTGTTTTTAGGGGATCGAGCTAAATTTCTGAATTTCAAAAATAACTGTAAGTTGTTTTTTGCCTCGAAATCTAAGTCCTCAGGGAACGCAGCCACAGCAGGTTCAAATTGTCATCTCTCTCCTGCGCGGCGATCCTCAGGATTGGGCTTTTTCCCTGACACCTGGGGATCCTGTTTTGAGTAATGTTGATGCATTTTTTCTGGCTCTGGGGTTATTGTAGGATGAGCCTAATGTCACTGATCAAGCTGAAAAAGCCTTGTTGGCATTAAATCAGGGGCTTGAGGACGCTGAGTTATACTGTCAGAGATTCCGAAGGTCGGCAGTCCTGACCAAATGGAATGACGATGCTTTGGCAGCCCTTTTTCGGAAGGGTCTGTCAGAGAATGTAAAGGATGTTATGGTGGGATTCCCTGTCCCCTCTGGTCTCAATGATTCTATGTCATTAGCGATTCAAATTGACAGACGTTTGCGTGAGCGTAGAGGTATGCGTGGAATAGTGTTGCCTTGTGAACCAGCTTCTGAACCCATGCAGTGTGATAAAGTGGCTTCTAGGGCACAGCGTCATGAGTTTCGAAAACGCAATGGGTTATGTTTCTACTGTGGTGATGCCTCTCATGCTATTTCAGTCTGCCCTAAGCGGGGAAGACGTTTTGCACGCTCAGTTGTCTTGGGTAGTGTTCAGACTAAATTTTTGTTGACTGTTACCCTGATTTGCTCCCTGTCCACATTTTCTGCTCAGGCTTTCGTTGATTCGGAAGCAGCTATTAACCTGTTGAGTGCCTACCCAGTACACCTCTTCTGTTGAGTGCCTACCCAATAGACCTCTTCTGTTGAGTGCCTACCCAGTACACCTCTTCTGTTGAGTGATTACCCAGTACACCTCTTCTGTTGAATGATTACCCAGTACACCTCTTCTGTTGAGTGCCTACCCAGGACACCTCTTCTGTTGAATGATTACCCAGTACACCTCTTCTGTTGAGTGCCTACCCAGTACACCTCTTTTGTTGAGTGATTACTCAGTATACCACTTCTGCTGAGTGCCTACACAGTACACCTCTTCTGTTGAGTGATTACCCAGTACACCTCTTCTGTTGAGTGCCTACCCAGTACACCTCTTCTGTTGAACGGCTACCCAGTACTGTTGTGAATGTGCTAGAAATGAATTCTGAGCAGAAGCTCCCTTTGGTGGTTACAAACAGTACTGAACTATCCAATGAAGATTGTGAAGATTGGCGATCAGGTGTTACTGACTGGTCTTATATAAGGGAGGTTCTGGTCTCATCTTTGATTCCTGTTCACTTTGTAGCTTGCTGTTTCGTGCCTGCATCTTCTGCTAACAGATAAGACATTTTCTTCTTTTAGTTTTTTGTGCTTGCTTTTTGCATTTTGTCCTGCACTTCTATGGGGGTCTGCCGGGTCCCCTCCGGGGGCTTGTGCTCCTCTCAGTTTAGTTCAGCCACTGTTGTTTGTTCATTTGCCTTTTCCAGTTTTTTCAGTGGCTGCTGTTTAGTTTTGTTACACTAGAGAACTAATTTAGGTGGTAGAGGTCGTGTGATCTCAGGTGTTTTTGTAATTAGTAGTGTTGGTACTAGTGTTGAGGGATACGATACTGCAAATATCGGTTATCGGCCGATATTAGCTCTATCTGCCTTTCGATAATTCGTTTCGATATTTTCGTCTTATCGAATACCGGAATCGGATTTGTCACTGTCACTGTCTGTGTCCGTCGGTCGGGTCTGTCACTGTCAGTATCCGTCGGTCGGGTCTGTCAGGAGTCAGCGGCACTTACCTGGCAGAAGATCTCCGGCGGTCACGTCCTGGACTGCTTCATGGCCGCCATCCTCTTCTCCCCGGCGGTCACATGCAGTTTCTCGCGATAACTGCAGTGACTGCTGGGTAATCCCGGCCGTAAAGCAGTCAGTCCGATGACGTCACCGCCGGGGAAGCAGGTAATCAGCTGTGCTGCGTTGCAATGACAGGCTCTGCCTGTCATTCCGATGTAGCAGAGCTGGATCGTCGTGGGACTGTCTTTACTATGGACTGCGTTGGACAGGTGGTATACTGTTGGTTTGTTTTTTTTCTTTTTTTACAGGAGATCGATGGCGTCGCAGGAATGAGAGTATAATAAAAGAAATGAAAACTGTGTTGTCTCTTTTATTTCATTAAAAGACTTTTTTCTTGCTTTGTCTTTTTTTATGCATTTAATAACTTTGGGATTAATAATGGATCGGTGTCTTATTGACGCCTCTCCATTATTAACCGGGCTTATTGTCACCGTGCAATCAACGGTGACATTAACCCCTTATTACCCCGCTTGCCACCGCTACAGGGCAAGTGGGAAGAGCCGGGTAAAGTGCCACAATTGGCACATCTTTTGATGCGCCAAATGTGGGGCTGCTGTAGCCTGGTATTATCAGGCTGTTGAGGGCCAAAATCCATGGGCCTTGACAGTCTTTTAATACCAGGCCGCAGCAGTCTGCATTTTACTTGGCTGGTTAACAAAAATAGGGGGACCCCTACCCGTTTTTTTTTTCGAGGGGATCCCCTATTTTTGTTAACCAGCCAAGCTAAGCAGACTGCTGTGGCCTGGTATTATCAGGCTTGCAAGGTCCATGGATATTGGGTCCTTACCAGCCTGAAAAACCAGGCCTCAGCGGTCTGCTTCATCTGGCTGGTTAACAAAAATAGGGGGGACCCCACGCCAATTTTTTTCGAGGGGATCCCCTATTTTTGTTAATCAGCCAAGATATGCAGACTGCTGTGGCCTGGTATTATCAGGCTGGCAAGGTCCATGGATCTTGGCTCCTTACAGCCTGAAAATCCAGGCCTCAGCGGTCTGCTTCATCTGGCTGGTTAACAAAAATAGGGGGGACCCCACGCCATTTTTTTTCGAGGGGATCCCCTATTTTTGTTAACCAGTTCCCTCTGACGTCACTGATTGTGTCCCTGGCTGACCTGAAGTGAAAGTGGAAAGCAATCAATTAAGCTTTCCACTTCCTCTCCTGTCAGCCAGGAGAGGAACTCATTCATTTGGGGGTTTACTGTGAGGCTGCAGCATTAGCTGTGGTCCCTGCAGTAAACATTAACCCTTTCTGATGGATTACACCGTGGGACCTGACTGTACATCGGATTGGTAAGAATAATTTTGCTTTATTATTTTATTTTTATTACAGGAAATGGTTTTAGCAGGTAAATAAAATATGGTCAAAAACTGTGTGATTATTTCATTAAACTTCTTTTTTATTAAAGTGTGTGTGTTTGATTTTTCTTTCATACAACAGGATTAATAATTGATAGTTGTCTGATTGACAGCTCTCAATTATTAACCTGGCTTAAAGTGACCTTTCAATTGCAAGGTCATTTTAACCCCTTATTAACCCATTCGCCACCGCTACAGGGCAATGGGAATAGACGGGCAAAGTGCCAGAAAGGGCAAATCTAATTAGAGATTTGCCCTTTCTGGGGTGTCTGGGGGCAGATGTTAGTAGCCGGGGGGGGGCAAAAATAATGGTCCCTCTCTGGGCTATCATTATCTGCCCCCACTCACTGGCTTTGTCTGTCTGGTTGCGAAAATAGGGCGGGAGCCCACGCATTTTTTTTCAGCAATTTTACACCTCATATATATATATATACATGTCATTGAATTTGTGACACATATATATATATTTATATTTATAGTTCATACACTTCTACATAGTATAATAGCCGCTAATTCAATTGCCGGCTTTTGTGAAAATGCAGAACCCGACATGAAATGACACTTGGTTTACATAGAGTTAACCATGTCTTTTCATGTAGTTTGATATCTGATTTGCACAAACAATTACATGAGTGTAAGTGTGCAAAATTTCACAACTGTAGGGGTTAATTAAAGGTGTAAATTCGTAGCAAAAAAGTCAGTTTTTTTACAACGAATTTACACCTTTAATTAACCCCTACAGGTGTGAAATTTTGCACACATAGACTGATGTAATTGTTTGTGCAAATCAGATTGCAAACGACATGAAAAGACATGGTTAACCCTATGTACACCAAGTGTCATTTCATGTCGGGTGCTTCTGTCTTTTCACAGAAGCCGGCTTTACCCGGCAATTGAATCAGAGGATATTTTACTATGTAGAAGTGTATAAACTATACATATATGTATATATATATGTCACAATGACATGTATATATATATATATATATATGTATTCTATGTGTATATTTAGTGTTTACAAGGAAATAAAGTTTTTTTTTAGTTGCGATATTTTGTTCCCATAGACTTACATTGGACTTCCGGTATCGAAATCGGATATCGACGATATTTAGTGATATCGGCGATACCATTTCGATACGATATTTTTAGATATCGAGCAGTATTGCTCAACACTAGTTGGTACTTTTCAGGGTTTTTTGGGATTGCAGTAAGTGTCCTTCCTATCCTTTTCTATTTAGGAAGTTTGGGCCCCAACGTTTGCTCATACTATTTTCTGTCTGTGTCTGTATTTCTTCTTGTCTAACCGCCATTACATGTTTGGGGGCTTTCTATGTTCTTTGGGGATCTGCTCCGGGGCAGATAGTTTTCCTCTTTCTGTCTTTAGGTGTAGTTAGCTTCTCAGGCTGTGACGAGGCGTCTAGGACCAACGTAGGTACGCTCCACGGCTGCCTTTAGTTTTGGTGGTTAGTCAGGGTACTGCAATCCCATAGATTACAACCTCTCTGGTGTATTTTCTTTTTTGCCTGCTCTCCTCAGCTACCAAATCATAACACAGTACACCTCTTCTGTTGAATGCCTACCCAGCACACCTCTTCTGTTGAGTTTATTCCCAGTAACCTCCTTTGTTTATTGAGTAACTACAAGTACACCTTTTTTCTAATAGTACCAAATCTTTCATCACATACGTTGTTCTCCAGATGCTAGTTTTCAGCTTTTGCATGTACATTCTGCATGTGCTGTTAGAAACTGTGCCAGAGACAATCCAGCTGTGATACATATCCAACAAGGGAGGCTTCCAGGAAAAATTATGTTCTAGATGTATTCTTCGTGATTTCACAGCACAGCCATACAATGAGATAAGGGGACATAAGACTCGTCTGTAATCAGGGCAGAACCTTAAAGATTTGTAATTTTGATTTGCTCTATTGTTGACACAAACATGGTGCGTTGGCACAATTTATTACATGCCTTTATTGTAATTTTTTTTAAATGTTTTTTCCAACTTCATCATTTTTTATCACATGTGAAAAGTAAATATTTTTGTGCATGGGCAATAAATGGATATTGGCTGTAATGGAGGCATGATATGGTGTTGTTTACCTAGAGAAGAGCAGTATATTTACTGGACATAGAGTCTTAGAATTTTTTTTCCAAAACGCGCCAATGTTTTGATACTTATTTTTCATGTTGTCTTTGTTTAAGGAGGTGGCAGGTCCCCTCAGTTGGGCCCTCTCCTCCTTCCGTGTGACCCCCCCATGCACTTTATGTTCTATGTAGTAGTATGCTGTGTTTGTCTGGTCTTAATGTCAAATAATGATGTATTTGCTGTATTTGCAATGTATTAAAATTATGTACTGTTTAGTGTGCTGTCCCTGTATTACACTGCATGTTAGAGTCAGGGATAGCAGTAGTTAATTTATGGGCTGGGCCAGCAGCAGCAAGAAGAGACAGGAAGCTGATGCTTCTCAGTGTAGCCCGGTACATTGGCCAGAGCGGGAGTGTATTTCTCACGGGGCACTGCCAGACTCCCTGACAGAAGAGATCTGTTGTCCTGGATTAATGACTCAGAGCAAAGGACTAAGGACTGCAACATGGGCCCCAGGACTCTGGAAGGGCCCCCGCTGAAGGAGTTTTAAGCTACCAGATCCCAGCGAGTGGACGACTATGAATCTTCAGCTGCTGCAGCTGCTGTGGCTGCGGATGTGGAGAGTGTCAGGGATAGAGCAGGAAGCCAGTGTTGTACTCTTCTATTTTTATACCATCCCTGTTCATTAAAAAAGTTATTCCCTGTTGGACAACAGTTGCCTTTTTGGACTCTAAATCGCCTGGACTACTGTGGCCGTAACAAGTAAAGGTAATCTGTGGGCAAGCTGTGTCGGTCCTGTATTGTATGTATAAGGGGTCGGGGTGTTTTCAGACTGTGTTTAGTGGGTGAGCTCGGTCAGGACTACCACCCCGGTTGCCCTTGTTACATTTGCACATGGAGTTTCAATAAAGAATTGATTGTAGGAAGACAGAGTACCGACTTTTCTTCATAGGAAAAGAGAGGTCAAGTCAGGGCAGTAACTGAGAAGTTATCCCCAAAATTTCAGTTTCAGGTTCTCTTTAATGCACACACAAGCAGCCACAACCTAAGCTCTGTTAGGGCAAAAGGACTAGCAGAATTATTTCTAGGGGAGAATATGGAGCACCATATGGCAGCACACTGATGTAGAGACATTGGGAGTTTCTGTGAAGGCTCCTTGCACATTGCTCAGCTTTATGCAGATGGCTTAAGACTGCCCTCCTCCCTTTTCCCTTTCATGGCAAAACAGAACCTCTCTGAAGTCAGCCCCTCAGGACCCGGCTTATTAGCGTGAATGTACGACGACGACGAAAGAAAAAGAAATCCTTCAGCGTGTTTGTCTCCATCACCTTCATTTAGAAAAAAAAAATCCCACAACAGATCGGCGCTTGAAAGCCTGGCGCAAATTACAACTTCTCCGTAAATCAAGCTGATTAATCTTTCAAAGTTTAGCGAAGCATTTGAAGTTGAGCAGCGCAGCGTTTTGTCAGAGCAAGGAGGGTTTTGTCTGGGTGCAATTATCACAAGCTGCTTTGTACTACACGTTTGGCTGCCGAAGTCAGAGCTGTGAAAGCCTCAGTCTATCTGCCTGTCAAACCTGTCACAAAATGCAACCTGCCTTGGTTAATTAAAAAAGGTGTGAAGAGCAAAAAAAAAGCGATTTAGCCAGTTGGATGTTCCAAGTTTGCCAGGCTGGATAAAAACTTCAAACGAACGTCAGATCTTATTCGGTTCAAGAAATCTGTTCACGTTCCTAGTGGGAATTTTTGTGTTTTTATTGTGTGCGTTTTTTTAATTAAAATTGTGAACATGGCAACCCAGGTGAGGGTCGAAAAGGCATGGGAAGTGGCAGGGGAACTACACTGGACTATTTTACTTTTTGCTCCAGACACATGTTCTAATTATCATCCCTCTTGGACTCCCTTTCAGATTCCACTCGCCTAGCCAAGTCTGACCTCCTACTTTGCATTGATGAGGAGCAAACAACCCAAAATAAGTGTCTGAAAATGGATAAATGGAGTATCTGGTTTGGCTTTTTATCCTAAGTCATGTGCAAGACTAGTTAGAGGGTCGAAGTGATGGTGTGACATGGTGTGTGGGGTGTCATTCTGTCTATGTTCCTATTTTTACTGATTTTAGGAGTATAGTCTTGTTGCTCTGTATCATTCTGTGTATTCCCCATCTTGTTTAGAGTCCTAATTACCTTCTTAAAAGTCTGATAATTTAACTAGCTCAGTTACCATCTGAAGCCTGAATGTGTCCATGCCTCTTGATGAACCCCTGCTGACTTTTCCTGACTCCTCTGCTCTCCAAATGCAGGAAATCACACCCTGTAGTGCCTTCATATTTGAGACACCTTTCCAGGTCTGAGGGGCTTGAAAACCATCCAACCTGCCTGCCTACCCGTGGATATAAAGGAGGGCCTGAGTAGGACATGTAGACCAGTAAGATAGATCCTTTGTGAGATGCTGAGGCTCAGGCCAGCACCCAGAGAGACTTGGAGAAACCCTAATTACCCTGCAAACTACCCCTGGAGGAGCACTATGCGGAGAAGTATCTGGAGCAACATTTATCCTGTTACTGGACTGCATCCGTGTTCCTGGACTATTTTATCCTCTGTATGGTGGATTGTTTTATGGACCTTTCGGCTTGCATGTAATAAAGGTTCTTGGGATTACTGACTCATCTGTTGCTCTGTTGATTGTGTGATATCGGAGAAGGACTCAGTGACAACTGGTGGCAGCGGTGGGATCAACAGAGCGCAGCCCAATGGAGAACCACCCACAGAGTGAATACAGGAACTGGTCCGTATCCAGTCTACAGGAGAGAGCCAGAGATCTTGGCCTGAACTACTAGGGATTGACTAAAGAGACCTTCATTGATCTACTGGTGGGTGCTAGCCAAACCACCTCCTCCCAGATGTCTACTGGACAAGTCTTGGAGATGGTGATCCCCACCTCAGAAAGCCAATGGTTGGTGTGGTACGAAGAAGAGATGATGGTTCTAGGCCCAGGCGTTTCTCATGAATAGAAGGAGGAGGCTGCTCACCGAGCACAGCGGAGACAAGAAGCAAAGCAGCCCGAAAGAGGGAGTAATGTGATTTGGAGTGTAAACTCTACGATCCGGGAGCCTCTTACAGATCACCCGGACAGACTTAAAACCATTTGATGAGGCTTCCGGAGATGTAGAGGGCTTCTTAAAGGATTTTGAGCAGCAATGTGCAGTGATGGAGGTGCCCCATACTGGCTGGATGCGTTTGATAGTGGGACTCCTGAACGGAAGCGTGGCGGAGGTTTACCGAACCATTGACTCCCAGCGGAACCAGGATTATAACATTGTAAAGCGGACTATCCTGGATTACCATGCTATCACCCCACACTCATATAGGGCCCAGTTCCAATGCCTCCCATGCACCACTACGGGATTGTTTAGGATGTATGCCCATAAGATGTCCCAGGCATGTCAGAGATGACTGGAAGTGGAAAACTCCTTCACTATGGAAGATGCTATATAGGTGTTCCTCATATAACAATTTCTTGCCAAGTGCCCCTCAGAAGTACAGGGATGTGTCCATGAGCGCATGCGGGGCACCTTGGATAGAGCTGCAGCCCTGGCAGATGAGGCCCTTACGATGAGGCCCTGGCCGATGAGGTCTCCTCTGGTTATATCTGCCCCTCCACTCAGCCACAGTCCGATAACAACCACCCCTCCCATTTCCGGGTCCCAACAGTTTTGACCATGACCTGAAGGAATCACTGAGAAGAGATGTTATGATTATGGGCAACATGGGTATCTGCAATCCAGCTGTTCCTCAAGGTCTTGGATGGAGCCCCACGCACCCCCACCTCTTCTGGTGCATTATTCTTGTTCACTCCATCCCACCTGAGGAAGAGTTATCACCACCCCCACCGGAGTGGAACACCAACCCCTGTACCATAGATACCCCTTCTGGAGTGTACAGCCTCCGACCTTTGTCCCTAAGCTACCCAGCAATGCTACCTGCAGGATGTCTTAATTGATGGATAGAAAGTGTCGAGATTTAGAAAATGGGGGCATTCTTGACTATTGCTGACCCCCGTGTGGTTCAACTCGATGCAATTCACCAGGGCCCGGGAATTCCCATTGTCCTTGCATTGGGTACTTCCAAATAAATACAGCGAGCTTCTGTGCATTTGTATTATGGTTATGGGGAAAAATGTACTGGATTGGAGTTATGGGAGGACTTCCCGCAGATATCCTCCTTGGAAACGACATTGAGTAGTTACAGTGGCATTTTGTGGGAGCTCTCACCAGGCCTTTCAAGCACCACAATATCTGGACTTTACTAAGGAGCAACCACCACGAACCGCATCAGAGTTAGTAAGAAATCAGTCCCCTGCTACTACATTGGGAGAGTCTTGGGATAGAGAGGAGTGTAGAAGAGAAACAGAGGGTTAAACTACCTTGGCAGCCCTTAGGATAAGGGCAGAAACTGGACTTGTAGGAAATATCTTCACCAAAGAAAAGGGATTGTATTATCGCCAAACAAAGGTCAGTGACAAGGTCATCCAGGCAACTTATTCTCCTCAGATGTTCATTGCACAGCTACTCCAACTGGCCCATGACATCCCCTTGGCTGGGCATCAAGGGAGGGAAAGTACTGAAAAGAAACTTACCCAAAGTTTTTACTGGCCCGGCATCTCGCAGTTGGTAGTCCATTATTCCTTCATTGCTCCATTTGGGCTTCTGAGCTCCTGGGAATTCCCGTTGGGATGAAAAATGCCCCGCTATTTCCAGAGACTGGTAGATCAACTGTTAGAACAATGTTGGGACATTGCCTGTGCTTACTTGGATGACATTGCCATTTTCAGCACAACCTGGGAGGAACATCTTAAACACTTGGGCCTAGTTCTAGACCATATCCTGAATGCAGAACTGACAATTTGCCCTGATAAATGGCAGTTGGGGATGGCTGAGATGCAGTACCTCGGGCACAGAGTAGGGGTTTGGACCCTAAGGCCTGAGCCTGCCGAGGAGAAAGCCATTAGCAGCTGGTGTATACCCCAGACTAAGAAGCAGGTACTCGCTTTTTTGGGAATTGCTAGTTAAGATCGAAAATTTGTTTCTAATTTTAGCACCTTGGCCAAGCCCTGACTGATCTGACCCAAAAGAACATACGTAGTAATGTGACATGGAAGACTGCATGCGAGGATGCCTTTTCAGCATTAAAGTCCGCCCTCATCACTGCTCCTGTCTTGGCTGCTCTTGACTATAAGCTCTAACAGATGCGTCCACCTTCGGGATTGGGGCAGTTCTTAGCCAGGTGAACGCTGCTGGGGAGGAACATCCTGTTGTTTTTGTCGAGCAGAAACTACTGTATTAGGAAGTTACCTATGCCACCATTAAAAACGGAGTGCCTTGCCATTGTATGGGCACAAAAAAAATTGCAGCCATACTTGTATGGCAGAGACTTTACAATTGTGACAGACCACAACCCCTCGCACGGCTGAACTGCTTATCAGGGGACAATGAATGATTGCTGCGTTGGAGCTTATCCTTACAACCCTACAGCTTCTTCATCCAATACAAATGGGGAAGCCAACACCAGAACGCTGATGAACTGTACTGACAAAAAGAACCATAGATTTCCTCAGGCCGACCTACCCCTACCGCTACACAAGGAACTATCAACAGTTGAACAATGTGGACTAAAGTGAGGTGGCCAGAGGTCTGTGTAGACCTCATGGCGTGCTCACTTATTAAAAGGGGGGAGAGGTTGTGATGGTGTGTGGGGTATCATTCTGTCTGCGTTCATATTTGTACTGATTTTAGGAGCCATAATGATTTCTAGACAGAGGATTGTGACTCTCATCTGCCGGGTCATTTATCCCGTTACTGGACTGTATCCGTGTTCCTGGAATAGTTTATCTTATGTGTGGAGGATTGTTTTATGGACCGTTCAGTTTGCATATAATAAAGGTTCACTCATCTCTCGCTCTGTTGATTGTGTGATAGAGGAGAAGGACCCCATGACAGTTGATATTGACTTTTTGGACTCCTACCTCCGATAGGTAGGACTACCTACTATGTGACACTTGGAGCAAAATCTAAATGGGCCAATCATCCCCCTAGTCAATTCCAATGCTTGTGAAACAAATTCACACTACGTCCATGTTCTTCTACATGTTCTTCTAGCCCATAGCAAAGGAAGACATGCTAGGTCTCATGGTCAAATACATGGGCTATCAATGATGGGGGGCATGGGCTGCCAATGATGGGAAATATACAGTACTGCAGATTCAGAACAGTTCTCCTTTTGGTCAGAAACTGAACTTTCATCTGTAGTGACCATCTTGGCCTTTAATCTGATGCCAACCTTGGGTTCAGAGCCATGATTTCCAAATGCCCATGAACTCACTTGGAACTTTACCGACAAGGACTTCTCCAGAATCCGTCCCTTCCTCAGCCCTCAATCTACTAAAACTCTTGTGCATGCCCTCATCATCTCCCACCTTGATTACTGCAAACCCTCCTCTGTGGCCTCCCCATCAACTCTCTTGCACCACTCCAGTCTGTCCTCAACTCTGCTGCCCGACTAATCCACTAATCCACCTCTCCCCTCGCTACTCCCCTGCTTCTCCCCTCTGCAAATCCCTCCACTGGCTCCCAATTCCCCAACGAATCCAGTTCAAACTACTAACACTGACCTACAAAGCCGTCCACAACCTGTCCCCTCCCTATATCTCTGAACTAATCTCCCAATATCTTCCTTCATGTAATCTTCGATCCTCCCAAGACCTCCTACTATCCTCCACACTTATTCGTTCCTCACACAACCGCCTCCAAGATTTCTCCCGAATATCCCCCATCCTCTGGAATTCAACGCCTCAACATGTCCGATTATCCACCACCCTTGGATCCTTCAGACGGAACCTGAAAACCCATCTCTTCAGGAAAGCCTACAGCCTGCAATAACCATTCCGCCTCGCCGCCACCACCCGAGCTGCCGCCTCGCCGCCACCACCCTAGCTGCCGCCTCACCGCCACCACCAGAGCTGCCGCCACCACCAGAGCTGCCGCCTCGCCGCCGCCACCACCAGAGCTGCTGCCTCGCCGCCACCACCACCAGAGCTGCCGCACCCCGACCTTCTGTTTCTTCCCCATTATCCTGTAGAATGTAAGTCCGCAAGGACAGGGTCCTCTCCCCTCTGTACCAGTCTGTCATTGTAAATTTGTTTACTGTAAACAATATCTATAACTTTGTATGTAACCCCTTCTCATGTACAGCACCATGGAATTAATGGCGCTATATAAATAATAATAATAATAATAATAATCTCACTATTTGTGCCTATCATTCCCACAATATTATTTTTTTTTCTTTATCAAGAGGTTTGAGGATAGTAGACAACTAATCTAGGTTTGGAACCTGCTGCAAAGTATGAAAGCGCTATATAGACAGGCATAATCCAGGTAGCTTACAGTACATAAATGTCATTACCACCATTCCAGGCATGGTCTAATTTAGATCCAGGTAATAAATTGATAGGGACTGTCATCCCACCCACCTGTCCCTCATCGCAGTTTCATACTGTATAGAAGAAATGGTCTCATAATGTACATGGCCCTCTCTACTACCGTAAAGTCTGTGAGAATTATAATGGCAGTCTAATGAGGTACTTACTTGAATGTTTATCTTTCCACATAGTCTCAGTTTTATACTATCACTGTAATCATTAGGGTGCCTCAGTTTTCCCTTATAAATTATGACTACAGATGGGTTGTAGAAAAGGTCATTATACAATGACAATCAAAAGTCAAAAGAACTTGTTGCTGAGAATAGTATGATTAGCGGGAAACACGGGACCATGGTCGCTGAGAATAGTATGATTAGCGGGAAATACGAGAGCATGGTCTAAGAGGTCAGAGGTCAAGTGATCACATTTAGGCCAACTAGGAATTAGCAGTAACAGCTACAAGCTGAGTTACAGAGGTCAGAATGCAGCAATGCATTGATCCAAAGAGTAGTGACAGAAGTCGGTCACAACAAATCACGTCAAAATCATGATCAACTAGTAAACAAACACATCAAAAAAGGGAAATAATGTCTGTAAAAGGGGGCCAGTGAAGAGCTTTCTTCATCTTCGTTGGTCAGACGGCTGCATGTTCTGTACAGTATTTCTACTTCTTGAGACAGATTTTATACTATGAGCCTGTCTCAACCCGTCTTGTCTGCCATTTGCAGATTGGAAACATCATAAAATGTATACCACCTTTTGGTTTCCTTACTTTTTCCACCTAAATTTTGTCTCAATCTGGTGCATGTTGTTACATGTTGTTTATGTGAGGTGGCCAGGGTGATAGTCGTGGTGAGGAGCTGTTACGTCCCCACACCCTGGCACCCCATCAAGGAAACACAATGCCCCACCTGATGTGTGTAAAGTAAAACACTCACATTTGGCTTCAGGGTTCCTTCCAATCCAGTAATCTCAGATCCAGATTCAGGGTTCACACAAACAATTCCAGACTCCATGTTAATACTCAACAGTTCAACTTTACTTGAAAACAGGGATTTTGGCACAGATACAGCACAGTTCACATTCATTTGCATTCATTGAGCTCTCCCTGCCTCTTCTGACAACTTCTGTACCACAGACGTTCCTTTTACTTCTACGATGTCCATGCCCCTAGGTCCACCATCTTCCTCCCCTTCCCCTTGTCTGGTTTCCATTGAAAAAAGTAAAAGGCGCGCTCATCTCTGCCTAGTCCCGGCCGTTAGCCCCTAATGCCCTTTGGAATGGTTACTTCAATAGATGGTGACCACTCGCACGCTGCTTAGCCTGGGGTCCCTCATTGCCTCAGCAATCTCTGGCCCAGGCCTATCCGTCTGCCCTCTCTCACTGCTACATCACTTCTCTCCACTAAACAGGAAGTCTCACCACTATAACTCACTGCTCTGCACTACACCCATTTCTAACTCCTCCCAACCTGGAAAACCCCTTATTCAACAAAGCTTATCCTGGCACTCTCATTTCCTACCTCTATTGTGCCCCTCTAATCTATTCCCAACATTGTCCTATTCTATTGCTACCCCTCTATATCTTTCCCTAATATTATACAAAGTAGATGTAAAGCACATGCACATTATAATAACATTAAACAAATACAAACAATGTACATAAAACTCTATGGAACAGCACATATCCAAAGCCAACATGGTCTAAAGAGGGAGAGGCGCATTGTGGCCTCTGTCACCCCCCTTACATTTACACTATTCCCAAGAAGCAATGCCCCTTTCTGAGTGAGCCAGAAGTATCATAGAAAATTGAACCAAATTACCAGCTTTAGACCTATTTATTTCGCTGGCAACAAAAACATGGCTCGTACATGGTATGGTATTTTCTGCAGTAACATACGGAAGCGAAACCTGGACCATAAAGAATAAAGATAGAAGAAGAATCAACGCCTTCGAAATATGGTGCTGGAGAAGGATGTTAACAATACCACAGATGGCAAGAAGAACAAACAAATCAATTTGGGATCAAATCAAGCCAAATTTGTCACTCAAATCAAACAACACCAATCTACAACTTGCCTACTTTACTTTGGACACATCATATGAAGAGAACAATCACTGAAGAAGGACATCATGGTCGGAAGAATAGAAGTAACAAGATGAAGAGGAAGATCAGCAGCCCAATGGTTTGATACAATCAAGATAATGATGGACAAGATCCTGGTGGACCTATTGTCACTACTCTGTTGTCAGAATACCCAGTGCCAAGGGCTACTTCCCTGTCCCTATTGTTAGGGATGCCCTAGCTATCCCTGCCCTCGGATTACATATGATGAAGACTCCGGGGCCACGTACCTTGCTGAACTCATGAATCAGCCCTGTATCTGTCCCCTTCCCCAACCAGGGAGTGGGGAGTAATAGTGTATGTATATGCACAAACCAGACTAACAAGGAAGGAAATACAGGGATAAATGAAAATACTAACTTACAAATATGCAATCAAAGACAACAGAGAGGAACACCAGGAGAAAAAGAAGGAAAACCAAATAGGAGAGTATGATGATTTGCACTCAGCTGAAACACCAATCAACAGCACAGATCAACACTCCAAACGCCTCTACCAACAACCGACACCTCCACTTCACATGAGGCAGTAGATGACTGCCCTGGCAATCCAGATATATATAGGAGAGGGGAGTGGCCAATACTGAACAGCTGAGAGTACAAATGCAGATAAGCTCAGAGACTCTAAGCTGAACAGTTTAACCCTTGCACTGCTAACACATACATGCAGCATTCAATATGAAGGAGAAGTGTTTTTAATCAGTGCAGGAGTACGTGAAATCAGACGCTGTGTCTACTGGCCCCTCTCTGTTGCGGTAAACCCGTGAGTCGTGACACCTATCTAGGCTCGCACAAGATCGATCTTCCTACATCCTTCAAGTAGCCATGGCTTGAGATTGAACCAAAGGCCATTAAAAAAAAATGTCAGACATGGTGAGGTTTACTGTGTAGAGAATAGTAAATTTTCAGTTGTCTCGATCTATGGATACATGGAATTATTGGGAGAGGGAGCTTTTGACAAGCCAAACTTTTGGAAGCAAAAATTGTCCTAAAATTAAGCGAATTATGACATGGTGTAAGACCAGAAAAAAAGTTTCTAAAGTTGCTTAAAAATTATCACCCAGCACTGGAATTATTTGGCGTGTTTTCAGGCTGTTTAGTCTAGGATTACTCAATCTCAATATTGGTTCAATGCTGAGATGGCACTAAATCCATCCCACGGATTTCCTGAGTTCACCTCTTTACTGGTTATGGAGATTTTTGCATTGGTGCATCCTTTCCAACCTCCCCATGTTTAACCCCTTTCGCTCTTTTATTTTATGATCTGCCGTTTCATCGAGAAGATATGATGTAGATTTTGCAAACTACTCCGGAGAACTTGTGACGGGTGACTTGTTTATCTCACGACTTTCTGTCTGCTGGGAAGCGTTGGAGCTGTCGTACGGAGTAAACAGATTAGCTATGTACTTAGAGGTCATTTACCAAAGTGCTAAATAGGATGGTAGGCATGTAAATCAGTGCGCCGTGAAAAGGTTTCTGATATGTCGTTATCCAGTTTGGAGATTACATCACTTCTAGAAAGCAGAATAACACAAGATTTTTATTTCTTTCTCCTAAACTATAACGTATATCATCGCCTATATAGCCAGATAACATTACTGCGCCATTACTGGATCCTTTATGAGAAGTGAAACATTGCAATAGTAACTTGTTACTAAATCTTGCAATGCTCATGAAAGCTCTGGTGTTCTTAAAATCTTAGCAGAAGTTTTCTCTTCAGAGCTGCATTTTTTTAATTGAGAACAGGAATTGTTGTCCTAGCCAACCATATTGTAGCCATAAAGCCATGGATTTTGGTCATCAACCGGGTGGACAAGACCTTCTCAGGATCTCATTCCATTCTTGAACTTACCCTATTGAGCGTTACTCACAAAGTATTGTCTATCTGCCATCAATATCCCATCTTAAAGGGAATCTGTCACCCCATTTTTGCCTTATAAGCTGCGGCCATCGCCAACAGGGGCTTATCTGCAGCATTCTGTAATGCTGTAGATAAGCCCCCGATGTTACCTGAAAGTGAAGAAATACGAGTTATAAAATACTCATCCAGGGGCGTTCCGCCGTCAGGTCCGGTCCGGAGGGAGTCGCGGTCCAGTTCGGTGCCTCCCATCTTGTAGAGAAGCTGGCCTCTTCTTTCCATCCCGTCGTGGCTCCTGCGCAGGCGCACTGCTCTGCCCTGGTGAAGGCAGAGCAGAGTACTGCATTGCGCAGGCGTCGGGAAAGGTCAGAGAGGTCCGGCGCCTGCGCACTACAGTACTCTACTACAGTACTACAGTGCGACTGCGCAGGAGCCGCGATGGGATGGAAAGGAGAGGCCGGCTTTGCTACAAGATGGGAGGCGCCGAACCGGACCGCAACTCCCTCCGGACCGGACCTGACGGCGGAACGCCCCTGGTTGAGTATTTTATAACTCGTTTTTCTTCACTTTCAGGTAACATCGGGGGCTTATCTACAGCATTACAGAATGCTGTAGATAAGCCCCTGATGCCGGTGGCCCTATCTCATAGGGCAAAAATGGGGTGACAGATTCCCTTTAAGAGAGTACGGAAGCATGATTCCGTGAAGGAAACCCATACAAACCCAAGGAACATATGAGGGTTATAGACGCCCATGAAACACGGACTGTGGTCAAATCTGAAGACCCAGAAGGACCAGTCTTGGTCCCCATGCTAACTGCCTCTTAAGCATATATGAAGCAACTTTGGACAGG
Organism: Oophaga sylvatica; assembly: GCA_033576555.1. Lineage (NCBI taxonomy): Eukaryota > Metazoa > Chordata > Amphibia > Anura > Dendrobatidae > Oophaga > Oophaga sylvatica. The sequence continues at coordinate 12,519,492 of JARQOD010000002.1, forward strand.
AAACCTGGAGGTCTGGCTTAGTCTTCCATTTAGAACATGGTCAGTGTTTCACAGACTTGTGAAACTGGGTTTTGTCAGATTTGAACCCATTACACCAGTGCGGCAAAGCAAATATGCTGACCATAGAGCCATCATTGTTCCTACACAGAGCTAGGAACATCCACCCGAGAACCCACAAACACCCTATGAATGAAAGCTCTTCCTTTCAAGGAGGAGCAGATACTGATGTCAGACAAATAACTAGATCTATCCTCAACTTACATTTACTCTTTAAAGATTCCCTTGAAAATATTTATTTTAACCACATTCAGAAGTGACTAGAATAAATTTTACCTTTTTTTTTTCTCTTTGAGTATTTAGTTTCGAATTGCTGTGCAGCCCAGGGTGCTTAAGGTACTTGAGGAACATGTATAATTACAAAGCAGATTGGAAACTTTAGAATTCTAGAATAATGAGGACTAATTTAATGTTATTTTACAGGTGGAAGTTTTACTCTACAAGAGCTGGGTCTTGGTGAAGTCACACCGCCTCATGGAACACTGTACCGGACTGATATTGGCCTGCCACATTGCGGCTATTCTATGAACAGTGAAAATGATGCAGACAATGAAGCTGACTGCGTATTATCACCAGAACAACCAGTGAGACTATGGACAAGAAACACTAAATCTGGACGAAGCTCTTGCTTGTCTAGTAGAGCCAACTCCAACCTGACTCTCACCGACACGGAGCACGAGATCACCGAGAATGGTAAGTGACTCTTCCAAATTGACCTGATATATTATTTATGACCTTGTGTATGAAGTCTAATGCGAAGATGAATCAGAAACAGTCGCCAGTCACATCCAATAATGTTATACATGACAAAGTTTTGATCTCCATGAACGATTAATTGACCCAATCAATTTGTTTTGAGCTTTACTTTCAGCAAATTAATGTGAAGAATTTCCAAATCAATTGGCCAATTGTCTATATGCGTGTGACAAATCGGTTGCATTGGTGAGCAACACTTTGAAGAATACCATTAGTTTCAGGAGACTTTTTAGATTAAGTGGTCATGTGTATACATGAAAAATAACATTATTACTGTACATTATACTACTTGAATCCTGCATTTTCACCTCTGCAGACTCTATCTAATTTTCAGTCATCTCTGAGCTAGTGGATAGAAACTAGCTGCTATAATGTATACTATACACAGCCACTAGGGATATCTGCTCTCCTGTTACATAGAGCAGTGTAGCTGTGAATCCAGCTCTGGGTGAAAAAAACACAAGAAAGCAGCAGCAGTGTTTCTGTTTCTTTGCTCCCCCCTCATTGACCTGGATAGACAGCTGTAAGCTGATTCCACAGATAGCTGTCTCTGTCTTGTCTTCAGCAAATTGATGAGTTTAGGAGGCTGGGGGGAGGAGAGGAAGTGGTTTTAAAATGGAGAAAAAAAAACATTTCTTTGATATATTACAAAAAGTGCTATATTTTCTTGCATTTACATTTGTTGAGTCCATAGTAGTGACCATTTTTGGCATTGTCTACACAATGTAATTTATGTGGACAAAAGTACAATCTTAGGCTTGACTAGATTGGATTCCTTCTTTTTGTCGTTGACGTATATGGACCTTATATTTGAAAAATGGAGAGCCAACTTGTGGCTCATCAGCTGATGTCAAACTACAACTCTCAAGGATATGATGGGAATACAACTTGCGGTGTAGGGAAGGGACGATCCCCATTGTATGTCCCAAAATAATTTTTAACCTCCCCACCTTCAATTATGGTTGGAATATGGAAGATGCGATTTCAACTATTTCTTAATACAGGAAAGATATAGTCACTCATCCCTACCTCAAATGTCCTTAAATAAAAATCCCTATTTTAGCATTATGTGTCAGAGAAGCAACAGAGAAATTCTTTTCTTGTCTTTTCGAGACTATAATTTATCACCTCCTCTCTGCTCCCGGGGAAGTCGCTAATATATTCCTCCAGGAGAAGTTAAACGAATGTTAATTTCACATGTATTCAGTTTAACCATTGCCGAGATCGTTAAATACTGTAGACTTCATGCCAAAGAGTCACACGGGGGTTGGACGCCATTTATACCGGTGCCAAGAGACATTCGGTAAGAGGCTGCTTATCATTTCAGAAAGCTTCGAGAAAAGTCTTCTTGCTGGGAGGGATATAAAACCCATGCCAAATAGTAAGATTTTCATTGTTAAAGTGATTTTTTTTGGTACTCGATTTAAAAACAATTTGCAATTTTATCGGAACTTTTGCCTGCAAAAAAAGTTGATAATCGTCAACATTCAATCATGTGCTGCTACCGTGTTAGCTCTCAGGAGTTTTCCCAGGATTGAACCCTTATTCATAAAATAAATCCAAAGGAACAAGGAAGCATATCATGCCATAAAAAGTTAAATTTTATTATAGAAAAAATATATATGAGCAACAATGCAAAAAAATTAAAAAAGTAGGGACAATAATACATCCCCTTGGAGGAAGCTATAGTGCGAAACGCGCGTCGGGGTGTTAGCGCTCTCAGGTATATTTTCTACATGTATTAGCACTTTATGCTGGCATTGGAGATCTGTCAATTTGGCATTATGTGTTCATATTTATCTGTTCTTTGCACTTGCACCTTATAATCTGCATACCTGCCTATTTATTTGTATTAAGCACTTGCTTATAAATTCTCTTGAGAGATACTTATTCATATATCTCTTTTTGAAAGAAAAAAAGACTTTTTCTCCAGCTGCCAATGTTGTTTGTGCAATATTTAACTGCTACCACCATATCCTGATTTGAATGCGGTTTCTTTTTGTATT
>JARQOD010000002.1:12522410-12651520 GCA_033576555.1 Oophaga sylvatica
GAATGTGTTTAGGACCTACCGATTGTGCGGCTACAGATCTGGATGTAAGAGATCACTATTGGATACTGATGTGAGGAGGTACTCAGGAATGAACTGTCTTAGTTGTATACTGAGCAAAAAAACATGGCTGCTGGGGCTGGCTGATGAGTCATCAAAGCTATGACTCATGAACTACGGTGTGGTAGATATGTCAAAAAACCTCAATATCAACAACCAAAGACATTCTATAAAACGACCACTAGATGGTGCTGTTATACCACATAACAAATCTGAATATTTACACAGAAAATTCTAGTGGAACATCACAATAGTAGTTATATTCTTGTACATAGGGGGCAGTATTATAGTAGTTATATTCTTGTACATAGGGGCAGTATTATAGTAGTTCTATTCTTGTACATAGAGGGCAGTATTATAGTAGTTATATTCTTGTACATAGAGGGCAGTATTATAGTAGTTATATTCTTGTACATAGGAGCAGTATTATAGTAGTTATATTCTTGTATATAGGGGGCAGTATTATAGTAGTTATATTCTTGTACATAGAGGGCAGTATTATAGTAGTTATATTCTTGTACATAGGAGCAGTATTATAGTAGTTACATTCTTGTACATAGGAGCAGTATTATAGTAGTTATATTCTTGTACATAGGAGCAGTATTATAGTAGTTATATTCTTGTACATAGGAGCAGTATTATAGTAGTTATATTCTTGTACATAGGGGCAGTATTATAGTAGTTATATTTTTGTACATAGAGGGCAGTATTATAGTAGTTGTATTCTTGTACATAGGGAGCAGTATTATAGTAGTTATATTCTTGTACATAGGAGCAGTATTATAGTAGTTATATTCTTGTACATAGGAGCAGTATTATAGTAGTTACATTCTTGTACATAGGAGCAGTATTATAGTAGTTATATTCTTGTACATAGGAGCAGTATTATAGTAGTTATATTCTTGTACATAGGAGCAGTATTATAGTAGTTATATTCTTGTACATAGGGGCAGTATTATAGTAGTTATATTCTTGTACATAGGAGCAGTATTATAGTAGTTATATTCTTGTACATAGAGGGCAGTATTATAGTAGTTACAGTCAGGGCCAGAAATATTTGGACAGTGACACAATTTTCGCGAGTTGGGCTCTGCATGCCACCACATTGGATTTGAAATGAAACCTCTACAACAGAATTCAAGTGCAGATTGTAACGTTTAATTTGAAGGGTTGAACAAAAATATGTGTTAGAAAATGTAGGAATTGTACACATTTCTTTACAAACACTCCACATTTTAGGAGGTCAAAAGTAATTGGACAAATAAACATAACCCAAACAAAATATTTTTATTTTCAATATTTTGTGGCGAATCCTTTGGAGGCAATCACTGCCTTAAGTCTGGAACCCATGGACATCACCAAACGCTGGGTTTCCTCCTTCTTAATGCTTTGCCAGGCCTTTACAGCCGCAGCCTTCTGGTCTTGCTTGTTTGTGGGTCTTTCCCTCTTAAGTCTGGATTTGAGCAAGTGAAATGCATGCTCAATTGGGTTAAGATCTGGTGATTGACTTGGCCATTGAAGAATGTTCCACTTTTTTGCACTCATGAACTCCTGTGTAGCTTTGGCTGTATGCTTGGGGTCATTATCCATCTGTACTATGAAGCGCCGTCCAATCAAGTTTGCAGCATTTGGCTGAATCTGGGCTGAAAGTATATCCCGGTACACTTCAGAATTCATCCGGCTACTCTTGTCTGCTGTTATGTCATCAATAAACACAAGTGACCCAGTGCCATTGAAAGCCATGCATGGCCATGCCATCACGTTGCCTCCACCATGTGTTACAGAGGATGTGGTGTGCCTTGGATCATGTGGCGTTCCCTTTCTTCTCCAAACTTTTGGCTTCCCATCATTCTGGTACAGGTTGATCTTTGTCTCATCTGTCCATAGAATACTTTTCCAGAACTGAGCTGGCTTCTGGAGGTGTTTTTCAGCAAATTTAACTCTGGCCTGTCTATTTTTGGAATTGATGAATGGTTTGCATCTAGATGTGAACCCTTTGTATTTACTTTCATGGAGTCTTCTCTTTACTGTTGACTTAGAGACAGATACACCTACTTCACTGAGAGTGTTCTGGACTTCAGTTGATGTTGTGAACGGGTTCTTCTTCACCAAAGAAAGTATGCGGCGATCATCCACCACTGTTGTCTTCCGTGGGCTCCCAGGTCTTTTTGGATTGATGAGTTCACCAGTGCTTTCTTTCTTTCTCAGGATGTACCAAATTGTAGATTTTGCCACTTCTAATGTTGTAGCAATTTCTTGGATGGGTTTTTTTCTGTTCTTGCAGCTTAAGGATGGCTTGTTTCACCTGCATGGAGAGCTCCTGTGACCGCATGTTTCCTTCACAGCAAAACCTTCCAAATGCAAACACCACACCTCAAATCAACTCCGGCCCTTTCATCTGCTTAATTGAGAATGATATAATGAAGGGATTGCCCACACCTGTCCATGAAATAGCCTTGGAGTCATTTGTCCAATTACTTTTGGTCCCTTTAAAAACAGGGTGGCACATGTTAAGGAGCTGAAACTCCTAAACCCTTCATCCAATTTTAATGTGGATCCCTCAAATGAAAGCTGAAAGTCTGAACTTCAACTGCATCTGATTTGTTTTGTTTCAAATTCATTGTGGTAATGTCTAGAACCAAAATTAGATAAATGTTGTCTCTGTCCAAATATATATGGACCTAACTGTATATTCTTGTACATATTGGAATTATGGAAAAATATAAACTATTGTGTGTAAAATACTGCAAATCCCAATTCGGTAAAGAAAACTGTACCACTGATACTTGGTGTTATGTCTGGTGCAGGATCAGAGGTTGTGGTCCATGAATGTTTTTTGCTGTGCTGCTTGAATGTCTGTGTCATATCTTCCCCCTTCAGGATCTGCACATTACGTAGTGTATCGGTTTTGCTGTGAATATACCTTTAAGGCCCCTCTTACCTATTGATGCATTTTTTTCTTCCCATTTTTATGTCATGTTAATTGCTCGTGTCCCGTGCATGTTTACATGTTGTAACTGTCTTTATAATTGAATTTCTCCAATCCACCATCATTCTGTTTCCCCACGGACTGAAGGCAAGGACGGTGGAATAAGGCTGCATTTCAATGACGCTCCCCATGCGAGACATCCCTTCACAAATATATACATTTCACTATTTCCTCTCCGTCTCCACCTGGGCCTCCTCTCCTGCTGAGAAAGAAAATTGATGATTTCGGTACAACACTTTGAAGGTATTAGAAAACATATTTAAATGAGAGCCTCCGCCGCTCGCTTTCTGCTTCCAGGCTATTTTGTTTCAACGGAAAAGATAAAAAAAATATATATAAAAATCTCTGAAATGCAAACAGCCTAAATTTTATGATCTCCAGTATACAAATAAAGATGGATTCTCCCTTAATGACACGGTATAGCATTGCACATGATCTAGAAGACAAGACGCGAGCATCAATAAATATGCTCCAGAACTTTTTACTCTGAAAGAGCGAACCTTCTGAAATTCGAATTTACCAGCATTGTCAAATTTTTCCTAAAAAATTGATTTTCACAAATTACAATTAAGTTATTTGTCTGCAATTGACTTGAAAAATGGGTAAGTGTTTTATGTCTGTCTTTAGTTTTATTGCTGAGTTGTGACGTCCTCTCACTATCCAGATTCATTACAAAGTGGCTGCTGCTTTCCCTGCCTCAGCTTTTATGCTTTTTTTTTTTGTTTTGCATTGGTGATTTTGATCAGACACTTGGATCAATATCGGACAAGTCTCAGTGCTTTTGTGAGGGCCGCTGGGTTTGAGGGAAAAAATCCGGACATGTGTACTAACCCTTAGATTAATAGGTACGAGTGCTGTCCATGAAAATTAAGGATCAAATACGTAAGAGAAGAACTGATGCATGAATGAACCCTAAGTTAGAGGCCTTCTGTAGGGGAAAACCTTGTGCCTTAGTCCCCATGAAAACATTTCCTACCCTATAAGGCTTCATTCAGACTTTTTTCACGTACGTGTTCCATCTTTGATTTTCACAGATCGAGTACTTACCCATTAGGGCTCATTCAGATGTCCATTTTTTGCGCACAAGTCCTATCCATGTTTTTCATAGCTAGGACTCGTGAATGGGGCTGTTCAGAAGTCTGTGATATTTCACGGGCCAAGCAAAATGGAAGAGACTTGTCCAATATTGATCCGAGTGTCTGATCAAAATCATCAACGTCAGTCTATGTGTCCATGAAAAAATTGGACAGGACTCAAATGCCAACGGATCGCAGTGCATTGTTCCCGGACTTTATTTTTTGTTAGCTTCTCATCCGAGAAAAAGGAATGAAACTGACCAAACTCCAAAGGTAAAAACTGACCAAACACTGATGACATTTGTACGGTTTTTTGCGTACATGAAGCATCGCGGACTTCTGAATGACGTCCAATAAGAACTTAAATTTGCTCATTTTTATGAAATTCGAAACTTCCTAGTCCCCGATACGATATCTCTTGTCTCTGAGTGATGTGGATTCTTATCCGGGTCTGATTTAGATGGATGAAACAAAGATTTGAGCCAAAAGAAACTAAAAGAAAAAAAAATAATAAAATTTGATATCGGTCCAGAAGAATGTACAAAGGGATGGGCAGAATCGTTGCCAGAACAGGCTGTATTCTATTTCACCGGAGACCACATGCGGACGCTTTATAAATAGGCAGTAAATTAGCATAAGAAACACACAATAGTTTCTGAAAATTGGAATAAAAATGGCGCACGTTCAATTAACGCACAGCTGACAACTGTCTCCTCGTCTGCGAGCTATCTGCTTGTCTTGACCTTGTAGAACAAGCATCATTCTCTTTGGAAACTACTGGGCTTTGACAAGCTGGATCTGTATTACTTGCAGAATTTTGATGGCGGCTGGTCACCATCTGGCTCTTGGAAAGCAGGTGCCTCATTATACCAGTTACACCAAGACTCCGTCATAAACATTCCAATCTTCCCTTGGAATTAGAGAAGATATTGAACGTCTTAAGGAGTTTTTTGTGGTTTTGTTAAATAGTTAAAGGGGTTGTTTTATGTTCTTTCCTCAGGAGCGCTCCTCTGCCTCCCGGGAAGCGGTGCACTTACAGAGTTTGGACTAGTGGCGTGATTGTGCTGCGCCTCTGCAGCATCGGACGAGCGCAAAGACACTGAAGTTGACCAGATCCAGCCATTTTCAGAACAGCTTTAAAACATGCAATTGCACACTCCTTGCCTGGTAAATCGGCCACCACTGAGACTGAAGGAGGCACTGAACAGTACACTTTTCAAGTTGATTGTTTTTACCTTTTACCCTTTTAATAAGGTGAGAAAATTCCTTTGAGTAGATTTAAAAAGAAGAAACTTACCAGTGTTTTACAGCTGCAAACTTGGCGTCACGAGGGTTACCGCGACGGAGCGGAGCCAGAGAACCACTGCGTCTGGTTGCTCCTACTCCTCCGCTGAGAAGAAGCACTTTTCTGTCGTATTAAACGTTTTTATTTCTTTCGGCATAAAAGGGGTTAATCAGCCATGTTTGAAATCCCTGTTCTCAGCTGTGCTCGATTAGCCACTCATTTTCCCTATATAACCTGAGCTTTATCCTTCTCTATTTTGTTTTTTCCCCTTCCTACACACCCTGGTGCATTCCTCTGTTATATGTGAGTGAATATTTTGTATGTCTGGAGTTTTCTGTTGACCCTTGTCTGTGTTACTCTGTTTGTCGGGTTGGTGTACTGAGGTGCACAGAAGCGCCCCCTCTTTCCTGTGTGGGGGAAGAGAAAATAAGGAGTTCTATCTTAGGAGATAAGAAAAGGGCGGAGGCCCCGGCATCTTTGCCATCTGAAGTATCCTGGGGAACAGGGAGAGGTAGGGCGTCCCCTAGTGTTAGGGCCAAAAAAAGAGCTCCTGGTCTCGGGTCACCAGACAGCTGTGTCATGAGACTTGGTGCCAAAATGCTCCTCCCCTGAGGAGTCTCAAAATGGGCAACTGAGCTTCTTTTCTTCTTCTAGATCCCAGACCTGAAACATTATGGGTAAATTGTAACATGGGGGCATGATTATTCTCTTTAAGGGGGTGTCTATCACTTCTATGACATACTACCACCTGCAAAAGAAGAGCCCTGGTGGCAAAAGTTGGCACTGCTATTCAAGGAAGACTGCAGTTAGATGTCACTTTGGACACCTTTAGTGTCCACCAGGGTTTATTGTATGGGACTTTCCGGATGTTGGCAACTGAAGATGCCAATTAAATAAAGTTTACCGTTGCATAAATAAAACTTAGCACTAGTCATAACCATAGAAACCAGCAAACTTCAATAGCCAAGTTGGCCTGGTGATCAGCATGGTAGGTTGGTGGTTGGCACGATATCCTAATCACATTCAGGTCATCAAGATGAACTTAACCAAAGCTGGTTTTAAAAGGCTGTAGTGCCAACCGAAGTGAAAAGTAAGGTAGTTTTGGCATTAGATGGCACCTATTATTAAGGGAGACTTTGCTTTTATGTCGCTATTGAAACCTTAGGTGTCCATGAGGCTTTATTGCATGGTGCCCTCTAGATTTTGGAAGCTGCAGATACTATGTTGGGCCAATAACTCCAAGTATATAATGGCATTGATGAAATGTGGCACCAGGGGCAGAATCATTACTGATACCATGTCATTGTGATATAACCTCTGGCTCATGATCATATTATAGGTATTTGGCATTAGGCTGCCAACATGTACTTTGCCGCATCAGTGCAGAAGCAATGATAGCACCCATCAAGATCTATGGTGATTGTCATCTGGAAAAATCTGATGAGAGAAACTACAAAAAAAATGGAAACCTCACAAATATCTTGAATGGACCGTGTTGAACTGGTGATCTCCATTGAGGCTTTGTAGATGGAACGATTGGATCTCCACACTGGGGTCATGAAGTTCCTTATGCATGCTAAGATGCCTTCACCAAACTCAAGAAATTTACTGATATTGACTGACTTTTAAAGTTACTTTTCAAAGTATGGATTGAAGCTCCGAGATAAAATTTATCCATAGAAGCAGAGAACATGTTAGAACAGACGGGAAGATGTTGCTCTACATCTCCCGGGTGAAGCAGATGGGATTCATACGCTGTCTCGATGAGGTCGGCCTCCGAAGGAAGCGATGGATTCAGAAGCCGTGAGATTCACTTCACTGCTCAGTCGCGCCCTTGATAAAAATCTGTTTCTTACGATTCCCTTTCCCTGCGCTCTCCACAACATTCCCCGCGGCTACCGAATTCATCCAAGTGTACGTCTGTACAGAACATTTCTAACAACATCCAAACAATCCACAGAATGTGCAAGTTCTTGAATCATCCTCTTCTACTTTTCAACCATTTCTGGGTTGTATCTTTTTTCTGGGAAAGTTGAGTGATAACAAATATGGCTGCCTCTACCGCTCCGACTGCTTCGTTGTAAATGGGAGCCATACCTATCCATCAATGCAATACCACTTATAACCTGTGAACAGATGTGGTGCTATTTTTGAAAAAAAGCAGCCATGTTTTTCTAATCTGAGTAATCCCATCAACCAGTGGGATGATTTCATCTTCCAGGAACGGTGTACAGATCCGTGCAATATGGGGCCGTTCTTTATCATGCTGCAACATGAGGCGATGGTCATGGATGAATGGCACAACAAAGGGCCTCAGGATCTCGTCACGGTGTCTCTGTGCATTCAAAAAGGCATCATGTTACTGGAAGCTGAAAACATCTCAGTTCTTACATGGCCAGTATAGCCAACAACCTGATCAACTCTATGCGAAGGAGATGTGTTGCACTTCGTGAAGAAAATGGTGGTCACACCAGATACTGACTGGTTTTCCGAACCCTACTTGATCCCACAATACTGTAAAACTGCACATTTTAGAGTGAGCTTTTATTGTGACCACCCTAAGGCATCTGTGCAATAATTGTGTCTAATCAGCATCTGGATATGCCTCACCTGTGATGTGGATGGATTATCTCGGCAAATGAGAAGAGCTCACTAACACAGATTAGGAGAAGAGCTCACTAACACAAATTAAGAGAAGTGGACGCTAACACAAATTAGGAGAAGTGCTCACTAACACAGATGAGGAGAAGTGCTCACTAACACAGATGAGGAGAAGTGCTCAGTAACACAGACTAGGAGAAGAGCTCACTAGCACAGATTAGGAGAAGTGCTCACTAACACAGACTAGGAGAAGTGCTCACTAGCACAGATGAGGAGAAGTGCTCACTAACACAGATGAGGAGAAGTGCTCACTAACACAGACTAGGAGAAGTGCTCACTAACACAGATGAGGAGAAGAGCTCACTAACACAGATTAGGAGAAGTGCTCACTAACACAGATGAGAAGTGCTCACTAACACAGACTAGGAGAAGTGCTCACTAACACAGATGAGAAGTGCTCACTAACACAGATGAGGAGAAGAGCTCACTAGCACATATTAGAAGAAGTGCTCACTAACACAGATTAGGAGAAGAGCTCACTAACACAGATGAGAAAAAGTGCTCACTAACAGATTAAAAGTGCTCACTGACACAGATTAGGAGAAGTGCTCACTAACACAGATGAGGACAAGAGCTCACTGACACAGATTAGGAGAAGTGCTCACTGACAAAGATTAGGAGAAGTGCTCACTGACACAGATTAGGAGAAGTGCTCACTGACACAGATTAGGAGAAGTGCTCACTAACCCAGATGAGAAGTGCTCACTGACACAGATTAGGAGAAGTGCTCACTAACACAGACTAGGGGAGGTGCTCACTAACACAGATTAGGAGAAGAGCTCACTAGCACAGATGAGAAGAGTTCACTAACACAGATTAGGAGAAGTGCTCGCTAACACAGATTAGGAGAATTGCTCACTAGCACAGATTAGGAGAATTGCTCACTAGCACAGATTAGGAGAAGAGCTCACTAGCACAGATTAGGAGAATTGCTCACTAGCACAGATTAGGAGAAGTGCTCACTAGCACAGATTAGGAGAAGTGCTCACTAGCACAGATTAGGAGAAGTGCTCACTAGCACAGATTAGGAGAAGAGCTCACTAACACAGACTAGGAGAAGTGCTCACTAGCACAGATTAGGAGAAGAGCTCACTAACACAGACTAGGAGAAGTGCTCACTAACACAGATGAGGAGAAGTGCTCAGTAACACAGACTAGGAGAAGAGCTCACTAGCACAGATTAGGAGAAGTGCTCACTAACACAGACTAGGAGAGGTGCTCACTAACACAAATTAGGAGAAGTGCTCACTAGCACAGATGAGGAGAAGTGCTCACTAACACAGATGAGGAGAAGTGCTCAGTAACACAGATGAGGAGAAGTGCTCAGTAACACAGACTAGGAGAAGAGCTCACTAACACAGACTAGGAGAAGTGCTCACTAACACAGATGAGAAGTGCTCACTAACACAGACTAGGAGAAGTGCTCACTAACACAGATTAGGAGAAGTGCTCACTAACACAGATGAGGAGAAGGGCTCACTAGCACATATTAGAAGAAGTGCTCACTAACACAGATTAGGAGAAGAGCTCACTAGCACAGATTAGAAGTGCTCACTAACAGATTAGGAAAAGTGCTCACTAAAACATTAGGCAAAGTGCTCACTAACACAGATGAGAAGAAGTGCTCACTAACAGATTAGAAGTGCTCACTGACACAGATTAGGAGAAGTGCTCACTAACACAGATGAGGACAAGAGCTCACTGACACAGATTAGGAGAAGTGCTCACTAACACAGATGAGAATTGCTCACTGACACAGATTAGGAGAAGTGCTCACTGACACAGATTAGGAGAAGTGCTCACTAACACAGATTAGGAGAAGTGCTCACTGACACAGATTAGGAGAAGTGCTCACTAACACAGATGAGAAGTGCTCACTGATACAGATTAGGAGAAGTGCTCATTAACACAGACTAGGGGAGGTGCTCACTAACACAGATTAGGAGAAGTGCTCACTAACACAGATGAGAAGTGCTCACTAACACAGATTAGGAGAAGTGCTCACTAACACAGATGAGAAGTACTCACCGACACAGATTAGGAGAAGAGCTCACTAGCACAGATTAGGAGAAGAGCTCACTAGCACAGATTAGGAGAATTGCTCACTAGCACAGATTAGGAGAAGAGCTCACTAGCACAGATTAGGAGAATTGCTCACTAGCACAGATTAGGAGAAGAGCTCACTAGCACAGATTAGGAGAATTGCTCACTAGCACAGATTAGGAGAAGTGCTCACTAACACAGATTTAGACACATTTGTGAACAATATTTGAGAGAAAAAGGTGTTTTGTGCACATAGAAAAAGTCTTGGATCTTTGAGTTCAGCTCATGAAAAATGGGGGAAAAACAAAAGTATCTTGTTTGTATTTTGGTTCAGTGTAGTTTATTGGTCTGGTCTGGAGTCAGTGTTTATTAGAGGCTGTGCGTTCTGTATTTATTTAGCTATTTTTATTTACTTTTCAGGGTTGGGATCAGTATTTATTTAGGTTAGGCCCTATTTTGGTCGTGAAGGACAACGCCAGGCTCAGGATTTAAAAACAATTTATTTAAAAAAAAAAATCTCTCACCAGACTCCTTAAGAAAACTGAAGTCTTTGCACGGGAGGGGAGTGTCCCTATATTCATTCGTATTAGTATATGTAAGCGTTTCATGAAATACAACTGTATTACTGGGGGCTAACCTGACATTACAAGTGATCACTGTACTAATCTTGGTGATGTATTTATCTACTGATGATGGTTCTGGTGCTTTATTTCTGGTCTAGTGATGTAGTCATGTACTGACTGTGGTTCTGGTAATGTATTCATGTACTGCTGGTGGATCTGGTGATGTACTAACAGTGGTTCTGGTGATGTATTCATGTGCTGACGGTGGTTCTGGTAATGTATTCATGTACTGCTGGTGGATCTGGTGATGTACTAACAGTGGTTCTGGTGATGTAGTCATGTACTGACTGTGGTTCTGGTAATGTATGTCATGTGTGCATTGCCACGAAGATCGTCGCGGTTGCACATTTTGACTTCTCACAGCTGATCTGCTGTTTCTTTGTGTTTGGCAGCTAGGGAGTTAATTCTGTCTGTGCTCGGTGCTGGGACTGGGTGCAGTTTCTCCTGGCTGCAATTGATTTTGTTGATTGGTTTCCTTTAAATTCCTGGTTGTCTGCTTGGGGAGTTGCCAGTGAAACCTTCATGCAGACCACAGATAGGAATGAATCTGTATAGACTTTAGTTGTGAGCTCCTTAAGGTACTGCCACACTAAACAATCCCGCTAGCGATCACGATAACGACGCATACTAATGCGATCGCTAGCGGGATTGTTTCTATATCGCTAAGTGCGGCCACATTTAGCGATATAGTTAACGACGCTATCGCCGTTAGCGATCTTCTTAACGACTTTAGCGGTACAAAAGTACCGCTAAATCGCTAAGAAAAGGTGCCACACTAGCGATATATACTTACCCAGCGGGAGCGCCGACGAGAAAATAGGGTCCGGAACGATTCCAGCGACGAGCGAGATCACAGCAGGAAGCTCGTCGCTGGCAGCTGCCGCACTGAACAACATCGCTAACGGGATCGCTAAATAGTGACTTTTTTAGCGATCCCGTTAGCGATATTGTTCAGTGTGGCATACCCTTAAGTTGTTCTAAGCTCAACTTGGTTAAAGTTTATTTCCCAGACCATTTATGTTCCTTTGGTGTTTGAGTGTGTATGCAAGCGAGTGTTATCCTGTCTGTCTTATATGTCTAATCTGTGTATTTAGCTGAGATCAGCCCATATCCCTTTGGTGGTAGTCAGGATCCTTCTTAGGACTGATTACAGGGTTCAGGGTCTGATAGGAGACAGGGTTAGGTTGGAGACTTGGACCTCTGAACCATTATCAGTACCTCCAAGGTGAGGGATTAGTTAGGACCCCAGTTTAGGGTCAGGTTAGATCCCGGTCCACCTCTTTCCTGTTTCAGCTCATCAAGTCCTCAAGATTAACCCTGAGTTCAGCAGATATCGTGTCAGGTAAATCTATTCTATACTTACATGCTGATGTTGCTATACTAGTTGTTGTATAGAGTGTGGTTCCTGTATTAATAGTTTACTGACATTGTATACATATCATTAGACAGCGTGACATTTTCACTGGCCATAAAAATTATCTCCAGTTACCATGGATCCAGTAGCCCAGCTGGCTCTGCAGTTGCAGGGATTATCCATGGAGCTGACGGACATTAAGTCCAAAGTTTTGTCTCCCCTGGAGCAAACCAGAGTTGAACCTAAAGTAGCTCTCCCGGACAGGTTCACTGGTGGGCGAGACAAATTTTTCACCTTCCGGGAGGCATGTAAATTGTATTTTCGGCTTCGGCCTCGATCATCAGGGAGTGATGAGCAGAGAGTGGGAATTGTTATCTCACTTCTGCAAGGGGACCCTCAATCCTGGGCATTTTCCCTTCCTCCGGGATCCCCGGCTCTACTGTCTGTAGATCAATTTTTTACTGCCCTGGGATTGGTATATGATGACCCAGATCGGGTCTCTCTTGCTGAGACAAAATTACGTAAGATACAGCAGGGAGATCGTCCTGCAGAGGAATTTGCTTCTGAGTTTCGTAGATGGGCCACAGATACTCAGTGGAATGACCCAGCTCTTAGGAGCCAGTTTTGTCATGGGCTTTCTGATAAATTAAAAGACGTTTTGGCTCAGTATGAGTCTCCTCATTCACTGGAGGCTGCTATGGCCTTAGCTATCCGTACTGATAGACGGCTTCGGGAGAGGGTGAGGTAACCCCACTCCCTGTTGTTTCTCCACCTACCACTAAAGTCCCTTATGTTGAGGTTCCCCTTGTCTGTTCGGATGAGCCTATGCAGTTGGGAGGGACATCATTTCGTAGGAGGGGATTGGCGGTACGCCGCAGGACTAGAAGATGTTTTTTCTGCGGGAAAGAGGGACATTTTGTTGGAGAATGTCCATCCCGTGCCTTGTTGAGCCAAAAGTCGCCGGAAAACTGTTAATCCCAGGTTGTGTGGTGGACGACAACCTGGGAGTATGTATTTCATCCGCCAGTTCTTCTCAGTTCCTTGTACCAGTGGAGGTGGTAGTTGGTACGAGAGTGGAGAGATTGTTGTTCTTCTTGATAGTGGTTCCGGGGCTAATCTGGTTGACGCTCAGTTTGCTCAGGCTCAAGGTATGCATCTGAGTGTATTGGTCAAACCGATCCCTATATTCTCCATTGATGCCAGGCCTCTCGGCCAAGGTAGCTTTGTTCATGAGGTTCATAACATTGACCTTCGGGTAGGGGCAATACATAGGGAACAATTATCTTGTTATGTGTTGGAGGGTCTACCTACTCCCATTGTGTTGGGACTTCCTTGGTTGGTTAAACATAACCCTGTGATTAATTGGCAGTCCAGAGAAATAAGCCAATGGGGTGAGTTTTGCAAAAGCAACTGCATGAACACAGTCATCAGTGCGGTCGTGCCTAGTACATTGCCTCCTTTTTTGGAGGATTTTGGGGATGTTTTCTCTGAGGAGGGGTGTCAGGAGTTGCCTCCTCATCGCGTGTATGACTGCTCTATTAATCTCCTTCCTGATGCTAAGTTGCCTAAAGCTAGGTGGTATAATCTTTCTGGTCCTGAGAGGCAGGCTATGAAAGATTATATTTCTGAAAGTCTGGCCAAAGGGCATATTAGACCTTCATCTTCCCCAGTAGCCGCGGGGTTCTTCTTTGTGAAGAAGAAAGATGGAGGCCTACGCCCTTGCTTGGATTTCCGCGAACTTAATCGGATTACTGTTCGAGATCCGTATCCACTCCCTCTTATTCCTGATCTCTTCAATCAAATTGTTGGCGCCAAATGGTTCTCTAAATTGGATCTCAGGGGGGCGTATAATTTGATTAGGATAAAAGAGGGGGATGAGTGGAAAACGGCGTTTAACACGCCGGAGGGACATTATGAGAACCTTGTCATGCCTTTTGGTCTGACTACTGCACCAGCAGTATTCCAACATTTTGTTTATGACATTTTTCGTCACCTTGTGGGGCTGTTTGTGGTTGTATATTTGGACGACATTTTAATTTACTCGCCAGATCTTGTGTCTCATCAGGAGCATGTGAGACAGGTGTTGCAGATCTTGCGAGACAATAAACTATACGCCAAACTGGAGAAGTGTGTATTTGCCGTACAGGAACTTCAGTTTTTGGGTTTTTTGGTGTCAGCCTCCGGTTTCCGTATGGACCCTGAAAAGGTGAGAGCAGTGCTTGAATGGGATCAGCCAGGGGATCTTAAGGCTCTGCAGCGTTTTTTGGGGTTTGCTAACTACTACCGGAAATTTATTTGTAATTTCTCATCTGTCGTCAAACCTCTCACTGACATGACAAGAAAAGGGACGGATTTTTCTAAATGGTCGGACAAAGCTTGCCAAGCCTTTTCCTCTTTGAAGAAATGTTTTGCTTCGGCACCCGTTCTCATTCAACCAGATGCATCTCAGCCGTTCATTGTGGAGGTGGATGCGTCTGACGTAGGGGTGGGTGCTATATTGTCCCAGGGTCCGTCCCCTGGTAAATGGCATCCGTGCGCTTTCTTTTCTAAGAAATTGTCGTCCGCCGAAAGGAATTATGATATCGGCAATAGGGAACTTTTGGCCATTAAGTTAGCTTTTGAAGAATGGCGTCACTTTTTGGAGGGGGCAGTCCACCCGGTTACCGTTATTACTGATCACAAGAACCTGTTGTATTTGGAATCCGCTAAGCGTCTGAATTCCAGACAAGCTCGATGGTCGTTGTTTTTTACCAGGTTTAATTTTGTCGTCACTTATCGCCCGGGGTCTAAGAATGTAAAGGCTGATGCCTTGTCTCGCAGTTTCCCAGGGGCCAGGAAAACGGATGACCCGAGTCCTATCCTTCAGGAGGGGGTGGTAGTGTCGGCTGTATTTTCTGAGCTTGAGGAGGAGGTGTTAGAGGCTCAGGGGGACGCCCCTGCAGGACCTCCAGGGAGACTGTTTGTCCCAAATCTGTTGAGACAAAAGGTTATTGAGGCACATCATAATTCTGCTCTAGCAGGACATCCAGGGAGTAAGGCTACTTTAGATCTCCTTTCTCGCCGG
This sequence comes from Oophaga sylvatica, assembly GCA_033576555.1. Lineage (NCBI taxonomy): Eukaryota > Metazoa > Chordata > Amphibia > Anura > Dendrobatidae > Oophaga > Oophaga sylvatica. The sequence continues at coordinate 12,537,563 of JARQOD010000002.1, forward strand.
TTTTGGTGGCCTAATGCTAATAAAGATGTTATAACTTTTGTCGTGTCATGTGGGGTGTGTGCTCGCTCTAAAACCCTCATACCCGTCCGTCTGGGACCCTTTTACCCTTGAAACTTCCGGAGCGTCCATGGACTCATTTATCTATGGACTTCATTACGGACCTTCCTCCGTCATCAGGGAATACTGTCATACTGGTGGTTGTTGACAGGTTCAGTAAGATGGCACATTTCGTTGCTCTTCCTGCACTCCCTAATGCTAAAACTCTGGCGCAGGTGTTCATTAGGGAGATCGTTAGACTTCATGGGTTGCCTTCTGATGTGGTGTCAGATAGGGGGTCTCAGTTTGTGTCCAAATTTTGGAGGGCATTTTGTTTACGTCGGGGGATGCAATTGTCATTTTCCTCGGCTTTTCATCCGCAGACCAATGGTCAGACAGAGCGTCTGAATCAGAGCTTAGAGACATATCTCCGGTGTTTTGTTTCAGAGAACCAGGAGGACTGGTCTTCTTTCTTGCCTCTGGCAGAGTTCGCTCTTAACAACAGGCGGAGCGAGTCCACTGGTAAGTCCCCGTTTTTTGGGGCATATGGTTTCCATCCCCAGTTTTGTACTTTCAATGGGGGGGGCCCTTCTGGGGTTCCTGAGGAGGAGCGTTTCTCGTCGTCACTTGCTTCTGTGTGGAGAGGTGTATTGAATAATCTGAGTGCGATGGGGAACCGTTACAAACGTATGGCTGATAGGAGGAGAGTTTCTGGTCCAGATCTGAATGTGAACGATCTGGTATGGTTGTCTACCAGGAATATAAAACTTAAGGTGCCCTCCTGGAAACTGGGTCCCAGATTCATCGGGCCGTACAGGATCAGTTCCATAATTAATCCTGTGGCATTTCGTCTGGACCTCCCTCCTACGTTTAAAATTCATAATGTGTTCCACAAGTCATTACTTAAAAGGTATGTGGCACCAGTCATACCGTCACCTCTACCTCCTCCTCCTGTGTTGGTCAATGGTAACTTGGAATTTCAAGTATCAAAGATCATTGACTCACGTCTGAATCGCCGGTCCCTTCAGTACTTGGTGCATTGGAAGGGTATGGTCCAGAGGAGAGGACGTGGGTCCCTGCGTCTGATGTTAACGCAGATCGTTTGGTTCGGACCTTCCACAGAACTCACCCGGGCAGGCCTGGCCCTGAGGGTCCGGAGGCCCCTCATAGAAGGGGGGGTACTGTCATGTGTGCATTGCCACGAAGATCGTCGCGGTTGCACATTTTGACTTCTCACAGCTGATCTGCTGTTTCTTTGTGTTTGGCAGCTAGGGAGTTAATTCTGTCTGTGCTCGGTGCTGGGACTGGGTGCAGTTTCTCCCGGCTGCAATTGATTTTGTTGATTGGTTTCCTTTAAATTCCTGGTTGTCTGCTTGGGGAGTTGCCAGTGAAACCTTCATGCAGACCACAGATAGGAATGAATCTGTATAGACTTTAGTTGTGAGCTCCTTAGTTGTTCTAAGCTCAACTTGGTTAGAGTTTATTTCCCAGACCATTTATGTTCCTTTGGTGTTTGAGTGTGTATGCAAGCGAGTGTTATCCTGTCTGTCTTATATGTCTAATCTGTGTATTTAGCTGAGATCAGCCCATATCCCTTTGGTGGTAGTCAGGATCCTTCTTAGGACTGATTACAGGGTTCAGGGTCTGATAGGAGACAGGGTTAGGTTGGAGACTTGGACCTCTGAACCATTATCAGTACCTCCAAGGTGAGGGATTAGTTAGGACCCCAGTTTAGGGTCAGGTTAGATCCCGGTCCACCTCTTTCCTGTTTCAGCTCATCAAGTCCTCAAGATTAACCCTGAGTTCAGCAGATATCGTGTCAGGTAAATCTATTCTATACTTACATGCTGATGTTGCTATACTAGTTGTTGTATAGAGTGTGGTTCCTGTATTAATAGTTTACTGACATTGTATACATATCATTAGACAGCGTGACAATGTATTCATGTACTGCTGATGGATCTGGTGATGTACTAACAGTGGTTCTGGTGATGTATTCATGTGCTGACGGTGGTTCTGGTAATGTATTCATGTACTGCTGGTGGATCTGGTGATGTACTAACAGTGGTTCTGGTGATGTAGTCATGTACTGACTGTGGTTCTGGTAATGTATTCATGTACTGCTGGTGGATCTGGTAATGTACTAATAGTGGTTCTGGTGATGTATTCATGTGCTGACGGTGGTTCTGGTAATGTAATCATGTACTGCTGGTGGATCTGGTGATGTACTAACAGTGGTTCTGGTGATGTAGTCATGTACTGACTGTGGTTCTGGTAATGTATTCATGTACTGCTGGTGGATCTGGTGATGTACTAACAGTTGTTCTGGTGATGTATTCATGTGCTGACGGCGGTTCTGGTAATGTATTCATGTACTGCTGGTGGATCTGGTGATGTACTAACAGTGGTTCTGGTGATGTAGTCATGTACTGACTGTGGTTCTGGTAATGTATTCATGTACTGCTGGTGGATCTGGTGATGTACTAAGAGTGGTTCTGGTGATGTATTCATGTGCTGACGGTGGATTTGGTAATGTAGTTGTTTACTGATGGTGATTCGGGTGAATTATCAATGTAGATGTTGTAATCTTTAATTTATTAAACATGATACAGTGCAGCACATATTTTCAGTCTTTTTAGAGTTTATTAGAGCTTTTTCAGGTGGGTAATGGAGCGAATCTGCCTGAAAAAGATATCATGTGCACATACCCTTAGTCTAACTTACCAATAGGGGTCATGAAAAATTAAAGTGCCTAGGGCAGCATGAACAACCAATATTACCCCGATTTATGTGTCTATATTAGTTTAGCTGTCCTATTTGGGGTCTATTTGGATGTGTGATCTAGAAGTACTGGTATGAGGTCTGCATTTATTTAGGGGAAATGTATTAGTTTTATTAGGTCAGATCTACTGTCAGTATTTATTTAGTGGGTCTTATTTCTGGTCTGTATTTATTATAGGATTCTGGGGGAGCATGGTCTGGGGTCTGTATTCATTTCATTTATTTTATGAGTCTTGCCTATGGTCTGTATTTCTTTAGGGGTCTGCATTTAGTGGCCTGGTTTGGGGTCTACATTTAGTGGTGTGGTCTGGGACCTGTATTTATTTAGGGGGTCCGGTCTGGGATGTGTATTTACTTTGGGGGTTTAAATCTACATTAATTTTGACTTTTGGGTGTCTGTATTACTTTTTTAAAGAAAAATTAGCATAGCTTACTTTATGTCCTGCTGAAAAGATCACTTCTCATATCCTCGATTTCCACCGGAACAGGCAAAAAAAAAAAAAAGTTCTGCCCCAATTCTACCCCCTTTGCTTTTTTAAAAGAAAAACCGAGACTGTTGGCAATTATGGACTCCAGGAGAGCCGGACAGCAAATCTATTGGTAAATGTCTGTTTGAAAAAGACACTAATGAAGAAATAAGTCTCAATAATTTATATTTGTTGAAATCCCCGGAACATTCTCTCTTTATAAAGACTTTTCCGGAACTTTCAAATGAAAGCATTGTGTCGCTAGTAATGCATCCGGTGGATCTGATATAACAATGCATCGTCTGATCTATTACGGTCATATTTCTTGTTTATCTGTCTGAATGAAGGATCTTTTTCAGTGGAAACCAGTCCCCAAGGAAGATGGCAAAATAATAGAACCTTCTGGAAAAAAAAAAACAAATCTCTTTATTCCTGCGCTGTCACAGCCCTCTCCCCCTGCAGCGGTATCCGAGGCTGCCTGGCACAAGAATCAGTTTGTGGAGATATTTTTTTGTTATATAACTGGTGAAACAAATTGGTTTTCTGAATAGCGCTCGACAAAGTAAATAAGTGGACAGAGGGGACCGAAACCGAGTCCAAATGAAATAAATACGGGAAATGGATTGCCATTTGAATTGCTTATCAGAATGGAAAAAAAAAAAAGACGAAATCCGGGAAAAAAAACATTCTGCTGTACAGAAACAAACTGCATGTCAATCCCTATAGTAATGGCCGGAGCAGAGCCTCCCTCCCCTCAAGAAAGAGGCGTGGGCGGAGGCCGGCATGACGGGGGTTTGGAGGGGTTTAAAATGAGGGAGGAACATTTAAATAAGGGGGGGAGTGGTTGGGGGGTGGTTTATAAGGCAGTGATGGGGCGGTCCCAGGGCAGTTCCTGTCTTGCCCCATCAGTAGTAAGACGCAGTACAACTTACCATGTCTGCAAACGCGGCGATCGAGCGCCTCAGGGCTGTGGCCTCGTCGCAGCCTCCTGGATGGCTGGAAGCGCAGGTGGCGATTATCGTTCAGGGAGCTTCTGGTCCGTCGTCTGGGGCATCGCAAAGGGAGAGGCGGCCAAGAAGGGTGAGGCCTCCTGAAAGACTGTCGCCGGATCAGGCTCCTCGGGCCTCGCGTCGGCGCAGGAGCCCCTCACGGGCCCCTCCAGGCCGGGCGGCGCGCGGAGCTCGCGTTAGCAGGCCTCGGCCTGGGAGGAATCCACCAAGCCAGCGAGGCCCTGCGGCGGTAACTTCTCCTCCGCCGAGTGCACGTCGGGGGGCGCGCGCGGCCGTCAAGCGAGAGCTGCGTCCTTGGGAGGTCGCAGTGGTGAGCGATCCTTTTTGCGGCCTGTTTCAGATAGCAGCGCGGGTGCGTCGGCGTTGGTATCTCCAAGCGCCGGGCGTCGTGGAAGATCTGCGTCCTCGGGGGGTCGCAGTGCTGAGTCACCTGCTGTGCGACCTGCTTCCAATCGCACTGCGGGTGCGTCGTCTTTGGAGCCGGTATGTCCCGGGCGTCGCGGGAGAATTGCATCTTCGGGAGGTCGCAGTGGCGAGGGACCTTCTGGGCGGCCCGCCTCAGGAAGCATCGGTGATGCGTCGTCGTTGGAGCTGCTAAGCGATGGGCGTTTTTTGAGAGCTGCGTCAGCGGGCGGTCGCAGTTGCGATCGGCTTGCATTGCTATCTGTTCCGGATGGTCATGCAGGTGCGTTGTCAAATTACGGAACGGCCGGCTCATCAGACCAGCAATTTTCCCCCCTTGGTGACGGCGGGGTTCCAGGTTCGTCGGGGGGTCACAGCGGCAGTTTTACTGCACTGCGGCCTGCCTCTGTGGACGGCTTCAGAATTTCGGCGGCCGTGGCATCGGTCGGCACGGGTCAGCAGCTTTTACCCCCCATAGGCGGAGGGTTTACAGAGGGATCGGAGGGCCGTTGCTGTGGGGTGAACGCGGGGCGGCTTGGTTTGGCTGCTGCTGCTAATCCATCGTCGGGTGCTGCTGCGACCCAGTCTTCAATGTTGTTTCAGGATCAGCGGGCTGGATCCCCAATGGGGTTTAGGCCTTCTTCATCTGGAAGTCACGGAGCGGTTTCCGGACGTCAGGAGCAGGTCAGCGGAGTCGTGGTGTCAGATCAAGGCGGTGGCGACGCACCTTTGGAACCAGGTTATCCGGCTGGAGGGCTCACAGCTCCCTCGCAGCCCGGTGAGTATAATTCTATGTTAAGCGTTGGTCATTCATTTTTGTCTTCTTCACCGTTTGGGGTAGCTCGGCCGGGAGTTAGTAATAGTGTTGGGGGGGTGGCCGAGGATAGCCGGGGTTACGGATATGCTGGTAGATGTGCGGAATTTGCTATCCCGATTAGAGAAGGGTATAAGTTCTCCGTCTCCAGTGACGGCGTGGGTTGGATCACAGGTTGGGGGGCAGATAGTGGCGAGCGTGTCGGAACAGGAAGGGCTTAGTGCTGAACCGGTGTCTGTGTCGGTGCAGACAGAGAAGGAAAATGAGTGTCGGGTGCGTTTAGATGATAGGGCTCACGGGGAGGTATATGTTTGTTTTGAGGGCCCCTTGGGGGCTCATTTGAAGAAGGAAGTTAAGGAGCGTATTTGGAAGGATGAGTACGTTGAAATATTCTCATTGTTGCCTTTGGAGAAGTTTAATTTGGATAAAAGTAAAAAGGAAGATAGTAAGAAGGAGGAGGAGGAGAAACGGAGGTGGCGATTAATTCCTCAGACGTTCGTCAACTGGCAACAAGCGTTTGCTATTTTAGCAAGTGTTATCGGGGAGAAAGCTTCAGACAACTGCTCGGCTTTGTTTTGTTATTTTGATGCTATTGGGGAGGCGCATAGGGTGTATGGGGGACAGGCTTGGCTGCGGTATGATGAGCAGTTCAGGCAAAGGAAGGCCGTGCGTCCGGCGATTCGTTGGGATCAGAAGGACATTGGTCTGTGGATGAGAGTCATTGCACAGAATAAGTTCGGGCATTCCTTTCTCGGGGGAACTGGGGGCGCCGGCCAGAGTGGAAATACAGCTGGGGCAGCGGGAGGAAGTGGTCAAGGCCAAGGAGGTGGGAACAAATTTGGGGTGTGCTGGCAGTTTAATGACGGCCAGTGTAAGTTTGGGGCGGGGTGTAAATTTAAGCATGTCTGCTCCAATTGCAATGGCGCCTCCCATGGAGCGTCTAAGTGTTTTAAAAAAGGGAAGCAGAAGCCTGGGGGTGGTAATTCCCAAGGGAGAGACTCCGGTGAGTTTGGAAAAGATGGTCCCTTATCTAAATAGATACGGTGACAGGGAAAAGGCGACGTTACTGTTCAATGGTTTTAAGGATGGTTTTGTTATCCCGCATCCTCCGTTTGTTATCCCGCGGGTACTTAAGAATTTGCATTCGGCTTTATTGCATAAGGAGGTGGTCAGTGAGAAATTGGCAAAAGAGGTTTTGTTGGGTCGTATGGCGGGCCCTTTCTCGTCGCCACCTTTTCAGGACTTAGTGGTTTCCCCGTTGGGCGTTGTTCCCAAGAAGGAGCCGAACAAGTTTCGGCTTATTCAGCATCTTTCTTACCCACGGGGGAGGTCGGTGAACGATGGCATTGATCTGGAAATTTGTTCGGTTATTTATTCCTCTTTTGACGAGGCTGCGCGGTGGGTGAGGAAGTGTGGTCGAGGGGCCCTTATGGCTAAGACTGACATTGAATCTGCTTTTCGACTTTTGCCAGTTCATCCTGATAGTTTGAAGCTGCTGGGTTGTTTTTGGGAGGGGGAGTTCTTTGTTGACAGATGTTTGCCGATGGGCTGTTCCTTATCATGTGCTTATTTTGAGGCTTTTAGTTCTTTTTTTGGAGTGGGTGGTGCGAGAGGTGTCTGGTTGTGAATCTGTTATTCATTACTTGGACGATTTTCTGTGTGTAGGCCCAGCAAATTCTTCATGCTGCCATGGGATCTTGAAAACTGTTGAGTGGGTGGCGTAGCATTTTGGGGTTCCTTTGGCGCCAGGCAAAACTGAGGGCCCATCTTCTTGTTTGTGTTTTTTGGGAATAGTCATCGACACGGTGGCATGGGAGTTCAGATTGCCCGAGGAAAAGTTGTTGGCTTTACGGGCTGAAGTAGGTAGAGCGCGCCGGGTGAAGAAGTTGTCGTTGCGGGATTTGCAGTCGTTGCTAGGGAAGTTGAACTTCGCATGTCGAGTGATGCCGATGGGGCGAGTTTTTTCACGTAGGCTGGCTAGCGCTACGGCAGGGATAAAAGCCCCTCATCACTTCATACGTTTGTCTGGGGAACTTAAGGCGGATTTGGCAGTTTGGGATTCCTTCTTAGAAGGATATAACGGGCGCTCTTTGGTCATGGCCGAGGTTGTTGGGAGTGATGTGTTGGAGTTGTTTACGGACGCGGCCGGAGGGGTTGGTTTTGGAGCCTATTTCAGGGGGCAATGGTGTGCGTCTCGTTGGCCTGCAGAGTGGGTGGCTGAGGGCTTAGTTCGGAACATAACATTATTGGAAATTTTTCCAATTCTGGTGGCGGTGCATTTATGGGGAAGTGAGTTTCGTGATCGCAGGGTGCGTTTTAATTGTGACAACATGGGAGTTGTTTGCGCGATTAATGGGCTTACTGCTCCTCTCCTCCTGTCGTGCGAGTTTTGTAACGTTTGGTCTTGTTATGTTTGGAATTGAATGCACACGTGACGGCGACGCACGTGCCGGGTGTGAAGAATGACATAGCTGATTCTCTTTCTCGTTCACAGTGGGATCGTTTTCGCTCATTGGCCCCGGAAGCGGAGTGCGAGGGTCTAGCCTGCCCGGAGGAGTTGTGGAAGGTGGTTTACGGTCTGCAGAGTCTCTGATTAGGGCATCGTTGGCTCCAAAAACTTGGGCGGCTTATCGGGCAGTGTGGCGTAACTGGGAAGAGTTTTTAATGACAATTCCAGTTCTGGGGGATGGGGTGGATTTACAAAGGGCCTTATTGGCTTGGTTGGGGCAAGGGGCGAGGGAAGGATGGTCTTGTGCCAAAGTGTCGCGGGTTTTAGCAGCACTATCTTTTGGGTTTCGTTTGCGGGGGATTAGCGATGTGTCAAAGACCTTTTTGGTGCAGCAGGCGGCAAAGGGTTTTCGTCGAAATAAGGGGTTGGGTGATACGAGGCGCCCGGTATCCTTCGCTTTGCTAGAGCGATTGGGTTTTATTTTGGACACGACGTGTTCTTCTCGTTTTGAAGTTCTGTTATTCCGTCTGGCTTTTTCGTTGGCATTCTTTGGGGCTTTGCGGGTAGGTGAGCTGGTTTCGGGTAATAGACAGGCGGCGGGGGGTTTGTTGGCTAAGGATGTATTATTGACGGCGGGTGGTGTTGAGTTTTGGCTGCGTAAATCCAAGACGGATCAAGAGGGGAGGGGCCGTCGGGTAGTGTTGGGTATTGTATCAGGGTACCCGATGTGTCCAGTGTTATGTTTGCAGCGTTTTTGGGAGTTGGGCCCCGGGTTGGGGGGCTCATTGTTGTGCCATGCCGATGGCGGTAGCCTGTCCAGGTATCAGTTCAACGCCATTTTCAAAAAGTCCATTCGAGCATTAGGTCTCGATGATTCTCGTTTTGGGACGCATTCATTCCGGATTGGGGCGGCGACTGAGGCGGCAGGTAGGGGGTTGGACGCGGCATCAATACAACGTATTGGGCGTTGGAAGTCTAATCGATTTAGGAGTTATATTAGGCCTTGATTTTTCGAGGTGGTATTTGATTGTTCTGAGGGCCTGCGTGGGAAGTTTGGAGTTGGTTAAGGGTGATCTTTTGGGATGTTTAGTGTTATTTTCTCATTTCAGGTTCCCTTCCTATGCTGATTTGGATTTTTGGTCACTCCTTCGTCCACTGGGGAGCGTTGAGAGCCGACGTCAGGACTGATGGTCGGCAACTGGGATTTCCCCGGTCTATGGCGGTAGTGCGATGGCTCGGTTTTCGAGGAATGCAGTGGAGAAGGGTGTTGCCCGAAATTCATGCGTGCGCCCGCTTGGACCGTGCTCCCGATGTTTTGGTACTCCATGTCGGGGGGAATGATCTTGCGGTGCGTCCTTTTCGTGAGTTAGTGCGAGATATCAAGCAGGATTGCTTGCGGTTATGGGTGTTGTATCCGGGGGTCATTTTAGTTTGGTCTGACATTGTGCCACGCAGACGTTGGAGGAACATGAGGTCTCTGGTTAAAATCAATAAGGCCAGGATAAAGGTTAACAGGGCTGTGTCTTCATTCATGGCTCGGAATGGTAATGTGTCGGTGCGGCATTTGGATTTGGAGAAGGGGGAGGGGGATTTTTGGTTGGCCGATGGGGTTCATCTGAATGCTGTTGGTTCAGATATGTGGGCACTAGGTATTCAGGAAGGTATTGAAAGGGCCATGGCTTTGCGGTCTTAGGGGGTCTCGGGCCATTGAGGTTTTCAATGGGCCCTCGTTGTGGCGGCTCAAGGGGGTGGGGAGAGAGTCCTTGAAGTTGGTGGAAATTGGTTTGTGGGGACTCTGTTTAGGGTCTCCACTGTTTGAAGTTATGTGGTGGTGATCTGGTGAATGGTGGAAGGGGAGTTCACACGGAGTGGGCGGATCCCCAGGTGGTTGGGTGAACAGCACACCTCAATGGTGGTGCTCCCGAGCCTGTGGGGTAACGGCTGGGAGTAAGAGGTGGGATGTTGTTCACAGGATATTGGTTTAATTCACCATGATCTTTGTAGCTTCAAGGACTCCTCCCTGATGTGTTATTGGTATATATTATATATATAGTTATATATATATTGTTATATATTGTTATTTATTGTTATTGTTGTTTGTACTTAAATAAAGGCTGCTGTGGCCATACATATTCCAAAGAATTACTGTAATTCGTTATTGGGGTATGGATAACTGGGGTATATTGATAAGGGTAAAGGGGGGCTCAGTTCTAGAGTCCTGGGTTTCGTACGAGTAAACAACTCGACTATACCAACGTCATGTGCGCGGAATAGGAAATGTACACGGGGATTGTAAAGCTGTTTCTAAACCGGACGATGCCCAGGTTATACCAGCTGTACATACAGTATATAATTACATACAGAAGATGCCCAGGTTATACCAGCTGTACATACAGTATATAATTATATACAGAAGATGCCCAGGTTATACCAGCTGTACATACAGTATATAATTACATACAGAAGATGCCCAGGTTATACAACTGTACATATATAATTATACACAGGAGATGCCCAGGTTATACCAGCTGTACATATATAATTATATACAGGAGATGCCCAGGTTATACCAGCTGTACATATAATTATATACAGCAGATGCCCAGGTTATACCAGCTGTACATATATAATTATATACAGGAGATGCCCAGGTTATAACAGCTGTACATACAGTGCCTACAAGTAGTATTCAACCCCCTGCAGATTTAGCTGGTTTGATAAGATGCAAATAAGTTAGAGCCTTCAAACTGCAACGAGAGTAGGATTTATTAACAGAAGCATAAATCTTACAAACCAAAAAGTTATGTTGCTCAGTTGAATTTTAATAAATTTTAAACATAAAAGTGTGGGTCAATTATTATACAACCCCTATGTTTAATATTTCGTGGAATAACCCTTGTTTGCAATTGCAGCTAATAATCGTCTTTTATAAGACCTGATCAGGCCGGCACAGGTTTTTGAGTTATCTTGGCCCACTCCTCCATGCAGATCTTCTCCAAGTTATCTAGGTTCTTTGGGTGTCTCATGTGGACTTTAATCTTGAGCTCCTTCCACAAGTTTTCAATTGGGTTAAGGTCAGGAGACTGACTAGGCCACTCCAACACCTTGACTTTTTCCCTCTTGAACCAGGCCTTGGTTTTCTTGGCTGTGTGCTTTGGGTCGTTGTCTTGTTGGAAGATGAAATTACGACCCATCTTAAGATCCTTGATGGAGGAGCGGAGGTTCTTCCCCAAAATCTCCAGGTAGGCCGTGCTATCCATCCTCCATGGATGCGGACCAGATGGCCAGGCCCTTGGCTGAGAAACAGCCCCACAGCATGATGCTGCCACCACCATGCTTGACTGTAGGGATGGTATTCTTGGGGTCGTATGCAGTGCCATCCAGTCTCCAAACGTCACGTGTGTGGTTGGCACCAAAGATCTCGATCTTGGTCTCATCAGACCATAGAACCTTGAACCAGTCTGTCTCAGAGTCCTCCAAGTGATCATGAGCAAACTGTAGACGAGCCTTGACATGACGCTTTGAAAGTAAAGGTACCTTACGGGCTCGTCTGGAACGGAGACCATTGCGGTGGAGTACGTTACTTATGGTATTGACTGAAACCAATGTCCCCACTGCCATGAGATCTTCCCGGAACTCCTTTCTTGTTGTCCTTGGGTTAGCCTTGCTCTTCGGACAAGCCTGGCCTCGGCACGGGAGGAAACTTTCAAAGGCTGTCCAGGCCGTGGAAGGCTAACAGTAGTTCTATAAGCCTTCCACTTAGGATGATGCTCCCAACAGTGGAGACAGGTAGGGCCAACTCCTTGGAAAGGGTTTTGTACCCTTGCCAGCCTTGTGACCCTCCACGATCTTGTCTCTGATGGCCTTGGAATGCTCCTTTGTCTTTCCCATGTTGACCATGTATGAGTGCTGTTCACAAGTTTGGGGAGGGTCTTAAATAGTCAGAAAAGGCTGGCAAAAGAGATCATTAATCCACACATCTGAAGCTCATTATTCTTGGTGCCTGAACTACTTCTTAATACTTTAGGGGGACCAAACAGAATTCTTGTGGTTTGAGGGGTTGAATAATAAATGACACTCTGAATTAACTTTTAACGTTTTTTTTTTAAAAAAAAAAAAAAAAATTAAAAAAATTTTTTTTGCTGCAGTGCATTTCCCACTTCCAGGCTGATCTACAGTACAAATGTCACAATGCCAAGTTAATTCCGCATGTGTCAACCAGCTAAATCTGCAGGGGGTTGAATACTACTTGTAGGCACTGTATATAATTACCGTATATACAGGAGATGCCCAGGTTATACCGGCTGTACATATATAATTATATACAGGAGATGCCCAGGTTATACGGCTGTACATATATAATTATATACAGGAGATGCCCAGGTTATACCAACTGTACATATATAATTATACACAGGAGATGCCCAGGTTATACCAGCTGTACATACAGTATATAATTATATACAGGAGATGCCCAGGTTATACCAACTGTACATATATAATTATACACAGGAGATGCCCAGGTTATACCAGCTGTACATATATAATTACCGTATATACAAGAGATGCCCAGGTTATACCGGCTGTACATATATAATTATATACAGGAGATGCCCAGGTTTATAACCGGCTGTACATATATAATTATATACAGGAGATGCCCAGGTTATACCAGCTGTACATACAGTATATAATTATATACAGAAAAACCCCAGATTATACCAACTATACATATATAATTATACACAGGAGATGCCCAGGTTATACCAGCTGTACATATATAATTAACACCAGGAGATGCCCAGGTTATACCAGCTGTACATATATAATTATACACAGGAGATGCCCAGGTTATACCAGCTGTACACATTATAATTTATACAGGAGATACCCAGGTTTTATCTGGCTGTACATATATAAATTATACACAGGAGATGCCCAGGTTTTATCCAGCTGTACAATATAAATTATATACAGGAAGATGCCCAGGTTTATACCAGCTGTACATACAGTATATAATTTTTATACAGAAAAAAACCCAGGTTATACCAACTGTACATATATATTATACACAGGAGATGCCCAGGTTATACCAGCTGTACATATATAATTATACACAGGAGAAAGCCCAGGTTATACCAGCTGTACTTTAATATTTATCCACAGGAGATGCCCAGGTTATATTAGCTGTACATAATATATACAGGAGATGGCCAGGTTTATACCAGCTGGTACATATTATAATTATATACAGGAGATGCCCATTTATACCAGCTGTACATACAGTAATATAATTATATACAGAAAAAACCCAGTTTATACCAACTGTAATGAGTCGCACAGCCAGGGCCTGTGGGGTACTCGCACCGAGCCGTTCACTTCAATAGGGGATGTCACGGTAGCACAGCTCGGTCCGTTGCCCTGGGCGATCACCATAAAATGTGGGATATTTACGGGGATTATAGGTTTGTATGAATGTTCGTGACGCCACTGTGGTATCTGGTCAGGGTGACCACGTGAGGATAGATCCTTGAGGGGTTGTTACTGGGCAGCAAGGTGTAAGTCTTCCACAGGTAAGACTGACCCTCAGGGTATATGGCGGGGTAGGGGTTAGGTCAATAAGGCAGACCACACACGAAAGTCTCTTTCTGTACCTTTACTGATAGTAGTTGCAGGCACGTCCCGGGAAGCTGTCAGGTGGAGATGCACTTCCAGAATCCCACTGAGTAGGTATAGGGCCTCCGATACTCCTGTATGTTGTGAGTTTCTGACCTGTATTGAAACGAAGTCTAACTCTGTCCTCTTGTATACGCCCGGCTGACTTTGTGATGTACCTTCTCTTGGATAGAACTAAGTCTCTAATGGTTGCGCTGACCAGACTCCTGTCTTCCTGACCCGGTTGTACCCAGCACTGCTGGGCCCCTGCGACTTGAAGTCCCACAGGGTCTCCCCAGTTTTCCTACTAGTCATGTAGATGCTAGCAAGCTCGGACCCGGTGTCCGGTTATTCAGAGTGGAGGTAAGCGATCATGCTGTTTCAAACCTCTGTCACTTCTTCTTCCTTCCACTCGCCTTTTGTCCTACTCTCACCTTTAACATAATTTACACACTAGCAGTAGATGGCAGTTTCTCCTTCTCTTCACCGCTCTCAAAGCGTCGGAAACGCTTGCTCACTATAAAACTCAGTTGACTCAGTTTTGACCAGGCTAAGTGGCAAGCTTTCCCACCATTACTGGACTCCACAAAATAAAACTAAGTTCAAGCTGTAACTTCAATCCTTCAAGCCCTGCAGTTCCCCTTTCCTTCGCTTCCTTCTGAGGCTCTGTCTGAAGTACTATCAGGACCTTCCGTCAGATGATCTATGCCACTTCAAGAGCTCTTTCCACTTTCCTAGGGAATATCAGCTTGTCACGTTTTTAAGGTAACTTTCCTCTCTGCTCGTTGAGGTAACACCAACAACTAGCCCAAATCTCAGCTAGACTGCCTGGAAAAACTACTGTAACTGCTGTCTCCACAACCCTATATATATGCATACTCTCCAAGGGCTCCCTTGGTGCTCCAGGGAAATGGAAGGTGTGAAATGAATATCGGGTATATTTTTTGGGTTTTACCTTCTGTGCATCCCCAGGGTAACATGTGGCCTCAAGCGCACTGGGGTACACATCTACATATAGAATTATACACAGGGGATGCCCAGGTTATATTAGCTGTACATATATAATTATATACAGGAGATGCCAGGTTATACCAGCTGTACTTATAAAATTATATACAGAAGAGCCCAGGTTATACAGCTGTACAAAAATAATTATATACAGGAGAAGCCCAGGTTTTTACAGCTGTTACATATATAATTTTTATACAGGAGATGCCCAGGTTTAACCAGCTGTACATATATAATTATATACAGGAGATACCCAGGTTATACCAGCTGTACATATATAACTATATACAGGAGATGCCCAGGTTATACCGGCTGTACATGTATAATTATATACAGGAGATAATGAGTTTATACCAGCTGTACATATATAATTATATACAGAAGATACCCAGGTTATACCAGCTGTACATATATAACTATATACAGGAGATGCCCAGGTTATACCGGCTGCACATGTATAATTATATACAGGAGATGAGTTTATACCAGCTGTACATATATAATTATATACAGGAGATACCCATGTTATACCAGCTGTACATATATTATTATATAGAGGGTACCCAGGTTATACCAGCTGTACATATATAATTATATACGGGAGATGCCCAGGTAACACCAGCTGTACATATATAAATTATATACAGGAGAGACCCAGGTTATACCAGCTGTACATATATAATTATATACAGGAGAGACCCAGGTTATACCAGCTGTACATATATAATTATATACAGGAGATACCCAGGTTATACCGGCTGTACATATATAATTATATACAGGAGATGTCCCGGTTATACCAGCTGTACATATATAATTATATACAGAGATGCCCAGGTTATACCAGCTGTACATATATAATTATATACAGGAGATGCCCAGGTTATACCGGCTGTACATATATAATTATATACAGGAGGTGCCCAGGTTATACCGGCTGTACATATATAATTATATACAGGAGATACCCAGGTTATATCAGCTGTACATATATAATTATATACAGGACATGCCCAGGTTATACCAGCTGTACATATATAATTATATACAGAAGATGCCCAGGTTATACCGGCTGTACATATATAATTATATACAGGAGGTGCCCAGGTTATACCGGCTGTACATATATAATTATATACAGGAGATACCCAGGTTATATCAGCTGTACATATATAATTATATACAGGAGATGTCCAGGTTATACCAGCTGTCCATATATAATTATATACAGGAGGTGCCCAGGTTATACCGGCTGTACATATATAATTATATACAGGAGATGCCCATGTTATACCAGCTGTACATATATAATTATATACAGGAGATGCCCAGGTTATACCAGCTGTACATATATAATTATATACAGGAGGTGCCCAGGTTATACCGGCTGTACATATATAATTATATACAGGAGATGCCCATGTTATACCGGCTGTACATATATAATTCTATTATATGCTTATTACAGTAATCTACAGTTGCAGCCGTATCGCAGTGCCCCACGTCATGTAGTCTGGATGCTCAGTGCCTGTGAAGGTCCTTAGTGCAGACGAATAGACAAGGCCAGAAATGATTATAATTACAGACTCTTTATAAAGCCCCAACTCTGAACCTTGCTTAATGCTGCGCTCTCTTTCCCCGAGACAAACATGGAGATGCACATTGGTTAATAACGGCTGATAGGATTTCCTGCAAAGTAGCAGAAAATGTAATTGCAGCCGGATCACATGTGCCAGCCTCCTCGATTTGGACAGTCAGTAATCAGCTAATGAGTCATGTCATTCTACCAGCCAACGTTCCCATGACTCGGCAACCACAGAACACATCTTCCCATTATGTCCCCGTATTGTGTGCACTCACAAATCTACCCAATACTAGCACGAGTTTTCAATTCCCGTCTCCACAGCAAAAAAGAATAACTTGCATGTTCTGAACTGAAAATCTCAATCTACATGATAGTATTGGTGTTGTGATTTGTACATAGGAGCAGTATTATAGTAGTTATATTCTTGTACATAGGGACAGTATTATAGTAGTTTATATTCTTGTACATAGGAGCAGTATTATAGTAGTTACATTCTTGTACATAGGGGGCAGTATTATAGTAGTTATATTCTTGTACATAGGAGCAGTATTATAGTAGTTATATTCTTGTACATAGGGCCAGTACTATAGTAGTTATATTCTTGTACATAGGGGCAGTATTATAGTAGTTATATTCTTGTACATAAGGGGCAGTATTATAGTAGTTATATTCTTGTGCATAGGAGCAGTATTATAGTAGTTATATTCTTGTGCATAGGAGCAGTATTATAGTAGTTATATTCTTGTACATAGGGGGCAGTATTATAGTAGTTATATTCTTGTACATAGGGGGCAGTATTATAGTAGTTATATTCTTGTACATAGGAGCAGTATTATAGTAGTTATATTCTTATACATGGGGCAGTATTATAGTAGCTATATTCTTGTACATAGGAGCAGTATTATAGTAGTTATATTCTTGTACATAGGAGCAGTATTATAGTAGTTATATTCTTGTACATAGGGGCAGTATTATAGTAGTTATATTCTTGTACATAGGGGCAGTATTATAGTAGTTATATTCTTGTACATAGGGGGCAGTATTATAGTAGTTATATTCTTGTACATAGGAGCAGTATTATAGTAGTTATATTCTTATACATGGGGCAGTATTATAGTAGCTATATTCTTGTACATAGGAGCAGTATTATAGTAGTTATATTCTTGTACATAGGGGCAGTATTATAGTAGTTATATTCTTGTACATAGGAGCAGTATTATAGTAGTTATATTCTTGTAC
The DNA here is from genome assembly GCA_033576555.1 of Oophaga sylvatica. Classification (NCBI taxonomy): domain Eukaryota; kingdom Metazoa; phylum Chordata; class Amphibia; order Anura; family Dendrobatidae; genus Oophaga; species Oophaga sylvatica. The sequence continues at coordinate 12,555,009 of JARQOD010000002.1, forward strand.
ATAGGAGCAGTATTATAGTAGTTATATTCTTGTACATAGGGGCAGTATTATAGTAGTTATATTCTTGTACATAGGAGCAGTATTATAGTAGTTATATTCTTGTACATAGGAGCAGTATTATAGTAGTTATATTCTTATACATAGGAGCAGTATTATAGTAGTTATATTCTTGTACATAGGAGCAGTATTATAGTAGTTATATTCTTGTACATAGGAGCAGTATTATAGTAGTTATATTCTTGTAGATAGGAGCAGTATTATAGTAGTTATATTCTTGTACATAGGGAGCAGTATTATAGTAGTTATATTCTTGTACATAGGGGCAGTATTATAGTAGTTATATTCTTGTACATAGGATCAGTATTATAGTAGTTGTATTCTTGTACATAGGGGGCAGTATTATAGTAGTTATATTCTTGTACATAGGGACAGTATTATAGTAGTTATATTCTTGTACATAGGAGCAGTATTATAGTAGTTATATTCATGTACATAGGATCAGTATTATAGTAGTTGTATTCTTGTACATAGGGGGCAGTATTATAGTAGTTGTATTCTTGTACATAGGGGGCAGTATTATAGTAGTTATATTCTTGTGCATAGGGGTAGTATTATAGTAGTTATATTCTTGTACATAGGGGCAGTATTATAGTAGTTGTATTCTTGTACATAGGGGGCAGTATTATAGTAGTTATATTCTTGTACATAGGGGCAGTATTATAGTATTTATATTCTTGCATATCGGGCAGTATTATAGTAGTTATATTCTTGTACATAGGGGGCAGTATTATAGTAGTTATATTCTTGTACATAGGGGCAGTATTATAGTAGTTAGATTCTTGTACATAGGAGCAGTATTATAGTAGTTATATTCTTGTACATAGAGGCAGTATTATAGTAGTTATATTCTTGTACATAGGAGCAGTATTATAGTAGTTATATTCTTGTACATAGGGGCAGTATTATAGTAGTTTTATTCTTGTACATGTAAGGCAGTATTATAATAATTGATGTGATGTATTTCAGAATGAAGCAGTAGTATTTAGTAAAATCTGTCATATTATTGCCTTTATCATGTAGCATGTTGGGGTGTCAGTAAGTGAATATTGCTGCCCTTTATTTTTCCCTTTGCTTCCTTCTGCTATATCTAGACATTATGGATTCATTCTCTCTCCACATCAGTTTTATCTCATTACTTATTAAGATGCTGTCTGTCAGTAATTAACTCATCCAGAGTGGACTGCTTTGCTCACATTAATGGGATTTTCTTCTCCCTTGTGACCAGTATAAAGGTTAGAGAGTGCCAACCTTTGTCATGTGTCCATCGTTACCCAAGAGATCTATTCTGTAAACATCCAAGACGTTCTGAGATGGGAGGGTCACTTGATACCTGCGTGGGCACACGTGCACATGAGAACAGGTGTTTGTCCAGGCTAAACGCAATAAAGATTTTATCCCACTCTGACCTTTATCACAATGATGAACATACTATCTTGGACGGAAGTTTCTATTTTTAGACCCTTCCTATTTTAAAGTAATATGTAGCAGCACAGAGTGTTTCAGGAATTAAGTATCACTGTCATGTATGAAGCAATAACACTTGTGTTAAATGTAAATAATTACATATGGGTCCCTACCTCTTTTGATCCATTATTTCGTTTGGGACATTGGGTGCATCCAAATTTTTCGCAGCTGCTTTTCTCAAAAACATTCAGCCAAACTAAGCATGGAAATTTCTAGCTTGCTTTGGCAACGTGGTGGAAGGCACAGAAAACCAAATTCAAAGATGTTACCTGTATAAAAATATTACCTGCCCATGGGCCAAAGGAACCTTGATGGGCCTTTTACCAAATTAGAGGAACCAGAGACATTTGGAGGGTTCAGACTTTAAACATGGCCCTATATAGGCTTCAAGTTCAGCTCTTCCAGTTGACCAGTTCACCATGGTCTCTTTACACTATTTTCGGAGCAGGCCTAGGTGCTACTATAGGTTCTGAATTCATGCTTTCAATGAGCCATTGAGTCCTACTGGATCCAATGAGTCGTCTGACGAACAGGCTGAGACCTTCACAATAAAAAACATTTGATAGTCAAAAGTCCATTATAGATTTTTCATCATGGTCACTAAGATTTCAGTTATGCCTCCATTGCTTATTTTGACTTTCTTCACTTTCTATGGAACCAAAGTTCTGTTGGGACTTGGGTTAAAAAATGTGATCATTGGCCACAGAGACTAAAGAAAACCAACAAAAGGCACCAGTACTTTCAACCATGATCCCAGAGAGGTTTCAAGTTCCTTGCCCTGGTTGACTAGTTTACTATTATCTCTCTAAAAAAAATTTGGGAGCTGGCAAAGTTAATACTGTGGGTGCAAAGTTTGCAGTTTCAAGAAAGAGACCCAATGGGTCCTTCTGCCACCTTTAAAGCCTACAAAAAGTAGGTTCTCCTCACCGTTCAAGTCCTTCAGGATGAATTTTGTTTTTTGGAAAAGGCCAATGACATCCTTAGATTTACGCAGAATTACATAATCCTCTACAATAAGGAGTGAGGTAGACCTTAGACTAGAACTGAGTAATTACTCAGAACTACAGGTGAAAACATAAAAATAACCTTGATGCGACCATGGCGTTTTGAGTTACTCATCACCAGCCATGACCACCATGAATGTAAACCTCAGCAGACTTGGTAAAATATCGATAGTGGAGCTCTTCTTGACGAGTTTGGTAAATCTTATGTCTACTCATCCCTTTCCTCCACTATAGAGCCGTCCTATTACTTCCCCTGCTTGCTGCCTATCCCACCATTATTATCACCTAAAGTCACAGATGACCTATTTTCAAGTAAGTTGTGAATCTCCGTCCCAATAATGGCTATTGACTGCTTCTCGACAATGATTTGAGAGATAGGAGATAGTGATCATAGCTGGTAGACCGCCGTGATCTTCTACTTTTTCTTACAAACTGAACTTGATTGAATACTTGAATTTTCTCATCCTACGTTAGTTTTTCTTTCTTTTTTTTTTGTTTCGTTGATTGCTCACCTGGAAACTGCGCTGTAATTTTATACTTAAGAGCTGCATTTATAGCCCTTTCCAATGGGTTCAATCAGAACTGCCGGTTTCATGTTCCCTAGAACCAAAGAGCAACAGCTTAAGGAGAAACCATCATCATGGCTTGTGTAAACCTATTTACCTTTAATTGCAGGCTAAGACGGCATCATGTGTGGTTTTCTGTTACAAACAGGAGCCAGTGTGGCTGATGGTTATTTTCTTCTTTTTCTTTTAATTGCTCTCTTTGGATATTAGGCTCATTTGTAACTTAAAGGCACAGGTCGTATTGACCCATAAAAGTGCAATTTTTTAACTTTCGCAATTTGTAGAGTATCAGAATGGCTAAAGATCTGTCTCATTGACTCTTAGGTATTTAAGTCCACAAGTTGAAGAGTTTTAGTGGACACAGATTTTGGCACAAACCTTTGCCGAGATTGCCATTTGAGAATACGGCATGATAGATCCTAAAAATTTTGTAAGAATTTTGACTGCTCTTCATCATTCTTTGAAAGGATCCATCACGATCAATTTTTTTTAGGCTGTAAACATACTTGGTCTTACTGTACAAAGTGCGCATCATAAAATCTGTGGCAATTTTTAGCAAACGTGGTACTATCAATGAATCTGAGGCTTTAAATCTGTTTGTAATATACATTTAAAGAGCACACTATAGATGAGCGAATCAAGTCACAGGCCATGTCAGTTGTCCATGGCCACCAGACAAGAGACCTGCGAATAGCCTTTTTCCTGGGTCCTCTTTTGACTAGCCAACCTGGCGCAACATTATGAATGTATCACACCACATTGATGAATTTGCACCAAGCCTACAAATCAGAAGCGGATCTGGGGATGCCAGCAGGAGGGAGATGGTTCGCAGAGCCACTACTGTGTCCAATGGACCAAGGTCCTGCAAATTGATTTGCTAATCTTTAGAGTCTGCCCATATATATTTTTTCCAAAAGTGCCTCGGACTTCAGTTAATGATAGTGGCTGCAGAGTGGCTAAGTCAGCTGATGTGGGTGGTGACCACTCCCACTATCCTTTAAACAGTCACCTGATGCATCAGCTGACTTTTGGCGATAGAGCAATCTATATTGACCAAGCCTGGAGTAAGGAGCTCTCTGGCTGCTGTGGTGTATCAGCTGGTTTTGTGGAGTTTGTGGTCTGGGTGCCTTTCTTCTGCTGTGCGGTGCTTTGCAGCAGAGAAGGCTATTAAGCTAAGTTGGGTGTTTTTTCCTCATCTGTTCGTGTTTGTCACTGTCCCCTGTGTTATTCCATCTGCAGTGGTGAGGCTAGCGCCCTTACTGGCCAGTGCACTAGCCAGGGCAGTGCTAGGTGACAGCGAGGAACGATGTTCATGATGACAGCGGGGGGAAGGACCCACTTAGGGCGTTAGCGGAGTGCAGGGACAGGCTTAAGTTGGAGTCAGGAGGTGTCCGTCCCTCATTCCCTATCGGTAGGGCCTTCCTCTCCCATTTCCATCCTGTTGTGTGTGTGTGTTGTGCCATTTCATGACACAATGCTGATATCCGGGCATAGGTTATCTTTGGAAATCAAAGTATATTAGTAAATTGTATGTGGACAACACCTTTAATCTGACTATTCAAGTTCCAATGGTGATTTTTCCTCAACCTTGTCCTAAGCTCCAGAAATGATCATAAATTCACCAGTAATGACTATTGTTATTCCATCACTGAATAGGATTTTACGAACTTTGGTTTTTGGATATTCTGAGCACTTCCTCATACAGATAGGATGATATTCTGCAGACTAAAGCCATTACTAGCTAATAATTATGTATATGGCCTATGTAATGTATACACTAAGTCATTAGGGACCTCTAGAGATCAAGAACAGTCTGGAGAAAAAAGAAACGCTCCCTCTTAGAGGGTGTCAGGCATCCATTTTGCTGATTGATATAGTGACTTCTCCCGGGGTCACTAGAAGCTGTAATGATATTGCCTTCTCAGCAAGTACACTGTAATCCGGCGCTGAAAAATGGGGCTGTATTAATGAGATGTCACAAAACATGTGGAAAAAAAGAGCCAGTGGCAAGTCTATCACCATTAACCGTATTATTGGCACAGCCGAGACTTTCAAATCACATCAGCACAAGGTTAACCTCTTCTCAGCTGGTGGGATCGGTGGTAGCAGAAGCTAAAAAAATTCCCATATAGTTTGTGGAAATTATATAAATAGTAGACCCAGAGAAGAGGATTTCTTGACATGACCTTTACTCTCTGCATCGAGAACCATTCATAGGATGTGTCCTTTACTGTCTGGATGGAAAATCATTCATAGGACGTGACCTTTACTATCTGGATTGAGAACCATCTATAAGACGTGTCCTTGACCCTCTGGATTGAGAACCATCCATAGGACATGTCCTTGACCCTCTGGATTGAGAACCATCCATAGGACGTGTCTTTGACCCTCAGGATTGAGAATCATCCATAGGACGTGTCCTTGACCCTCTGGATTGAGAACCATCCATAGGAAATAACCTATTACTCTGTGGATCGAGAACCATCTATAGGATGTGACCTTTACTCTTTGGATTGAGAACCATCTATAGGAAGTGACATTTACTGTCTAAAGTGAGACCCTTCCAAAGGATGTGACCTTTACTTTCATAGGACATGATTTTTACTCTCTGAATCGAGAACTGTCATGGGTGCATCGCCACGAAGATCGTCGCGATTGCACATTCTGACTTCTCACAGCTGAGCTGCTGTTTCTTTGTGTTTGGTAATGAGAGAGTTAATTTTACCTAGCTCTTTGCTAAGACTAGGTCCAGCCTCGCCCGGCTGCTTTTGATTATGTTCTAATTAGTTTCCTTTATATTCCTGCCAGTCTGGGTGTTAGAGGCCGGTGAAAGCATTCATGTAGTCTAGCAGACTGGATCGTTTCTGAGAATATTTAAGCTAAGAGTTCATTAGTTGTTTTTACTCTTATAGCTTATAGTTTATCTCTGAGACCTTAGGTGTTCCTACTGTGTGTGAGTGTTGTATGTAAGACTTTATTTACTTTATTTCTTGTCTTTCTTGTATGTCTTTCTGTTCATTAACCGTTACCTGTTCATTCCCTTTGGTGGTAATCAGGGTCCTTCTTAGGACTAGATTACAGTTGGCAGGGATTGATAGGAGACAGGGTTTACGCTGGTGGCCTGGACCTCTGTACCTTTAACAGTACCTCCAGGTAGAGGGATTAGTTAGGACCCCAGTTTAGGGTCAGCATAGACCCCGGTCACCCTCTAGCCGGAGACAGCGTATAACGGATTCCGTATTGACCCACTGGACATTCTGTCAGGTAATTCTATGTTATCATATATCTATGCGCATGTTATATAGTATGTTGCCCTTTTGATATAGATTACTGACATCACATATATATATCTGCTATACAGCGTGACATTTTCACCGGCCATACTAAAGATTCTCCCCAGCTGTCATGGATCCAGTAGCCCAGCTGGCCCGGCAGTTGCAGGGGTTGTCCATGGAGTTTGCAGACATTAAGTCCAAGGTTTTGTCCCCCCCGGAGCAAACCAGATCTGAACCTAAGGTTGCTCTCCCGGACAGGTTCACTGGTGGGCGGGACAAATTTTTTACCTTCCGGGAGGCATGTAAATTGTACTTTCGGCTGCGGCCTCGGTCATCTGGGAGTGAAGAGCAGAGGGTGGGAATTGTTATCTCGCTCTTACAAGGGGACCCTCAATCTTGGGCGTTCTCTATTCCTCCAGGCTCCCCAGATCTCCAGTCAGTGGATCGATTTTTTACTGCCCTGGGTCTGGTATATGATGATCCGGATCGAGTCTCCCTTGCTGAAACAAAGTTACGTAAAATACGGCAAGGAAATCGTCCAGCGGAGGAATATTCTTCTGAGTTCCGTAGATGGGCAACAGATACTCAGTGGAATGACCCAGCTCTTAGGAGCCAGTTTTGTCAAGGGTTGTCTGACAAATTAAAAGATGTGTTGGCTCAGTATGATTCTCCTCCATCACTGGAGGCTGCTGTGGCCCTCGCTATTCGCATTGATAGACGACTTCGGGGAAGACGCGAGGTAACTCCGCCTCCCGTGATGACTCCACCTACTACTAAAGTCCCTTATACTGAGGTTCCCCTGGTCTGTTCTGAGGAACCCATGCAGTTGGGAGGGACATCATTTTGTAGGAGGGAATCGGCGGTGCGCCGCAGGACTAGAAGGTGTTTCTTTTGCGGAGAGAGGGACATTTTGTTGGGGGGTGTCCATCCCGGGCCTCTTTGAGCAAAGGAGTTAACCTGGGAGTGTGTATTTCATCCCCAAATCCCTCTCAGTTTCTCGTGCCTGCGGAGGTGGTGATTGGTACTAGAACTGAGAGGATTTCTGTTTTTCTTGATAGTGGGTCCGGGGCTAATCTGGTGGACGCTCGGTTTGCCCAGGTGCATGGTATGCAACTGAGTGTATTGGCCAAACCAGTCCCTATAGTCTCTATTGATTCTAGACCTCTCGGTCAAGGTAGCTTGGTACAAGCTGTTCATAACATAGATCTTCGAGTAGGGGCAATACATAAAGAGCAATTGTCTTGTTATGTGTTGGAGGGTCTACCTACTCCTATTGTGTTGGGACTTCCTTGGTTGGCTAAACATAACCCAGTGATTGATTGGAAATCCAGAAAGATAAGCCAGTGGGGTGAATTTTGCAGGAATAACTGCATGAGCACGGTCATCGGTGCGGTTGTGCCTAGGACTTTGCCTCCTGTTCTGGAGGACTTTGGGGAGATGTTCTCAGAGGAGGGGTGTAAAGAGTTACCTCCTCATCGCGCATATGACTGCTCAATAAAGTTGCTTCCTGATGCCTTATCTCGTACTTTCCCAGGGGCCGGGAAGACGGATGATCCGGTTCCTATTCCTCAGGAGGGAGTTGTAGTGTCAGCTGTATGCTCTGAGCTTGAGGGGGAGGTATTGGGGGCTCAGGGGGACGCCCCTGTGGGACTTCCAGGGAGACTGATAGTTCCAGATCGCTTAAGACTGAAGGTTACGGGGAACCGTTACAAACGGATGGCTGATAGGAGGAGAGTTTCTGGTCTAGATCTGAAGGTGAACGATCTGGTTTGGTTGTCTACCAGGAATATAAAACTTAAAGTTTCCTCCTGGAGGTTGGGTCCCAGATTCATCGGGCCGTACAGGATCAGTTCCATAATTAATCCTGTGGCATTTCGTCTGGACCTCCCTCCTACGTTTAAAATTCATAATGTGTTTCACAAGTCATTACTTAAAAAGTATGTGGCACCAGTCATACCGTCACCTCTACCTCCTCCTTCAGTGGTAGTCAATGATAACGTGGAATTTCATGGGTCGAAAATCATTGACTCACGTCTCAGTCGCCGATCCCCTCAGTACTTAGTTCATTGGAGGGGGTATGGTCCTGAGGAGAGGACGTGGGTCCCTGCGTCTGATGCTAACGCAGATCGATTGGTTCGGACCTTTCACACAACTTACCCGGACAGACCTGGTCATGAGGGTCCGGAGGCCCCTCGTAGAAGGGGGGGTACTGTCATGGGTGCATCGCCACGAAGATCGTCGCGATTGCACATTCTGACTTCTCACAGCTGAGCTGCTGTTTCTTTGTGTTTGGTAATGAGAGAGTTAATTTTACCTAGCTCTTTGCTAAGACTAGGTCCAGCCTCGCCCGGCTGCTTTTGATTATGTTCTAATTAGTTTCCTTTATATTCCTGCCAGTCTGGGTGTTAGAGGCCGGTGAAAGCATTCATGTAGTCTAGCAGACTGGATCGTTTCTGAGAATATTTAAGCTAAGAGTTCATTAGTTGTTTTTTAACTTATAGCTTATAGTTTATCTCTGAGACCTTAGGTGTTCCTACTGTGTGTGAGTGTTGTATGTAAGACTTTATTTACTTTATTTCTTGTCTTTCTTGTATGTCTTTCTGTTCATTAACCGTTACCTGTTCATTCCCTTTGGTGGTAATCAGGGTCCTTCTTAGGACTAGATTACAGTTGGCAGGGATTGATAGGAGACAGGGTTTACGCTGGTGGCCTGGACCTCTGTACCTTTAACAGTACCTCCAGGTAGAGGGATTAGTTAGGACCCCAGTTTAGGGTCAGCATAGACCCCGGTCACCCTCTAGCCGGAGACAGCGTATAACGGATTCCGTATTGACCCACTGGACATTCTGTCAGGTAATTCTATGTTATCATATATCTATGCGCATGTTATATAGTATGTTGCCCTTTTGATATAGATTACTGACATCACAATATATATCTGCTATACAGCGTGACAAGAACCATCTATAGAACATGACATGATCTTTACTCTCTGATTCGAGAACCACTCGTAACATGGCTTTTACTCTCTAAATAAAAACCCTTCTAAAGGACATGATCTTTACTCTCTGAATCGAGGACCATCTATAGAACATGACATTTACTCTCTGGATAAAGATCCTTCTAAAGGACATGTCCTTTACTCTCTGAACCGAGCACCTTCCAAAGGACTTGACTTTTGCTCTCTAGATTGAGACTCCTCCAAAGGACATAAACTGTACTCTCTGTATCCAAATCCTTTCATAGGATGTGATCTTTATTCTCTGGTTCAAGAACCATCTATAGGACATGACCTTTTCTGGATTTCTTAGGCCATTACTTTAACTCTGAGAATCGAGGACTATCCGTATGACCTCTTCTTTCTGGGTTGAGACCCTTCGATTGCACGAGACGTTTACTCTCTGGATCAAGAACGATCCATAAAATGTGACTATTATTCTTAGGATCCTTTCCTCTCTGGATCCATCCATAGAACATGACCTTTACTCAGTGGGTTCAGAATTATCGTTGCGATGTGACCTTTACTCTCTGGACCAAGACCCTTCCATAGGCATCTAGAAAGCACATAAAAGGTCATAGGCTGGGTTAAAGACAGGATCTTGACTGAAGACATCATCTTTTTTTAATGCAACTGGAGTAGTAGGGTTTCCTTCTCTAAAGAAGTCAATGGGCTATTTGCGTGAATTGCGCCATTTCTGATGGCCAAGGTTATGGAGTGGAAAACAAAGCAAATGTTCAGGACTCTCATTTTCTACAGACCCCAGAAGATAACACCAGAGCAAACTAAAAGCACCCAGTATTATTTTTTAGTGCATGGTGGTATTATTTGTGAAAGATGTTGCAGTGTTTTGTGGAAACTGTATAGCAGTATTAAATGAGTATTTTTAAGTAGAGTTGAGCGAATTTGTTCGGATTCGGTTCTGAATACGATCGGCATCGAATATTGTTTTTGAAATATTCATCGAACACAGCCAAACGCCATTAGAGTCGATGGGAGTAGAAATTACCGAATATGTTCGGAACCGATCAACAAACATACATTCGGCACGAATAGGGTTCGAATATGGCACAAATATGGCAAATTTACATTCGGCGACCAAATCCGAACAAATTCGCACAACTCTATTGTTAAGATCATTTTTATTATTTGGTCACAACATGTCAGTATTATATGACCTTTCTTCATAGAGTATTCTTTAGATCCTGAATAAGAAAAAGCATCATGAATTCTTAAGTGGACTGCTATTTGTGCCCTGTATAATAAAAAAACACTATATAGCAGTCTTATATGGATTGTATATGGCAGTATTATAGACTCTTTAATGGAGTAATATTTGGATCCTGCATATTATTTAGGCACTATATGGTGGTGTTTTAAGGGCTTTTGATGTGAACTTTTAATGGAGTATTATTTAGATCCTGCATATTATTCAGGCACTATATGGTAGTATTATGTACTGTATATGGCAATAAGTGTTGCACTTTTTAATGGATTTGTATTTGCATTCTTTATGGTGGTAGTTTGGGAACCATATACGACAGTAATATTTTGAAATTATATAGTAGAATGGCGGTATTATTTGGACTGAATAATGAGTAAAAAAAAGTTTAAATATGGAAACCTTTGATTTTACTTCAATTGCTGCCCAGGACTCCAATCTGTGTGGTTATCAACATACAACAGCAAATTATGCATCCAATGGCAACTATTTGCATGTTCAGAAAATGGACTAATTAATAATTATCCCCAAGATTGCAAGATAATAACCTTATAAGTGAATTTTATCCTTTATCTTCCCAATTTGGAGGTGAATCCACTATCGGTTTATTCATTGGAGAAAACCACCAGAAAATAGAAAGCTCTCTCCTTTTTGTTCTAGAATGTAGATATGTTGGCAGCGGATTATTCAGGATACTCTCCAAGAATGTGACAACAGAGCTTCTTTATTCAGGAACAAACAGGAACAATATATGATAAGCTTAATAGATCAGGAATAAATCATTTGTGTGTCTCTATCTGTGCAGCGTCTACAGCAGGCTGCTTCCCTCATACACAGACACAGGAAAACAGGAAATACAGTCACATGCTCTCCCTGTGTGAGCCTCTGGGAGGTTTTTTTAAACTTTATAAACAGCATACAAATCTAGCAACTAGACACTCATAGATAGGAATGGCGTTGTTGCGCCAAACATATTCCAACACCCTCCACCACTCAACAACTACTTATCCTGTTAGTCCCATTGTGGTTCTGAAGTCCACAAACTTGGCTCTTGATAATGGCTTTGTCATACCATGAGCTATCATCTTGTCAGACTCGCATTAAACAAACTAGAGTACACCACGTTTCACGAAGTCACGTAAGTGGTGATGTTTTACATCAGTGTGCTTAGTCCTTGCACTAATCTTCTCACTGCTGGCAAGTTTAATGCATCCTTGGTTGTCCTCAAAGATAACTGTTGGTTGAGCTAATGGCTTGCCAAAATCTTCCAAAACTTTCAACCAAATTACTTCTTGACTTGCATAAGCAGCAGACATAAATTCTGCTTTTGTAGAAGATGAATCGACTGACTCTTGTTTTCTGCTGGACCAAGAAATTGAATTTTCTCCTAACTTGAACAAGTAACCACTTGTTGATTTCCGATCACTTGAATCTCCCACCCAATCTGCATCCATATAACCTCTGACAGTGAGATCTCCAGATGCAGATATCTTAAGATTTAGCCTTTGAGATTCTTTAAGATATTGAATAATTCGCTTAATTGCATTCCAGTCTCTTTGGTGTGACTTGCTTACACGTCGGCAGAGAATTCCGACTGTGGCTGTGATGCCCGGACAAGTTGTGGTTGCTATGTACAGAAGCGCCCCCACTGCTTTTCTGTAACTCACATTGCTGGGTAGCAGATCTTCTTCTCCTACCAACTTTAAGTTGGACGGTTCCATTGGTGTTGACACACCTTCGGATTCTGACATTCCAAACTGGTTCAGGATTGTTCTGACCATATAAGAAAGTCATCTAGCTGGGATACCTTTGTTTGGCCTTTCAGATCTCCTGACAGGAGGTTGACTTGGTTCATTGGTGTTTTCCTTAGTGGCTTCAGAGCTTATCCATACTTCAGTGTTTTACCTTTTCCGTGTCTGGGTTTGGTGATTGAGATTCCTGTTCTTGATTCTTAGGTTGAATAACTGGTGTAATTTCGTGGAATTTGAGCAATACAGTTTTTTCATCAATCACTACATCTCTGCTGATTGTTACTGTGTTGGTCTCTGGGTGCAGGATTCTGTATCTCTGTTGAGTTTCGCTATAGCCCACCAGGACTCCTTGCTTTGCGTGTGATTCCCACATGGAACGTTTTTCTTTGGGAACATACACAAACGTTTTGCTTCCAAATATCCTGAGGTGCTTTAGGTTAGGCTTCTCGCAGTTCCATAGCTCATATGGAGTTTTATTTATGGCTTTACCTGGCACTCTGCTTTGAAGATAGCAAGCTGTCATGATAGCGTCTCCCCAATACGTTGTAGGTAGAGTCGCATCAAACAAAGAGAGTACGGTTCTTTCTCTCTGCAATGCCATTTGTTCTGGGTTGTATGGAATGGTAGTCTGGAACAAGATTCCATTCTTTTTCAAAATGGTTTTCACCTTACCACTTGTATATTCGGTTCCATTATCTCCTTTTAGGGCTTTTGACATTCTTCCAAATTTGTTAAACACTACAGCGAGATATTCTTCTTTTCTGTGGAACTTCATCCTTACTGTGAAGCAGGTAGGCGACTGTATATCTGGAGTAGTCATCAATAAATGTGATAAAATATCTCTTCTTGCTAGGAGTTTGAACACTCATTGGATCACATACATAAGTATGTATCAGATCCAGAGGCTGTGCAGATCTAGTGGTGCTTATTTTAGGGAAGGATTTTCTGGACATTTTCCCTATAAGACAGCTAGTGCACGTCATCATTTGACTACACTGGTTGATTTCAATACCATTTGCAAGTTGAGCTAGCTTCCTTACTACTTCTGTGTCTCTGTGCCCAAGACATCTGTGCCATACATGGATACAGTTCTTATGCAGATCTTGTCTAGCACTGTACACTCTTTCTTTGCATTTTAGCTGATAAAGTTCATCTTGGATTTTTACTTCTGCAAGAATGTGACCCTTCTTTGAGATGATGCAGCTGTTATCTCTAAAAGTAACTACATTCCCCCTTTGCGTGAGCTTCTTTACTGACAGAAGATTGATTTTAAAGCGGGGAACATAGAGAACATCCTTTATAGGGATCTTTCTGCTTTGTGCTGAGGAAACTGGACATTGGAGGTAGCCGTCACCTACTCCTTCTGAAGTCATATAGTGATCATTAGCTAAGATGACCTTTTCTGACTTGCTTTCAATAAGGTCAGTGAAGAAATCCTCGTTATTTGTCATATGGCTGCTTGCACCAGTATCTATACACCATGTATGCTTTGCAGATGGACTTGTACTGGCATTAACCCCTCTCTGACATTAGACGTACTATCCCGTCCATAAAACCCGTGCCATTCTGACCATGGACGGGATAGTACGTCATAGGCGATTAGCTGCGCTCCCGGAGGGAGCGCAGCTAATCGCCGCCGGGTGTCAGCTGATTATCACAGCTGACACCCGTGACTGTGTGTCAGGAGCGGTCACGGACCGCTCCCGGCACATTAACCCCTTGCACACCGCGATCAAACATGATCGCGGTGTACTGGGGGCACAGGGGAGGATCGCGCAGGGTGGGGGCTCCCTGCGCGCCCCCCTGAGACCCTCAGAGCAGCGCGATGTGATCGCGCTGCTCTGATGGCTTCCTCCCTCCCAGGACCCGGATCCAAGATGGCGCTGGGGTCCTGGAGGGAGGCGGCTTCCTCAGTGCCTGCCGAGAGCAGGCATGAGGAAGCGTCCTGCACTGCCTGTCACATCGCTGGTGTGACAGAGTGCTGTGCACACTGTCACACCAGCGATCTGATGAAATACAGTGATGTCCCACCCTGGGACAATGTAAAAAAGTAAAAAAAAGTAAAAATAAACATGTGTAAAAAAAAATCCAAAATAAAAAAAAAAAATATTCCCCAATAAATTCATTACTTATTGTAAATAAAAAAAATAAAACAATAAAAGTACACATATATGGTATCGCCGCGTCCGTAACGACCCCCCCTATAAAACTGTCCCACTAGTTAACCCCTTTTGTGAACCCTTAAAAAATAAAAAATAAAAACGAAGCAAAAAATCAGTGCTTTATCATCATACCGCTGAACAAAAAGTGGAATAACACGCGATCAAAAAGACGGATATAAATAAACATGGTACCGCTGAAAACGTCATCTTGTCCCGCAAAAAACGAGCCATCACACAGCATCATCAGCAAAAAAATAAAAAAGTTATAGCTCGCAGAATAAAGCGATGCAAAAATAATTATTTTTTATATAAAATTGTTTTTATTCTATAAAAGCGCCAAAACATAAAAAAATTATATAAATGAGGTATCGCCATAATCGTACTGACCCGAAGAATAAAACTGCTTTATCGATTTTACCACACGCGGAACAATAAAAACGCCCATCCCAAAAGAAATTCATGAATTGCTGATTTTTGTTCATTCTAACCTCCCAAAAATCGAAATAAAAAGCGATCAAAAAATGTCACGTGCTCAAAAATGGTACCAATAAAAGCGTCACCTCGTCCCGCAAAAATTAAGACCTCACATGACATTGTGGGCCAAAATATACAAAAATTATAGCTCTCAAAATGTGGCGATGCAAAAAACTACTTTTTGCAATAAAAAGCGTCTTTTAGCGTGACAGCTGCCAATCATAAAAACCGCTATAAATAGTAAATCAAACCCCCCTTTATCACCCCCTTAGTTAGGGAAAAATAATAAAATAAAAAAAATGTATTTATTTCCATTTTCCCATTAGGGTTAGGGTTAAGGTTTCGGCTAAAGTTAGGGATAGGGTTGGCGCTAAAGTTAGGATTAGGGTTAGAGTTAGGATTAGGGTTAGGGTTGGGATTAGGGTTGGGACTAGGGTTAGGGGTGTGTTGGGGTTAGGGTTGGAGTTAGAATTGGGGGGTTTCCGCTGTTTAGGCACATCAGGGGCTCTCCAAATGTGACATGGCGTCTGATCTCCATTCCAGCCAATTCTGCGTTGAAAAAGTCAAACGGTGTTCCTTCACTTCTGAGCTCTGCCATGCGTCCAAACAGTAGTTTATCCCCACATATGGGGTATCAGCGTACTCTGGACCCCAAGAGTTATTGTGAAATTTGTCCTATTTCTTCTGTTACCCTTGGGAAAATAAAAAACTGGGGGCGAAAATATTATTTTTGTAAAAAAAATAAGATTTTTTTGTTTTTTACGGCTGTACATTATAAACTTCTGTGAAGCACTTGGGGCTTCATAGCGCTCACCACACATCTAAATAAGTTCCTTGTGGGGTCTATTTTCCAAAATGGGGTCACTTGTTGGGGATTTCCACTGTTTAGGCGCATCAGGGGCTCTCCAAATGCGACATGACGCCCCCAGACCATTCCATCAAAGTCTGCAATCCAAAACGTCACTACTTCCTTTCCGAGCCCTGACATGCGCCCATACAGTAGTTTTCTCCCACATATTGGGTATCAGCGTACTCAGGACAAATTGGACAACAACTTTTGGGGTCCAATTTCTCCTGTTACCCTTGTGAAAATAAATATTGGGGGCGAAAAAAATCATTTTTGTAAAAAAAAAAAGGATTTTTTATTTTTACGGCTGTGCGTTATAAACTTCTGTGAAGCACTTCGGGGTTCAAAGTGCTCACCACACATCTAGGTAAGTTCCTTGTGGGGTCTATTTTCCAAAATGGTGTCACTTGTGGGGGGTTTCCACTGTTTAGGCGCATCAGGGGCTCTCCAAATGCGACATGACGCCCCAGACCATTCCATCAAAGTCTGCAATCCAAAACGTCACTACTTCCCTTTCCGAGCCCTGACATGCGCCATACAGTAGTTTTCTCCCACATATTGGGTATCAGCGTACTCAGGACAAATTGGACAACAACTTTTGGGGTCCAATTTCTCCTGTTACCCTTGTGAAAATAAAATATTGGGGGCGAAAAAAATCATTTTTGTAAAAAAAAAAGGATTTTTTATTTTTACGGCTGTGCGTTATAAACTTCTGTGAAGCACTTCGGGGTTCAAAGTGCTCACCACACATCTAGATAAGTTCCTTGTGGGGTCTATTTTCCAAAATGGGGTCACTTGTGGGGGGTTTCCACTGTTTAGGCGTATCAGGGGCTCTCCAAATGCGACATGACGCCCCAGACCATTCCATCAAAGTCTGCAATCCAAAACGTCACTACTTCCCTTCCGAGCCCTGACGTGCACCCATACAGTAGTTTTCTCCTACATATTGGGTATCAGCGTACTCAGGACAAATTGGACAACAACTTTTGGGTTCCAATTTCTTCTGTTACCCTTGTGAAAATAAAATATTGGGGGCGAAAAAATCATTTTTGTAAAAAAAAAGGATTTTTTATTTTAAGGCTGTACGTTATAAACTTTAGTGAAACACCTGGGGGTTCAAAGTTCTCACCACACATCTAGATAAGTTCCTTGAGGGGTCTAGTTTCCAAAATGGTGTCATTTGTGGGGGGTTTCCACTGTTTAGGCAGATCAGGAGCTCTCCAAACACGACATGGCGTCCAGCCAATTCTGCGTTGAAAAAGTGAGACGGCGCTCCTTCCCTTCCAAACTCTGCCATGCACCCAAACAGTGGTATACCCCCACATATGGGGTATCAGTGTACTCAGGACAAATTGCACATAACTTTTGGAGTCTTGTTACCCTTGGAAAAATAAAAATTCGGGTGAAAAGATCATTTTTGTGGAAAAAATATGATTTTTAAATTTTACGGCTCTACGTTATAAACTTGTGTGAAGCACTTGGGGGTTCAAATTGCTCACCAAAGATCTAGATAAGTTCCTTAGGGGGTCTAGTTTCCAAATGGGGTCATTTGTGGGGGGTTTCCACTGTTTAGGCACATCAGGGGCTCTCCAAATGCAACATGGCATCCAATCTCAATTCCAGCCAATTTTGGTTGGAAAAAGTCAAATGGTGCTCCTTCCCTTCCGAGCTCTGCCAGTGCGCCCAAACAGTGGTTCCCCCCACATATGGGGCATCAGCGTACTCAGGACAAATTGGACAACAACTTATGTGGTCCAATTTCTCCTGATACCTTGGGAAAATAAAAAATTAGTGACTAAGAGATAATTTTTGTGGGAAAAAAATAGGATTTTTTTTTTCATGCCCGGGCATTATAAACTTGTGTGAAGCACTTGGGGGTTCAAAGTGCTCACCAAAGATCTAGATAAGTTCCTTAGGGGGTCTAGTTTCCAAAATGGGGTCACTTGTGGGGGATTTCCACTGTTTAGGCTCATCTGGGGCACTGCAAACGGAACATGACCCCCATCAACGTCTGCATTCCAAAACGTTACTACTTCCTTTCCAAGCCCTGCCGTGCGCCCAAACAGTTTTCCACCCCCACATATGGGGTATCAGCGTACTCAGGACAAATTGGACAACAACTTTTGAGGTCCAATTTCCTTGGGAAAATTCAAAAATTTAGGACTAAAAAATAATTTTTGTGGAATTTTTTTTTTTTTTCACACCCAGGCATTATAAACTTTTGTGAAACACTTGGGGGTTCAAAGTGCTCACAACAGATCTAGATAAGTACCTTAGGGGGTCTAGTTTCCAAAATGGTGTCACTTGTGGGGGGTTTCCACTGTTTAGGCACATCAGAGGTTCTCCAAGCGCGACATGGCGTCCAATCTCAACTCCAGCCAATTTTAGTTTGAAAAAGTCAAACGGCGCTCCTTCCCTTACGAGCTCTGCCGTGTGCCCAAACAGTGGTTTTCCCCCACATATGGGGTATTGGCGTACTCAGGAGAAATTGCATAACAACCTTATCTGTCCATTTTATCCTTTTACCCTTGTGAAAATAAAAAAAAAGTTTGTAAAAGATCATTTTTGTGGCTAAAAAGTTAAATATTCATTTTTTCCTTCCACGTTGCTTTAGTTCCTGTGAAGCACCTGAAGGGTTAATAAACTTCTTGAATGTGGTTTTGAGTACCTTGAGGGGTGCAGTTTTTAGAATGGTGTCACTTTTGGGTATTTTCTGTCATGTAGACCCCTCAAAGTGACTTCAAATGTGAGGTGGTCCCTAAAAAAAATGGCTTTGTAAATTTTGTTGTAAAAATGAGAAATCGCTGGTCAACTTTTAACCCTTATAACTTCCTAACAAAAAAAAATTTTGATTCCAAAATTGTGCTGATGTAAAGTAGACATGTGGGAAATGTTAGTTCTTAACTATTTTGTGTTACATATTTCTCTGTTTTAAGGGAATAAAAATTCAAAGTTTGAAAATTGCTAAATTTTCAAAATTTTCGCCATATTTGCGTTTTTTTCAAAAATAAACGCAAGTTATATGGAAGAAATTTTACCACTAACATGAAGTACAATATGTCACGAGAAAATAATCTCAGAATCGCGAAGATCCGTTGAAGCGTTCCGGAGTTATAACCTCATAAAGAGACAGTGGTCAGAATTGTAAAAATTGTCCCGGTCATTAACGTGCAAACCACCCTTGGGGGTGAAGGGGTTAAATGCAGCTTCAGCACATGCAGAATTTTACTTTACAGCTGTGTTAGTCCTTTGATGACTGTTCTGCTTTTTACCCTGACTCATTCTTGCTTTCCAAATTCTGCAGTCTGCTTTAAGGTGGCCGGGCTTTTTACAGACAAAACATTCATGAGTTTCTCTTACATTGCTCTTATATTTAGGGAAATCCTATGTCTTTAATGCTGTTTCATGCTTTGGATTCATTACTGCTGCTCACATGCCTCTTTTTTCTCTTGAATTCATCCACAAGTTTGCCTGTAACATACTCTAGTGTCAGCTCATCATCTGGCCGTGCATCTAGTACAGTCACAAGTGTGTCATAACTCTCTGGAAGACCACTTAATAGAAGTGCAGCAACATAAAAAATCTCTAATTTCTTCTCTAATACCCCTGAGGTGCTCCACAATCTAGGGTGTTTCTTATATAGTCCTGCATATTCTGTCCATCACTAATGGTACTGCCACACTACACAATCCCGCTAGCGATCTCATTAGTGTCGCATACTAATGAGATCGCTAGCGGGATTGTTTCTATATCGCTAGTAGCTACCTAACTTAGCGATGTCGTTAAGGACGCTATCGCGGTTAGCGATCTCCTTAACGACTTTAGCGGTACAAAAGTACCGCTAAATCGCTAAGAAAAGGTGCTACACTTAGCGATTATACTTACCCAGCGGGAGCGCCGGCGATAAAATAGGGTCCGGAACGATTCCAGCGACGAGCGAGATCACAGCAGGAAGCTCGTCGCTGGCAGCTGCCGCACACAACAACATCGCTAACGGGATCGCTAAATAGTGACGTTTTTTAGCGATCCCGTTAGCGATGTTGTTTAGTGTGGCATACCCTTTAGCTTAGACTGATACAGCTTTCTCATGAGATAAAGTTTATTGCTGAGATTTGATCTTTTATGTACTTTCTGTAACTCATGCCACATCTCCTTTGCAGTTGCACACTTGCATATATGCACAATCTGATTATCATCTACACTGAGGGAGATCGTGCTTTGTGCTTTCTGATCCTTCTCTAGTTAATCATTTGGTAATGGATGAGGCACTTGTTCCTGAGTATATTTCCACGTACCTTCTCTTATGAGCAGCATCTTTACCTTGAATTTCCAGGACTGGTAGTTCTGGTTAGTGAGACTTGGCACTGAGAACTTGACAGGATTGCTCCTGGTGGACATCTTCTCTGTTGCTCTGTGCTGCTTTTGCTCTGGGCTTCTGTTGCTATGTTACTCTGGGGTTCTGTGTCACTCTGGGCCCATAGCCTGTAGGCAGAGGATTATTCAGGATACTCTCCAAGCATGTGACAACAGAGCTTCTTTATTCAGAAACAAACAGAATTTGTGTCGACCCGCCACCACAATTGTGGATTACCAGGGCAATGGGGTACTCAGAGCCGAGCCCGTAGAAGTCTATGGGGATCTTGTCACAGGTAGCTGTGGCTCGGTCTGTGGCCCGGGCGGTCTGGCGTATGTTGGGGATATATTTACAGGGGATTGATTTATGTACAGTTCGTGACGCCACCTGTAGTATTCTGGTAATTTGTACCAGCGCTGCTGTAGATCTCTGAGGGGATGGTGATGCAGCTAGATGTCGGGTCCCCTACAGGTGGGACTCTTCCCTCAGGTCGGTAGTTAGGTAGGGATTGTGCAGGCATGCAATAATAACTCAGTCTCACACAGTCAACGTCTTTCCATACCTTTACTTGCAGGATGATAAGGCAGGTCCCGGGGAGGCTGATGGGGTTGATGGAGGATGAGCTTTGAGGCAACAGCTAAGCAAGTTAGGGGCCTCCTTTACTGTCCAATAATGATGAGTACGACCAGCCTGAAGCGTAGTCCTCTCTATGATTCCAGCTAATCTTTAGCTGTTCTGCCCAGTCAAATTTGTGTTAGAAGCCTTCCTGCGAGGGAGCTGAATCCTTTTCCTGTCGTGCACTAACTCAAAGTCTTCACACCCCCTGACTCCAGCTACGTTCTGACTATAAGGGGCTTGTCTGCCGCGACCTAGGGTCCGGTAGATTCCTGGTTTTCTCTTCACTATGCTGTACAATAGTGATCCTTCGGTCCCCAGTAACCGGTTGCAACGTGCAGGACTTTTCCAAGTCAAAAGCACTTTTCCAATTATCTTCCTTCCACTTTGCCCTTCGCCTTGCTTGTCTCTTAATAGATAGTTCAGTCTTTCTTCCAGTGGGGCACAGCTCTGACTAGACTAAGGTGTATACAGACACCTACACCAGACTCCACTTTCTGAACTGATGATAGACTTAAACTGGACACGTCTACTCTGTCCAAGGACAGGAAACCGACTTCTCACTCTGAAGTCCGGACACTGACTGACTAAATCACTCCCTTCCACACCCCTGCTGGGTGTGTCAGAAGTGTACATGATGTCATGAAGAGACCTTAACTGTTACCTCTCCACTCATCCTCCTGGTATTGTGTACCAGGGCTACACAGAACAATATATGATAAGCTTAATAGATCATGAATAAATCATTTATGTGTCTCTCTCAGTGCATCATCTACAGCAGGCTGCTTCTCTCATACACAGACACAGGAAAAAACAGGAAATACAGTCACATGCTCTCCCTGTGTGAGCCTGTTGGAGTTTTTTTTTTTGTTCTAACTTTATGAACAGCATACAAATCTAGCAACTAAACACTTATAGACGAATGGAGTTGTTGCACCAAACATTCCAATAAGATGGATAGAAAGATCACTCCTTTGTTGACTTAGACCACAAGGGACTACTTGTCCAGTGGGCATTTTTCCAGTCTGTGACTGCCTGAATAAAGCCCTGAGAACCTTCTACTTCTAGCCGCAAAGCCCATCAGCTCTTCAGATTAGTAGAACTGGCGCGATATAATGACGTCACACCGGGCCCTACAAACCAGAGGAGATGTCGGGAAGGAGGAGGTCAGGCAGCCATGGACTTCTAATGTTGCCTCTGGATTAGAGTTCTGAGAATCTTTTTGTTCAACTTAACAATGAACCTTTAAACTATCCTAGACCACCAGGGAATATAAAAAAACACACCCTTTAGAGCACTAGAACACCAAGTTACGGGCTCATCTGGTGAGATGGATTCTCTTAGCTGTCATGAGTAACATGGACTGAAGACTTTGGCATAATGGGTATGACTTGCCAGACGACCCATGGATCTGTGAGGACAGCTGGTTATACAGGATGGTGTAAAGTTTCGTCGGATGCAGTGAACAGCAGGAGGTAGAGAAGAGGATTTACAGGAATTTACTTAGAAAATAGTTACCGTAAATACGAATTCAAAAAAACCTCCACGCAGGGAGGTGATTAAGCAAATGATGAATCACACAATAACCATAACAAGGAGGGGAAAAGTGAAGGTAAAGACTTATCGATTGAAGTTCTGGTTGGGCAGTGGCTGGAACAGCTCCCGATGGCATCGCAGTCCGTGAACAAAGTCTCTGACTGTGCTGCGTAGAAATGAGATGCACTTTCTCCTGACCGCGCCAAAGTATCCCGGTCCGTTGGTCCTGAGTACGTTGATCTTGGGTCCGTTGGAGTGTGAGTAAAGATCCTTCTGCTGGTTCCTCAAAGAGAACGCGGTACACCGGGAGCACTAGGCCGTACAGGCCGCAGTGGTGACAAGGCCTCGCACGGAATCACAAAGTCACAGGAGAAGACGGTACGTCTGCTGCACTGCACGTTCTGGGTCTGGGTTGTAGAGGGACACTCGGTAAAGGGTATGTGAGTTGGACAGTCTCTAAAGGTCTGACGTCAGTGGCGGTAGTTGAGAGGGAGTCAACCTTCTTCATGCTTTGTAGTCGCCTTCCCGCCAAGTCTGTCACTTTCCCGTGCTCAGCTTCTTTTATGTCCCCCACGCCCCCTCTGTAAGATGCTCGGGCTTTCCCCACACAGACAAGTCATCCCCCTGCAACAGTGATGACGGCCCAATAGTTGCGGCCCCAGAGCGTTCCTTGAACCGGCAGCACTGCTCCTGTTCATCTCCTTAAAATGGCATGCAGGCATGTGGAGTAGGAAGACCAGAGACACACAGCCAGGAACACAGGAACCTTTAGATGTATAGTCAGTCCAGGACTTGCAGTAAACAAATGGTTAAAGACTGAGTTGTAAGCAGATATATGGTCCTTTATAGGGATGTAAGCAGCAGTGATGAAAAGGGAAACTGAATACTTGCTTGCAGAGAGGATATATGCTGTTGCAACAGCATTGTAGTGTGAACAGCAACAGAGAAGAGTTTGTTCTGTTTACTTGAGCATGTCTGAGCCAGTGATTAAATATAGATAGTAGAAAAAAGTTCACTGAAGAGGTGAATGCCAGGATAGAGATGGCTGTCGAAGCAAACTCCAGTCGATGGTGCTGAATACAAAGCTATTGAATACTTAGACAGCAAATAGGTAAAGCCGGGAGAAGCGAGTAAAAACCAAGAAATATAAAAATTATCCCTTTACTGCCCTAGACCCCCAGGGAATATAAATCACACCACCGAGTTTACAGGGAACCCTTGAACTACCGTAGACCCCCAGAGGTCTCGCACACATTGAGGAGGGTGCCTGCAAGTTTGCATCACTGTAATAGGAATTATTTGCTACTTCTACTCAGAATAGATAATGTAATATTTCTGTGCCTGCCGCGTGTTCACCTGTGATAGAAGAGACACATTTGGCTGGTGAAATGTAGAGGCCGCGATGGCTCAGATACAATTACTTACATAATACAATCCCTCCCAGTTTAATACCAGAGTTCTGGATGTGAAGATAAGACACACTGCAAAATATCAAAAGCGTCTCCTATCTCGCTATCATCGCCTCCCCATTCATATCCTGCGTACTTGCCGCTTTGATGTCACACAGGCTCGGAATCATATGCCGCCTTAGATGAATGACAAGGCAATTGCAATCACAAAACCGCTTTACACACCGGCTATTAAGCTGTCAAGGAATTAAGAAAATTGCGACGTCTGCAAACGACTTTTCTATTTTTGAGATTTACAAATCAGTTTACAGTAATAATATTTCCCTGAGTAGAAAATATAAAATACCGTATAAATGAGCTATAATGCCGTACATCCTTAAATGTGTTACTTGCTTTTGCATAATTAGTTTTTTGCTAAAAGTTGATCACCAAAAACATACAATCCCAGGGAGTATGACCACAAGCAGATGTAATTGTCACTCAGCTGTCCCGACTGTGACGTCAGGTTTTACTTCTTTCTTCCCCGGTAGCTGTCTTCCACTGCTGTGGTATGCATCAGGTTACAATCTCATATCCAGCTTTACTGTTCCATGTGCCATCCAGCATATCCAGCTCTGCTGTTCCACATGTCGTCCATAATATCCTGCCCTGCTGGTTTACACTATTCTACTTGCAATGAGCATATACAGTTCCCCTGATCCACTTTGCTCTATTTGCCAATTTGATATCCAGCTCTGCTGTTCCATGTGCCATCCAGCATATTCAGCTCTGCTGTTCCACGTGCGTCCAGCATATCCAGCACTGCTATTCCACGTGCCATTCATAGTATCCGCTCTGCTGTTTGACAGTTCTACATGCAATCAGCATATAAAAGATCCACTGATCCACCCTGCTGCATGTGCCAATCTGATATCCTGCTCTGCTGTTCCATGTGTCGTCCATAATATCCAGCTGTAATGTGTGTAGTACAGTTCATATAGCGTCTTGTGCTTTGGTGCGATGAAAATACATGAGACACAGGTTGATAAAGAAAGTCTTGTATTACTTCATACAAATTGGTCAAAAATAGTCACACAGTTTGCAGACACAGAAGCAGGAGACACAGCAGGCCAGAGCAATCCAAGCTCAGCAATCACTCTCTACAACAGATTCAGATCTTCTTCTCTGTTACCGCAAGTCCATGCAAACGTGGGTCTTTCAAAGAGCAGAGTTCAGAGTCCACAAGTGCTTCAGAGTTCCTCAGTAGGAATAGCTGGAGTACAAGGTCCAAGGCTTCAGGAGTCAGATCACAGGTTCACTGCAGGCTAGATTCTGAAGCACTGATTGCTCAGCTGTGGCTGCTTAAGAAGCAAAGGAGAGAATCAGGGCGGGAACATGCAAGCTGGAAACTCCATTTTGACTGAGGGCAAGATAGCTGCAGCAAGACAGAAAGTAAAATGGCTGACGAACAAACTGAGTTTCAGGAACATGTACACAGAACCTTACATTACTCCCCCCTTAGGGACAACCTCCGGATGACCTCAGACCAGGCTTGTGTGGGTACCTCTGATGAAACTGACGGAGCAAGCGAGGAGCATTAACGTTATTGACTGGTTCCCATGAGTTGTCCTCCACTGGGTAGCCCTGCCATTTAATCAGATATTGTAACTGACTTCTATACAACCTGGAATCTAAAATCCTTTCCACCACAAATTCTTCCTGACCATCGACTAGCACTGGGTCAGGGCAAGGAGAAGAACGTCCAGGAAACGTATTGGGTGTCGCAGCCTTTAGTAGGGATACATGAAAGACAGGGTGGATTCCCATAGTTCTGGGCAGTTGAAGACGACAAGCAACGGCACTTATAATTTTACTGATTTTATAGGGTCCAATGTACTTATGTCCCAGCTTAGACGATGGAATCCTTAACTTAAGATTTCTGGTTGACAGCCAGACCAAGTCTCCTACCTTGAAAGCTGGTGCAGGTTTGCGAAATTTATCTGCTGCTTTCTTGTACCTTTCCTGAGCCGATTCCAGATTCTCCTTTAGAAGATCCATATTCTTCTGTAAAGACGTGATTCTTTCAGCCACTGCTGGTAAAGGCGTTTCTATGGGAAATCGTGGTAGAATGTTAGGATGATAACCTAGATTAGAGTAAAAAGGAGACTGCTTAGTGGAGGCACTCTGAGAGTTGTTATACGAGAACTCAACTAATGGAAGTAGATCCACCCAATCATCCTGTAGGTGGCAGATAAAGCAGCGGAGATACTGCTCCAGGGTTTGATTGGTTCGTTCAGTCTGTCCATTAGTCTGGGGATGAAAAGCAGAAGAAAGGTTTACTTTAATGTCCAATGCTGCACAGAAATTTTGCCAAAACCTAGAAGTGAATTGCACCCCTCGATCCGAAATAACCTCATCCGGTACTCCATGTAAGCGAAACACATTTTTAATCATCAAATCTGATGTCTGTCTTGCAGTGGGTAAGCCGACACAAGGAATAAAATGAGCTGCCTTTGTTAGACGGTCAACCACCACTAGAATGGTGTTCTTCCCTTGAGAGGTTGGTAACTCCACAATGAAGTCCATAGAAATGGATCCCCACGGGCGGGACGGGGTGGGAAGAGGCTGTAACAGACCAGTTGGTGAGGAGCGAGGTGTTTTGCATCTTGCACAAACTTCACATGAAGTGACATAGTTTAAAACATCCTTCCTGCAAGTGGGCCACCAAAAGAAACGAGAAAGAAATTCCTGTGTCTTTAGAATTCCTCTATGCCCAGCTATCTTGGAATCGTGAATGAGTTGCAATACTCTCAATCTGACTGTTTCAGGAATATACAGGCGTTGTCCCTGAATCCACACACCATTCTTAAAGACAAGACTTACGTCCCTTGGGGGTTGTGCCAAAAAGGAATCCGCATGGTATGCTTCCTTGATGTCCTTAAGTAGGTCTTGATTATGAATTACTCCTAGGAATCTAGAGTCAGGAAGAATAGTCTTAGGAGGAGTAATTGGACGTGTCTCTGCTGAGTAAATCCTAGAGAGTGCATCAGCCTTTCCATTGCGCGATCC
This sequence comes from Oophaga sylvatica, assembly GCA_033576555.1. NCBI lineage: Eukaryota > Metazoa > Chordata > Amphibia > Anura > Dendrobatidae > Oophaga > Oophaga sylvatica. The sequence continues at coordinate 12,581,794 of JARQOD010000002.1, forward strand.
TGGTCTATAAGAAATGATAAAATTAAATTGGTTTAAGAAAAGATTCCAGCGAGCCTGGCGAGGAGTCAGTCACTTAGCCGACCTGATAAACTCAAGGTTACGATGGTCTGTCAGGACGACTATTTGCTGTGCAGCTCCCTGAAGAAGGTGTCTCCATTCTTTGAAGGCGGCAATAATGGCCAACAACTCTCTATTGCCCACATCGTAGTTCCTCTCAGCCGAAGACAACTGCTGGGAAAAGAAGGCACAGGGATGCAAGACATTCTTCTCACCTGTTCTCTGAGAGAGTATAGCTCCAACGGCACAGTCTGAAGCATCCACCTCTATTATGAAGGCAAGCTCGGGGTTGGGATGTACTAGGATAGGTGCAGTGGTAAATTTATCTTTTAGACGGGAAAATGCTTCCTGGGCTTGGGGAGTCCAGGAGAACCTAGACTCTTTCCGGGTAAGTTGGGTGATAGGTGACACTACCTCAGAGAAATTTCTAATGAAACGTCTATAGAAGTTAGCAAACCCGATGAAGCGCTGTACCTCCTTCACATTTCTAGGACTTGGCCAATCCTTGATGGCTTGGGTTTTGCTTCCATCCATACTAATTCCTTGTGTAGACAGTACATACCCCAGAAATTGAATTTCGGTCTTATGGAATTCACACTTTTCAAGTTTGATGTAAAGATGATTTTGTCTTAGACGTTCCAAGACCATTCTCACATGTCCATGATGTTCCTCTGTGCAGTTAGAAAAAATTAGGATATCATCCAAATAAATCACCACGAATGTATCTAGGAGATCCCTGAAGATGTCATTCACCAAGTGTTGGAAAGTGGCTGGGGCGGTACTCAGACCAAAGGGCATAACTAGATATTCAAAGTGTCCATAGCGTGACCTGAATGCAGTCTTCCATTCATCCCCAGGTCTAATACGGACTAAGTTATAGGCCCCACGAAGATCTAGTTTAGAGAAAATTTTGGCATGTCGCACTCTCTCCAACAACTCAGGAATCAAAGGCAATGGATAACGGTTTCTTATAGTAACCTTATTGAGTTCCCTATAGTCTACGCAGGGTCTCAGAGATCCATCTTTCTTCTTTACAAAGAAGATGGGTGCACCTGCAGGAGATGAAGAGGGGCGTATGAAGCCCTTAGCTAGATTTTCGTCTATGTAATCCTTTAAAGCCTTTAGCTCGGGCCCCGCCAGGGGTAGATCTTACCAAAAGGTATCTCTGCTCCAGGCAATAATTCAATTGGACAATCATATGGACGGTGAGGAGGAAGCTGGTCAGCATTCTTCTTGTCACATAAATCCACATAATCCTGGTATACAGCTGGTAGTTCAGGGACTGACATGGCTCATTTAGGAACAGAGCAAGCTGAAACTTTTGAACTCATCTGTTTCTCTGGAAAGTGTAATTCCTTGGTCTCCCAGTTAATGGTAGGATTCTGAGCCTGCAGCCATGGTAGCCCTAGAATAATGGGAAAGTGGGGAGAAGAGATAAGCATAAAGGACAGTTTCTCTTGATGATCTTTACCCATAAGAACCCTAAAAGGCTCTGTTTCCTGATCCACTGGTCCAGAGGTCAGCAGGGAGCCATCCACAGTTTCCATCTGTACTGGAGTAGCCTTCTTCACTGAACGTATCCCCTGTTTCAGAGCAAAGGAGACATCCATAAAATTCCCACTTGCCCCTGAGTCGATCATAGCAGAGCTAGACACCCAAGTTGAGTCAACCCAGAGTTTGATGGAAAGAAAGCAATGAGAATTGTTTTTCTTACAACTCAGCTGGGACACCGCTGAGGAAACTTGAAAAATGGCAGCGTTTACACAGTCAACGTCCTCAGAGGTAACGGAGTTTAAGTCCGAGAAATCAAGATCTGTTGCTGCAGATCTCTCTGGAGCCTGAGGCTCGGACCTGACAGATCCCCTCTCGCAACACTCACAGTGAATGAGTGCTGCAGTAGTCTTATGAGAACGGCTGGGGCAGTTTATAATGAAGTGCCCTGACTTACCACAATAGAAACATAGATTCTCCTTAAAATGATGTTCCTTGCGTGCATCACTAACCCGTCGTTGTAAAGAGTCTACCTGCATGGGTTCAGGTTCAGGTTCCCGTGTAATCCTACTCAAAGGTTCCTTAGCTGGAGAGGAAGGTAGGAAAAGGTTAGTGGGATTGCTTTCGAACCATCTCTCTTGCCTGCGTTCAGTCAGACGAGTATCAATACGGATGCAGTAGTTAATAAAATCACCTAACGCAGTGGGAGGGTCGGCACGAGCAAGTTCATCCTTAATCAGTGGAGATAACCCCTTTCGAAAAATAGATTTTTTGGCGGAACTGTCCCAGGTGGTATCAAGGGCCCATCTCCTGAAATCCAAGGCATATTCAGCTACCGAGTGCTTACCTTGGCGCAAAGCTAACATGGCTGCTTCAGCTGTTGCACCTCGATTGGGGTCATCAAACACCTGCCCCATGGCTGAAATAAAATCATCAAGGTGATTCAAACAATCATCCTCAGTCTCAATCAGAGGGTTTGCCCACATCAAAGCCTTGTTGGTAAGCAACATAATTATAGTAAGCACCTTAGATCGTTCAGTGGGAAATTGTGAAGCATGTGCGGAAAAAAAAAGATTGCATTGATTAATAAATCCCCTGAATTTCTCACGTTCACCGCCAAAACGAAAAGGGGGCAACTTGGGAATCCCAGAACTCGGGGCTACGGCAGGAGCCTGGACTCGCCCTTCTAGAACCTCAATCCTGGCTCGCAAATCCTGGGCAGTCTGTCCAAACACTTGCAAATTGTGATTAGTGAGGTCCTGTAGATTTGTAAAACGGGTCTTTATATTCTGCAAATCTGCAAGGATATTATCAGTCACTCCGCAAAGTTCCTTTATGCGGGCCTCCATTTTCCAGATCTTTTAAGACAGGAGTACTGGAAGAAGAGGAGAGGAAAAAAAAAAACAATAGTGTTTACCTGTGGTAACACTGCAGAGAGAAAAAAAAATTAAGGGAACTGCTCACCTGGAATGGTTGTGAGAAGTCACAACCACTATCATCACAGAAGTTCATCCGGACATCTGATATCCACAGTTATAGCAGACAAAAAGAGAAAAGAAGAAAAAAAAAAAACAATAGTGTTTACCTGTGGTAACACTGAAGAAAAAAAAAACACTTAAGGGAATTGCTCACCTGGAATGGTTGTGAGAAGTCACAACCACTGTCATCAGAGAAAGTACAACCGGACATCCGATATCCACAGTTACAGCAGACACAGCCTTCCCAGACCCAGCAGACACTAACGTTTGGCTTCAGAATCTTGTAATGTGTGTAGTACAGTTCATATAGCGTCTTGTGCTTGGGTGCGATGAAAATACATGAGACACAGGTTGATAAAGAAAGTCTTGTATTACTTCATACAAATTGGTCAAAAATAGTCACACAGTTTGCAGACACAGAAGCAGGAGACACAGCAGGCCAGAGCAATCCAAGCTCAGCAATCACTCTCTACAACAGATTCAGATCTTCTTCTCTGTTACCGCAAGTCCATGCAAACGTGGGTCTTTCAAAGAGCAGAGTTCAGAGTCCACAAGTGCTTCAGAGTTCCTCAGTAGGAATAGCTGGAGTACAAGGTCCAAGGCTTCAGGAGTCAGATCACAGGTTCACTGCAGGCTAGATTCTGAAGCACTGATTGCTCAGCTGTGGCTGCTTAAGAAGCAAAAGGAGAGAATCAGGGCGGGAACATGCAAGCTGGAAACTCCATTTTGACTGAGGGCAAGATAGCTGCAGCAAGACAGAAAGTAAAATGGCTGACGAACAAACTGAGTTTCAGGAACATGTACACAGAACCTTACACCAGCTCTGCTGTTCCACGTGCCGTCCAGCATATCCAGCTCTGCTGTTTGTACGCTGTTCTACATGCGACCATCATATACAGCTCCACTGATCCACCTTGCTCCAGGTGCCATTCAGCTTTCCAGCTCTGCTTTTCCAAAAGTCATCCAGCAATTCCAAGCTACTCAAGATACCAACCTGCATATCCAGCTTTGCTGTTCCACATGCCATCCAGCTTACCCAACTCTGCTATATCTCACTACACCAACGCCTCCGGTCCGTACTGCTCATTCAGACCTGTGTATGAGGATTATAGAAAAAAGTGTTCTATTCCCTGCAACACATCAAAGGGGAAACTAAAAATTAGAGAGTATAGGAAAGATGTGTATCTTCGTACCGTGTTAGCCAGTAGATAGAAAAATATTTAGACTTGAGAGTCCTCAGTGGTTGATACCTTTTAATGGCTAACTGAAAAGATGGTAACAAATTGCAAGCTTTCGAGACTACTCAGGTCTCTTCATCAGGCTAGGACTAATACAAAATCTGAAGAATCACATATTTATACACAACAGGACACAGGAATAATGCAATAGATAAGACAAGTGACGTGAAGCAGAACTGTCATTATGGCAGAGGGATGAACATAAATATTGGAACAGTTCATAAATAAGGAGAGAAAGTTTTATTGCCCTCTGATTGGAGTCTGCTATTGTGTTTTGATGCCCCTAGAAGGTCAGAGAAGCAGATTCCTTAATTGATATAGAAAGACATGAATCCGTGTGATATATTCATTCCAGCACTAAGAGTGTCAAAGGTCATCATAAGTTTATATTCCCAAACCTTTCTATCTTTCTCAGATTTGAAGTTAGATTTTAATACAAGTAATTTCATGTCCATCATGCTATGACCGGGCATACAAAAGTGTTTTGCCACAGGTAAATCCATTCTTTTTTCTCTTATTGTGTGGCGATGAGAATTCATCCTTGTTCTCAGTTTTTGCCCGGTCTCTCCCACATACAGACCCCAGTTGGACATTTAGTACAAATAATTAGGTACACCACATTAGATGTGATGCAGCTGAAAGTACCTGGGATCTTTTAGTCCTGATGTGAGTTGGGGATCTTTATCTTGTCCGTGGTCATTATAGATGCACAGGTTTTGCATTTCTTCTTGTTGCAAGGAAAGGTTTCTGCAGCTGTTGGGGAGGACAGGGAGCTTCTGACAATGATGCTTCTTAGATTTGTGGGCTGCCTAAAACATAGTAGTGGGGGGTCTTGAAATATGGATTGTAATCGGGCATCTTTTTGTAGTAAAGGTTGTAGTTTCCGTGCAGCTCCCCTTAGCATCTCCAGATTTGGATTCTAGGTACCACTAGAGGCACCCGGTTATTTTCTTCTTTAGCTTTGTAATGTAGCAGGTGATTCCTTGATATTCTGGTGGCTCTTGTAATTTGGTTTTCAATTGTTCTTGGATGGTAGCCCTGGTTCAAAAAGGTCTTTCTGAGGCGACCAAGGTGTTCATCTCTATCCATGGGGTTGGAACATATACGGTTGTATCTGATGGCTTGGCTGTAGACAATGGAGTTTTTTATGTGTTTTGGATGGAAACTGTCCCATTTAAGGTATGTTGGACGATCGATCGGCTTCTGATACAGGGATGTCTCTATTTCATTGTTCTTTAGCTTAATGGTGGTGTGTAAAAAGTTATTTCAGTGCTGAAGTAGTTAAGTGTTAAGTTGATGGTGGGATGAAATTGGTTGAACTGTTCATGGAACGTCTTTAGCTGTTGTTCAGACTCCGTCCAGATGATTAAAATGTCATCAATGTAGCGGTAGTAGGCCCGAGGCCTGATGGGACATGAGGACAAAAAGTCACTTTCAAGCTTGGCCATGAAAAGATTTGCATACTGTGGAGCCATTTTACTTCCCATAGCTGTGCCAGTCTCCTGAAGATAGATCTTGTTGTCAAATTCAAAGTAATTGTGGGTGAGGATGAATTTTGTGAGTTTCACCACAGAATCAGCATCATTCCCGGGGTCTCCCATGAAGACTTTGCAGGCATGTAATCCATCCTGGTGTGGGATATTAGAGTACAAAGATTCCACATCCATGGTGGCCAGGATGGTTCCTTCTGGTAGGGGACCTATTGCTGCTAGTTTATTCAGTAGGTCAGTTGTGTCCTGAATGTAGCTGGGTGTATCCTTTACCAGGGGTTTAAGAATACCCTCTACCCATCCAGATACCTGCTCAGTAAGGGTGTCCACACATGAAATAATCGGCCTCCCTGGATTCCCAGCTTTGTGGATTTTGGGAAGCATGTAAAACGTCCCTGTTCTTGGACTTTCTGGTATCAGGTCATCAGCTCTTATGGATTTGTCAGACAGACAAGATACCAACTTGCTTAGTTCCTTGTAATAGTCCTGTGTAGGGTCCTACTCCAGTTTTCTGTAGTAGCGTGTGTCCATCAGTTGTCTGTTTGCTTCCTTCATGTAGTCTGATGTGTTCATCATGACTATTGCACCTCCCTTGTCAGCAGGTTTAATGATGATTTCTTTGTTGGTTTTCAGAGACTGTATGGCCTTTCTCTCCTGGGCACTGATGTTGGAGGCTTGTCTCTTGTTGGTGGCTATGATGGTGGATTTTATCAAATGTCTGAATGAGTCTATATATTTATCCAAATGAGGGTTACGTCCAGGTGGAGGTGTCCAGTCTGACCTCTTCTTGGTTGTTGGGATCCCTTTTCCTTCAGTCCGAGTGTTTTCTGAATCTTCTGTATCATTGTAGTATTCCCTCAGGCGCAGTCTCCTGAAAAAATGTTCCATATCACTGCAGAGTTCGGTTTTATCCAGGGCCTTAGTAGGACAAAATGAGAGTCCTCTAGAAAGCACGGCAAGCTCCACTTTGTTGGGTTTGTAATCTGAGAGATTGATGACACAGTTAGATGCTTTTGTGTCTGGAATGGAGTGGTTGTCAGAGTTGTCAGGTTTTGGTTTTGTTTTGTATCTGTTTGTATAGAATCCGGAATTGAGGCGCAGTCTGTTAGTTTCTTTTCCTTGTTATGAATCAGAAAGGTCCGTAGTTTGTTATAGTATTGTTGTAATTTTTGCTCTGTGCTTTCTGTAAGTGTTTTCCTCAGAGTTTCAAATTGCCCTTGGACTTTACTCCTTATGCTGTAGCAGACATGCAAAAGATGGTTCCTTAGTCTTTCAGAAGTCCTGTGACAAAGGTTTTGTGCATAATGAGTATTGTAGGTGTGAAGAATTGGGTTTGTAATCCAGAGTCCTTTGGGAATTAGATTCTCCTTTTTGCATTTAGATAAGAAAAAAATGTCGCTGTCCATTGTGCGCGTTTCTTCAGAAGTGGTTTTAGTTCCATAAAGATGCGGTACATTCTGGTATCCTCCATTTTGATATAGGAAAGATGTGTATCTTCGTACCGTGTTAGCCAGTACATAGAAAAATATTTAGACTTGAGAGTCCTCAGTGGTTGATACCTTTTAATGGCTAACTGAAAAGATGGTAACAAATTGCAAGCTTTCGAGACTACTCAGGTCTCTTCATCAGGCAAAGACTAATACAAAATCTGAAGAATCACATATTTATACACAACAGGACACAGGAATAATGCAATTGGTAAGACAAGTGACGTGAAGCAGAACTGTCATTATGACAGAGGGATGAACATAAATATTGGAACAGTTCATAGATAAGGAGAGAAAGTTTTATTGCCCTCTGATTGGAGTCTGCTATTGTGTTTTGATGCCCCTAGAAGGTCAGAGAAGCAGATTCCTTAATTGATATAGAAAGACATGAATCCGTGTGATATATTCATTCCAGCACTAAGAGTGTCAAAGGTCATCATAAGTTTATATTCCCAAACCTTTCTATCTTTCTCAGATTTGAAGTTAGATTTTAATACAAGTAATTTCATATCCATCATGCTATGACCGGTCATACAAAACTGTTTTGCCACAGGTAAATCCATTCTTTTTTCTCTTATTGTGTGGCGATGAGAATTCATCCTTGTTCTCAGTTTTTGCCCGGTCTCTCCCACATACAGACCCCCAGTTGGACATTTAGTACAAATAATTAGGTACACCACATTAGATGTGATACAGCTGAAAGTACCTGGGATCTTGTAGTCCTGATGTGAGTTGGGGATCTTTATCTTGTCCGTGGTCATTATAGATGCACAGGTTTTGCATTTCTCATCGCCACACAATAAGAGAAAAAAGAATGGATTTACCTGTGGCAAAACACTTTTGTATGCCCGGTCATAGCATGATGGATATGGAATTACTTGTATTAAAATCTAACTTCAAATCTGAGAAAGATAGAAAGGTTTGGGAATATAAACTTATGATGACCTTTGACACTCTTAGTGCTGGAATGAATATAGCACACAGATTCATGTCTTTCTATATCAATTAAGGAATCTGCTTCTCTGACCTTCTAGGGGCATCAAAACACAATAGCAGACTCCAATCAGAGGGTAATAAAACTTTCTCTCCTTATCTATGAACTGTTCCAATATTTATGTTCATCCCTCTCCCATGACAGTTCTGCTTCACGTCACTTGTCTTACCTATTGCATTATTCCTGTGTCCTGTTGTGTATAAATATGTGATTCTTCAGATTTTGTATTAGTCTTCGCCTGATGAAGAGACCTGAGTAGTCTCGAAAGCTGCAATTTGTTACCATCTTTTCAGTTAGCCATTAAAAGGTATCAACCACTGAGGACTCTCAAGTCTAAATATTTTATTAGAGAGTAGTCATTCAAATCAATGGACTGTCCAAGTAACGAATGGATGTGCTGGGTCCTACAGAAACCCAATCTTGATTGCTGCTCACCATCCCTTTATTTAACCACATGCTGGGTTTTTTTTTTATAATCATCATAATTAATAGATTCTTAAAAAAATTAAAAGAAAAGGGAAAAGTTTTGACCTTGACTTCACCATTGTCACACCTTCTTAATAAAGAAGCCACGGATCCCAAACCATCTTTGGAAACATATCACATTAATAATATTACCAAGTGACATCTAGATCTGAGTCCGAGAAGTTCCTGGACCCCTGAAAGAGTTGGCAAATCTCCCGGAATTCCCGTTGGAACCTTCCAAAAAATCAGCGATTCCAAGGAGGTTCCTTGTTCCTAATGGTTTTCCTTGCTGACCGCCTGCCTGCTTATAGGGCGTTGTACACACCTCTGGGAACATAATGTCTTTTTTACTTAAATGAACGCATTTAAAAATAAATTTTTGCACTTCAGCCTCATTAAAAATGCTAAACCACAACGCAAAACAAATGCGACCAACAAAGTCCAAAATATTATAAAAAAAATATATATTTTATTAGATACCAATTAGAACATGTAAACAGGGTGATAACACTAAAGTGCAAATGTGCAGTACAGCAAAATATGGGACGCAAGAGCGCTGCTCAGATATAGCAAAATGACAAAAGGTAGTATAAATAAATCTATACAAAAATAATCATAAGATATTATTCCCTTAAATGTGTATCAAAAAGTACCTGGCAATATTCGTCATAGTGGCACAGTATATAGCCACACAGGCATCTAGATGCTAACAAACATTGTATATAATGCAGATATAGTCATGAATCAAATAAGAGGCAGAAAACGTACCACTCCTATGACGAATAGAAGCCACCCGGGAGGTCGGCAAATGCAGAGGGTAAGAGCAGCACAACAGGCGTCACCCCGACGCGCGTTTCGGCAGAAGCCTTTGTCAGGGGAGCGTGACGTGAGAAGTGAAGTGGGTTTAAAAATGCTGCACCATTTTGCTTTTACCGGCTCATTTATTCTTGGAACCTTCAATTTTCATGCGGTCTGTGGTCATAAATCAGCTGAGAGGAGTTAAAAAAAAAAAAAGAAAAAAACAGATAAAAGTTAGAAACACTCCTATTGGTCAGAATGAGCTCACTGACGGATTCTCAGATAACTCATTCTACAGCCAGCATAGACAGTGCAGCACGGGAGGCTATAAAAGGCAAAGAGTGCAAATTTAAAAAAAAAAAAACAAACCAATTACGAAAATTAATTTTAGCCAAAAATACATGTAATTAAGTAAGAAAATAAATGTCTTCAAGTTGGACAACCCAACTATAGCTGCACAGACTGTTAAATCTATTTTGTGCTTTATCCCTTGTGCTTTATACTGTTCCAGCAGTAACCAAATTACGAAAAAACGCAGAAAACAAAGCTCAAAAGTTAATGAAAGTAAGTTATAAATGTATTATAGGATTACAAAAGTCATTTTTAAGGTGATCCTGCTCTTCCAGGGTCCAAATTGTAACACAATAGCTAATAAACTAGAACAAACAATAACGCTGCCATGCAACCCACTTACCGATCCATTATGACAAAAGTAAAATGTATCCAATGATTCTCCAATCCGGGCTATTATCACTGTAATTGCAGCGTCTCCACTGGTAACTGCGAGCTTGATAAATTAACGCTATTGAACCGGAGGAGGAGGAGAACAAATTAATGAATATTGGGACAATGGAGTGTTTAAAATGCCGTAATTATGGCTTCACAGTCAACAGCGAAGTTATAAAAAGCACAGTTAAGTGAAAAAAATAATAATATGTGGTCGCGTGCGACGTAATTAGCCCTAATTAAAGAAGAACCAAAAATACTAATCCAACAATTGAAGTCGATTTTTTTTTCCTTTATTTATTTGTCGCCATTATTTTATTCAAAGAACTTATATGGCAAAACATCAAAAAAATGATAATTAAAAGAAAATAAAAAACATTACACAAACACGTATTTAATCTTTTCATTTGACTTTTATCTCCGTTGAATGTTCTTATTTGCATTTTTTATTTATGTTTTTATTTTTTTAAAAAAATAAGGAGACAATAATAAAGTAGTAATAGAAAAGAACAGAAATGTTTGCTTATTTCTAATATTTTTTTCTTATTACTTTATTATTGTTTCCTTTTTTTACATATTTTTTTATTTACTTATTATTATTTCACACTGTCTGCTGATGTGGAGGTGACATCTGAGCATCATGTCTGTGATCAGGTCACCTCATCAGCACAGTATGACAGCGAGCCTGGAAGAGTGGCCAAATGAAAAAAATGGACAATGTGCTTTGTCATTACTTTCTGCCTCTTCACATGAGACCCGCATCACAAGTTAATAGCAATTACTGTTTCTTGGACGCGAACCCATTAACCAACAACTTTGAAGGCTGCATTATTCTATGCCAGGTCATTGATGTCTTACTGGGATCTCATTTGTATACAGGCAGGAAAGAGAGTAACGTGCCAAAACGCACAGAAAAGTCTGACATCGAGCTCAAGTTTCTAGTCAATAATTTTTTTTCTAGTATACATAGAAGTCAACTAATGCAACTCTGCTGAATAATTACTAGAATGGTTATATTCTTGTACATAGGGCAGTATTATAGTAGTTATATTCTTGTACATAGGGGGCAGTATTATAGTAGTTATATTCTTGTACATAGGAGCAGTATTATAGTAGTTATATTCTTGTGCATAGGTGAAGTATTATAGCAGTTATATTCTTCTACATAGGGGCAGTATTATAGTTATATTCTTGTACATAGGAGCAGTATTATAGTAGTTATATTCTTGTACATAGGAGCAGTATTATAGTAGTTATATTCTTGTACATAGGAGCAGTATTATAGTAGTTATATTCTTGTACATAGGAGCAGTATTATAGTAGTTATATTCCTGTATATAGGAGCAGTGTTATAGCAGTTATATTCTTGTACATAGGAGCAGTATTATATTAGTTATATTCTTGTACATAGGAGCAGTATTATAGCAGTTATGTTCTTGTATATAGGAGCAGTATTATAGTAGTTATATTCTTGTACATAGGAGCAGTATTATAGTAGTTATATTCTTGTACATAGGAGCAGTATTATAGTAGTTATATTCTTGTACATAGGGGCAGTATTATAGTAGTTATATTCTTGTACATAGGGGCAGTATTATAGTAGTTATATTCTTGTACATAGGGGCAGTATTATAGTAGTTATGTTCTTGTACATAGGAGGCAGTATTATAGTAGTTATATTCTTGTACATAGGAGGCAGTATTATAGTAGTTATATTCTTGTACACAGGAGCAGTATTATAGTAGTTATATTCTTGTACATAGGAGCAGTATTATAGTAGTTATATTCTTGTACATAGGGGCAGTATTATAGTAGTTATATTCTTGTACATAGGGGCAGTATTATAGTAGTTATATTCTTGTACATAGGGGCAGTATTATAGTAGTTATATTCTTGTACATAGGAGGCAGTATTATAGTAGTTCTATTCTTGTACATAGGGCAGTATTATAGTAGTTATATTCCTGTACATACGGGCAGTATTATAGTAGTTATATTCTTGTATATAGGGGCAGTATTATAGTAGTTATATTCTTGTACATAGGAGGCAGTATTATAGTAGTTATGTTCTTGTACATAGGAGCAGTATTATAGTAGTTATATTCTTGTACATAGGAGGCAGTATTATAGTAGTTATATTCTTGTACACAGGAGCAGTATTATAGTAGTTATATTCTTGTACATAGGAGCAGTATTATAGTAGTTATATTCTTGTACATAGGAGGCAGTATTATAGTAGTTCTATTCTTGTACATAGGGGCAGTATTATAGTAGTTATATTCCTGTACATACGGGCAGTATTATAGTAGTTATATTCTTGTATATAGGGGCAGTATTATAGTAGTTCTATTCTTGTACATAGGAGGCAGTATTATAGTAGTTCTATTCTTGTACATAGGAGCAGTATTATAGTAGTTATATTCTTGTACATAGGAGGCAGTATTATAGTAGTTCTATTCTTGTACATAGGGGCAGTATTATAGTAGTTATATTCCTGTACATACGGGCAGTATTATAGTAGTTATATTCTTGTATATAGGGGCAGTATTATAGTAGTTATATTCTTGTACATAGGAGGCAGTATTATAGTAGTTATGTTCTTGTACATAGGAGGCAGTATTATAGTAGTTATATTCTTGTACATAGGAGGCAGTATTATAGTAGTTATATTCTTGTACACAGGAGCAGTATTATAGTAGTTATATTCTTGTACATAGGAGCAGTATTATAGTAGTTATATTCTTGTACATAGGAGGCAGTATTATAGTAGTTCTATTCTTGTACATAGGGGCAGTATTATAGTAGTTATATTCCTGTACATACGGGCAGTATTATAGTAGTTATATTCTTGTATATAGGGGCAGTATTATAGTAGTTCTATTCTTGTACATAGGAGGCAGTATTATAGTAGTTCTATTCTTGTACATAGGAGCAGTATTATAGTAGTTAATTCTTGTACATAGGAGGCAGTATTATAGTAGTTCTATTCTTGTACATAGGGGCAGTATTATAGTAGTTATATTCTGTACATACGGGCAGTATTATAGTAGTTATATCTTGTATATAGGGGCAGTATTATAGTAGTTATATTCTTGTACATAGGAGGCAGTATTATAGTAGTTATGTTCTTGTACATAGGAGGCAGTATTATAGTAGTTATATTCTTGTACATAGGAGGCAGTATTATAGTAGTTATATTCTTGTACACAGGAGCAGTATTATAGTAGTTATATTCTTGTACATAGGAGCAGTATTATAGTAGTTATATTCTTGTACATAGGAGGCAGTATTATAGTAGTTCTATTCTTGTACATAGGGCAGTATTATAGTAGTTATATTCCTGTACATACGGGCAGTATTATAGTAGTTATATTCTTGTATATAGGGCAGTATTATAGTAGTTCTATTCTTGTACATAGGGCAGTATTACAGGTCCTTCTCAAAAAATAGCATATAGTGCTAAATTTCATTATTTTCCATAATGTAATGATTACAATTAAACTTTCATATATTTTAGATTCATTACACACCAACTGAAATTTGTCAGGTCTTTTATTGTTTTAATACTGATGATTTTGGCATACAACTCCTGATAACCCAAAAAACCTGTCTCAAAAAATTAACATATTTCAACCGTCCAATAAAAGTGTTTTTTAAAAACAAACAAAAAAACCATCAAATAATAAAGTTCAGTTATGCACTCAATACTTGGTCGGGAATCCTTTGCAGAAATGACTGCTTCAATGCGGCGTGGCATGGAGGCAATCAGCCTGTGACACTGCTGAGGTGTTATGGAGGCCCAGGATGCTTCGATAGCGGCCTTAAGCTCATCCAGAGTGTTGGGTCTTGCGTCTCTCAACTTTCTCTTCACAATATCCCACAGATTCTCTATGGGGTTCAGGTCAGGAGAGTTGGCAGGCCAATTGAGCACAGTAATACCATGGTCAGTAAACCATTTACCAGTGGTTTTGGCACTGTGAGCAGGTGCCAGGTCGTGCTGAAAAATGAAATCTTCATCTCCATAAAGCATTTCAGCCGATGGAAGCATGAAGTGCTCCAAAATCTCCTGATAGCTAGCTGCATTGACCCTGCCCTTGATGAAACACAGTGGACCAACACCAGCAGCTGACATGGCACCCCACACCATCACTGACTGTGGGTACTTGACACTGGACTTCAGGCATTTTGGCATTTCCTTCTCCCCAGTCTTCCTCCAGACTCTGGCACCTTGATTTCCGAATGACATGCAAAATTTGCTTTCATCAGAAAAAAGTACTTGGGACCACTTAGCAACAGTCCAGTGCTGCTTCTCTGTAGCCCAGGTCAGGCGCTTCTGCCGCTGTTTATGGTTCAAAAGTGGCTTTACCTGGGGAATGCGGCACCTGTAGCCCATTTTCTGCACACGCCTGTGCACGGTGGCTCTGGATGTTTCTACACCAGACTCAGTCCACTGCTTCCTCAGGTCCCCCAAGGTCTGGAATCGGTCCTTCCCCACAATCTTCCTTAGGGTCCGGTCACCTCTTCTCGTTGTACAGCGTTTTCTGCCACATTGTTTCCTTCCAACAGACTTCCCATTGAGGTGCCTTGATACAGCACTCTGGGAACAGCCTATTTGTTGAGAAATTTCTTTCTGGGTCTTACCCTCTTGCTTGAGGGTGTCAATGATGGCCTTCTTGACATCAGTCAGGTCGCTAGTCTTACCCATGATGGGGGTTTTGAGTAATGAACCAGGCAGGGAGTTTTTAAAAGCCTCAGGAATCTTTTGCATGTGTTTAGAGTTAATTAGTTGATTCAGAAGATTAGGGTAATAGGTCGTTTAGAGAACCTTTTCTTGATATGCTAATTTTTTGAGACAGGTTTTTTGGGTTATCAGGAGTTGTATGCCAAAATCATCAGTATTAAAACAATAAAAGACCTGACAAATTTCAGTTGGTGTGTAATGAATCTAAAATATATGAAAGTTTAATTGTAATCATTACATTATGGAAAATAATGAAATTTAGCACTATATGCTAATTTTTTGAGAAGGACCTGTATAGTAGTTATATTCCTGTACATACGGGCAGTATTATAGTAGTTATATTCTTGTATATAGGGAGCAGTATTATAGTAGTTATATTCTTGTACCTAGGGGGCAGTATTATAGTAGTTATATTCTTATACATAGGAGCAGTATTATGGTAGTTATATTCTTGTACATAGGAGCAGTATTATAGTAGTTATATTCTTGTACATAGGGGCAGTATTATAGTAGTTATATTCTTGTACATAGGAGCAGTATTATAGTAGTTATATTCTTGTACATAGGAGCAGTATTATAGTAGTTATATTCTTGTACATAGGAGCAGTATTATAGTAGTTATATTCTTGTACATAGGAGCAGTATTATAGTAGTTATATTCTTGTACATAGGAGCAGTATTATAGTAGTTATATTTTTGTACATAGGGGCAGTATTATGTTAGTTATATTCTTGTACATAGGAGCAGTATTATAGTAGTTATATTCTTGTACATAGGGGCAGTATTATAGTAGTTATATTCTTGTACATAGGGGCAGTGTTATAGTAGTTATATTCTTGTACATAGGGGCAGTATTATAGTAGTTATATTCTTGTACATAGGAGCAGTATTATAGTAGTTATATTCTTGTACATAGGGGCAGTATTATAGTAGTTATATTCTTGTACATAGGGGCAGTATTATAGTAGTTATATTCTTGTACATAGGAGCAGTATTATAGTAGTTATATTCTTGTACATAGGAGCAGTATTATAGTAGTTATATTTTTGTACATAGGGGCAGTATTATAGTAGTTATATTCTTGTACATAGGGGCAGTATTATAGTAGTTATATTCTTGTACATAGGGGCAGTGTTATAGTAGTTATATTCTTGTACATAGGAGCAGTATTATAGTAGTTATATTCTTGTACATAGGGGCAGTGTTGTAGTAGTAATATTCTTATACATAGGAGCAGTATTATAGCAGTTATATTCTTGTACATAGATGCAGTATTATATTTCCATTAACCACACAAGTATACTGTAGATGATAATCCTTACTATACATTTCCGAATAATAATTTCTATAATTCCTATAATAATTTTGTATATACAGTATATTCTGGAGCACTGGTGGACAAAGTCAGAAAAGGGCCCCTGTGCAAGAACAATACATGGGCCCTTTGCAGCCCAAGATCTCCGAAAAATGCAACATTGCACCTGCTTTGGAGGTATAAATGGGCCCCCTCACCTCTTGGGCCCTGTGCAGCTGCACAGGTTGCACCAATGATATGTCCGCCCCTGTTCTGGAGCATTGGATTCCCTATGGTCCCTACAAGTCTTTATACCCAGTCCCCACAATGATCCATCGTCAGACTCCTCTCCTCCGTGCCTCTGGTAACTTGTGCCATTTCTGCTTTTCGTAGTCTTTTTCTATAACTCATTACGACATCTTGAACAGTGTCCAAACATCAGTGGATATTTGAAGGGTTTGTAAATGACTCTCAGCAGCCGCTACCCGCGAAGTCAGAGATCGGCGTGGAAGCCTCGCTGCCTGTTAACCATATTTCCCTATAAAAGTGGTTTTATTACTTGCAGATTGCAGGAGCTGCCGATAATAGCATTGCCCTCTTCCTGTGTCAATTGATGCTTACACTGACACCGAGTGGTAACATGAAGATTATGGGTTTGCTGCTGCTCGAAATGTATTTTTAAGCCAGGGGTAGCATTCTGTAACCACTTTATTTTCCGAATTTGTTTTTTCTTCTTTTTATTTAAGGCAAATCAAATTACTAAATAGGGAAAGAAAATACATTTATGGAAATATACTATGTAATTTATAAATATATGTGCTGCATTGTATAATACATCACTAAACATGTCAGCCTCACATCAGCTGTATACAGTCACCAGCTGCTGCGCTCTACATAGGCAGCGATCAGGATGACAAAGCTCACTTCATTATGGGGAATATTTTTTAGTTCAGTCACTACCTATGCAGAGCGCAGCAGCAGCTGGTGACTAACTTTTGTGGGATACTCACTGCGCCACTCCAAGAGGAAGCAGCAATGGGTTTAAGGTTAAAATTTTACACACCCATATAGTCTGTGCCCCTCTAACCCCACCATACTCTAAACTACTGATCTTTATGCACTACACATAATATAATGTAGGCAATTTGCACTGTTATGTTTCGGTAGCTGAGGAGTGCAGGTAAAAAAGGCAATACACCAGAGCAGTTGGAATCTATGAGATTGCAGTACCCTGACTAACCACCACAACTAGAGGCAGCCGTGGAGCGTTCCTACGTTGGTCCTAGACGCCTCGTCACAGCCTGAGAAACTAACTACACCTAAAGATAGAAATAGGAAAGCTATCTGCCCCGGAGCAGAACCCCAAAGATAATAGAAAGCCCCCAAACATGTAATGGCGGTTAGACAAGATGAAATACTGACACAGAAAGAAAATAATATGAGCAAACGCTGGGGCCAAAACTAACTAAATAGAAAAGGATAGGAAGGGCACTTACTGCAATCCCAGAAAACCCTGAAAAGCACCAACTCTACTAATTTCAAAAACACCTGAGATCACACGACCTCTACCACCTAAATTAGTTCTCTGGTGTAACCAAAAACAAAACAGCAGCCACTGAAAAAACTGGAAAAAGCAAAAGTACAAACATCAGTGGCTGAACAAAACTGAGAGGGCAGAAGCCCCCGGAGGGGACCCTGAAGGCCCCCACAGAAGTGCAGGACAAAATGCAAAAATATAGCACAAACACAAAAGAAGAAAATGTCTTATCTGTTAGCAGGAGATGCAGACACGACACAGCAGGCTACAAGGGAAACAGGAATAAAGGATCCAGACCAGAACAATTGATCACCGGCAACCCTGATGGGAAGGTGACTCCCTTATATAAGACCAATCAGTAACACCTGATTCCCAGTCCTCACAATCTTCACTGGACAGACTAGCACCGCTTGTAACCACCAGAGGGAGCCTCTGCTCAGAACTCATCTCAAACCCATTCACAACAGTACCCCCCCTTGAGGAGGGGTCACCGAACCCTCATTTGAGCAACCAGGTCGGTCAGGATGAGTTCTATGATACGCTCGGATAAGTCTCCTAGCATGGATGTCCGAAGCAAACACCCAAGAATTGTCTTCCTGACCATAACCTCTCTATTTAACCAAATACTGGAGTTTCCGTCTAGAAAAACGAGAATCTAATATTTTCTCAACCACATACTCCAGATTGCCCTCAACCAAAACAGGGTCAGGAGGCACAGCAGCAGGAACCACTGGCTCAACAAACCTCTTCAACAAGGACTTGTGGAACACGTTATGGATCTTAAATGTCCCTGGAAGAAGCAAACGAAAAGAAACAGGATTAATAATCTCCATGGTCTTATAAGGTCCAATGAACCTAGGCTTAAATTTAGGAGATGCTACTCTCATAGGAATATTCTTTGAGGACAACCAGACCAAGTCCCCCACTTTAAACCGAGGACCATCAGTCCTATGCCGGTTAGCAAACCGCTGGGCCCTCTCCTGAGAGAGGGACAACCTCTCCACTACCTGGTCCCAAATCTGTTGCATACGCTCCACAACAGAGTCAACACCTGGACAGACAGAAGCCTCCGTCTGTCCTGAAGAAAATCGAGGGTGAAACCCAGAATTACAAAAAAATGGAGACATCAAAGTGGCAGAGCTAGCCCTATTATTAAGAGCAAACTCAGCCAAAGGCAAAAAAGAGACCCAGTCATCCTGATCAGCAGACACAAAGCATCTTAGATAAGTCTCCAATGTCTGGTTTGTTCTCTCAGTTTGACCATTAGTCTGAGGATGAAATGCCGAGGAGAAAGACAATTGAACACCCAGTTTAGAACAAAAAGTCCTCCAAAATCTGGAAACAAACTGGACTCCTCTGTCAGACACAATGTTCTCAGGAATGCCGTGTAAACGAACCACGTGCTGAAGGAACAACGGCACCAATTCAGAGGAGGAAGGCAACTTAGGTAATGGCACAAGATGTATCATTTTGGAAAACCTATCACAAATTACCCAGATGGTGGTCATTCTCTGAGAAACAGGAAGGTCGGAAATGAAATCCATAGAGATATGGGTCCATGGTCTCTTGGGCACAGGCAATGGCATCAACAAACCACTAGAGCGAGAGCAAGGCTTGGAGCGAGAGCAAGTCCCGCAGGACTGCACAAATTCCCTGACATCACGAGACAAGGTAGGCCACCAAAAGGACCGACTAACCAAGTCTCTGGTACCAAAAATTCCGGGATGCCCAGCCAATGCGGAACAATGAATCTCAGACATCACACTCTTTTTCCACTGGTCCGGGACAAACAATTTTCCAACAGGGCAGCGCTCGGGCCTATCCTCCTGACACCCCTCCAGAGCAAGTCTCAAATTGGGCGAGATGGCGGAAAGAACTACACCCTCTTTCAAAATAACATAAGGATCAGATAACCCAGGAGAATCCGCAAGGAAACTCCTCAAGAGGGCATCCGCCTTAACATTTTTAGTGCCAGAAAGAAAGGAAACCACAAAATTAAAACGTGTGAAAAACAAGGCCCACCTGGCCTGTCTAGGATTGAGTCGCTTGGCAGATTCCAGATAGACCAGATTCTTATGGTCCGTAAGGACCACCACCTGATGTTTGGCTCCCTCCAGCCAATGTCTCCACTCTTCAAAAGCCCACTTCATGGCCAATAACTCCCGATTACCCACGTCATAATTACGTTCAGTAGGAGAAAATTTTCGAGAGAAAAAGGCACAAGGGTTACTTTTAGAGGTCTCTGGATCTTTTTGGGACAAAACGGCACCTGCCCCAATTTCAGAGGCATCAACCTCCACCTGAAATGGCAGAGAAACATCAGGCTGCCGTAGAACAGGAGCAGAAGTGAATCTCTGCTTAAGTTCCTGAAATGCAGAGACTGCCTCAGGAGGCCAATTCACCACATCAGAACCCTTTCTGGTCAAATCAGTCAATGGTTTAACAATAACCGAGAAATTACCAATAAATTTACGATAAAAATTGGCAAAACCCAAAAATCTCTGAAGAGCCTTTAATGAAGTAGGTTGGACCCAATCACAGATGGCCTAAACCTTGACCGGGTCCATTTCAATAACAGATGGGGACAAAATGAATCCCAGAAATGAGATCCTCTGTACGCCAAAAAGACACTTTGATCCCTTCACATACAGAGCATTCTCTCTCAAAATCTGGAATACAGTTCGAACATGTTTCACATGAGATAGAAAGAAGGACTTGGCACTCAGTAGGGATGAATGATGAGAAAACTGTTAGTCGCTTGTGGTTTTTTCTTTTAATTTGCATCCATATGTGAACAACAGAGGAGTACACAATATATGAACGTTTTCGGCCGTAATACAACAGCCTTCTTCAGATAATATGTACAGAGATAACTGAAAAATTGAAAAAATAAAATTACAATCCATACATTATGTAAGAGAAAACAACAAAAATTGCAACAAAATGAACATAAGGAATATAAATATATACAAGAACAATGTGACTATTGATGATCAAGTAGAAAGTCTTTAGATAGCCTACTATCCAGAGGTGCTCAGTGAGGATATCTAGTATCGTAGAGGAACACATGTATATAACAAGATAACGGTAGACATCGGCCAAATATCAGAAGGTACAAAGGTGAGACTAGGAATATATAATATAAGACACCTGAAATGAGATAATAATAGATTAGTGAGACACTATAGTAAGATAATATAAGCGACCCAGAGAGTGACCCCACAAAAATTGGAGGAAGTAAGGACATAGAAGAATAATAGAAGAATAAGACAGGCAACAACAAAGGAGGAAAGACAAAGGATGAGTAAAAACAAACAAAAAGGACAAAAAAGAGAGGGTAAAGTGAAAAAAGAACACTATATCTAAAAAGAAAAATTGGAAAAAGATGGAAAATAATGGGCAATAAAAATAGAAAATTAGGGAAATACAAAAAAAGAAAGAAAAATACCTGAAGAAATAGTATAAATGGATGAAAGATCTGGCGCTGGTGGCACAATGTAGCCGTATCAAAGCGCTGTATAAGGATGCAAAAGAAGACTTCAAGAAATAGACGCCTGCTGAAAAATAAAAAATAAAAAATAAAATAAAAATAAAAGAAGGAGTGGAAAGAGGGATAGAAATAAAGAGTACATCTACCAAAAGGAAACTATATAGCAAAAATATATAGAGTGATTACCTAGTAGTGGGCCGCAATGTAAAGGGAAAACAGCGTTGAAAGCTACACCAGTAGCCAAAGGGGGGGCGCTGTAATAGGAGTAATAAGAAATTGTCAGGACCATAACAAAAGTGAAATGGCACAAGCGGCAAAGAAAAGAAGACCGGTGACAAAGATTGAGAGAACAGAGAAAATACCTGCAGCGGCGAGAAGGCATGCACGTGGGTCAGAGCCGGCAGTAGGACGCTGCAAGCGCCGTACTTCCGGGTTTAAAAACGCCTCTAATCATAGCGTCAAATGACGCAGGTGGAGGGTGGCGCATGCGCAGAAGGGACAGAGAAAAGGCGATCACCTGATCGTGAGACAAAAAGACGTAGTGAATTGTAGCGCCTGCGCAGAACGAATGAGAGGAGAAGAGAAAAGGAAAAAGCCCCAGTGGAAGGGTCTAGTATTGCGGTCAGAGGATGATAGGGCAGATAAAAAGGGATGGTGAATAAAGAGGGAGAGATACAAAGAGGAGAGATGGGACAATCTGGGGTGTATAAAGAGGGAAGGTAAATAAGAGGGAGAGATAAAAAGAGGAGAAATGGGATAATCTAGGGTATGAAAAAGAAGAAGGAAGGGAAGCGATGTATGACAAAAAAGCAAAATGGGAACAAAACAAAACAAAAGACAAGCGAGGGTAGGGAAAAAGGGAAAAAGAAGAAAAAGAGAAGACTGTGCAGCTATACAATACCATGGTGATGGAAAGGTGAGGGGCGTGAACATATCGAGGAATCAACGATTCTAGGAAAACAAAGGACATCAGATTAATATCATAGGAATGCCATGGATTATGATCAAACAATATAACAAACAGTCATATACCATAATAAATCAGAATAAATTAGAGAAAGGCAGCCACGTCATAATCCCTATTTAGGCCTTTAGGTTCCAAGGTTTGAAACGTGAAAATCCAAAAGGCTTCACGCTTTTTGAGTATTTTAACTCGATTTGTTCCTCTCCTGCTTACTCCAACTTGCTCTAAGACCTGAAATCTGAGTTGGGCAATGGTATGATTCGACTCTTTGAAATGGTGTGGAAGTGGAAGATGTGTCTTCTGACAACGTATATTAGATTTATGTTGCGACACTCTATCGCGAATCGGTTGTGTTGTCTCTCCAATGTAGGCTAAACCACAAGGGCATTTAATAAGATAAATGACAAAGGCGGACTCACAGGTAAAAAAACCTTTGATAGGGAAGCCCTGACCCGTGAGAGGATGATATGCCATAGGGCCCTTCTGTATATTGTTGCACTGTAGACAGTGCAAACAGGGGAAAGTGCCTTGTCGTTGAGTCCGTAAGAACGTTTGTCTAGGGACTGTCTGGCTTGACCCAATATCTGCTTTAACAAGCTTGTCGCGAAGATTATGGGGACGGCGAAAACATTGTAAGACTGGAGCTTGAAATTCAGGAATGTGAGGGTAACTGTTGGAAAGAATTTTCCAATGTTTCCTGATGGAAGATGAGACAAGATTTGAAAAAGGGTGGTAGGTGGTCACAAAGGGAACCCTTTTAATATTAGAACGTCCAGAATCTATGGGTCGATGCTGTTTAGCCTTGTTAAGTACAGAGGGGGGTAGCCCCTGTGAAGGAATTTAGTCTCCATTTCCTGTATCCTATCCTCCCTAACCATGGAGTCAGAGACAATTCTCTTGACTCTACCAAACTGTGAGATTGGTATAGAATTTTTCATGGTGGGAGGATGACAACTACTGAAGTGTAGAAGGCTGTTCCTATCAGTCGGTTTTTGGTACAGGTCAATAGACAATTGCCCATCATGGTTCTTGTTAATCAGAGTATCGAGGAAATTAATGGTATTAGCATTGAACTGCAAGGTGAATTTGAGTTCAGGCCAAATATTGTTCAAATGTTCGTTAAATAGAATAAGGGAATCGATGGGACCATCCCATATACAGAAAACATCATCTATATATCTGCGCCATAGAATTGAGTGTTTTTGAAACAGAGGATGGTTATAGATAAAGTCATCCTCAAAAATGGCCATGTATGCGTTGGCATAAGGAGGCGCCATGTTGGAACCCATGGCGGTCCCCTGTTGATGTACATAATATGTGTCCTCAAAGAGAAAATAATTTTCCTTGAGGACAAGTTCAAGGAGGTCAGCGCAAAGATGACGGATGTTGTAATTGATATTATGCTGCTGTAAGAGTCTATCCACTGCACTCATACCTTTGATATGTGTAATGGATGTATATAGACTGCATACATCCCATGTAACGAGTATAGCAGAATCAGGTAGTGGACCCAAAGAACCTATGAGTTGTAAAAACTCATTGGTATCTAGCACAAACGATTTAGTGAGTTTCACTAGAGGAGTGAGCAATTTTTCCAGTACAATAGCCAATGGTGAAAGAACAGAATCTGTGAGGGCAACAATTGGGCGACCTGGTGGTTTAAATAAATTTTTATGGATTTTCGGCAATATATAAAAAACTGGCGTGATCGGGTCTTTTTTTTGTGAGAAAATCCTTCAATTTTTTATCTATCGTATTGTTGTGAAAATGACGGTCTATGATAGGGCTAATCTTAGACCTGATGGTATTCAGAGGATTACTGGGAATCATCTTATAAACCTCTCTATCACCAAGTTGACTACGGACTTCAGCCATGTAGTCAATGTGGTTCATGACCACAATGGCGCCCCCTTTGTCCGCTGGTTTAATAATGAGACTTTTGTCAGATGCAAGACTGTCTAAAGCTGATCTTTCTGCTGGTGAGAGGTTGCTAGGAGCATGGAATTTCCCCAAATTAATATTGTGTATAGATTTACTGATATCTCTATCAACAAGACTAATGAAAGTCTCGACTGGAGGATTAACTTTAGGTGGCATGAATGTACTGGAGAGTCTCAACCCCAGACCCTGTAAATCAAGTAAAGCGGAACCAGAGGTGGAAACCGGTGGATCTGGAATCTGAGAGGCAAAATGTGCCCGAAGGCGTACATTACGAAAAAATCTGTTAATGTCCATATTAAGTTCAAATGTATTGAACTTATAAGTGGGGCAAAAGGACAAACCCTTTTGTAGTGCTGAGAGTTGATGGACGTCCAGATTTTTGGAGGAAATGTTGACGACTAGGGGGGGAGTGTCGTTACCTGTGACCTTGTCGTCATGTGGTTTCGGTTGTCCCCTGCGGCACTGCCCCCCCCGTCTCGTCTGTCTCTTGTGTGGCCCCGTCGATTGCCTAAAAAAGAGGAAGAGAAATTGGAAGTAGTAGAGCTTGATGTGCCTGGCCTGCTGTCTGCCGATCCAGAAGAACTGTGAGAATTTTGCCGTCTGAATGGCCGGAGTGTATCCCTCCACTGATAAACACGGTTCTGGAGGTAGTCCTCCGTGTCCCTGATAAATTTGGTTCTCTTCCTCTTTTCTACGTCCAGCCGATAGGTGTTTAGAAGGTCCTGGTTCTTCTTTTTCAGTTCCTGAAAAGATTCTTGGGACATGGTGCTCCCTAATTGTGTCTCGATGGCGGTAATTTGTGCCTTGGTAGATTCCAAGCTCTTCTGCAGATGGGACACAGTGAGTGTCATTAGGTCGAATGAACATTTGTTCAATATTTGTTCAAACCTGGTGCAGTATTCTCTGTCTTCTTTGAAAAAGGTTGGTTGTAGTGGGACCCTAAGTCCCCTAGGAATCCTATGTACCTTCAGGTATTCGGCCAATGTAATAATATGCAATTCAGAATTTACAGCTTTCCTTGTTTCGCGTTCAAAATCGCGATTTTTTATCTCCTGAGTGGGTACCTGTAGGAAGTCACTAGAAGCAGTAACCCTGGATAGAATATCAGCTGTTTCAGAGTCATTAAAGAAAAAAGTCTCGCTAGACATGATCAATGGTGCTCATGTATGGAGGAATCAAATAACATAAATAAACATGGCACTCAAAGCATGTAATACGGATATCGGTGCCCAAGTAGGGTCTCCAGCCCAAATAACATAGAAAGAAGGACTTGGCACTCAGTAGGGATGAATGATGAGAAAACTGTTAGTCGCTTGTGGTTTTTTCTTTTAATTTGCATCCATATGTGAACAACAGAGGAGTACACAATATATGAACGTTTTCGGCCGTAATACAACAGCCTTCTTCAGATAATATGTACAGAGATAACTGAAAAATTGAAAAAATAAAATTACAATCCATACATTATGTAAGAGAAAACAACAAAAATTGCAACAAAATGAACATAAGGAATATAAATATATACAAGAACAATGTGACTATTGATGATCAAGTAGAAAGTCTTTAGATAGCCTACTATCCAGAGGTGCTCAGTGAGGATATCTAGTATCGTAGAGGAACACATGTATATAACAAGATAACGGTAGACATCGGCCAAATATCAGAAGGTACAAAGGTGAGACTAGGAATATATAATATAAGACACCTGAAATGAGATAATAATAGATTAGTGAGACACTATAGTAAGATAATATAAGCGACCCAGAGAGTGACCCCACAAAAATTGGAGGAAGTAAGGACATAGAAGAATAATAGAAGAATAAGACAGGCAACAACAAAGGAGGAAAGACAAAGGATGAGTAAAAACAAACAAAAAGGACAAAAAAGAGAGGGTAAAGTGAAAAAAGAACACTATATCTAAAAAGAAAAATTGGAAAAAGATGGAAAATAATGGGCAATAAAAATAGAAAATTAGGGAAATACAAAAAAAGAAAGAAAAATACCTGAAGAAATAGTATAAATGGATGAAAGATCTGGCGCTGGTGGCACAATGTAGCCGTATCAAAGCGCTGTATAAGGATGCAAAAGAAGACTTCAAGAAATAGACGCCTGCTGAAAAATAAAAAATAAAAATAAAAATAAAAATAAAAGAAGGAGTGGAAAGAGGGATAGAAATAAAGAGTACATCTACCAAAAGGAAACTATATAGCAAAAATATATAGAGTGATTACCTAGTAGTGGGCCGCAATGTAAAGGGAAAACAGCGTTGAAAGCTACACCAGTAGCCAAAGGGGGGGCGCTGTAATAGGAGTAATAAGAAATTGTCAGGACCATAACAAAAGTGAAATGGCACAAGCGGCAAAGAAAAGAAGACCGGTGACAAAGATTGAGAGAACAGAGAAAATACCTGCAGCGGCGAGAAGGCATGCACGTGGGTCAGAGCCGGCAGTAGGACGCTGCAAGCGCCGTACTTCCGGGTTTAAAAACGCCTCTAATCATAGCGTCAAATGACGCAGGTGGAGGGTGGCGCATGCGCAGAAGGGACAGAGAAAAGGCGATCACCTGATCGTGAGACAAAAAGACGTAGTGAATTGTAGCGCCTGCGCAGAACGAATGAGAGGAGAAGAGAAAAGGAAAAAGCCCCAGTGGAAGGGTCTAGTATTGCGGTCAGAGGATGATAGGGCAGATAAAAAGGGATGGTGAATAAAGAGGAGAGATACAAAGAGGAGAGATGGGACAATCTGGGGTGTATAAAGAGGGAAGGTAAATAAGAGGGAGAGATAAAAAGAGGAGAAATGGGATAATCTAGGGTATGAAAAAGAAGAAGGAAGGGGAAGCGATGTATGACAAAAAAGCAAAATGGGAACAAAACAAAACAAAAGACAAGCGAGGGTAGGGAAAAAGGGAAAAAGAAGAAAAAGAGAAGACTGTGCAGCTATACAATACCATGGTGATGGAAAGGTGAGGGGCGTGAACATATCGAGGAATCAACGATTCTAGGAAAGCAAAGGACATCAGATTAATATCATAGGAATGCCATGGATTATGATCAAACAATATAACAAACAGTCATATACCATAATAAATCAGAATAAATTAGAGAAAGGCAGCCACGTCATAATCCCTATTTAGGCCTTTAGGTTCCAAGGTTTGAAACGTGAAAATCCAAAAGGCTTCACGCTTTTTGAGTATTTTAACTCGATTTGTTCCTCTCCTGCTTACCCCAACTTGCTCTAAGACCTGAAATCTGAGTTGGGCAATGGTATGATTCAACTCTTTGAAATGGTGTGGAAGTGGAAGATGTGTCTTCTGACAACGTATATTAGATTTATGTTGCGACACTCTATCGCGAATCGGTTGTGTTGTCTCTCCAATGTAGGCTAAACCACAAGGGCATTTAATAAGATAAATGACAAAGGCGGACTCACAGGTAAAAAAACCTTTGATAGGGAAGCCCTGACCCGTGAGAGGATGATATGCCATAGGGCCCTTCTGTATATTGTTGCACTGTAGACAGTGCAAACAGGGGAAAGTGCCTTGTCGTTGAGTCCGTAAGAACGTTTGTCTAGGGACTGTCTGGCTTGACCCAATATCTGCTTTAACAAGCTTGTCCCGAAGATTATGGGGACGGCGAAAACATTGTAAGACTGGAGCTTGAAATTCAGGAATGTGAGGGTAACTGTTGGAAAGAATTTTCCAATGTTTCCTGATGGAAGATGAGACAAGATTTGAAAAAGGGTGGTAGGTGGTCACAAAGGGAACCCTTTTAATATTAGAACGTCCAGAATCTATGGGTCGATGCTGTTTAGCCTTGTTAAGTACAGAGGGGGGTAGCCCCTGTGAAGGAATTTAGTCTCCATTTCCTGTATCCTATCCTCCCTAACCATGGAGTCAGAGACAATTCTCTTGACTCTACCAAACTGTGAGATTGGTATAGAATTTTTCATGGTGGGAGGATGACAACTACTGAAGTGTAGAAGGCTGTTCCTATCAGTCGGTTTTTGGTACAGGTCAATAGACAATTGCCCATCATGGTTCTTGTTAATCAGAGTATCGAGGAAATTAATGGTATTAGCATTGAACTGCAAGGTGAATTTGAGTTCAGGCCAAATATTGTTCAAATGTTCGTTAAATAGAATAAGGGAATCGATGGGACCATCCCATATACAGAAAACATCATCTATATATCTGCGCCATAGAATTGAGTGTTTTTGAAACAGAGGATGGTTATAGATAAAGTCATCCTCAAAAATGGCCATGTATGCGTTGGCATAAGGAGGCGCCATGTTGG
This sequence comes from Oophaga sylvatica, assembly GCA_033576555.1. Taxonomy (NCBI): domain Eukaryota; kingdom Metazoa; phylum Chordata; class Amphibia; order Anura; family Dendrobatidae; genus Oophaga; species Oophaga sylvatica. Next base: position 12,610,275 of record JARQOD010000002.1, read on the forward strand.
AACCCATGGCGGTCCCCTGTTGTTGTACATAATATGTGTCCTCAAAGAGAAAATAATTTTCCTTGAGGACAAGTTCAAGGAGGTCAGCGCAAAGATGACGGATGTTGTAATTGATATTATGCTGCTGTAAGAGTCTATCCACTGCACTCATACCTTTGATATGTGTAATGGATGTATATAGACTGCATACATCCCATGTAACGAGTATAGCAGAATCAGGTAGTGGACCCAAAGAACCTATGAGTTGTAAAAACTCATTGGTATCTAGCACAAACGATTTAGTGAGTTTCACTAGAGGAGTGACCAATTTTTCCAGTACAATAGCCAATGGTGAAAGAACAGAATCTGTGAGGGCAACAATTGGGCGACCTGGTGGTTTAAATAAATTTTTATGGATTTTCGGCAATATATAAAAAAACTGGCGTGATCGGGTCTTTTTTTGTGAGAAAATCCTTCAATTTTTTATCTATCGTATTGTTGTGAAAATGACGGTCTATGATAGGGCTAATCTTAGACCTGATGGTATTCAGAGGATTACTGGGAATCATCTTATAAACCTCTCTATCACCAAGTTGACTACGGACTTCAGCCATGTAGTCAATGTGGTTCATGACCACAATGGCGCCCCCTTTGTCCGCTGGTTTAATAATGAGACTTTTGTCAGATGCAAGACTGTCTAAAGCTGATCTTTCTGCTGGTGAGAGGTTGCTAGGAGCATGGAATTTCCCCAAATTAATATTGTGTATAGATTTACTGATATCTCTATCAACAAGACTAATGAAAGTCTCGACTGGAGGATTAACTTTAGGTGGCATGAATGTACTGGAGAGTCTCAACCCCAGACCCTGTAAATCAAGTAAAGCGGAACCAGAGGTGGAAACCGGTGGATCTGGAATCTGGGAGGCAAAATGGGCCCGAGGGCGTACATTACGAAAAAATCTGTTAATGTCCATATTAAGTTCAAATGTATTGAACTTATAAGTGGGGCAAAAGGACAAACCCTTTTGTAGTGCTGAGAGTTGATGGACGTCCAGATTTTTGGAGGAAATGTTGACGACTAGGGGGGAGTGTCGTTACCTGTGACCTTGTCGTCATGTGGTTTCGGTTGTCCCCTGCGGCACTGCCCCCCCCGTCTCGTCTGTCTCTTGTGCGGCCCCGTCGATTGTCTTATATTATATATTCCTAGTCTCACCTTTGTACCTTCTGATATTTGGCCGATGTCTACCGTTATCTTGTTATATACATGTGTTCCTCTACGATACTAGATATCCTCACTGAGCACCTCTGGATAGTAGGCTATCTAAAGACTTTCTACTTGATCATCAATAGTCACATTGTTCTTGTATATATTTATATTCCTTATGTTCATTTTGTTGCAATTTTTGTTGTTTTCTCTTACATAATGTATGGATTGTAATTTTATTTTTTCAATTATTCAGTTATCTCTGTACATATTATCTGAAGAAGGCTGTTGTATTACGGCCGAAAACGTTCATATATTGTGTACTCCTCTGTTGTTCACATATGGATGCAAATTAAAAGAAAAAACCACAAGCGACTAACAGTTTTCTCATCATTCATCCCTACTGAGTGCCAAGTCCTTCTTTCTATGTTATTTGGGCTGGAGACACTACTTGGGCACCGATATCCGTATTACATGCTTTGAGTGCCATGTTTATTTATGTTATGTTTCACATGAGAGTCCCAGTCATTCGAAAAAATCAAGATATCATCCAAATAAACAATCAGAAATTTGTCCACAAAATCCCTGAAAATGTCATTCATGAAGGACTGGAAGACGGAAGGAGCATTAGTGAGCCCAAAGGGCATCACCAGGTACTCAAAATGCCCTTCAGGGGTATTGAATGCCGTCTTCCATTCATCCCCGTGCTTAATGCGAATAAGGTTATACGCCCCCCTGAGGTCAAGCTTGGTAAACCAAGTAGCGTTTTTCACCCTGGAAAACAGGTCAGAAATCAAGGGTAACGGGTATTGATATTTCACAGTAATATTGTTCAAGAGACGATAATCAATACACGGCCTTAATGAACCATCCTTTTTGGCCACAAAGAAAAAACCGGCACCTAAGGGTGAAGAGGATGGTCTGATATGACCCTTCTCCAATGATTCCTTGATATAAGACCGCATAGCGTCATGTTCAGGTACAGACAAGTTAAAAAGGCGACCTTTAGGGAATTTACTACCCGGCACTAATTCAATAGCGCAGTCATAGCTCCTATGGGGAGGCAAGGATGCAGATTTACTTTCGCTAAACACATCAGAAAAATCAATCAAAAAGTCAGGAACATCCTGAGCCTGGGGGAAGGCAGAAAAAACAGGAGTGTTGGCATTAACACATTGGCAGCCCCAACTGGTCACAGACACAGATTTCCAATCCAAAACAGGATTATGAGACTGTAACCAAGGAAAACCCAGCACGATAATGTCATGCAGATTATACAGAACCAAAAATTTGCAGCACTCCTGGTGATCAGGTTCAACCCTCATTATCACCTGAGTAGAAAACTGGGGTTTATTCTCAGCCAAAGGGTAGAATCGATCCCCAGTAGGGGAATAGACTTCTGTAGGGGTATCAAGGGAAATCCACAACGTTTAGCAAAATCATAATCCATCAGGTTAATAGCTGCTCCAGAATCAACGAAAGCCTGAGCAGAAAATGAGGACAGAGAGCATATCAGAGTGACAGTTAATAAAAACTTAGTCTGAACACTACCCAAGACAACTGAGCGTGCAAAACGTCTTCCCCGCTTAGGGCAGACTGAAATAGCATGAGAGGCATCACCACAGTAGAAACATAACCCATTGCGCTTTCGAAACTCATGACGCTGTGCCCCAGACACCACTCTATCACACTGCATGGGTTCAGAAGCTGGTTCACAAGGCAACACCACTCCACGCATACTTCTCCGCTCACGCAAACGTCTGTCAATTTGAATCGCTAATGACATAGAATCATTGAGACCAGAGGGGACAGGGAATCCCACCATAACATCCTTTACATTATCAGACAGACCCTTCCGGAAAAGGGCCGCCAAAGCGTCGTCATTCCATTTGGTCAGGACTGCCCACCTACGGAATCTCTGACAGTATAACTCAGCGTCATCAAGCCCCTGATTTAATGCCAACAAGGCTTTTTCAGCTTGATCAGTGACATTAGGCTCATCGTACAATAACCCCAAGGCCTGAAAAAACGCATCAACATCACTCAAAACAGGATCCCCAGGTATCAGGGAAAAAGCCCAATCCTGAGGATCGCCGCGCAGGAGAGAGATGATAATTTGAACCTGCTGCGCTGCGTTCCCTGAGGACTTAGATTTTAAGGCAAAAAACAATTTACAATTATTTTTGAAATTCTGAAACTTACCTCGATCCCCTAAAAACAAATCTGGCATGGGAATCCTAGGTTCCACAACAGGCAACCTAGCAAGATATGCAGCAATACTCTGAACCTCAGTGGCAAGCTGATCCACACGGCCAGACAACTGTGCAAACTCCATTGAGAGAAAAGATCCTCCCCAGCACCCAGAGATACAGAGGGAAAAAAAAAAAAAAAAAATGCAACAAACAGAAAAATATCTCTGACAACCTTTTTTCTTTCACAATATTTTTTCCCTTCTGTGAGTACCATACAATTTTCAATTTTTAGGCCGGTGATACTGTTATGTTTCGGTAGCTGAGGAGTGCAGGTAAAAAAGGCAATACACCAGAGCAGTTTGGAATCTATGAGATTGCAGTACCCTGACTAACCACCACAACTAGAGGCAGCCGTGGAGCGTTCCTACGTTGGTCCTAGACGCCTCGTCACAGCCTGAGAAACTAACTACACCTAAAGATAGAAATAGGAAAGCTATCTGCCCCGGAGCAGATCCCCAAAGATAATAGAAAGCCCCCAAACATGTAATGGCGGTTAGACAAGATGAAATACTGACACAGAAAGAAAATAGTATGAGCAAACGCTGGGGCCCAAACTAACTAAATACAAAAGGATTGGAAGGGTACTTACTGCAATCCCAGAAAACCCTGAAAGGCACCAACTCTACTAATTTCAAAAACACCTGAGATCACACGACCTCTTCCACCTAAATTAGTTCTCTGGTGTAACCAAAAACAAAACAGCAGCCACTGAAAAAACTGGAAAAAGCAAAAGTACAAACATCAGTGGCTGAACAAAACTGAGAGGGCAGAAGCCCCCGGAGGGGACCCTGAAGGCCCCCACAGAAGTGCAGGACAAAATGCAAAAATATAGCACAAACACAAAAGAAGAAAATGTCTTATCTGTTAGCAGGAGATGCAGACACGACAGAGCAGGCTACAAGGGAAACTGGAATAAAGGATCCAGACCAGAACAATTGATCACCGGCAACCCTGATGGGAAGGTGACTCCCTTATATAAGACCAATCAGTAACACCTGTTTCCCAGTCCTCACAATCTTCACTGGACAGACTAGCACCGCTTGTAACCACCAGAGGGAGCCTCTGCTCAGAACTCATCTCAAACCCATTCACAACATTGCACATTTAAAAAGGATCTGTCAGCTCTCCTGTGTTGTGTAGTATACAGAGGATCTGTCAGCTCTCCTGTGTTGTGTAGTATATAGAGGATCTGTCAGCTCTCCTGTGTGGTGTAGTATACAGAGGATCTGTCAGCTCTCCTGTGTTGTGTAGTATATAGAGGATCTGTCAGCTCTCCTGTGTGGTGTAGTATATGGGGGATCTGTCAGCTCTCCTGTGTGGTGTAGTATATAGAGGATCTGTCAGCTCTCCTGTGTGGTGCAGTATATAGAGGATCTGTCAGCTCTCCTGTGTGGTGTAGTATATAGAGGATCTGTCAGCTGTCCTGTGTGGTGTAGTATATGGGGGATCTGTCAGCTCTCCTGTGTGGTGTAGTATATAGAGGATCTGTCAGCTCTCCTGTGTGGTGTAGTATATAGAGGATCTGTCACCTGTGTGGTGTAGTATATAGATGTAAGTTCTGTGGTTCATTTGGGTTGTAGTTATTAGTTGTAGTTCATGGTTGTAGTCTATGATTGTGTCAGTATTGGGATTTAGTCTCCGTTCTGGTGTAGTATATAGAGGATCTGTCAGCTCTCCTGTCGTTAGGTGTAGTTTGAGTTGTAGTTTAGGGTTGTGCAGCTTTGTGTTGTCAGTATTGAGGTATGTCAGCTCTACGTGTGTGCTAGTATTGGGTCTGTGTTTGGTGTGTAGTTTAAGGTCTGTAGTCTCTATGTGTGGTGTTGTATATATAAAGGGTCTGTCAGCTCTCCTGTGGTGTAGTATATAGAGGATCTGTCTCTCTCTGTGTGTTAAGGATCTTAGCTCTCCATGTGGTCGTGTTGGGTTGTCAGCTCTGAGGATTGTATATAGGTCTGTCGTTATTGTGGTTGTATAGATGTGTTCAGCTCTCCTGTGGTGTATATAGGTGATCTCAGTTCTGTGTGTGTAGTATGTGGATTGTCAGCTATCCTGTGATGTAGTTATAGGTCTGTCAGCTCTCCTTGTTGTAGATATAGAGATCTGTCGCTTCTGTGTGTGTAGTATATAAGGTATCTGTCAGCTCTCCTGTGTGTGTTAGTATATAGAGGATTGTCAGCTCTCCTGTGTGGTGGTATATATGGGATCTGTCAGCTCTCCTGTGTGGTGTAGTATATAGAGGATCTGTCAGCTCTCCTGTGTGTTAGTATATAGAGATCTGTCAGCTCTCCTGTGTGAGTATATAGAGATCGTCAGCTTCTGTGTGGTTATATATAGAGATCTGTCACTCCTGTGTGTGAGTATATAGAGGACTGTCGCTCTCCTGTGTGGTATATATAGAGATCTGTCAGCTCTCGTGTGTGAGTATATAGAGGATTCAGCTCTCCTGTGTGTGTATATATAGAGATCTGCAGCTCTCGTGTGTGTAGTATATAAGGATCTGTAGCTCTCTTTGTGTAGTATATAGAGATTGTCGCTCTCCTGTGTGGTGAGTAATAGAGGATCTGTAGCTCTCCTGTGGGTGAAAAGATCTGTCGCTCTCGTGTGTATTATGGGATCTCAGCTTCCGGGGTAATGGGATTGCAGCTCCTGTGTAATAGAGTGGCTCTCGGTGTGTAGTAAGGTGTAGCGTTGAATAAGAGACGTCAGTCTTTTAGAGATTGCTCTCGTTGGATATAAGTCTTTCTCGTGTGTTTTAAGAGTTTGGGTTAGTATAGAGATTGTATCGTGTTATATGGGTCGACTTCTGTGAGATAAGATTAGCTCTGTTGAGAAAAGATTGTATCTGTGGGTAAAGAGATCACCGTGTTTTAATATTTAGTCTTGGAGATATGAATTCACTCGTGATATAGAGATCTGTCACTTCGTGGATATAAGGAGCGCTTCTTGTTATGATTGTCGTTCTTTGTTAGAGGACTTCGTCTCCTGTGGTAGTAGAGCGTCGTGTGAGATAAGAGACGGCTTCCGTGTGTTATATAGAGTCTGTCAGCTCGTGTGGTATTAAGAGATTGTTCCCTGTGTGTAGAGAGATGCCTTCCTTGGTATAAGAGTTCACTCCTGGTGTGTTAATGACTGTCAGCTCCTGTGTGTATAAGATTGCAGTCGGTGATATGAGATGGTCTTTTGGTATAGAGGCAGCTCTCCTGTGTGGTGTAGTATATAGAGGATCTGTCAGCTCTCCTGTGTGGTGTCAGTATATAGAGGATCTGTCAGCTCTCCTGTGTGGTGTAGTATATAGAGGATCTGTCAGCTCTCCTGTGTGGTGTAGTATATAGAGGATCTGTCAGCTCTCCTGTGTGGTGTAGTATATAGAGGATCTGTCAGCTCTCCTGTGTGGTGTAGTATATAGAGGATCTGTCAGCTCTCCTGTGTGGTGTAGTATATAGAGGATCTGTCAGCTCTCCTGTGTGGTGTAGTATATAGAGGATCTGTCAGCTCTCCTGTGTGGTGTAGTATATAGAGGATCTGTCAGCTCTCCTGTGTGGTGTAGTATATAGAGGATCTGTCAGCTCTCCTGTGTGGTGTAGTATATAGAGGATCTGTCAGCTCTCCTGTGTGGTATAGTATATAGAGGATCTGTCAGCTCTCCTGTGTGGTGCAGTATATAGAGGATCTGTCATCTCTCCTGTGTGGTGTAGTATATAGAGGATCTGTCAGCTCTCCTGTGTGGTGCAGTATATAGAGGATCTGTCAGCTCTCCTGTGTGGTGTAGTATATAGAGGATCTGTCAGCTCTCCTGTGTGGTGTAGTATATAGAGGATCTGTCAGCTCTCCTGTGTGGTGTAGTATATAGAGGATCTGTCAGCTCTCCTGTGTGGTGTACTATATAGAGGATCTGTCAGCTCTCCTGTGTGGTTTAGTATATAGAGGTGTAGAGAATAAAGGGGATGCTCACTTAGTGTAACGGTGCTCAGGAGAAAAGTGTCTAGTAGTTCCAAAATAAACTCCGGCACACAATAAATGATGATATTTCAAAAAAGGATCAGTCTTTATTTTAGACAATTACAGCTCATTTAATGAAAATTCCGGGAAATATATCATGAAAACAGGTACATTATAACTTTCTTCGACGTTTCGGCATAATATGCCTTTTTCAAGAAGTACCTTTTTTAGAAAAAATAAAAAATTCAAAAAGATTATAAGAAAAAAATAATAATAATTCATGCATATATATACACATATAACAAAAGGGTTCGACATATATCAATATAAATGAATCTAGGAATGAGCCATAAAGTGAAGTATGTACCTAGGCACATATAATTGGAGCACAAAATCCACATGTTGTTGCAATTAACTAGTAACAGAAAAGAAAAAAAGGAAAAACTTCAACAGCGTAATTTACGTAATTTTTTATGTACTTAGGAAGAGACAATGAAAATTGATGTAAACTGAGAAAAAAGAAAAATAAGATATACTCATATGCACCCACATATTCATATAGCTGTATGTGTTTAAATAAGGATCAGATATACAAAGATAATCCAATGAAAAAATGAAAAAATGACCAATATATGCCTCTTAATGCAGTGCAAGACATGACGCCAGTAATCCAGCTATAGCAGGGATATTTATAGAAAAGCAGGTACTTATGCTGCACAGATAAGGACTACAGAGAGGAGAAACCTCTGAAAAAGGATTCAGAGACTAAATGCCAACACACATACCTTATGGGAACCAAACAAGAACAGCATCCGGCGGCTTGCGATATGGTAGTGAGCTACTGTGCTATAGCTAGCGTGCTTTTTATGCAAGTGTCCGAGAAACGCCATACCGGAGAACTTCCGGGTTAGGCTAGAAAGGTGAAGTGAGTAGTGCGCATGTGCAGGGAGCGGACAATACCGAAGGAGAGCCGAACAAGGTCGAGTTTGGAGAGATGGAGTGCGCATGTCCAAGACAGAATCAGGGCATAGGATCGGTGCCGACGTGCTGCAACAAGCGGAGACAAATGGTTAATCATAGAAAATAAAAATAAAGATAAAAATATTTAAAGACACAAGATAAGTAACAGCTCAAGATATAGGGTTTAAATAACCCTGTTTAAACTGCAATAATAATGTAAATAATATTTTTTAGGAATATAGTAATATAATATTACATAACAATACATTCAAATGGTCTGTCATGTATATACGTTTACTTGTTATATACTCAATTAGCGATAATCTACAGCAGTAAAATAGCTAAAAAATGACAAAAATAAAAATAAAAATAAAAATAAAATAAATGTTCATATGGACCAGAATGTCATGTACAACGAACACAGACATAATACAGGATCAAAACTAGTTCATCAAAAAATTTTTTTGTTAACATGTCACAAAGGGGATATTTGAAAATGTATCCATTAGTAAGAAAGCTCGTATTCTCTATTAAGACCATATGGTGTGAGTGTTCTCAGCGTATGGATCCAATAGGATTCTCGTTCCCTCAATGCTTTGATTCTATCGCCACCCCTCCTTGCCCTTGGGACATGGTCAATGATCTGATATTTCAACTGGGCAATCGTATGTCTATTCTCTAAGAAATGGGCAGGGATAGGTAGAAGGGTACGCCACACCGAATAGTGGATTTATGTTGGGAGATCCGGTCCCGGATATGCTGGGTAGTTTCCCCAACATATCCGAGACCACAGGGGCACTTAATCAAGTACACAACAAATGATGAGTCACAAGTGTAGTGGCCCTTGATGGGAAATCTCCGACCTGTCCTAGGATGCGTAAAGCTATCTCCTTTGGTGATATTTGAGCACTGGAGACATCCCAGGCATGGAAAAGTCCCCAATCGGGGAGTGTGTAATACACTTTGTATCTGCCCCATCTTCAGTGTCCCAATATCCGCTCTGACTACATAGTCCCTAATGTTGTTGGATTTCTTATAACAAAACAGAGGTTTATTTTTAAATTCAGAAATATCAGGGTACGCTGTTTGCAAAATATTCCAATGTTTTAGAATACATTGATGGATTCCATGTTTGAAAGGATGAAAGACATTGACGAATGGTATCCTCTGGCTACTACTATTGGAGATATGTCGTGAGTCAATATTTCTGCAAGATTCCCTCAGAATTCTATCAGGATATCCACGTTCTCGAAATTTTTGGTCCATGTCTTCATGCCTCTTACGTCTAGTATCAGGGTCTGACACAATCTTACTGACCCTATCATGCTGGGATATAGGCAATGACCTTTTTATATGTGTTGGGTGACTGCTGCTGTATAGCAGAAGACTATTTTTGTCTGTTGACTTAGTATATAAATCAGTGCTAATATAACCATCTTCAGACACCCTGACCATGGTATCCAGGAAATTGATATTGTGATGATCATACTGTATAGAAAATGTAATATCAGAGATGCTGGCATTTAAATCCGCGTGGAATTCAAGTAGAGAGTCAACATCACCCTACAGATGACGAAAACATCGTCAATGTAGCGTCTCCAGTAGAGTACATTATTCTTAAAGTATGGGTGAGGATATACAAATGTTCTTTCAAAAAAATCCATGTAAATATTTGCATATGGCGGCGCCATATTGGACCCCATAGCAGTGCCTTTCTTTTGAATGTAAAATTGATCGCCAAACAGAAAAAAATTCTTCGTAAGAATCAAAGTCAGGATGTCTTCACAAAACTGAATTTGAGCCTCGTTATAAGATGTATGGTCTCTAAGGAAGGTAGTGGTAGAACGAATGCCATCAGTGTGATCAATACTTGTATACAGGCTATTAACGTCCATGGTCACTAGAAGTGAACCTACTGGAAGAATGCCTAGATCTTTAAGGGTGTCCAAGAAATGTGTGGTATCCCTAAGATAAGACCTCATTAAAGGAATAAGAGGTGAAAGGATTTTTTCTAATGTCATAGCAAGGGGAGACAAGATAGAATTGGTGGATGCTACAATAGGTCTACCTGGTGGTCGAAGTAAATTTTTTATGTACTTTAGGGAGAGTGTAAAAAACTGGAATCACAGGACATCTATTGACCAGAAATTTACTTAACCTTTCATCAATGATCTGTGTCCGTTCATAATTAGTGACTAAGTTTAGAATTAATTTCTCAATCTCAAAGGTAGGATTGATTGCAACCGGCATATAGGTATTAGTGTCACTTAATTGTGAAAGGATTTCTTCCATATAGTACGCCTTATCCAGGACGACTATAGCACCCCCTTATCAGCAGGTTTTATTATCAGATTCTTGTTATCTCTTAACGAGAGTAAGGATCTATATTCGTCATTATTAAGATTATTCTTAATCTTAAAATGTCCGTTACCAATGGATTCTACATATGAGGATACATCTCTCTTAACCAGTCCAATATAGGTTTCAACGGGGTGATACGTTCTTGGAGGTTGAAATGTACTTGGTATCTTAAGACCTAATGTCCTTAGAGAGAACAGCGATTTAGATATAGACATATCAGGTAGGGAGTCCTGTTGTTGAGAGGAGAAATGGGCTTTCAGTCTTATATTCCTAAAAAAATGATGTAGTTCTTTATCCACCTGGAAGGTGTCAAAATGCGGGACCGGACAAAAGGATAAGCCCTTTTCTAACACCTTAATTTCCGACGGGGAAAGAATGGTTGATGAGATGTTATAGACAAGGTTCGTGGAGGTACTCCTACCTGAGATCGTGTCACTATTCTCGGACGGTCCATGGCGTTGTCTCCGCCCCCTCCGCGTCTTCCTCGGGGCTGACGAGTACGACGTGTTCCTAAAAAAGAAGAGGAAGAAGAAGGACGAGATGATCCAAAGTCGCTGTCCGAGCTGTTTGAAAAAGAACTGAATTCCCTGCGTGAGGGCCTCCAGTTGCTGTAGGAAGTCGTAGAACGCCATTTGTAGACTTGATTATTTCTATAGTCGTCCGCGTCTCTAAGAAACTTGGTTTTCTTCTTTTCTTGTAAACTGTTGCGGAACTCGGAAATGGTCTTGTCTAACTTATTCTTGAAAGATTTAAAATCTTCAGAAGAGGAGGTACTGGTTAATTGTTGTTCGGTCGTGGTGATCTTGGTTTTCAGCTCGTTGATTTCCTTTTGTAAGAAGTCGATCGTCAAGACAATCAGGTCCATAGAGCACTTATTTAACACTGCCTCGAATTTCGTACAATAATCAGTATCGTTTTGAAATAATGTTGGTCTAAGAGCAACTCTGAGGCCCGTGGGATCCGTTGTACCTTGTGGTACTCAGCCAATGTCACGCTATGGAGATCTAGTGCAGTAAATCTGCGTAGATCCCTTTCAAAATCCCTCATCCGCAGCTCCTGGGATGGGGTATGCAGGAAGGCCCCAGGGGTTGTGACTTGTGCAACAATACTGTTTGCTTCCTCCGTGTTATAGGACAATATTGAAAAAGACATTGAAAAATAGGAGCAATCAACCCTAAAAAAATAATAATGTAGAGAATAAAGGGGATGCTCACTTAGTGTAACGGTGCTCAGGAGATTATCTTTGTATATCTGATCCTTATTTAAACACATACAGCTATATGAATATGTGGGTGCATATGAGTATATCTTATTTTTCTTTTTTCTCAGTTTACATCAATTTTCATTGTCTCTTCCTAAGTACATAAAAAATTACGTAAATTACGCTGTTGAAGTTTTTCCTTTTTTTTCTTTTTCTGTTACTAGTTAATTGCAACAACATGTGGATTTTGTGCTCCAATTATATGTGCAGTATACAGAGGATCTGTCAGCTCTCCTGTGTGGTGTAGTATATGGGGGATCTGTCAGCTCTCCTGTGTGGTGCAGTATATAGAGGATCTGTCAGCTCTCCTGTGTGGTGTAGTATATAGAGGATCTGTCAGCTCTCCTGTGTGGTGTAGTATATAGAGGATCTGTCAGCTCTCCTGTGTGGTGTAGTATATAGAGGATCTGTCAGCTCTCCTGTGTCAGTGTAGTATATAGAGGATCTGTCAGCTCTCCTGTGTGGTGTAGTATATAGAGGATCTGTCAGCTCTCCTGTGTGGTGTAGTATATAGAGGATCTGTCAGCTCTCCTGTGTTGTGTAGTATATAGAGGATCTGTCAGCTCTCCTGTGTGGTGTAGTATATGGGGGATCTGTCAGCTCTCCTGTGTGGTGTAGTATATAGAGGATCTGTCAGCTCTCCTGTGTTGTGTAGTATATAGAGGATCTGTCAGCTCTCCTGTGTGGTGTAGTATACAGAGGATCTGTCAGCTCTCCTGTGTTGTGTAGTATATAGAGGATCTGTCAGCTCTCCTGTGTGGTGTAGTATTATTTTTAAGGGATCTGTCAGCTCTCCTGTGTTGTGTAGTATATAGAGGATCTGTCAGCTCTCCTGTGTGGTGTAGTATATAGAGGGATCTGTCATCTCCCGTGTGGTGTAATATATAGAGGATCTGTCAGCTCTCCTGTGTGGTGTAGTATATAGAGGATCTGTCAGCTCCCTGTTGGTGTAGTATATAGAGGATCTGTCAGCTCTCCTTGTGTGTGTAGTATATAGAGGATCTGTCTGCTATCCTGTGTGGTGTAGTATATAGGGATCTGTCGCTCTCCTGTGTGGTGTATATATAGAGGATCTGTCAGCTCTCCTGTGTGGTGTAGTATATAGAGGATCTGTCATCTCTCCTGTGGGTGTAGTATATAGAGGATCTGTCAGCTCTCCTGTGTGGTGTAGTATATAGAGGATCTGTCAGCTCTCCTGTGTGGTGTAGTATATAGAGGATCTGTCGCTCTCGTGTGGTGTAGTATATAGAGGATCTGTCAGCTCTCCTGTGTGTGTAGTATATAGAGGATCTGTCATCTCTCCTGTGTGGTGTAGTATATAGAGGATCTGTCAGCCTCCCTGTGTGGTGTAGTATATAGAGGATCTGTCAGCTCTCCAGCATGGTGTAGTATATAGAGGTCTGTCAGATTTTTCCCTGTGTGGTGAGTATATAGATCTGTCAGCTCTCCTGTGTGGTGTAGTATATAGAGGATCTGTCATCTCTCCTGTTGGTGTGTAAATATAGGGATCTGTCAGCTCTTCTGTGTGGTGTAGTTATAGAGGATCTGTCAGCCTCCGTGTGGTGAGTATATAGAGGGGTCTGTCGTCCCGTGTGGTGTAGTAAAATAGAAGATCTGTCGGGTTCCTGTGTGGTTTTTGTATTAGAGGATCTGTCAGCTCTCCAGGTGGTGTTGTATAAAGATCTGTCAGCTCTCCGTGTGGTGTAGTATATAGAGGATCTGTCAGGGTTCCTGTGTGGTGAATATATAGAGGATCTGTCAGCTCTCCTGTGTGGTGTAGTATATAAAGGATCTGTCAGCTCTCCTGTGTGGTGTAGTATATAGAAAATCTGTCCCGCTTCCTGTGTGGTGTATATAGGGGGATCTGTCAGCTCTCCTGTGTGGTGTAGTTATAGAGGATCTGTAGCTCTCCTGTGTTGTTTTAGTATATAGAGGATCTGTCAGCTCTCCTGTGTGGTGTATATACAGAGGGGTCTGTCAGCTCTCCTGTGTTGTTGTATATGAGGATCTGTAGCTCTCCTGGTGTGAGTATATGGGGGGGTCTGTCAGCTCTCCTGTTGGGTAGTATAAGGGATCTGTCAGTTCCCTGTGTGGTGGGAGTATATAGAGGATCTGTCATCTCCTGTGTGGTGTAGTATATAGAGGATCTGTCAGCTCTCCTGGGTGGTGTAGTATATTTGAGGATCTGTCAGCTCCCCTGTGTGGTGCAGTATATAAAAGGATCGTCAGCTCTCCTGTGTTGTGTAGTATATAGAGGATCTGTCAGCTCTCCGTGTGGTGTAGTATATGGGGATCTGTCGCTTCCTGTGTGGATAATATATAGAGGATCTGTCAGCTCTCCTGGTGGTGTAGTATATAGAGGATCTGTCAGCCTCCTGTGTGGTGTAGTATATATGGATCTGTCGCTCTCCTGTGTGGGGGTAGTATATAGAGGATCTGTCAGCTCTCCTGTGTGGGGGTATAAAGAGGACTGTCAGCTCTCCCGTTTGTGTAGTATAAGAGATCTGTCACTTTTCCTGATGTTGTAGATATAGGGAACTGTCGGCTCTCCTGGTGGTGTAGTATATAGAGGAAACTGTCAGCTCTCCTGTGTGGTTGTATATATAGAGGATCTGTCAGCTCTCCTGTTGGTGTAGTTTTTAGAAGGGGTTTCCCCTTTGGGGAAAAAGGTTGGATTTTTTGGGTTTTTGAAAAAAAATTTTTATTTTTTTTAGTACTTGGAAGAGCAAAAAAAATTGATGTAAACTGAGAAAAAGAAAAATAAGAAAATTCAAGCACCCCATTTATATAGCTTTGTGTTTAAATAGGCAAAAAACAAAAAAAACCCAAAAAAAAAAAAAAATGCCCATTATCCCTTAAATGCAGTGCAAACAGACCCGTAATCCAGCTATGCGGGATATTTAAAAAGCAGGTTTTTATGCTGCACAGAAAGGCACAGGGGGAAAAAACCTCTGAAAAAGGATTCGAAAAAATGCCAAACAAACCCCTTGGGGGAACCAAAAAGAACACATCCGGCGGCTGCGTATGTATGAACGTGCTATAGCTAGCGTGCTTTTTTCAGTGTCCGGAAACCCATAGGGAAAACTTCCGGGGTTAGGCTAAAAAGGGTGAAGTGAGTGTCGTTTTCAGGGGGGGGGACAATCCAAAAGGAGAGCCCGAAAAGGGGTGATTTTGGGAAAGAGGGGGAGTGCGCATCCCCCAGACAGAACGGGCAAGAAGGGTGCGCGGCGCCCCAGCGGGAAAAGGTTTAAAATCATGAAATAAAAAAAAGAAAAAATATATTAAAGACCAAAAAAGTAACAGCTCAGAAGGGGGTTTTAAAATAACCCTGTTTAAACTGCAATAATAATGTAAATAATTTTTTTTAGGAATTAGAAATAATATTACATAACATACATTAAAGGGGTCGTCAAAAATCTTTTACTTGTTATACTCATTGCGATAAAAAGCAGTAAAATGCTAAAAAATGAAAAAAAAAAAAATAAAAAAAAAAAAAAAAAAAGTTCAATCCCCAAAATGTCATGTCAACGAACACAACATAATACCGGTAAAAACTATTCAAAAAAAAATTTTTTTTTAACATGTCACAAAGGGGATATTTGAAAAGACCATTAAAAAGAAAGCTCGAATTTTAAAAGCCATGGGGTGGATTTTTTTCAGCGAGGACCAAAGGTTTTTTTTTCCCCCCAATGCTTTGTTCTATCGCCACCCCTCCTTGCCCTTGGGGCATGGGCAATAGATTTTCAACTGGGAAACGTATGCCATTCTCTAAAAAATGGGGGGGATAGGGAAAGGGTACGCCCCCCCCAAAATGGTTTATTTGGGAACCGGGGCCGGATAGCGGGGGAGTTTCCCAACTTCCGACCACAGGGGGACTTAATAAAAAACACAACAAATGAGGTCACAAGTGAGGGCCCTTGAGGGGGAAATTTTCCACCTGTCCTAGGATGGTAAAGCTTTCCCCTTTTGGGGTTTTTGGGACTGGAGACACCCCGGCTGGAAAAGTCCCCAATGGGGGGGTTGTGTAATACACTTTTTTACTCCCCCCTCTTCAGTGCCCAATACGCTTTTGACTACAAGTCCCATGTGTTGGTTTCTTAAAAAAAACAGAGGTTTTTTTAAATTCAAAATTCGGGGGCCTGTTTGCAAATATTTCCCAATTTTTTAGAATACTTAAAAGGTTCCCTTTTAAAGGATGAAAGCATTGCAAGGGGTTTTGGGGTACACTATTGGAATATTCTGAGTCAAAATTTTGCAAATTCCCCCAGAATTTTTTAGGATATCCCTTCCCAAAAAATTTTTATCCATGTTTTCTGCCTTTACGTTTTCAGGGCTGACACAATCTTATGACCTATCATGCGGGGGTTGGGGAATGACCTTTTTATATGTTTGGGGGGATGTCTGTATAGCGAAACTATTTTTGTCTGTTGACTTAGTTATAAATCAGTGAATATAACCATTTTCAGACACCCTGCCAGGACCCCGGAAATTAAATTTTTTGATGTCAAACTGTATAGAAATGTAAAATCGGATGCTGTTTAAATCCGGTGGAATTCAAGTAAGGTCAACACCCCCCTACAGAGCGAAAACCGTCAATGTAGCTCCCAGTGGTACTTTTCTTAAAGTAGGGGGGGTAAACAAATGTTTTTTCAAAAAAATCCATGTAATATTTGCTTGGCGGGCCATTTGGACCCCTAGCAGGCCTTTCTTTTGAATGTAAAATTGATCCCAAAAACAAAAAAAATTTTCTAAAATAAAGTGGGGATGTTTTCAAAAACAAAAATTTTTGAGCCTCGTTATTTTTTGGTCTCAAGGAAGGTGGGGGTAGAAGAACCCCTCATGTGAAAAATATTGTATACAGGCTTTAACGTCCAGGGTTTCCTAGAAGTGAACCTACTGGAAGAATGCTGATCTTTAAGGGGGTCCAAGAATGTTGGTTCCCTAAGATAAACCTATTAAAGGAATAAGATTTAAAGTTTTTTTCTAATTCATAGAAGGGGGGGAGACAAGAAAGAATTGGTGGGGCTCAATGGTCACCTGGTGGTCAAGTAATTTTTTTGTACTTTAGGGAGGTGTAAAAAACGGGAAAACACAGGACATCTTTTGACCAGAAATTTACTTAACCTTTCATCAATATCGTGCCCTTTTTATAAAAAGTGACTTTTTTTAATTTTTTCTCAATCTAAAGGTAGGATTGTTGCCCCGGCATATAGGATTAGTGCACTTTAATTTAAAAAGGATTTTTTTCCATATAGTAGCCTTATCCAGGACGACTATAAAAACCCCCCTTTAGCAGGTTTTTTTTCAGATTCTTGTTTTCTCTTAACGAGAGTAAGGATCTTTTTTTGTCATTATTAAATTTTCTTAATCAAAAAGGGCCTTTTCCCCAATGGATTTACATATGGGAACATCCTCTTAACCACCCAAATAGGTTTCAAGGGGGGGGTACTTTCTTGGGGGTTTTAAAAGTACTTGGTATCTTAAGCCCCAATGTCCTTGAGAGAACAGCGTTTTAGATATAGACATATCAGGTAGGGAGTCCTGTTTTGAGAGGAAAAAGGGGCTTTCGTCTTATATTCCTAAAAAAAAAAAATGATTTCTTTACCCCCCGGAGGTGTAAAATGCGGGCCGGGGACAAAGGATAACCTTTTCTAACACCTTTTTTTCCGCGGGGAAAAAAATGTTTGAAATTTATAGAAAAGGGGTTCGTGGAGGTATCCTACCTGAGTCGTGTCACTATTCCGGGGGGTCCGGGGCGTTGTCTCCGCCCCTCCGCGTCTTCCGGGGGGCGACAGTAGAGTTTCCTAAAAAAAAAGAGGAAGAAAAAGGGGCGAGTGATCCAAAGTCGCTCCCCCGAGCTTTTTGAAAAAGAACTGAATTCCCCTGGGGGCCTCCAGTTGTGGGGGAAGTCGTAAACCCCCATTTGTAGACTTGTTATTTCTATAGTCCCCCCGTTCAAGAAACTGGTTTTCTTTTTTCTTGTAACTGTTGGGAAAACCGGGGAAATGGTCTTGTCTAACTTTTTTTTGAAAGTTTTAAAATCTTCGAAGAGGAGGTCTGGTTAATTGTTGTTCGGTCGTGGTGATTTGGTTTTCAGCTCGTTGTTTCCTTTTGTAAAAGCGCTTTCAAGACAATCAGGTCTAACATTATTTAACACTGCCTGAATTTCGTACAAAAATCATATCTTTTTTAAAAAATTTTTGGCTAAGAGCAACCTGGGCCCCGTGGGTCCGTTTTCCCCTTTGGTACTCAGCCATGTCCGCTTGGAGATCTATCAAAAAACTGCGTGACCCTTTAAAAAAACCTCATCCGCAGCCCCTGGGAGGGGTATGCAGGAAGGCCCAGGGGGTTTTCTTGTGCAACAATATTTTTTTTTTTGCCCCCCTGTTATAGGCAAAATTGGAAAAAAAAAAATTGAAAAAAAAAGGACAATCAACCTAAAAAAATAATATGTAAAAAAAAAGGGGATGTCACTTAGTGTAACGGTTCAGGAGATTTTTTTTGATTCGTCCTTATTTTTTTAAAACATACAGCTAAAAATATGTGGGTGCTATGAGTATATCTTATTTTTTTTTTTTTCATTTACATCAATTTTCTTGTCTCTTTTCCCAAGTACATAAAAAATTTTGTAAATTACGTGTTAAGTTTTTTTCCTTTTTTTTTTTTTTCGTTATGTTAATTGCAACAACATGTGGATTTTTGCTCCAATTATATGTGCAGTATACGAGGATTTCAGCTCTCCTGGGTGGTTGTATATGGGGGATCGTCCTCTCCTGTGTGGGGCGATATAGGGATCTTCAGCTCTCCTGGTGGTTTAAATAGAGGATCTGTCAGCTCTCCGTTGGTTATATATAGAGGTCTGTCGCTCTCCGTGGGTTTAGTTTATGAGGACGTCATTTTCCCCCTTCAGTGTAGTTAAAAAGGATCTGCAGCTCCCCTGTGTGGGGAGTATATAGGGATCTGTCAGCTCTCCTTGTGGTGTGTTATAGGGATCTGTCAGCTCCCTGTTTGGGTTTGTAATAGGGATCTGTCAGCCTCCTGTGTGGTGTGTATTGGGGGATCTGTCGCTCTCCTTTGGGTGTAGATATAGAGGTCTGTAGCTCTTGTGTTGGTAGATAAAAGGGTTGTCAGCTTCCCGTGTGGGTGTAACGAGGATCTGTCAGTCCCCTGTGTTGTGTAGTATATGAGGATCGTCAGCTCCCTGTGGGGTGTAGTTTGGGGGAAACGTCAGTTTTTCCTTGTGGTGTATATTGAGATTGTCAGCTCTCCTGTGTGGGGTAGTATATGGGGGGTCGCAGCTCCCCTGTGTGGTGTGTATTAGGGATCTGTCAGCTCTCCTTGGGGCAGTAATGGGATCTGTCAGCTCTCCTGTGTGGGAGTTTTAAGGATCTGTACCCCCCTGTGTGGTGCGTATTGAGGATCTGTGTCGACCCGCCCCAAATTTTGGGGTTTCCAGGGGGAATGGGGTATCGACCCCACCCCCTAGGGTCTAGGGGTTTTGTCACGGGGGATGTGGTGGGGTTGGGGCCCCGGGCTCTTAGTTTTGGGGAAAAATTTAAGGGATAACTAAAACAGTTCGTGCGCCCCTGTATATTTGGAATTAGTCCAGCGCTGCTGTAGATCTCTGAGGGGGTGGGAGGCGCTAGAGTCGGGGCCCCCCACGGGGGGGCTTTTCCCTCGGTCGGTAGTTGGGGGGATTGTGCGGCATGCAGAAAAAACCATCCCACATCAAAGTTTTCCATCCTTTTTTCTTTCAAAGGTTTTAAAACAGGCCCAGGGAGGCTGATGGGGTTGATGGAGGATGAGCTTGGGCCCCAAAGGTTTTTAAGGGCAAGTTAGGGGCCTCCTTTACTCCAAGAAGTGGTCACCAGCTTAAGCGTAGTCCTCTCTAAATTCCGTTATTTTAGCTTTTCTGCCCCCATCATGTTGTGGTTGGAGCCTTTTTGTGAGAAAGATTTTCCCCCATTGTCGTGCCTGATTCGGTCCCCCCTTCCTCTGCCCCATTTCTCGACTGTTGGGGTTTTTTCCCCCGCGACCAGGGCCCCGGAGATTTTGGCATCTTATCACCTGCTTTAAACAAAAATGATTCTTCCCCCCCTAACCTAGATTCGTGCGGTATTCTTCACCTATAGCATTCCTGTTTTTTCCCCCTTTTTTCCCCTTTTGCTTGCTCAGTTCTCAGGAGATATTTCAGCCTTCCTGGGGACAGCTTTGACAGGCTCGGGTACGTTAAATTACCTATACTAGATCCCCCAATTTTAAGCTAAGTTTGAGAAGTCCCAAGACGTTTGTTCTCCTAAGTCTGGAAAAATCTCCCCGTCCGGACGGGAAAAAAAAGCTTTTCACTCTGAATCCAGACAAGAAACTAAATCTCTCTTTCCCACCCCTACGGGGTGTTTGAAGGTACATGATGACATGAAAAACACTTAACCTTTCCCTCCCCCCCTCCGGTATTGTGTACCAGGGCTACACATTCCCCCATGGTAAACGACGCACCCCGGGGGCGTAAATACAAAGACAGAAAAATTTTGTTTTTGCATTTTTTGGGGAACAATAACATCTTCCCACCCGGGGGGGTAAAATACTTTAACGTTACAAAAATTGTAGAAATTTTAAAAATAGCTTTCAATAAATGTATACAAGATACTTGTGAAGACCCACCAAACCTTCCGGGGTCCGGGGGGGCTGCGGGGCATCCAAATGCAACCTCACTCAGTGCCCCCCCCCCGGGTTTTTTTTGGTTCAGAGGTGGTAAGGTTTCAAAAAACCTTTAAAAAGGGGATTTGTGCAACTATTTACGGGAACTTTTTTTGGGGGCTGGCTCAGTCCTCGCCTTTTTTTCCTTTTGTAAACGAAGCTTGATGGGAAAAAACATTTTTATATAGACTTTTCACAATTTTTTTAATAGTTCGTTAAAAAACTATTGCTGAATCAAAGGGGGAAATTTCCCTTTGGTGATTCTCTTGACCACTGGTGTAGTTTTGGGAAATCAATTGCGATCTTCTCACATAAACGGTAAACCTAGAACTCCCTTTTAATCTTTCTTGGATTGGCAAGCGAAAAGATGGCTGGGCGGTGTGGTCAGCTTCACCAGGGGATCCCTGATGGGGGCTGCTACAGTGTCCACTTGAGGTTTACGGTTGAGGTTTTGCGGGGGTGGGTAACCCCTGGGGTCAACTGGCCCACGGGGACAACTGGGGAAAAAATCCTTTTTGGCTGATAAAAATGCAAACGGAATTACCAGCATCCCCAGTCGGGGCAATCCGCAGGAAAATCTCCCAGATCGGTGTTAGGCCTCTTCCTTTCTTTCTCTTTGATTGAAGACGGGTTTTTTTTTACAATTTTTTAAATGTTCTGGACCAATTCAAATGATCTCGGGGCACAGTGGTTGTTGTTCTTCCTCCTCTTTACTGACACAAAACTTTTCTGTTGTCGTATTTAGATCTTGTATGACGTAGGGGTTTTGCCCCCTGATTCCTTTTTTTGCATTTTTCTTTTTCTTTTTAATACTACCTCTCCAGGCATCAGAGGTTGGGAGGGTTTTTTGGTTGAAAAAAAATTTTTCCCGTTCCTCCCGGGCCCCCCCCTTTTTTTTTAGATTTCCTCCAAACGATTTGTACTCTTCTTATTCCCCTTTCCGATTGACTCCCAGTTCCAACAGGCTTGCCTCCGGTTTCCATCCAATTTTTAGATCCATTGGTAGTTTTCGGGCCTTGCTCTCATAAGATAGGTGGATGCAGTTGTTGGTTTTTATTTAAAGGTTGTAAAATAACCAATCAGGTAGAAAAACCGGGCCATCGATTCGGGGTTTTTTAGGGTTTTGGGTCTCAAAAAGAAGGAAAAAAGGGTTATTTTTTTCCAAAAAACCTTGGGTTTGGGGGTGTTGGGGGTTTTTTTTATTTTCTTGCCCCGAAATATGCAAATTCCTTAATAAATCGGTTCAAAGCAGGTCCCATCGGTTAAAACTTGCTCGGGATACCCATGCGGTCTACAAAAACTTGCTTGAAAGGTCTTCCGGCCGCATGCGGTCTGTCTTTCACTGGAAAGACTACCAGAAATTGGGGGAAAGGGCCCCATGGTCAAGGCGTATGGTATCCGATTACTCGGGGGCAAAATTTACGTGGGCCCCCGGGCCCCATCCCAGGGGGGGATCGTCCGGTGGTTGCGGGGGGCCTTTTGACTACCGTAGTCCTTTCTTTGGACCCCGGGTCCACAGTTCCACACCACCCTCGATGGAGCGCGCATCCCTACCAGTAAACGGACTCCAGGGGCTCCAGCTTCCTCCAGCCAAAAGTGTCTGCTTGATCGGGTACGCTTCCAACCCAGGGGGCGTCTGTCTTTGGGCCACGTTTGCCAGCCCCTTTCAGGGTTTTGGGGGACGTTTCTTTCCCAAAATTTTTCCCCGGGTACAGGAACAACCTGCTTCTCTCGTTCCCAGGAGCTTGGCGGGGCAAGGTGCATTTTTCCAAAGGGGGGGGGCTTCTTTTTTTAAAACTCCTTGAGGGGGGTGACACTGGATCCTGTCCTGAGTCTCTTTCCAGCTGTGTGGGGTTTTAAAGGGGTTTTAAAGTGGAACCTTTTGCTTTTGTGGCTGTGTTTTGGGGCTACCCCTTTCGGGGGAAGGGGTGCTAAAATTTTTCCAGGTCGTCCGATTCTTCTTGTTCAGGTTGCGGCATAGGGGAAAGCATCAGATTAGCTTTCTTTCGACCTCCCGGGGGACTTGATGAAAAATGTAATTGGACAAGACCATCCATCGCTGCTCCAGGCCCCCCGCTTGGCGGTTTTCCGGGGCGTTAAGGGGGTTTTGTTTTTAAAGCAGTGAATTTTTTGGGGGCCAGATGTTTTAATCTTTCATAATGGCCCAACCGCGCCAGAAACTCCGCTTGAAGTGCTATAATTTTGGTTCCTTTCATTTGGGCCTTTTTTTTGCGGGCATTGCGATGACTTTTTCTTGCCCCTTCGCTTCTGACTGAAAAGGGGTCCCAACCCTTCATTACTGGGGTCGGTGTCAACGGACTTTTTATGAAAACAGGAAGGTTAGATTTTCCCCTTTAAAAAGGATTCTTTATCTTTTGGAAGCTTCCCTGTTTTTTACCCCAATTAAAGGGGGGGTTTTGCTCTTTAAAGATTGCCCCACCGGGGGCCTAAAAAGGGTCCTTCTTCGTTTTAATTTTTCCCGAATCCCTGTGAACCCTTTTTGTCCCGGAACGTCCATTCCTTAAGGTTTTTCGGCTCCGGCCCTTCGGATGGGTGATTTTCTCGGGGGCCGGGCTACTCCTTCCGAACTGACGAGGGCCCCCCAATATTGTACCTTCTGCTTGAGTAGAGGCATTTTGGGGTTTCAAAATTATCCCGTACCTGGACAGGGACTAAAATTCTGCCGGTGTTAGATGGTCCTCTTTTTTGGAATCACGATAACGTCGCGGGGTATAGCAGCCGGTTTCAAAATTGAGATGTCCCAGACATTTTTTCCATCACTCCTGAAATGTTCTGGGGCACTACGACCCCAAAAACGGCATTCTGTCGATCACGAGCCCCTTGGGGGGGGAAACCCTTTTTTCTCCCCCTCCCTCCCCCCCGCTTTTTGCCAAAAACCACTGTCGATAAAGGGTTAAAAAGTTTCCCCGTTTTCAGAGAGCTAATGATTCCTCTGGGGTAGCGGGTATGTTTTGTGTGTTAGGGGGTTACCTCCCTTTAATCCACACCCATTCTCATACTCCATCTTTTTTTTAAACCAAAACTAGAGGGGCTCCCCGGGGGATACAACTACCCCTTACCCCCCCAGCTTTCTTCTTCATTTTAAAATTTCTTTTTCTTCTGATTGAGGGAGGTTGGGCCTATCCGCCCCTTTATGGGGGATGATTGCCTGTGGGATTGATGTTTACTCCCTTAATGATCCAAAAACAAGTGGATTTTTGCTAAAAAACTTGGGCGTACTCTTGCACCACCCAATACCCCTTCTTTGGTGAGGGGAGTGGTGTCCGTCCAACAGGATTGCTGACACCATTCCGCCACCTGGTTCGGGGGTTTATTGTCCCCTCTATTTGACAGGAGTCAAGGGGCTCAGCCGGGGGGGAAGGAAAAATTTTTGTCGACGCATGAATTTTAGCAAAAGGGTTTCATAAGGGGGAAATTTCCCCATCATCTCCCAAATTTAGAACCGTACAGGTACCCCCCATTACCACTTCTTCTCTCGCAGTCATAAGTTAGGTCATGTTCTGAAGGGGGGTTTTTACTACAGCTTGGAATTTTTTGCCCCTCAGACCTTGGCCCCTCACCAAATATCATTTCACTCTTGGGGGTACACAATAGGAACGAGTCTGACCCGTACATTCCAATTCGCCGTGGGAAGTTTGCTTGCTGCTGACACACCGGGCCCCCGGATCCTCTTTGGTGACTCCCTTGCCTTGGGGGCAATTCAGCGAGCTGTTGGAGCAAAACCCCCTATTTTCCCCCAAAAAATTACCAAAAAAATTAAACCCAAAAATTATTTTGGGGCCCTTCTCCTCATTTACAGTCTTCACTCCAGAATCCCTGGTCTTCAACCCCTCTTTTCCCACCTTTCATCTACATTTTTTTCCGTATTCACGGAAGACCATTAGAAGCATACACGGTAAAGTAAAACCGGGGGTTTTTGTGGGGGGCCTTTTCCCCTATTTTGGGTTTAGGGCATCGGTATGGGGTTATTGAGACCCGTGTTAGCAATGCGGCAGCTCCCCCCCTAAAAAAATGGACAGGTAGGGTCGCCGCCACAACTGCGGTTTCCGTCTAGGGGGCCCCCCGGGAGTATTCTCCCCGGGGGTTGCCCTTACCCGGTTCTGCCCCTTTTTTTAAAGGACACGTGGAGATAAATGACCTTTTCGGGTTTTTAGCGAAACAGCGACTCTCACGAGGGGTGTTGATCAGAGGTTGTCCCGGGGTGGCGTTGTCCCCCCTCCGGGGGGGGGGCTCTTCTTTCTTCTCCGGTCATCCACGGGACGTCTCTGGGGGGTCCGCTACAAATTTTTCCCCCTTTCCCTTTTCCGCGTTGCAGGGACTCATAACGCAGCCGTTTTTTTTAGCTGGCGCAACCCCCGAGCGCAGACATTCCAAAAACACTAGGAGGGTCACCTGCGCTTTGGCTTCGCCACTTGCGGGGAAACGGGGGGTTTCTGCCGGTTCCGGGTGATTTACCCGTGGTTGAGTGGGCCCCCCCCAGGTTTTTTCCCCGGGGCCCAGCCCTTTTTAAAATTCCCCGCCTTTAGGGCATCAAAAAGGAGCTCCGGTGATCTAAGGACCACCAATTTACGTTCTGGTTCCCCGGGGATCCAATCCCTGATAAAATGTTCTTTCAAAAATTTTATTCTCATGGAGAGTTTAAATTGTTTTTTGTTTTAGTGCTTTGGGGGGTCCTGCCCCGGCAAGCAAAGTCCCGGATCTGTCACGGGTGCTGTGAACAGTGATAAAAGGGCCCCTCCGGGGATCCGTTTTGTGCGGTCTTCAAATGGGGCATTTATTTAAAGGGGAAAATGCAGATCCCCGACCCGATCGGGGTATCCCAATCTCCACTTCCCTCTCAGCAGCGCCGTTAACTGCCCTTTAAACAGCAGTTTTTTTTTTCCCGGGGCATGGGTACATTTCCAATAGGCTTTTTAATTCCCCCTTAAAAAGCCTGATATTTGCCTGGTCCCCGTAGGGGGGAAGCCTTTCGCCCAGGCATTTTTGGAAGCGTTTGGCATGATCGGGACTACCGGACTAGGTGCTGGCCCTGCGCCTCCATCTGGGGCTAAAATACCAGACGGTGCGGGATTAAGCCCCCGGCCGGGGGGCACTGTCAGCCTGTTTTGGACATCTTGGGCCCCCCTTTTGGTTAAACGGGGCCTACCGGTTTTTGACGCTGCTACTTCACAGGCCACCCGTGGAAGGGGCCTTCGCGAGGGCTCTAAAGTCAGGCGTTCACTTCCTGTCGCAGGCCCCTTCCATGGTCAAACCGGGGGTGTCCAAGACTTTGCGCGCTCTTTCGGGGACGCCCTCCTTCTTCTCCAACGTTTTGGCGCGAATTGGCGGCAATATGGGGTATTTGGGGCAAACAACAAACAGTCTTTTTACCAAAAATTACTGGGCACGCAGGGCCGAAATTCTGCGAGTTTCGTACCCCGTTCGTGCCCCCAATTTTTGTGTCGACCCGCCACCCCAATTTGGGTTCCGGGCAAGGGGGTACTCGGGCCGACCCCGAGGGTCTAGGGGGTTTTGTCACGTAGCTGTGGCTCGGTCTGTGGCCCGGGGGGTCTGGGGTATGTTTTTGGGGAAATTTTTTTTCAGGGGATAATTTTTAAAATTGTGACGCCACCTGTAGTATTTGGAATTGTACCCGCTGCTGTAGATCTCTGAGGGGATGGTGAGGCACTGATGTGGGGCCCCCCTACAGGGGGGCTTTCCCCCTCGGGGGGGTATTTATAGGGATTGTGCAGGCATGCAAAAATAACCATCTCACAAGAAAATTTTTTCCTACCTTATTGAAAATGGAAAAAGGGCCCCCCGGGGGCTGGGGGGGTTGAGGGAGGTGAGTTTGAGGCAAGGGGTTTGCAGTTAGGGCCTCCTTTAACTCCAATAAGCGGTTTCGACCATTTTAAGCGTAGTCCTTCTATAAATTCCAGCTTTCTTTAGCTTTCCCCGATCAGGTTGGGTTTTAGCCTTTTTGTGAAAAAGATGTTTCCTATATTGTCGTGCCTGACTTTGGGGCCCCCCTTTCTGCCCCCCTTACGTCTGACTGTTGGGTTTTCCCCCCGCGACCTAGGGTCGGGAGTTTTTTGGCTATTTATCCCTTGTTTGAAAAAAGATGTTTTGGGGCCCCATAAGGGGAGATTCGTGCGGTTTCTTACCTATAGCACTTCCTTGCTTTTTCCATTTTTCCCCCTTTGACTTGCTCAGTTCTCGGAATTTTTCCCTTCTCAGTGGGGCACGCTTGACTAGGCTGGGGGAGTTAAAGTCCCCCATAACTCCAAATTTAAGCTAAAAATTTTAGCAGAGCCCTAAAAGTTTGTCTCTCCTAAGTTGAAACCCCTCCCCGCCAAGGGGCAAAAACACAGATTTTTTCACTTGAAATCCGACACAGACTTAAAAAATCTCTTTCCACACCCTACTGGGGGTGTTTTAAAAAACATGATGACATGAAGCCCTTAACCTTTCCTCTCCACTATCCTCCTGGTATTGGTACCAGGGCAAAAAAGATCTGTCGCTCTTGTGTTTTTAGTTATTGAGGATCTGTCCCTCTCCTGTTGGTTAGTATATGGGGGTCTGTCAGCTCTCGTGTGGTGTATATATAGAGGTTTGTCGCTCTCCTGGGGGTGTATATTAGAGGATCTGTTGCTCTCCTGTTGGTTAGTTATAGAGGACTGCACTCTCCTTTGGTGAGTATATAGGGATCTGTCTGCTCTCTGGTGGTGTAGTAATAAGGATCTGTCGGCTCTCCGGTGGTGTAGTATATAAGTCTGTCGCTCTCCCCGGGGGTGTAAAAATTTAAAAGGATCGTCTCTCTCCCCTGTGGTGTAGTTATGGGATCTTCACTCTCCTGGTGTGTAGTATATAGAGGTCTGTCAGCTCTCCTGGTGGGTAGTATATAAGGATCGTCGGCCTCGTGGGTGGGTTTTTAGAGGGATCTTTCAGCCCCTGTGTGGGTAGTATATAAGGCTTCATCTCTCCTGTGTGGTGTAGATATGAGGATCTGTCAGCTTCCTGTGTGGGTTATATAGAGGACTGTCAGCTCTCCGCAGGTTTAGTATATGAGGACTGTCAGATTCCTTGTGGTGTAGTTATGTCTGTCCCTCCTGTGTGGTGTAATATAGGGATCTGTCATCTCTCCTGTGGGTTAGTATATGAGGATTGTCAGCTCCTTTGGTGTAGTTAAAAAAGGTCGTGCTTCCCCCTTGGTGTAGTATATAGGGATCTGTCAGCTCTCCTTTTGGTGTAGTATATAGAAGATTGTCGGCCTTTTCCGTGGGTGTATATAAGGATCTGTCAGTCTCCCGTGGTGTAGTATATAAGGGAACTGTCAGCCTCCTGTGGGGTGTTATATAGGGATCTGCAGCTCTCCTGTGTGGTGTAAAAATAGAGGGTCTGTCGCTCTCCTGTGTGGTGTATAATAGAGGATCGTCAGCTCTCCTGTGTGTGTAGTATATAGAGGATCTGTCAGCTCTCCTGTGTGGTTAGTATATGGGATCTCGCTCTCCTGGTGTGTAGTATATAGAGATCTGTCAGCTCTCCTGTGTGGTAGTATATAGAGGATCTGTCAGTCTCCTGTGTGGTGTAGTATATGAGGATTGTCAGCTCTCCTGTGTGGTGTAGTATATAGAGGATCTGTCAGTCTCCTGTGTGGTGTGTAAAGAGATCTGTCGCTCCCTGTGTGGTGAGTATATAGGGATTGTCAGCTCTCTGTGTGTGTGTATATAGAGGATTGTCAGCTCTCCTGTTGTATAATAGAGGATCTGTCGCTCTCCTGTGGTGTAGTATATAAGGATATGTCAGCTCCCGTGTGATAGTTTAGAGTCTGTCACTCCGTGTGGTAGTAATAGAGATCTCAGCTCTGTGTGTGTGTATATAGGGATTGTCACTCCCTGTGTGGTGTAGTATATAGGATCTGTCAGCTCTCCTGTGTGTTGTAGTATATAGAGACTGTCAGCTCTCCTGTGGTGAGTATATGGATCTGTCAGCTCTCCTGTGTGTGTAGTATATAGAGATCTGTCAGCTCTCCTGTGTGGTTAGTATATAGAGGATCTGTCGCTCTCCTGTGTGGTGTAGTATATAAGGATCTGTCAGCTTCCTGTTGTGTAGTATAAGAGGATCTTCACTCTCCTGTGTGTGTAGTATATGAGGATCTGTCAGCTCTCCTGTGGGTGAGTATATAAGGATCTGTCAGCTCTCCTGTGTGGTGTATATATGGGATCTTCAGCTTCCTGTGTGGTTATATAAGAGGACTGTCAGCTCTCCTGTGTGGTAATAGAGGGATCTGTCGCTCTCCTTGTGTGTAGTAATAGAGGATCTGTCACTCTCCTGTGTGTGAGTATATAAGGATCTGTCACTCTCCTGTTGGTGTAGTATAAGGGATCTGTCAGCTCTCCTGTGGGTGTATATATAAGGATCTGTCAGTCTCCTTTGTGTTAATAGAGGTCTCACTCTCCTGTGTGTGTATATAGAGGATCTTCATCTCCTTAGTGTAAAAGAGACTTCACTCTCCTGTGTGATAATAAATCTGTCAGCTCTCCTGGTGGTCGTAATAGAGATCTGTCACCCCTGTGTTGTAGTAATAGGATCGTCACCTCCTGTGGTGTATAAGGGGATCTTCACTCCCTGTGTGTAATATAGAGGCTTCAGCTCTCCTTGTGTTATATAAGAGATCTGTCAGCTCTCCTGTGTGTAGTATAGAGGTCTGTCACTCTCCGTTGTTAGTATATAAGGATCTCAGTCTTGTGTGGTGTAAATGGGATCTGTACTTCCTTTTGTAGTTATAAGATCTGCCTCTCCGGTGTAGTATATGGGACTTCTCTCCTGTTGTGAGTATAAGAGATCTCAGCCCTGTGTGTGTATAAAGAGATCTGTCGTCTCCGTTGTGTAGTATAAGAGGATCTTCACTCCTGTGTGTGTGTAATAACTTCAGCTCTCCTGTGGGTGTAGTATATAAGATCTTCACTCCCTGTGTGGAGTATATGGGATCGTCACTCTCTGTTGGTTATATATAGAGGATCTCACTCTCCTGTGGTGTATATATAGGATCTGTCCTCTCCTGTGTGGTTAGTATATAGAGGACTGTCAGCTCTCCTTGTGGTGTAGTATATAGAGGGTCTGTCTGCTCTCCTGTGTGGTGTAGTATATAGAGGATCTGTCAGCTCTCCTGTGTGGTGTAGTATATAGAGGATCTGTCAGCTCTCCTGTGTGTTGTAGTATATAGAGGATCTGTCGGCTCTCCTGTGTGGTGTAGTATATAGAGGATCTGTCAGCTCTCCTGTGTGGTGTAGTATATAGAGGATCTGTCAGCTCTCCTGTGTGGTGTAGTATATAGAGGATCTGTCGGCTCTCCTGTGTGGTGTAGTATATAGAGGATCTGTCAGCTCTCCTGTGTGGTGTAGTATATAGAGGATCTGTCATCTCTCCTGTGTGGTGTAGTATATAGAGGATCTGTCAGCTCTCCTGTGTGGTGCAGTATATAGAGGATCTGTCAGCTCTCCTGTGTGGTGTAGTATATAGAGGATCTGTCAGCTCTCCTGTGTGGTGTAGTATATAGAGGATCTGTCAGCTCTCCTGTGTGGTGTAGTATATAGAGGATCTGTCGGCTCTCCTGTGTGGTGTAGTATATAGAGGATCTGTCAGCTCTCCTGTGTGGTGCAGTATATAGAGGATCTGTCAGCTCTCCTGTGTGGTGTAGTATATGGGGGATCTGTCAGCTCTCCTGTGTGGTGCAGTATATAGAGGATCTGTCAGCTCTCCTGTGTGGTGTAGTATATACAGTCATGGCCAAAAGTTTTGAGAATGACACAAATATTAATTTTTACAAAGTCTACTGCTTCACTTTTTCTAATGGCAATTTGCATATACTCCAGAATGTTATAAAGAGTGATCAGCTTAACAGCAATTATTTGCAAAGTCAATATTTGGCTAGAAAATGAACTTTATCCCCCAAAACACATTTCAACATCATTGCATCCCTGCCTTAAAAGGACCAGCTAACCTCTTTTCAGTGATTGCTCCATTAACACAGGTGTGGGTGTTGATGAGGACATGGCTGGAGATCAATCTGTCATGATTAAGTAAGAATGACACCACTGGACACTTTAAAAGGAGGCTGGTGCTTGGCATCATTGTTTCTCTTCTGTTAACCATGGTTTATCTCTAAAGAAACATGTGCAGTCATCATTGTGTGTGGCCCAGCTTCGCAAGGCACACATGTCTCCTGGAAAATGCACAGGAAGGTAACTGTAAAGCTTGATATTCATTCACGCACACTTCTCAGCATTGCCACTAGAGGCATATTAGACTATTTAAGTGTGTGACGTAGCAATAGTGATTCATTCTAGTCAGAGCTCAGTCGGAGCTAGACAGAAGGGATTCAAGTTCCTGTCTTTGGACAGAGAAGATCAGATTAGTCTTGGAGGAGAGGAGAGAAGACTGAACCCACACAGAGCTTGTGTAGCTCATCTGATAAGAAAGTGGAGGCTAGTACGGGTGAAGTGAATCATCTTAGCCTAGTCAGAGCTACATCTTAACCTGCTACTCAGAACAAGCTGCCTGTGTTCCTAAGAAAGTGGAAGGTGACTCTCAGAGCTACAGCGTAAATACAGTCTGACGAAGCGTCCTGTGAGCTGCTCTGGACAGAGTTCTGTGAAGGAAAGAAGGAAAGGAATTACAGCAGTTATACCAACGAGTCAACTGAGAACAGGTCAGTGAGCACTGAAGGAAAGCTGACCTTGGCACGATTGCTACATGTGCTTATGTTAAGGGCAAGAGCAGGGCGAAGGGCGAGTGGAGAAGCAAGAGTGACAAAAGGGACAAATCACCCTCACTCAGTTAACCGGACACCGGGGTCCGAAGCGTTGCTAGTGCTTCACGCCTAGTAATAAGAAAACCGGAGGCCTTTCTGGACTTCAAGTCACAGAAGGTAGCCCTAAGTGCCGATACGTAACCGGGGTCAGGAAGAACAACAGTCTAGCAGGGCCCTGCACCAAAGACTAGTTCTATTCAACAGAAGACTCCACCACAATGTTGGCCGGGCGTAGTTGCTATTAAAAGAGTTGCACTTGACTTTATGCAAGTTGTACTCACACACATTAAAAGGATAAAGGAGGCCTCTAACCTGCTCAACAGTTTTCCTGAATGTGCATTCTCCAACCTGACCAGCTTCCAGGGACATACCTGCAACACCTACAAGTAAAGGTATGGAAAGAGACTGCATTGTGTGTGACTGAATTCTTATCTGCACCCTGCATCACCACCATAGACTTTGAGGGACCAGTCCCACCTGTGGGGGACTTAACACCTAGCTGCCATAACATCCCCTCAGAGATCTACCCTGCAGCGCTGGTCAATCAGATCAGAAACCACAGGTGGCGTCACAAACTATAACTACAATCCCCTGTAAATATTCCCCCATTGCATGACCGCCAGGGCCACGGACCGAGCTCTGCTGCCAGTGACAACTCCCATAGACTTCCATGGCTCGGTTCCGAGTACCCCATAGCCCTGGTACCACCAATGTGGTGCGCGTCATCTTCTGGCGTCACGAACAGGATACGAAGCTTGCAAATTGTGAGTCCTGTGTTGCCTATATTGACTGTTTTATGCAGAAAAGACTGTTTGCTGTTTTGTCATTTTTGGCGCCATTTACCGCCATTTTGCCGCCATATTCGCGCCCTGAGGCGCTGGTGAAGAAGGTGGGCGTGCATTCGTGGGCGTGTACCCCCCTGTGGCGCGAAAGTTATGGCCGCCCTCTCAAAATGCTACTATAATGTGAGATCCTACCCCACTGCAAGGGAGATCCGCCTCCTCTTCATCTTCTATGCAAAAAAGAGGAAGCGCAAATCCCGCCTCCACGGAAGAGACCAGATTGTTCCTGATGGAAACCACAGTCTGGCCTGGAGAGAGATGGCAGAAGGACAGGAGCAGCTATGTGGAGGAGCGGCGGCGCGCAGGCCCTGTTCCCCAGAAAAGCTACTGCTTGTACCAGAGCCGTCCCCAGTCAGGGACGCAGACCCAAGAATGCAGAGAGTGAAGAAGGTGGATGCGGTGCTGGAAGATGTGGCCCGCCACCGCAAAGAAGTGAAGGAGATTGAGAAACGCTGGCGTACCCGGAAACAGCGGCTGCTGTGGGACGCCGTGCTCACCCCTCCAGGAACAAAACCGTTGCCTGCGTCCCCTGTGCCACCAACGCCAGCGGCTGAAGGGAAACCGGAGACCAGCTATGAAGGAGCTGAACCCGACTCCACCGATGAAGCGGCGGGAGACGGACCGGTATACCAGCCAGGTCAGGAGGCCACAGCGGAGCACAGTCCCCCGGTAGGGACACCGGAGGGAACCCAGCCGTCAGTGATGGAGAGCGACTGGGAAGAGATGGAGCAGCGACAGCAGCAGGTTAGTGCGTCCCCAATTGAGCCACTACACAAGCCAGCATCTTATGCTGCAACAGCGTCCCCAGAGGAGGACAGGCCCTGCGGCCTAGAGGACCGGAGTGAACCGGCTCTGCAGGTAACCAGCGATGATATCCCTGCTGCAGATGATGACACCCTGCTGGAACCCCCGACACCCCCACCAGCCCAGTGCACACCAGCCACACAGACCCCGATGGTGGAGTCGATGATCCTGGTGTTAGGCACTGGGCCCAAGAATAGGAATGGTCCTGTGCTTGCACAGCCACCAGGTGTCGCCACTACTAAGTAAAGAAGAAAAACAGTAGGACCCAGACAGGGTTTACTGCACCTGAACATGTATAAAGTTGAAGAAGTTTATTGAAGAAAAATTTGCACTTTATAGAAATATTGAGTAATGTTTATTACTATGCTTATTTAAAGTAGAATACCCGGCTGGGTAAAGAAGAGTTAAAGTATAATGTGATTTTACTTGAAAAATGTTTTATCATGCAAAGGACTGCGTGGCTGTGGACTTTGCCAGCCCAAAAACTTTCTTGTAAATAGTTCGCACTTCGGTGCCCCATTTTGGTTTTACATAAAGCCTAAACTACCTCTGAAGAAAAACCCGTATGGTGTGGCCTAGAGTGAGGTCTGCAGTCAGAAGTCCTGCAGCCCACCCAGGACCCACGTGGGAGGTTTTTGGTGCGGGTCCTCCACAAGAATCTTGTCTTATACTATGTATTTATTGAAAAGTATTTTGATAATTTTCTACTGACCTATGTACAAATTATAACGTTCAAGAGTCCTTACCTCCCGCAAGGGATGAGTTATTATGTTGATGTTATATGCAAAACAAAAATGTTTTTCTTTTCTATTTCAGCCCGGGAGTGCTGAGTTTAACTAGGGGGGATGTGTGGCTCAGCTTCGCAAGGCACACCTGTCTCCTGGAAAATGCACAGGAAGGTAACTGTAAAGCTTGATATTCATTCACGCACACTTCTCAGCATTGCCACTAGAGGCATATTAGACTATTTAAGTAATGTGACGTAGCAATAGTGATTCATTCTAGTCAGAGCTCAGTCGGAGCTAGACAGAAGGGATTCAAGTTCCTGTCTTTGGACAGAGAAGATCAGATTAGTCTTGGAGGGAGAGGAGAGAAGACTGAACCCACACAGAGCTTGTGTAGCTCATCTGATAAGAAAGTGGAGGCTAGTACGGGTGAATTGAATCATCTTAGCCTAGTCAGAGCTACATCTTAACCTGCTACTCAGAACAAGCTGCCTGTGTTCCTAAGAAAGTGGAAGGTGACTCTCAGAGCTACAGCGTAAATACAGTCTGACGAAGCATCCTGTGAGCTGCTCTGGACAGAGTTCTGTGAAGGAAAGAAGGAAAGGAATTACAGCAGTTATACCAACGAGTCAACTGAGAACAGGTCAGTGAGCACTGAAGGAAAGCTGACCTTGGCACGATTGCTACATGTGCTTATGTTAAGGGCGAGAGCAGGCGAAGGGCGAGTGGAGAAGCAAGAGTGACAAAATGGACAAATCACCCTCACTCAGTTAACCGGACACCGGGGTCCGAAGCGTTGCTAGTGCTTCACGCCTAGTAATAAGAAAACCGGAGGCCTTTCTGGACTTCAAGTCACAGAAGGTAGCCCTAAGTGCCGATACGTAACCGGGTCAGGAAGAACAACAGTCTAGCAGGGCCCTGCACCAAAGACTAGTTCTATTCAACAGAAGACTCCACCACAATGTTGGCCGGGCGTAGTTGCTATTAAAAGAGTTGCACTTGACTTTATGCAAGTTGTACTCACACACATTAAAAGGATAAAGGAGGCCTCTAACCTGCTCAACAGTTTTCCTGAATGTGCATTCTCCAACCTGACCAGCTTCCAGGGACATACCTGCAACACCTACAAGTAAAGGTATGGAAAGAGACTGCATTGTGTGTGACTGAATTCTTATCTGCACCCTGCATCACCACCATAGACTTTGAGGGACCAGTCCCACCTGTGGGGGACTTAACACCTAGCTGCCATAACATCCCCTCAGAGATCTACCCTGCAGCGCTGGTCAATCAGATCAGAAACCACAGGTGGCGTCACGAACTATAACTACAATTCCCTGTAAATATTCCCCCATTGCATGACCGCCAGACCACGGACCGAGCTCTGCTGCCAGTGACAACTCCCATAGACTTCCATGGGCTTGGTTCCGAGTACCCCATAGCCCTGGTACCACCAATGTGGTGCGCGTCATCTGCAATGCACAAAAATGGCCTAACAGGGAAGAGTATCGCAGCTAGAAAGATTGCACCTCAGTCAACAATCTATTGCATCATCAAGAACTTCAAGGAGAGAGGTTCCATTGTTGCCAAAAAGGCTCCAGGCGCCCAAGAAAGACCAGCAAGCACCAGGACCGTCTCTTAAAAGTGTTTCAGCTGCGGGATCGGGCTACCAGCAGTGCAGAGCTTGCTCAGGAATGGCAGCAGGCAGGTGTGAGTGCATCTGCACGCACTGTGAGGCGGAGACTCTTGGAGCAAGGCCTGGTCTCAAGGAGGGCAGCAAAGAAGCCACTTCTCTCCAGAAAAAACATCATGGACAGACTGATATTCTGCAAAAGGTACAGGCAGTGGACTGCTGAGGACTGGGGTAAAGTTATTTTCTCTGATGAATCCCCTTTTCGATTGTTTGGGACATCAGGAAAACGCCTCATTCGGAGAAGACAAGGTGAGCGCTACCACCAGTCTTGTCTCATGCCAACTGTTAAGCATCCTGAAATCATTCATGTGTGGGGTTGCTTCTTAGCCAAGGGAATCGGCTCTCTCACAGTCTTGCCTAAAAACACATCCATGAATAAAGAATGGTACCAGAATGTCCTCCAAGAGCAACTTCTCCCAACCCTCCAAGAGCAGTTTGGCGATCAACAATGCCTTTTCAAGCATGATGGAGCACCTTGCCATAAAGCAAAGGTGATAACTAAATGGCTCAGGGAACAAAACATAGAGATTTTGGGTCCATGGCCTGGAAACTCCCCAGATCTTAATCCCATTGAGAACTTGTGGTCAATCATCAAGAGACGGGTGGACAAACAAAAACCTAAAAATTCTGACAAAATGAAAGCATTGATTGTGCAAGAATGGACTGCTATCAGTCAGGATTTGGTCCAGAAGTTGATTGAGAGCATGCCAGGGAGAATTGCAGAGGTCCTGAAGAAGAAGGGTCAACACTGCAAATATTGACTTGCTGCATTAACTCATTCTAACTGTCAATATAAGCTTTTGTTACTCATATGTTTGCAATTATTATATTTCTGTCTGTGATAAAAACATCTGTCAAACACACATAAAAACCAGAGGGCAGCAGATCATGTGAAAATATAATATTTGTGTCATTCTCAAAACTTTTGGCCATGACTGTAGAGGATCTGTCAGCTCTCCTGTGTGGTGTAGTATAATAGAGGATCTGTCAGCTCTCCTGTGTGGTGTAGTATATAGAGGATCTGTCAGCTCTCCTGTGTAGTGTAGTATATAGAGGATCTGTCAGCTCTCCTGTGTGGTGTAGTATATAGAGGATCTGTCAGCTCTCCTGTGTGGTGTAGTATATAGAGGATCTGTCGGCTCTCCTGTGTGGTGTAGTATATAGAGGATCTGTCGGCTCTCCTGTGTGGTGTAGTATATAGAGAGATCTGTCGGCTCTCCTGTGTGGTGTAGTATATAGAGGATCTGTCAGCTCTCCTGTGTGGTGTATATATAGAGGATCTGTCGGCTCTCCTGTGTGGTGTAGTATATAGAGGATCTGTCAGCTCTCCTGTGTGGTGTAGTATATAGAGGATCTGTCGGCTCTCCTGTGTGGTGTAGTATATAGAGGATCTGTCAGCTCTCCTGTGTGGTGTAGTATATAGAGGATCTATCAGCTCTCCTGTGTGGTGTAGTATATAGAGGATCTGTCAGCTCTCCTGTGTGGTGTAGTATATAGAGGATCTGTCAACTCTCTTGTGTGGTGTAGTATATAGAGGATCTGTCAGCTCTCCTGTGTGGTGTAGTATATAGAGGATCTGTCAGCTCTCCTGTGTGTGTAGTATATAGAGGATCTGTCAGCTCTCCTGTGTAGTGTAGTATATAGAGGATCTGTCAGCTCTCCTGTGTGGTGTAGTATATAGAGGATCTGTCAGCTCTCCTGTGTGGTGTAGTATATAGAGGATCTGTCGGCTCTCCTGTGTGGTGTAGTATATAGAGGATCTGTCGGCTCTCCTGTGTGGTGTAGTATATAGAGGATCTGTCGGCTCTCCTGTGTGGTGTAGTATATAGAGGATCTGTCAGCTCTCCTGTGTGGTGTAGTATATAGAGGATCTGTCGGCTCTCCTGTGTGGTGTAGTATATAGAGGATCTGTCAGCTCTCCTGTGTGGTGTAGTATATAGAGGATCTGTCGGCTCTCCTGTGTGGTGTAGTATATAGAGGATCTGTCAGCTCTCCTGTGTGGTGTAGTATATAGTCAGCCTCCTGTGTGGTGTAGTATATGAGGATCTGTCAGCTCTCCTGTGTGTGTAGTATAGAGATCTTCACTCTCCGTGTGTGTATTAAGGGATCTGTCAGCTCTCCTGTTGGTGTTATAAGAGGATCTGTCAGCTCTCCTGTGTGGTGTAGTTAAGAGGATCTGTCAGCTCTCCTGTGTGGTGTAGTATATAGAGGATCTGTCGCTCTCCTGTGTGTTGAGTATATAGAGATCGTCGCTCTCCTGTGTGTGTATATAAAGAGGATCTGTCACTCTCCTGTGTGGTGTAGTATAAGAGGATCTGTCGCTCCCTTGTGGTGTAGTATATAGAGGATCTGTCAGCTCTCCTTGTGGTGAGTATATAAATCTGCAGCTCTCCGTGTGTGTAGATATAGAGGATCTGTAGTCTCCTGTGTGGTGAGTAATAGAGGATCTGTCGCTCTCCTGTGTGTGTAGTATATAGAGATCTGTCGCCTCCTGTTTGGTAGATATAGAGGATCTGTCAGCTCTCCTGTGTGGTTAGTATTAGAGGATCTGTCAGCTCTCCTGTGTGGTGTATATATAGAGGTCTGTCAGCTCCCTGTGTGGTGTAGTATATAGAGATCTGTCAGCTCTCCTGTGTGGTGTAGTTATAGAGGATCTGTCACTCTCCTGTGTGGTGTAGTATATAAGATCTGTCAGCTCTCCGTGTGGGAGTAATAAGGATCTGTCACTCTCCTGTTGGTGTAGTATATAGAGGATCTGTCAGCTCTCCTGTGTGTGATATATAAGGATCTGTCAGCTCTCCTGTGTGGTGTAGTATATAGAGGATCTTCAGCTCTCCTGTGTGTGAGTATAAGAGGATCGTCAGCTCTCCTTTGGTGTAGTATATAGATCTGTCAGCTCTCCTGTGTGTGTAATATAAGGATCTGTCAGCTCTCCTGTGTGGTTAGTATAAAGATCTGTCCTCTCCGTTTGTAGTATATAGAGGATCTGTCAGCTCTCCTGTGGTGTAGTATATAAGATCTGTCAGCTCTCCGTGTGTGTAGTATATAGAGATCTGTCACTCTCCTGTGTGTGTAGTATAAGATCTGTCAGCCTCCTGTGTGGTGTAGTATTAGAGATCTGTCACTCTCCTGTGGGTTAATATAGGGATCTGCAGCTCTCTGTTGTGAGTAATAGAGGATCTGTCAGTCTCCTGTGGTGTAGATAAGGACTGTCATTCCTGTAGTGTAGTATATAAGGTCTGTCAGCTCTCCTGTGTAGTGTAGATAGAGGATCTGTCACTCTCCTGTGTGGTGAGTATATAGAGATCGTCACTCTCCTGTGTGGTTAGTAATAGAGGATCTGTCAGCTCTCCGTTGTGTAGTAAATAAGGATCTGTCAGCTCTCCTGTGTGTGTATATAGAGATCTGTCAGCTCCCTGTGTGGTGTATAATAGAGGATCTGTCGCTCTCTTGTGTGTAGTATATAGATCTGTCAGCTCTCCTGTGTGTTATATATAGAGTCTGTCACTCTCCTGTGTTGTAGTAATAGGATCTGTCAGCTCTCCTGTGTGTGTAGTAAATAAAGGATCTGTCAGCTCTCCTGTGTGTGTAGTATATAGAGATCGCAGCTCTCCTGTGTGTGTAGTATATAGAGACTGTCAGCTCTCCTGTGTGTAGTATATAGAGATCGTCACTCTCCTGTGTGGTGTATATATAGAGGATCTGTCAGCTCCCTGTGGTGAGTATATAAGGATCTGTCAGCTCTCCTTTGGTGTATATAAGGATCTGTCAGCTCCCTGTGTGGTGTCTTTGTTCTCCGTGTGGTGTAGTATATAGAGGATCTGTCAGCTCTCCTGTGTGGTGTAGTAATAAGAGATCTGTCGGCTCTCCTGTGTTGGTGTAGAATACAGAGATCTGTCAGTTCTCCTGTGTGGTTTTATATATAGAGATCTGTCCTTTCTCCTGTGTGGTGTAGTATATAGAGGATCTGTCTGTTCTCCTGTGTGGGTAGTATAAGAATCTGTCGTTTTCCTGTGTGGTGTAGAAAAAGAGATCTGTCTGTTTTCCTGTATGGTGCAGTATATAGAGGATCTGTCAGTTCTCAATGTGTGGTGTAGTATATAGAGGATCTGCGTCTCCCGTGTGGTGATAAAAGGATCTGTCACTTTCCCCGGTGGGGAGTAATAAGGATTTTTTCTCCTGTGTGGGTTAATATAGAGGACTGTCTTTTTCTCCTGTTTTGGTTAGTATATAGGGGACTTCTGTTTCCCGTGGGGTTATATAAAGGGGGATCGTCGCCCCTGGGTTTTTAAATATATAGGGGACTGTCAGCTCTCCGGGTTGGGTAGTATATAAGGATCTGTACTCTCCTGTTGGTGTATTATATAGGGGAAACGTCAGTCTCCGGTGGGTATATAAGAGGATTGCAGCTCTCCTGTTGGTGTAAATAGAGGACCTTCGTTCCCTTTGGTGGGTAGTATATGGGGATCTGCGCTCCCTTTTGGGGTCAGTAATAAGGTTTGTCAGCTCCCGGTGTTATAAAGGGATCTGTAGCTCTCCTGTGTGGTGTAATAAGAGGATTGTAACCTCCTGTTGGTGTGAATAGGGGATCTGTCACTCTCCTGTGTGGGTTTTATTGAGGACTTCAGCTCTCCTTTGGGGTAGTATAAAGAGGATCTGTCACCTCCTGTGGGGTGTAGTAATAGAGGATCGGTCACCCTTTCCTGTGGGGTTTAAATAAAAGAAGGACTTCAGCTCCCTGTGGGTTAAATAAGGGGGAGAACAGGGTGCCCTTAAGAAACAGGATTTAAAAAAGCCCCATAAAATAAAAATAATAGCCCCCCTGAATCTTTAATTTCCACTTTTTGCGTTCCTCCAAAATACCCCCTCACAGTTCCCCTCTCCCAAAAAGTTCCCCCACGCTGTCTGTATCTAATTGTCAAACCCCAACTGCTTTCGTCCGTAATTTTCCCGACACGCCCCTCTGTTTGCAGCAGATTTTTCAGAAACTCCCGCGGTGACAAAAGGGGTTCTTTTTTCAGGGAAAAATCAGGGGCAAAAAATCATGGCCAAAAGTTTTGAGAAAAACAAATATTAATTTTTTTCAAAACACGCTTCACTTTTCTAATGGCAATTTTTCATATATCCAAATGTTTTAAAAAGTGTCACTTAACAGCAATTACTTGCAAAGTCAAATTTTTCTAAAATGAACTTTTTCCCCCCCAAAAAAAACATTTCAAAATCATTTCAACCCGCCTTAAAGGGCCAGCTAACCTCTTTCAGTGATTTCCTTTTCACAGGTGGGTGTTGATGAGGACATGGGTGGGATCAATCGTCAGATTAAATAAGAATGACACCACTGGGCCTTAAAAAGGGGGGCTGGGGCTTGGCATCATTGTTTTTCCATGTAAAACCCTGGGGACTCTAAAGAAACAAATGCACATCATTGCAATGCACAAAAAAAACCAAAAAGGGAAAAAGTATCGCAGCAGAAAATTTCCCCTCAGTCAACAATCTATCGCTCATCAGAAATTTTAAAGGGGAAAGGGTTTTATTGTGCCAAAAAGGGTTTAGGGGGGCCCAAAAAAGACCAGCAACGCCAGGACCGCTCTTTAAAAATGTTTAGCTGCGGGCGGGCTACCACATGCAGAGCTTTATCAGGGAAGGCACAGGGAGGTGTGAGTGCATCGCACGCACTGTGAGGGAGAGACCTTTGGGCAAGGCCGGTCCAAGGGGGGCC